>JAUIMM010000039.1:28615000-29337500 GCA_031769625.1 Taudactylus pleione | reverse complement strand
TAAGAGAGAGTGTGTGTGTGTAAGAGAGAGTGTGTGTGTGTAAGAGAGAGTGTGTGTGTGTAAGAGAGAGTGTGTGTGTGTAAGAGAGAGTGTGTGTGTGTAAGAGAGAGTGTGTGTGTGTAAGAGAGAGAGTGTGTGTGTAAGAGAGAGTGTGTGTGTAAGAGAGAGTGTGTGTGTAAGAGAGTGTGGTGCAGATGGTGTGGTAATGTTTTACACCTTTGACACATTTAACGCCATGAGCAAGATCTTAATATCTGTAACATGCAAACGTGTACAAGCAGCACTTACCAGTTTTATCTTCCAGTGCCTTATTCAGCCTCTCTAAGGATGCTTTTTTCTCAGCATCATAATCCTTTGAGGTAATGCTGTATCCAACTAGTGGTGGTGGGGGCTATATATATAGAATTAAAAAACAAAACACACACACCTTTACAGATATCCATACTAAAAACAAACCAAAAAACAAACAATTTAGTATACTTACCAGTGGGTAGTGATCTACACGTCCTGAGCAAACCAATAATACTTTTCTCCTACGATTTCCACTACTCCCATTTTCAAATGATGAGTTTGCAGCTGGGGACTTTGACGAATGAGTTTCATTAACTAAGAAAACCAAGAGATCGCTACATGAGAACCTGTATCATGCCAAATTGTGTCCCTTTTCATACAATTACATGCAGACTCTTAACTGTATTCAGGCCAGGAAGATTGATAGTGTCATTGAGTATTTCAAACCTTCTGATTTATCTACAGTGATGCGAAATAAGTCTTTAAGGGCCACATTCACCTATTGGGACACACTGGATGCTCAATACCAGAGTAGAGGTGTAGTGTTCCCGCGAGGTTATTTTAACGGGGCACCCTGACAGATTGTAAAGAGGCAAAAAGCATCCTGTCCGTATAACGGCAGCCTGCCCTGTGCCATCTCCACCCGCGGGCAGTGTCTCACAGGTGGGAAAAGTTGCGGTTTCCAATTGCTGCCGGGTGAATAGATGCTGTGCGCATGTGCATGGCATCTATTTAGTGAGGGGAGAGCTTGGGGAAGCCCAGCACCTCCGTTGCACATACCTCAGTGCTCAGCCACCGGTCTGGTGTGAACGCTAAAGGGAAGAGTGGGGATAGCAAGGTGCAGGGAATTTAATGCCACAGCAGGATCACTCCTTGCCATGAGGTCACAGCTTTGGTGCAGCAGCAGGGAGGAGCTGGGCTCTAGGGCATTGCAGATCTGATTCTGAAAGGAAATGACAATCAGCATTAGGCTCTCAGATTTAGGTAGGAGGCCACAGAATCATGCAAAGCTCATAATGAAGCTCTGTGACTGGGAGCATAATGTGAACATTTGGTTGATTTAGGAGGAACTTTGGGATCATGCTTGACAGTACGACTTGTATTTGTACATGTGCATAGTGATGCAACACTGAAGCAATGGCAGGAGTCTATGCCACAATTTTGTCTGAGGGGAATAATGAAGAAGTCCTATCAACCTGACCCTTTAACTTTTCACAGCATGGGTGCCCAACCCTAGTCTACAGAAATCTTTATACTGTAGTCATTAAGGGATGTAGTCTTAATCCCAGCGCCGGAAGCCCAGGGCCACAATCCCAACCAGATCAGGATTCTGACTGTCAGTATTCCATACCCAACCCAGTCATTAAAGACTGCCCCATAGACAGTATTTGAACGCTCACTTACATTGTCCAGACTGTTCTCTGTTGCCCAATTCCACTGGAGCTGACGGACTTATGTCATGGGATTCATCTCTAAGATAAAAGTGCAATATCTGTAAGTATTTGGCTAAATGCTATACTAATGCATTTAGCAATGTATATTTATCAGACTGGAGCTTGGGAAACTGCTTTAATACATATCTTAATCCACAAGTTTAGACCAGCAATTTCCTACATTCTAAATCTCAATGTATGAAGCTATGAGCTTATCCAACAAAGTAATACAGCAGATTGCACTTTATGAAAATTTATCTCATATACTCACATTAAAATGTAAAGTCTAAAAAAAGATTGATCCCTTTAAGGCAATAGTAAGCAGTAATTTGTAGGCATTACCTGGATTTTTTGGCTGACACATCTGGTGTTTGGCTTCGAGATGAGGGAGAACTTGAAACAGCCGAGGTGTTCCGACTATTTCTTTTCCTTTTCTACAAAAAGAATTTCCGTTAGCATGTGATAAACTGCAGACTTCATGACAAAAAACAAAAAAAGGCTGTTGCATTGGCGTGAACTACCGCGTGAACTACCTAGAGAAATAGGTGCTGAGAACAGCTTTTATTAGTCTCCCAAAAAGCCGACAAATCAATACCTGCAAGAGGTCTCGGGTGGAACTATAGGAGCTTGTGATTGCATTATGGGCAGACATGGTGGCAATTCCATTCATTGCAGAGCTATTGAATGAGCTGTTGGAGGAGGTCCTGGAGCGTTTCATCACATTGTCATCAGGTAGTTGGGTATTCAAACCTCTCTTCAAGTCTGGCCTAATAGTAAAATTACCAAGATATGTCAATGACTTCACACTAGGCAGAGTCAGTCAATAAAAATGACAATTCAAGCAAGACAACTACAATTCTAACTAGAAGCAGGTGCCAAGACACTATCCTAAACAGCTGGAAAGTTTCATAAACAAGTTAATACATTGATAAACTAAGGCTTCGTTACACAATGCACAAGCTTACTGTTCTATATTTATGCAGTATTCTAAATTAGTATGACAAAGCACAGCTGATAACAGGACTTTACATGTTTTAAGTCATTTGACAAGCAACACATTTGCTTTAAAATAAAAAGCTACTTCTGTAGACACTTCCCTTAGACAATAGCAGGAAGGAGGCTATGCACTCAATGGTGGCTATTCAATTCAGCACACTGTTTAGTCAGATTACTCATCGCACTCTTGGGAGGGTGCGTGAAGAAATTAGTCAGACTAAAGGGCCAGTTGCAATGCTGTGTTCCGACTTAGCGCGACACTAACAGCCTCACGGCCAGCACTTGTCGGAGAATGCCAGTTCTCATGACTGAACACTCAGGGCTAGACACGATAACAGTCATTCTCAGGCTTAACTGCTTTGCGTCTAAGTAAACTTCGGTGAATTGAGTAGCTCCGGGAGCTCCCTCCTGACGCTATTCAACTCCCACTGAATTGAATCGATCCCAAAGTACAACCAACACATAATGGGATTTGAAAGTTTCTCCATGGAAGATTTCCTGCAAAAGACAAAGGTTGCTACTTACTTTATGACATAAGACACAGCACCATTTGCTACAGGAGACTCAAATGAGGACTCCCCACTTCCACTGCTAGCCTGTCTCCTGGAAAACAAAAAAAACATTCATTGATCAAACCAGGTTCATTGAGAGGAAATGATAGTGGGTGCCCAACAGTTACAACATTAAATTTTTAAAGTTGTGCAGACATTCAACATTCTCAGGTAAGCGCCTAGTGCCACAGGCAATGAGTCACTCTGGTAAATGTAATAGGCCGGCTTGAGGACTAACAGCAGTATAGTAATCCCCAAAACTTTGTTTCCTGCCAGGAGCACAGACTAGAATATTCACCAGTTACAGATCATGAGTGCTTCTCTAAGAAGCTGAAAACCACCCACCATATGAACGTTTGCCAAGTCATGTTATACTTCCCTGACCCGACTTATTCAGACACTGCAGTAGGGAAGAATAACACGTCACATCACTGAGGAGCATGCAGAAAGCGTCTGAGAATTACGAATTTGTGCAAACTGAATTCTTCACAACCAAAAGAGCCATGATCAATCAAGTTTGCAGAATTTCTGGGAGGTAGAGATAAAAATCACTCCTGTCAAAAGCATTGATGTCATGAGAGAAATGAGTTATGGTAAGACCTTACCTTTAACTTTCTTCGAAGTCCATAGGGAGACCTTGGGGTGTAGGTTGGATCTGGATCCTGAGCACCACACAGTTAAAGCTTTGCTCCCAGGATGCACTGGTCCATCCTCCCTATACCCCACCCCTGAGCCACCTCAGTTGGTAAGTAGCCAAAAGGACGGAGGAAAGAAATTAAAGACTGAAACACTCGAGCTTCACACTCAGGAGACTGGAAACTAGTGACCAGCAACATAGCCCATATGAAGCCAGGTGTCAGGGCGGGTGCCCTGTGGACTTTGAAGTTAAAAGGCAAGTTCTTACATAACTTAATTTTCTTCTTCAGGGTCCATAGGCTCCACAGGGAGACCTTGGGGATGTCCCAAAGCAGTTTTTTAAGGGTGGGGACACTCTTGCACAGAGAGGAGAATCCAGCGCCCAAAGGAAGCATCCACAGAGGCAAAGGGATCAAATGCAGAGAACCTTAGAAAGGTCTGAATGGCAGACCACGTGGTCGCCTTACAAAGCTGAACAGCCGAGGCGCCACAGCGAGCTGCCCCCAAGAGAGTAGAATGAGCAGTAACAGAAGCCGTAACAGGCAAGCCTCTGTGTGTAGGCCTCTGAGATAGCCATACAAACCCACCTTGCCAATGTTTATTGGCCGGCCATCCTTTCTTGCGAAATCCATAGAGCACAAATAAGGAGTGGTTTCCGAAGGGAACTGGTCCGGTCCACATAACTCCTGAGAGCACGGACCACATCCAATGAGGCCTCACCTGCCGAGAGGTCAGGTGACAAAGGCCGGTACAATAATTTCCTGGTTAATACAGAAATTAGAAACCACTTTAGGAAGAAACTCAGGAAGAGTGCAAAGCTCAGCCCTGTCCAGGTGAAATATCAGAAAAGGAGAACGACAGGAGAGCACCCCCAATTTTGACACCCTCCTGGCAGAAGCAATAGCCAGGAGAAAAGTCTTAGCTGTTAACCACTTGAGATCCACCAAATCTAGTGGCTCAAATGGAGGACCCGAAGAACCGTCAAATCCCAAGGAGCACTGGGGGAACAAAGTGGTAGAATCCGGAGAACACCTTGTAGAAAGGTGTGGACATCCAGAAGCGGAGCTATCCTTCGTTGGAACCACACTGACAGCAGACATGTACTTCCAACGAGGCCAGTCGTAGGCAGAGGTCCAACCCAGATTGAAGGAATGAGTTTTCTGGGAATACTAAACACCTGAGAGTCATACTCCCTTGAGTGACACCACTGGAAATACAGTCAGGTGCATTAATATTGGGACATTGACAGAATTTTCATATTTTGGCCTCTATTCACCATCACAATGGCTTTGAAATGAAACAAGGTGTGCTTTTAACTGTAGACTTTCAGATTTAATTTGAGGGCAATTACATCCAAATCAGGTGAACAGTGTAGGAATTACAACAGTTTCTATATGTGCCTCCGACGTTTTAAGGGGAAAAAAGTAATGGGAAAAACTAAACAATCCTAAATCTAACTCACTTTAATATTTTGTTGCAAATCCTTTGCAGGCAATTACAGCCTGAAGTCTGGAACGCATAGACATCACCAGACGCTGGGTTTCATCCCTGGTGATGCTCTGCCAGGCCTCTACTGCAAATGTCTTCAGTTCCTGCTTGTTCTTGGGGCATTTTCCCTTCAGTTTTGTCTTCATCAAGTGAAATGCATGCTCAATCAGATTCAGGTCAGGGGATTGACTTGGCCATTGCATAACATTCCACTTTTTAGCCTTAAAAAACTCTTTGGTTGCTTTTGCAGTATGCTTCGGGTCACTGTCCAATGATTTCTGAAGCATTTGACTGAATAGGAGCATATACTATTGCCCGAAACTTCAGAATTCATTCTGCTGCTTTTGTCAGTCACATAATAAATACAAGGGAACCAGTTCCATTGGCAGCCATACATGCCCACGCCATGACACTACCACCAACAGGCTTCACTGATTAGATGGTATGTTTTGGATCATGAGCAGTTCCTTTCCTTCTCCATACTCTTCCCATCACTCTGGTACAAGTTGATCTAGATTTTGTTTGGCAAACTCTAATCTGGTCTTCCTGTTTTTGAGGCTCACCAATGGTTTACATCTTGTGGTGAAAGCCTCTATATTCACTCTTGTGAAGTCTTCTCTTGATTGTTGACTGACACATCTACACCTACCTCCTGGAGAATGTTCTTGATTTGGCCAACTGTTGTGAAGGGGTTTTTCTTCACCAGGGAAATAATTCTTCTTTCATCCACCACAGTTGTTTTCCGTGGTCTTCCGGTCTTTTTTCGTGTCCTGATGAAAAGGCTCAAGGGCCTTGAAACGTCGACATGTGTGTTTAACATGTTGATACTAGTTGGCACTACATGCAACTGCCCAGATTCAGTGTCTGGGAAGGCTATAGCACTGTGTACACTGACCCAAAGGAGAGGTACGCAGGGGAACTGGACCAAACATTCCCAGGAGCCCTGCGATGCACCATACAAGAAAAAGGCGGCCGATGACCTCAGAAGGGGTGTGGCCATAGGAGGGAGAAGCTAAGCCAGACTGCAGTGGAAAGGCGTGCTGAGCTGAGGAGCCGCTACAACAGGGAAGGCTGACTCCCCTGGCTGAATATTAACCCCTGGGACACTGGCTTCCCGCGCCAATACTGTCCCTGGTGGTCTAGTGGAAGCGCAGGGCATGGGGGCCTGTGTCCACCTCAGCACCTCCAGTCTATCCTGAGAAAGGAGGCAATGACTGCTAATATGCGGGTCACAGTCTGGCGACGTACGTTCGGTCACAGTCTGGGAAGTCCACGGCTAGCACAGACCCCGGGGTCCCGCTGAGATCCCCAGATCGGTACTGGACAGTGTTGCTGCACGCTCTGAAGATAATTCAGAAACTATCTAATCATAAAATAGCTTTAGGGGCTGCTATGTAGCTCCTCTGCGTCAACAGTGACCTGACTCCGGCCGGGCACCAACTCAAACTGAGGTGCCTCTGGCTCAGGGGCGGTGTATAGGGAGGATGGACCAGTGCATCCTGGGAGCAAAGCTTTAACTGCATGGTAGCCAGGATCTAGATCCAACCTACACCCCAAGGTCTCCCTGTGGAGCCTATGGACCCTGAAGAAAGGATGGACTACCTCTGCAAAATCACTAGGGACAATTCCCTTTTCGTCCAGAACCATTGCTTAAGCGATGGTCACCAGGAGAGACCTCTGGCTACAGCCATTATTAAGAATTATTGGACCATGCTTCCTTTTGGTAGCAACCATGTTGGCTGTTTGAACTTCCCAAGATGTTCCTGGAAAATATAGACACCAGGGGAAGGAGTTATTATATACCTTCAGCAGGTGTATTTTTAGGTCTCTACTCAACTGACTAGGAGAAAAGATTTGTTAGAACATGGAGCACTTAAAGGAAATTAAAAAGGGACTAATTCTCTGATGTACTGAATAAAGAACACTACCGTACCCTGGTAAGTTTAGAAGTAAAACATTCTGAAAGCTAACCTTCTCTTGTTCTCCAATTCTCCACTAGAATTATATTCATCATCCTTGTTCATCCTCTTCCTGCTCTCTCGGATAGCATTCAGAACAGTCTCCTTCGCACAAGGATCCGGGGCACACGAAACCGGAGGGAATGCTGGGCCTGCTGGTAGCAGATTATCCAAACTTAGGGAAAAAAAAAACAGTCCGTTAATAGTCCCTTTTATAAATGGTTTATGGGTTAATTGCCAAACAAGGCAGGTTACATTTGCCATTAAAGCTGAACAGCTTTTCTTTGACACATTGCTTTGTCTATATTCTGAACAAGGGAAACCATCTCAAATGCTCACAAGACATTTAGCAGTATGAAAATTCCCTAAATGGGCAACACAGCTGGTGTACATGTATTTAACATTAGCAAGCAAAGTGCCTTTAGCATCTTTTACAACTAGTTTACTCCGTAATTTTACTGAAGTGAAAGTGTTCAACGGCCCACTGAAGGAAAAAAAAAATAGGTATTTGAGATGGGTGCTCTTTACGTGGTAGGCTAGTGTTGCTGGCATATTCAAAAAACAATGCTACATTACCAGAAAACCACCACAAGCTGCCTGTTGCACAGAAAACAGTTTATGGTGCTAGGTCAGATCACAACTCTGACCTACAACAAGCATGGTGCTATACAGGTCACCTCACAAACGTATGACAAGCAATGGTACTATAGACTGCGCACATGGAACACTGATTTTTAGCGCAAGGTATTCTTCCAGCTTCTTCTCTAATGGAAGTTTGTATACTCCAGAAACAAGATGTAGTACCAATAACCACATTTCTGTAAGCCCATCATACAGCCCAAAGCACTGAATCAATAGGTGGACTGTTTCTAGCAGCAATTTGCATCAGATTAAAGCAGGGGTAGCCAACCTCAGTCCTCAAGAGCTACCAACAACAACACGAGATATGGTAAGAACTTACCTTTGTTATCTCTGTTTCTACGAAGTCCATAGGGTCCACAGGGTGACCTTGGGGGTATAGCTGGATCCTCGGGCACCACGGAGTTAAAGCTTTTAGCTGCTCCCAGGAAGCACTTGGGTACAACCTCCCCTATACCCCGCCCCGAGCCACAGGCACCTCAGTTGGTAAGCAGCCCAGGCCGGAGGAGGAGACGAAACAGAGAGAAGGAAGACTGGAACACACAAGAACCATACTCACAGAAATGGGAGACGGAAAACCGGTGACCAGTCACAGAGCCCATATGAAGCCAGGTGCATCAGGGCGGGTGCCCTGTGGACCCTATGGACTTCGTAGAAACAGAGATAAAGGTAAGTTCTTACCATATCTCTTGTTTTCTACTTCAGGGTCCATAGGGGTCCACAGGGTGACCTTGGGGATGTCCCAAAGCAGTCCAACTAAGGGCGGGGACGCTCCTGTGCTGATAGGAGAACCCGGCGCCCAAAGGATGCATCCTGAGAGGCAAAGGTGTCAAACGCATAGAACCTCAAAAAGGTCTGAATGGAAGACCAGGTGGCCGCCTTACAGAGCTGAACAGCAGAGGCGCCACGGCTAGTAGCCCAAGAAGGGCCCACAGACCGAGTGGAATGAGCCTTAACAGAGGCTGGAACAGGTAAACCCTCCTGCATATAAGCCTCAATAATAACAGAACGAAGCCAACGGGCTAGAGTCTGTTTGTTGGCAGGCCAACCCCTCTTGTGAAAACCAAAGAGGATAAACAAAGAATCCGACTTCCTCACAGAACTAGTCCGGTCCACATAAACCTGGAGTGCACGGACAACGTCTAATGAAGTCTCCCCAGCCGAAAGATCAGGCGACTGAAAGGCTGGTACAACAATTTCCTGATTAATGTGGAACCTGGAAACCACCTTAGGCAGGAAATCAGGACGAGTGCGAAGCACCGCTCTGTCCTGATGAAAAATCAGAAAAGGGGGACGACAAGAAAGCGCCCCCAGATCTGAAACCCTCCTGGCAGAAGCAATTGCCAAGAGGAAAAAACAGTTTTAAAAGTTAGCCACTTGAGCTCCACTGACTCCAAGGGCTCAAAAGGCGGACCCTGTAAGGCCCAAAGAACCACCGCCAAATCCCACAGGGCCTCAGGTGGCACAAAGGGAGGCTGGATTCTCAAAACTCCCTGGAAAAAGGTGTGTACGTCCGGCATAGCAGCGATCCTGCGCTGGAACCACACCGACAGAGCAGACACGTGCACCTTCAGTGAGGAAAGACGCAATCCTAAGTCCAAACCCGACTGAAGGAAAGCCAGAATACGCGAAACTCGGAACACCTGGGGATCATAGTTTCTGGCCTCACACCACTGAAAGTAAGTGTGCCACACTGATAGATCCTCGCGGAAGCAGGCTTGCGCGCCCTCAGCATGGTGGTAATAACGGAGCTAGAAAAGGCCCTAGACCTCAGGATGGCTGTCTCAAGAGCCACGCCGTCAAAGATAGTCGACCCAGATCTGGGTGAAGACAGGGCCCCTGAGACAACAGGTCCCGCCGTTGAGGTAGGAGGTACGGAGCGTCGATGGACAGGCTCCGCAGATCGGAGTACCACGGCCTTCTGGGCCACCAGGATCAGTGTGCCTCCGTCCTGTTTGAACTTGCGCAGGACCCGAGGCAGCAGAGATATCGGAGGGAACAAGTAAGCCAGTTGAAACAGCCATTTCACCGACAGCGCGTCTATCAGACTTGCGCCTGCGTCCCTTGTCCTTGACCCGTACACAGGCAGCTTGTGATTGTGACGGGACGCCATCAGGTCCAGCTCTGGCAGCACCCACTTGTCCACGAGTAGTTGGAATACCTCTGGATGAAGAGACCATTCCCCGGGATGCACGTCGTAACGGCTGAGGAAGTCTGCCTCCCAATTGAGGACTCCCGGGATGAAGACTGCCGAGAGAGCTGGAAGATAGCGCTCCACCCAAGCCAGGACGCGGGACACCTCCGACATCGCAGCTCGACTGCGAGTCCCTCCCTGGTGATTGATGTACTCCACCGTGGTGGCGTTGTCTGACAGCACCTGAACGGCCTTTCCGTGAAGAGCGGTGCCGGACGACTGCAGGGCTCTGTATACTGCCCGCAGTTCCAGGATGTTGATGGGAAGAACCGATTCCTCCGCCGACCAACGACCCTGAAGTGACAAGGAGCCTGTCACCGCCCCCCAACCCCGGAGACTGGCATCTGTCGTGAGCAGAACCCATTCCGGGATCCAAAAGGGGTGCCCCTCTAGATGAGCCGTCTGTAGCCACCAGGCTAGGGACAGACGCACCTCTGAGGACAACACCAGCATCTGAGAGCGGATCCTGTGTAGCAATCCGTTCCATTCCGAAAGAATCAGCCCCTGCAGGGGCCTGGAATGGAACTGGGCAAACTCCACCACGTCGAATGCCGACACCATGGACCCCAAAACTCTCATCGCTGAGTGCACCGACACTCTGCCACTGCTCAGACAACTGGGAATCCGCAGCTGTAAGGAGACCTTCTCTGGAGTCAGAAAAATCCGTTGCTGACGAGAGTCCAGTAGGGCCCCCAAATGAACCATCCGCTGTGATGGGATGAGGGAGGACTTCTTCCAGTTGATCAACCAGCCGTGCACCTGTAGACAAGCGACCGTCAGATGCTGGATCAGAACCTCCGGGGAGCTTGCCAGCAAGAGGAGGTCGTCTAGATACGGTAGCAACCGTATTCCCTGGCTCCGAAGGTGAGCCGCCATGACCGCCATCACCTTGGTAAATACCCTTGGTGCCGTGGAGAGACCAAAGGGTAGAGCCCTGAATTGGTAGTGGAGAATAGCAAACCACAGAAACAGTTGGTGCAATGTTGCTATAGGCACATGGAGGTAGGCGTCCTGGATATCCAGGGAGACCATATAGTCCCCCGATTCCATCGCCAGAATGATGGAACGCAAAGTTTCCATCCTGAATTTGGGAACCCTGAGAAACCTGTTCAGGGACTTCAAATTGAGGATGGGGCGATGAGAGCCATTGGGTTTCTGCACCAGAAACAGCGTAGAGTAATACCCCATCCCACGTTGAGACTGTGGTACGGGTATAATGACCCCCGCCGTCAGCAAGGCCTCTATGGCTTCCTGAACCTGCAAGGCCTTGGTTTTGTCCTGAGAAGGACTACTGCAAAAAAACTGGCAAGGCGGCCTGTGCCGAAAAGACAGGGCGTACCCCTGGGAGACCACTTCTCGCACCCAGGCATCCGTGGTGGTATTGTGCCAGCACTGGGCGAATTGAAGAAGTCTGCCTCCCACTCTGAGGTCCCCCAGAGGGAGGCCCATCCCATCACGCAGAAGGCTTATCTTCTTGCTTGGAAGAAGGGCGCCTAGCACTCCAGGCTTGCTGCTTTGGCTTTGAGGCGGTCTTGGGTGCGGATTGCCTCAGGAAGGACTGACCCTTTGCCATGCCCTGAACCCGAAAGGAACGAAAGGCAGAGCTCCGGACCTTAGCAGGTGTAGTAGCTGAAGGGAGGAAGGCTGACTTGGATTTTGCCAGGGTATCTACTATTTTGTCCAGGTCCGGACCAAATCGTAATTCTCCATTAAAAGGTAAGGCCTCCAAGCCTTTCTTTGAATCTGCGTCTGCTCTCCAAGACCGCAACCACAAGGATCTACGAGCAGACACTGCTGCCGCCGAAACCCTAGAGGTCAACAGGCTAGCATCCAATGATGCTTCTCCAATGTAGGAGGCGGCATCTCTCATCTGTCCTAACAACGCCCTCTGGACATCCAAAGCTTCATCCGTAAACGTGTCCTCCAAGGCGTTGGCCCACCCCTCAATGGCCTTGGCCACCAGGAGCTGGCCATGGACGGCCGGGCTACAGCCCCTGAGAGAGAATAAATAGACTTTAGACAAGTCTCCACCTTCCTGTCCGTAGGATCCTTCAGCGAGGATATAGACGGCAATGGCAAAGTAGCACTCCTGATGAGGCGTGTTACATGGGAATCGACTGCAGGCGGAGTTTCCCATTTCTTACAATGTGCTTCCGGGAATGGATAATTGGACGCCAAGCGTTTGTGGCAAGAAATGCTTACTGGGTGTCTGCCAGGCCACCGCCATTTGATCAGTCAACTGATCAGACAAGGGGAACGCTGCAGAAGTAACCTTAGCTTTTTTAAAACTAGGATACCTCGACTTGGGAGCGGGTGCCTCATCCTCAATCAGAAGAATGGCCCGCACCGCCTTAACCAGAGCCCGCACATTGATGGAAGACTTAGCTTCAGATGCCTCAGTCCAGGAGGTAGACACTGAGTCATCCTGCACCTCACCATCATCCGAGGACCCCTCAGAATCCGAAAGATGCGCAGCCTGCGCCATGACTGTGCGTTTAGACGCCCTGGAGGGCACGTCACTGCGCAACATCAACTGAAAAGCCGAAGATGCTGCCGCCAAATCTTGGACAGTGTGGGAAAGCGCATCCACCCAGGGTGGAGGAGCTGCCACAGGAGCCTGAAACTGCACTACAGCCTGCTGTGCCACAGGGGTGGACTGAATATACATTGGCAACCACGCATAGGGACCAACAGGCTGAGACCCCGGGGGAGTCTGCAATAATTGTGGGACACCCGGGGAATGGCAGGCTGGGGCAACGGCCTAGTAGGGGCGGCAGTCGGGACCGACAGACGGTCCGCGATGGACACCAGCACCTGGGAAAACATCGCCCATGGTGGCTCCTGCGACATGGGAGATTTAGACATACCAGGGAGCGCCTGGCACCGTCCGCACAGGCCGTCCTGTGACAAATCCTCCCTATCCACTCCTGCAGAACAGCGCCTGCAGGAGAACAATGCCGGAGCCCCGGAGTGCTCAATCTCCTCCTCAGACATGACTTAGGAAGAAAACGTGCGCACTCACCAGTGTGCTGAACAACAGCCCACAATATGGTACTGTGTAGCACACAACTGTATGTGACGGACCTCACAAATACGTGATTTATATAGGTGGTCTTTAGAAACACCCTTCCCCCGCACACCTGTAGGGCTTGTAAGAGAAGGAAAGGGATAGGTATAGGCTGACAGTAAGTAGAAAAAAGACACAGACAGGCAGCAGTAAAGTCACATACCATGCAGGAAGATATACTCACTGCACCTTTCCACTACAATCAACCTGCCCAGATTCAGTGTCTGGGAGGGCTATAGTGCTGTGTACACTGTCCTTGTCGGGGGAGAGGTACACAGGGGGACCGGTCCGCGTGCTCCCTGAAGATCTGCGCTGCCACTTGAAGAAAATGGCCGCTGGAGACCTCAGAGGAGGAGTGGCCCGAGTATCTGCAGCTCAGTGACGCCAGACTACTAGCTGAAAGGCGCGCTGAGCTGAGGGGAGGAGCCGCCAGACAGGGAAGGCTTCCTCCCCTGGCTAGCATATTTAACCCCCGGGTTGCCAGCATCCCGCTTGCCGCTTAATTTACCCTGGTGGTCTAGTGGTCTGGCGGGGTATGCCTCCGCTGGAGGGGGGCCAGCCGCCACCGCAAGCGCCCCCGGTCTGTCCCCTAGACCGGGGGCATGGTACTGCATTTAAAAGGAATCAGCGGTGCGCGGCTTACCTTGATCTCCTCGGCGTCTTCCGGCAGCAGTCCCGGGGGAAACCAGAGTCCGGCTAGTACAGACCCTGGCTTCCCCCGCCGCGATCCCCAGTTCACTGCTGGCGTCGCGGCGCCAGCAGGGAGAAGGAGCGGCAGCGTGGGCGTCTGTACAGACAGCCCATCGCTGCTGCTCTAGAGAAAAAAAAAAAAACTTATAGCCCCCCCCCCCCCCCCCCCCCCGCAGGGTGACCCGACTCCGACTCCATCTTAAACTGAGGTGGCCTGGGGGCGGGGTATAGGGGAGGTTGGACCCAAGTGCATCCTGGGAGCAGCTAAAAGCTTTAACTCCGTGGTGCCAGAGGATCCAGCTATACCCCCAAGGTCATCCTGTGGACCGCTATGGACCCTGAAGTAGAAATATTCATTACTCACTAACATTTGAAAAAGATGCACAGGTGGAGCTAATTGTTTCATTTGTGATTCTGTGAGGAGACCTGGAAAAACATGTACAGTTGGTAGTGTTCGAGGACCAGGGTTGGCTACCCCTGGATTAGAGGAATGCATTTCAAGTGTCAACTCTTTGGGCACGATTCAATTGCCCACGATGTAAATAGCGCCGGGAGATAGCTCCCGGAGCTATTCAATTGTGCGCAGTGTTTAGTCGGAGAATGCCCGTTCTCGCGACTAAACATCCTGTTTAAGGCGCAAGAATGGCCATTTCCCGACCTAACTTCCCGCGTGACGCTGTTTTCCAGGCGGAAAGAGCAGAAAACAGCCACATGCCTGGACTTTTGTTGGATTTCTGCTCGCATCCCCAGAGGGGTGCGAGAAGAAATCCTTAGTCGGGCTTAGCAGCACGCTGAATTGATAGCTCCGGGAGCAGATTCCCGGCGCTATTCACTTCGAGCAGAATAGAATCGAGCCCTTTGGCTGAGTAAATTGAGAACCACTTCTCAGACGGGATAAACAAAGATCTGTTATATGGTAATGTACATCGGTCTTAAAATTTATTCAACGATCTGTAATAGGCATTGTAAGATTCAATTACTTCATTCAAGTGCCTATGCAATACATTACAACAAAGCCATCTTTAATTTGCAGAGTAGATTGTTTACTTGTGTAAGGCATTCCATCTGCAAACATTTCTACATATCAAAATAACTGTCAATGTTCACTCCCTGTATCCAAGAATAAAAACAAATTAAGATTTGACCCAATGGGTCAAGGGGATGCGATACCCCAAATAGCTTCACACATTAACAAACTTAGGACCGTATTCAATTGGCAGCGAACACGAGTGTTTTTTCACCATAAGCGAAAACTGACTTTTGCAAAAAAAGCAATATTTTCGCAAAAAAAAAAAAAAGTCGAAAACGCAAAAAAAAAAAAAAAAAAAAAAACACTGGAGAAAAGTTCTCCATACCAGACCAGGTGGGGGAAAAAAATGCAAAATCCCTATTTTGGTCTAAAAATGTGGGGATTTCTTTCAGAACCCTATGATAAAGTACCCCCCCAAAAAATGTGTAAGTTGTACACTTTGGCAAAACATGACTGCACAATTTTGGGTGAAAAAAATAAAATATTGAAAATACCATTTTTTTCCAGGATATTACTGCTCCACATATATCATTTGGGAGTAAGTTAAAATGGGTGCAAGTATATTTTCGTGTCGTAAAAAGGCAATTTTAAAAACCGTAAAAACAGACTGCTGTGACCACGTGCAAGGTTTAACACTTCACACATCCATACCGCACCACGAAAAATCAGACCCAATAGGGGTGTCCAAAGGGTTCCGAAAGACATCCCCACATTTTTAGCCAAAAATAGGGATTTTGCATTATTTTTGCCTGGTCTGGAGAAAACTTCGAGTTTTTTCCGCCAATTGCATTTTCGCCTGTTTTCTGGCAAAAATATTGCCTTTTGTCGTTTTCGCCACTAATTGAATACAGCCCTTACACACTAATTTTCCATCTCGAAATTCTGCCTGCCATACATGTTTTCCTATGCAGGTCTTTCCAGGCAAAACCTTGAGTAACCTGCACAGCTAAGTGAGTATTGGTGCTGAATACAGAATATTAGGATTTTGATCTAGCGTTATTAGATTTAACAAATAGGGTCAATTAAATTGTTAGCGCTGGCAGCTGCCAGTGCTGGGTGCCCGACTGAGCACTTCAATTGTTGCTCTGTTGAAAGTGTACAGCTTCCGGCTTGCTCTTGAGAGCAAAAGTAGTCACACTTGGCGGCGTCCCTAATACTTACGGAGTTACTGGGCTCCCATCAAGCTCTCCTGTCATGGTGAATAGATGCAGTGTGCATGGCGTCTACTCACCCTGCAGTGATCGGTCACCGCAACATCCCACTCATGGGACACTGTGGCCCGCAGGTGGGGAAGGCACAAGGGCAAGAGGTTTTAGCAATGTACCACTAAATGTGCAGAGTGCATTTTGCCCTTTTAAGAGCAGGCAGGGTGCAGTGCCCCGCTAAAACAGCCTAGCAGGAACACTAGACAAGTGAGAAAATGGGCACCAAAACAATTGAAATGCAACATTGGGCACCCATTAATTAGCGTGCCCGGGAGTTATTCAATTGGAGTTACCAGTCAGAGTCTGCGCTTATTGCGGATTACTGTTAAGGTACGAGCAAAAATCTGCATAAAGTAGGACTTCAAGTTGATAGTGTGTGCCAGGCACACCATAACAGCAGTATGCCTGGCACTTAGCAATAGAGAAGCTGTTTAAAGCAGCTAATACTACACATTCTTGTCAAAAAAAGAAAAAAGTCCATCATGGGAATTGACCAAGTGCCCAGGAACTTTAGCCCCAAATAATTGATAGCCACCTATGGGTTCAATTCACATTTGGGAGCAAAAAAAACAAAAACTGCTCCTTGGTAAAACCATGTTGCACTGCAGGTGGGGAAGTTGTGAAATGTGCAGATTTAGATTTGAGAGTGGTGTCCAAACTCAAATCTCAATTGCAGTGTAAAGTAAAACTGTTCAGCATTATACCCCTTTTACACCGGAGCTAAAACCTGGGTTTTTGAAGGGTTAACCCGGGCAGCTCCCTGGTGTAAAAGGGCAGAGGGTTGGATCGCCGGGTCGAGTGACCCGGCAATCCAACCCAGGTAACTAGCAGGGTTTAACACGGGCATAGCCTGTGAAACCCTGCTATGGGAACAGCGCACTCCGGGTCACGATGACCTGGAGTGCGCTGCTAGCCGGCCGATTGGTCCGGCTTCAGTGGCGCTTGGAGATGACGTCATCTCCAAGCGTCCACTTTCACTCCGCAAAAGCCGGGTCTACGCAGACTCGACTGCGGCGTGAGCGGCGCTGACTCGGGAATATCCCGAGTCAGCGCCGGCAAAATTCCGGGTCTGATCCGGATAGGAACTTTGTTCCAACTCCGGGTCAGACCCGGAATTTAGGTGGAAAAGGGGTATTAGTGGGTTACATTCAAAAGCAGCCAGTATTCCCTGCATGCAAATTATTTATTTTCACTCCTTATATTGTAGTATAGTTAGTGTAAGTGCAAAATTACTTACATTTTTTTTCTTTGCTCCCAACTCAGAATCAGGCCTTACGGCCGGGTACACATCAGGTTATATTGGACGATATATCGTTCTGACGCGGATTGCAATGATAAAGCATCCATATCATTCAGTGTGTACCCTCAATTGCACGCTTCATCCCATCTGATGTGCTGCACGTCAGATGGGACCACGTCACCATAGATTGCATGAAGTGGAATTTGCGATTGAAGGGTATATCGCTCGATCAAACACCGGGCCATGCAGTGTGTACAGCCACACAATACATCCTTCTGTCGGGTCAGCTGGGATACAAGTCATTCTGATGTGTACCTGGCCTTAGAGCAAATAGGTTCATGAGTGCACCACAACATAACCTCTCACCACTCAAAAGGGGCTATTCAATACAGCACGCTGTTAAATCCGACTAGTCTAACTTAAGTTGGAGAATGCCAGTTTTTGCAACTAAAGCAGGGTGTTTAGTCGTGAAAAACAACATTCTACAACTAAAGTGCCGGCTATGAGGCTGTTAGCACCGCGCTAAGCTAGAATACAGCCTCACAGTCGGCACTTTAGTCTGATTTCTCCAAGCACCATTAAGTGGGGGTGCAAGAAGTAATCATTTAGCCTCCCTAACAGCGCGGTTAATTGAACAGCTCCAGAAGCACCCTCCCGGCGCTATTCAATTCCCAGTGAATAGAATCTACGCTATTGATTTGGAAAATATTCATACTACTGAGCACTTAACTACTGGCTCATTTGAGCAAATTGAGAAAAAAAAAAAAAAGTCAGTTACTTACATGGGTGATCGAGTGATATTCTGGTCTGGACGAGCAATTTTCACCGTAACAGGACTGCGAACCACTGAATTTTTAGGCAGCAGCAAAGGTTTTCTCTGGTACCCATCTAAGTACACCATAGGAAGAGACCCTGGCATACTATATTGGGGCTGGTGGGTTGGGTAACGTCTGCGGGGACTCATGAATGTTCGGTTAGATACCCCAGGCGTCTCCCTGAAGAAAGATCAGCATATTAAGAAAAAATATTTTCAGAAGTGCTTGCATATAGACCTACATTTGTTACAGCATCTGTCATTGGGCGGAATTCAATTGATTTCTGCCCCCATCGCGCCCGACGGAGCTATTCAATTCTTGCGCCTGTTGGGCACGATCAGCTGGCAGCGCTACATTTCAGCTTACAGCCCCTGGGGGATGAGAGCTGAAATGTGTGAAAAGTGGCATGTTTGGGCGCCCAAACATCACTTTTCTCGATCGCGCACAGCACTTTGGTCGGGTTTAGCTGCTTTACGCGGCTAAACCCGACCACTTTGGGCGCGATCAGCACGAAAATCTGGGACAATTGCATAGCTGTCTGCGATCTCCTGTCACTTTAGACGGGAGTTGCGGGCCGTGAAAACAGTTGAATTCCGCCCATGTTTCAATTCCAAGCAACAGTATTTTGCTGTAATGCACCAAATTAGGATGTAAAACTCTTCCAGAACAGGTTAAATTATGGCTGCACAATAGGTCTTATTAGAAAGTAGTAAATACTACAATTACCTTTGAAAACTAGAGTTTCGCTTAAGATAAGCTACTTAAATACTGTAAAAGCCAGCAATTCATACAAGTTGAAGAAATCCATGAGCAGTTATCACCAATTCCCAGCCATGTAACTATAGTAGTAACGTTTTTCTAATATCGAATTTACGCACAATCACATAGGGGTAGATGTACTAAGCCTTGGGAGAGAAAAAGTGGAGAGAGATAGCAGCCGATTGGTTGGTACTCTATCATGTTACAGGCTGTTTTTGAAAAAAAAAAATTACAGGAGCTGATTGGTTGTTACTTTCTCTAATGGTGCGTACACGGTCAGATTTGTCAAATGAACGATTTTACCAAATAATTGAACGATTTTTGACTGCATTAAAATGAATGGAATCGTCCAAGTCTGATTGCAAACACATCAGATGTCAGATATAGTTATCTGATCATCGGGAACGCGCATCGTTCAGATATGTCAGTTTTTCCTTCAGATATGAACAATTGAATGATTTTTGAAAAAAGTTATCGTTCAGATCTGAAGAAAAATCTGACCGTGTGTATGCACCATAAAGGCTTAGCACATCTACCCACCAGTAAGGAAAAGACAAACATGCAACATTGCGGATCGAGATGTTACAGGTTGTGATGGAATCCAGTGAATCAGAGGTCAACATGAAAAAGATCTGCTCCAGTTCAAGGCCATCAATATGCTGTAGCCTTTACCATACTCAGTGAGTAACCACATTAAGCTTATCCCAAGCACTGACAGTAGGGAGCGAAGCACCAACATCAGTAATGGCTTTTCTGTTTTGTTTTTTTTTTGTTTTTTTTTTTAACTAAAGACATTGCAGGTATGCCAACTGATAATGCATCAAGCCAGGGACGAATTCACTTAAGCTGGGTACATTTAAGGCCAACCAGTCAGCCATCTGATTGGTAAGTGTTTACACACTTAATTTGTTTGCCCAACATGCTGGGCTTGACAGATCAAACTGCCCAACCACTTGAACTGTCAATCATTGCAGAGTCCCCACGGCATGTGTACGGGCGATTGGCAGGTCGCCCGTACACACCAGATGACCAATATATCAACATGCTCCTTCCTCCCGGGTTTACCCCATCTGTGTCACACCTGTCTGCCCCTGCCCTTTAGAATGTAAGCTCTTACGAGCAGGGCCTCTACCCTCTTGTGATTCTCCTTACTTTAATCATCTACTTAGCCCCCACCAGGGCACCTTACACTTTGTTGCTTACGCTCTGTTTCATATCTAGGTGTTATGGTCACTAATGTAGCAATGTATATTATCCATGTCCTATATTGTACTGTAAAGGCAGGTATTCACTTATAGATATACAAACGAGAGCACGATTAAGACATTCCAGTCTTGCTCTCGTTTGTATATCTAGTGATGTGCCTAGACTGAACGTTCACTTGTTCAGTCCAGGCACATCCCTCATCCCCACACATGCTGAACCTGACGAGATCGTCAGGTTGACCAGCATGTACGGGCGATGTCGGAAGCGACCACACGCATCGCTGGTCGCTTCCGACCTAACATGCCCAATGCATGCACGATTTACAAGCAATTGCATGATAACTACGTTATCGTGCAATCGCTTGGTTAAAGCGCTAAGTGGATACCCCCCTTTAGTCACTTGTCAAATTATTTGTTTATGTACTTTGTAAGGCGCTGCGCACAAAAAACATCCACTGTACACACAGAAAATCCATCTACTAAGAGACAAGGGATTCTCTAGTAACATGAAAACCAATAATAGTGCTTTCCATTTAAAAACTCATGACACTTTTAAACATTTGATAAGTGCTGAAGGAGTTCAACAAAAGGAGTGAAGTGACTAGGGGTCCGATTTAGCAAGGAACGCAAGTGAGAACGCACGAGGCCGATGCCTTTGCACTCCACATGCATCGCACTGCATGAACTAGCCAGTGCAATCGGGTAAGCGTACGCAGACTACACGCAGTGTGTTTTCGCAGACCCTTCTGATACGGATTGACAGGAAGTGCCGTTTGTGGGTGGTGATCTTGTGAACGCAGGCGTACCTGGTTATTGGGAAGCCATTATAGCAGCGTGCATAATTAAGGCAGTGCAGCGGTATACTCAGCCAGACTACTCAATACACCCAGGAAGTGGTCAAAATCCTGCACAGCATCAGGTCAACCTCTATTGTGAATATGGTTCTCAATGTTACCTCAAATACAAAAAGGTGTCTGCACTTTTACCTATACTAGGGGAGAAACGTCAAGGGTACACAGTGGACTGACTTCACTTTTATGTATGCTCCCTACCATTGGAATCCAACTGTTGTGGCTGTCAGCGGCATCCCCTACTTTCTAGAACTGCCTACCACCAACAGTGGCAGAGGCTATTTAACCAGAGCAGATAGCGGCAGAGTTTATAGAGCCGCAGTAAACAGGTATTCATTTCCCCCACCCGCGATCATTTACACTGCTGCAGTTACTGCAAACGGCAGACTGGACATTGTTATATCCATTCCCGTGGTCTGGTCGGGAGCTGCTGGAGCAACGTGACCATAAGGACATTGTTACATACACTCCCCTGGTCTGGTCAGGAGCTGCATGACCATAAGGACATTGTTACATACACTCCCCTGGTCTGGTCAGGAGCTGCATGACCATAAGGACATTGTTACATACACTCCCCTGATCTGGTCAGGAGCTGCATGACCATAAGGACATTGTTACATACACTACCCTGGTCTGGTCAGGAGCTGCATGACCATAAGGACATTGTTACATACACTGACCTGATCGGGAGCCGTGCGACCATAAGGAGACTCTAGAGCGTAGAATTACCAGGAGCTGCGTCTGTTATTTCAAGGGAGACGCAGGAGTGTGGATTAAGTCAGGAGCCCCCGACTTTTTATATGTTACAGTGAAAAAGCTTTGTGGGTGCACAACTTCAACATCGGGGAAGCTGCTAATTTCTTATTGGGTCCTCATATGGTGACTATCAAAATACTGTTTTTGCACCCAAGGTCTGATCATACATTTATGTGATTAATACTGCACAAAGCACAGAGGATTAATAATCTATACCCATCTCAAACATTCAAATAGATATATTTGAGATACATTGTGTTTGATTTCTAACATTTGACTAGGATATTAGTTACATTGTGTCAGTATTTGCCACAGAAGGTAAATGTTTGGAGGCATATTTACAGACTGTAGATGTTTTAAAGATTGAACAAATTTTATACCACCATTTACAGTCTTGGGAATTTTGTATAGGTACTTGCGCAGCCACCTTTTTGTATTCATGTGTTTTTTTAAGAGAGTCTCTTGTAAGAATTCCTCAGGTGTCAGCGGCAAGGCTATACCGACAGCATTTGAATAAGTTAGCGCACCATTTTTTCTCTTTTCTCAATGTTAAAGATGTTTCTGCTATCCTGCGGACTACTCAGGCTTTGAATAAAGCGAAGTGGGCGGCATGGTATAGTGCTGGGCGTCTGCATCTTATGTTGCGGTTGCCGTGCGTATGTATTGATTAGCGCACAGATTCTCAAACTCAGTCCTCAGGACCCCACACAGTGCATGTTTTCCAGGTCTCACAGAATTACAGGAGAAATTTAGCTTCATCTGTGGATCTTTTAAAATGTGTCAGTGAGTAATGATTACACCTGTGCACCTGCCAGACCTGCAAAACGTGACTTGTGTGGGGTCCTGGGGACAGAGTTTGAGAACCTCTGGATTAGCGCATACACGCAGCCGCCGGGTGCGCACACTTGCGTTCCTTGCTAAATCAGAAACTGAGACATTACTACATACCCAGCTGGGTCACTGACAACAAAACCATCATTTAAAACATGCATGTGCAAGGGTCTCATTTCACCCATTGGCAGCAAGAGACTGGGTAGTCAGAAAAATCCAGAGTGGTTAAGGGCAAGCACAGAATGTAACACTAGACTATGCAAGCGACTAATCTAGATGTGCAAAGCAAACGCAATCAAGGGTACAGACTGTCAAACTAGTATGTAAATAGAAGACAGCATACCAGGCAGTGTACCCACGGCAGCCAGCACACAAGGGTACCAAGGCATGATGGCACCAGACACTAGGGCACCAAGACATCCGATGGCAACCAGCGCACCAGGGTACCAAGACAAGACACCCACGGCAACCAGCGCACCAGGAGAGGGTACCCATGGCAGCCAGCGCACCAGGGTGCGAAGACATGACAGCAGACACTAGGGCACCAAGACAAGACACCCACGGCAACCAGCGCACCAGGACAGGGCAGTGATAGAGTTGGATGTGGAGTAGGTAAGGAGGCACCACACACTCACCTGAAGGAGAGACGCCTGGCCGGTGTGTGCACGGTCGGGTTAGGGCGACTTAATCTCTCCTTGAGATCCCGAGCCCCGCGTCCCACTCCCCTGGCCGGTGGCTCCTGTTTCCCCAGGTAGCTGCCCATGAGTAACAGTAGAGAAGCCTGACTCCACTTCTGCACCGGCTCCCGGTGCCTTTTCAGCGGTACAAGCCTCGGTCGCCTCCCCGCTGCCCCGCCAACGAGATGTCTCCACTCAGGAAGCCGCCAGGCCGCTCTCCCCGAGCTGTAGTAAGCCCAGCAGCCGGCAGCAGCACACAGAGTGAGGACGCTGAATAGCGGGTATAGGTAGGCGGCAGCTGCGAGCAAAGGCAGGAGCAGGACGCCCGGCGGGAACTCCCGACCCAGAGTCTCTCGCAGCGACCGCCGGAGCCGATACCAGCAGCCGCCTCCTGCCTGCCCGCCCGACGGACACATGATCGGCTGCGCGCCCAGCCAGGCCTTAAATAACCAGCGTGCAACTCGCGTGCAGCGCTCCGTCCGTCACATCCCGTGTAACCTGGCAACGCCCCGCCCACATGGTCATTTCAAAACGGCTCTTCCGGGCTGGCTAGCTTTTCTTTTTTTTTTTTTTAAATGGGAGGAGTTATATGACGTCGTCTCCCAACTGCACCAGCGTCACGTGACCATTCTGCTACTAACTCAGGGGTTTCCAAACTCGGTCCTCATCCTCAACAGTCCAGGTTTTAAGGATAGCCATGCTTGACCACAGGTGACTTCATTAGTGTCTCAGTCAATTTGATCCTGAAGTATTTGGGTGCCTTGAGGACCACGTTTGGGAGCCTCTGCACTATCGATCGCATCTTATCTACCCTGTAGCTGCATACAAAGTTGCTTGTAGTGTACTAAGAACAATTATACCGCTTTTCCACCTAAATTCCGGGTCTGACCCGGAGTTGGAACAAAGTTCCTATCCGGATCAGACCCGGTATTTTGCCGGCGCTGACTCTGGATATTCCCGAGTCAGCGCCGCTCACACCGCAGTCGAGTCTGCATAGACCCGGCTTTTGCAGAGTGAAAGTGGACGCTTGGAGATGACGTCATCTCCAAGCGCCACTGAAGCCGGACCAATCGGCCGGCTAGCAGCGCACTCCAGGTCTTCGTGACCCGGAGTGCGCTGTTCCCATAGCAGGGTTTCACGGGCTATGCCCGTGTTAAACTCTGCTAGTTACCTGGGTTGGATTGCCAGGTCACTCGACCCGGCGATCCAACCCTCTGCCCTTTTACACCAGGGAGCTGCCTGGGTTAACCCTTCAAAAACCCGGGTTTTAGCTCCGGTGTAAAAGTGGTATAATTTGTGTTTTTATTGCAAAGGAGTCGGTACAAAGTCGCAGATTAAGCACGATAGGTAGTGTGAAGCATGGTGTGGCTCGCTGGTATACTGCCTTCTTACACAGATTTGCAGCTGAATTGCGCACAGCAGGTGCACGTAAATGCCAGCCTTAGTGTCCAGGGTATTCGTGCATTGTAATTGAGTCATATTAACTGACTAGGGTGCAACGTGGCAAGACGCACAGGGTAGCTTAGTTGCAAAGAACGTGGTGCGCCAAACTGTTATTTAGCACAATTTGAGGATAGGTGTGCAGACCCTCCAACATGACCCGTTCCATTAGGTACAAAATGCTCTGCTCCTGGACTTCCTTCTTAATGTATGATTGCAGACACATGTCATCAGTTAACTAGTCCAGCTCAGGTGACTGCAATCATACATGAGGTATGAAGTCCAGGAGCAGAGTGTTTTGTACCTAATGGAGCGGGTCATGTTGGAGGGTAGGGGTGTGTGGACACATCTGTAACACATGCATCAGCTTCTGTAGGTTGTCGACTTTTGACAGGGAAATACAATTATTAGATCAGGGTTTCCCAACCACGTTGGTCTAGTGTGTGGCCAGCTTTAATTAGTACCTCAGTGGTTTTGATTTAACCATCTGTGCATAAGCATGGAGATCACTAAAACCAGGACTGTTAAGCTGGCCACACATCTAAAGATTAGCTGTCCAACCAGCCAACTAGTTGATTCGTTGGAATGAAAATCTGGTAAGGTATAAAAGCAAATGACAATCAGCAATTTGCTCCCAAGCGCCAGCAAATGGACAAAAACTGTTGTGTGAACAAATTGTTTAGATCACAGGTTCTCAAACTCTGGGCCTGATTCAGAGTAGGGAATAGAGAGAGAGATATCACTTAATTGTGTACCTGAACAAACCATGTTGCAATGCAAGGGGTGTAAATATACATTTTTTTGCATAATTTAGATGTCAGTTTGGACACCTCCCTCCCAAATCTAAATCTCTCTGCACATTTTACATCTGTCCCCCCCTGCAGTGCAGCATGGTGTCACCAAGATGATCAGTTGAGAGAGATATCTCTTTCTATTCCCAACTCTGAATCGGGCCCTCTGTCCTCAGGACCCCAAACAGTGAAAGTTTTCCTTGTTTCCACACAGAATCACAAGTTAAATAATTGGCTCCACCTGAGGATCTTTTGCAATGTGTCAGTGAGTAATGACTATACCTGTGCACCTGCTCGGTGACCTGCAAATGTGAACTGTGTGGGGTCCTGAGGGCAGAGTTTGAGAACCACTGGTTTAGCTCAAACATTTAACAAACTTGTCTGAATGACCATTTTCATCTGTTTTCTGGCATTTAGGAGAAAATTGCTGATCATTTACTCCCATATGTTACCAGATTTTCATTCCAACCAATCAAATAGTTGGCGGGTTGGACAGATAATCTTTAGATGTGTGGCCAGCTTAAGTGTGCCTTGAGGACCAAGGTTGGGAATCACTGCATTAGATAATCAATTTTATATCATAACAAAAATAATGTTCCTTACCATTAATATCCTGCGTATTCTCATTGTGAAAGCTTCCTATACAACCTCACGCTTAATTGAACCCACCCTATGTTTGATGACAAGCACTTTTTTTTTACTATTTTATTCTTTACTGACCATAGTAAAATGTCTTCGGCAGAGGTTCAAAAACACTGTCCTCAAGGCTCCCCAAAAGTTCAGGTTTTAGAGATATCCATGGCTAAGCACAGGTGGGTAAATCAAATTGACTGAGGTATTAAGTCACCTGTGTTCAACCATGGATATCTCTAAAGGCCCCCATACATCAGATTGAGTGCAGCAATTGTGTAATTTGCAATCGATTGTGTATAAAAATCTTTCCCTTTTTCAATCGATTGCAAATTGCACGATGGCTGCAATCAGTCTCTGATATATGGTGGCCTTAAAACCTGAACTGATGGGGAGCCTTGAGGGCTGCGTTTGGGAACCTCTGGTTTATGGACATTTAACCACCCTTAATAAACTCACATCTATACCAAAACATTTAATTAGTATGTCATTGTAAAAGACTTTGAAATAATTTCATTGACTATGCACAGATAAAAAAAAAAAAAAAAAAAAAAGAAGGACTCCAATGGCTACATTTTATGTTTTTTTTTCAAATGGGATTTACCGAAAGATCTTGAACATACACTACACTGCCAAAACCATGTGGACACCTGTACATGACATCCAGAACATCTCTGTCCAAATCGGTTGGAATACCACTCCCGGCCAGTGGTGCTACTCTTCTCTGTGATGCATTCCAGCCAGTCTAGATTAGGGAGGACCATCGGTAGGTTAACAATCAGTGTTTTAGCTCGATGGTATAAAACCATACGATGGCAACCATTGATGGTATCATGCATCGATGGTCATCCCTGCTTTAATACTTGCCAGGCAGCAGGACAACTGTGCCGATGGTGCTGCAATAGCCGTAGATAAACAGTCAAGGGTTAGCAAATGGCTCTGAAAGCCAATGGTGTGGCAACTGTGCCGATGTTGGGGCAATTGCCGTAGATAAACAGTCTATGGTTTGATAATGGCTTTGAGAGCCGATGGTGCAGCAAGTGCACCGATGTTGATGTAATTGCCGTAGGATGAACGTTGGCAGCACGGGAGCTGCTGGATGCAGCTAGGAAGCAGTTTGGAGATTGGTGGTAGCACGGAAGCTACTTGGAGCGGCTAGGAAGCCGTGTGGGAGTTCAGTGAACAGGAACAACCTGACTTTGCAGCCAGGCTGAGGGAACTCACAGACACTCTATAGTCAGCACAGGTGCAACAGATCAGTGAGTATAAATAGGCTGAAGTCCCAATCAGGTTTGCACTTGTGGAAAACACATCACTTCCTGAGGCGTGCCGATCTCTTAGCAACAGGAAGAACTGGAGTAACCCCGTCCTGTCTGGGCATACTGTCAGAAAGTGTCAAGTCATGACCGTGACTTGTAACACTTAAACCTGCTCTACAGAGTGTTTCCTGCCAGATCACCGTGTCATGCTTTCTCTGTTTCAGAGTTCTGTACCCATGGTTGCCTTGCTGGATCTGAACCCCTTCTAGAACCCCTGACCACTCTGTGTTGCCAACAGACAGCTGCCAGTGTCTTCCCATATGCCTGCCCAGCATCTTCTCTATATTCAGGTTATTAATTATATTCCTGTTCATCTGCAAACCTCAGTGTTACCCAGGACATTATTATTTATATTCCTGTTCTTATGCAAACCCAGCAGAGGGTTCCCAAACCCTGTGCTTACAGTCCACATTTTAAGGATATCCATGCTTGAGCACAGGTGACTTAATTGGTGCTTTAAGCCCCTTACACACTGGACGTTGTGTACGGAGCGTCAGACCTGGTGGGGGTGCCGGCATTGGCAAGTACATACACACTTGCCGATGCTGGCAACGATGGGGGAGAGGGCATCGTTACTTATATCCTCAGATTGAGCTGCATGTTCAGGTGACTGGGGATATCGTTAACGACCCGCGGGAGCGCGCATCGTTAATCGCCTAGTGCATACACACTGGATCATATGAACAATATATCGTTCAACGATATAGGTATTGTTAATGGATATCGGTAAGTGTGTATGGGGCTTAAATCAATTTAATTTAACCATCTATAATCAAGCATGGATATTCTTAAAACCTGGACTGTAAAGGTGGAATTTGGGAGCCTCTGAATCAGTGTAAAGAGCTTGCACTCAATGGAAAAGGAAAACCTTTTGGAGCACAAAATTTATGACTGGGAAGCCATATCCTCGCCCTCTCCAAACAAAAAAGAATAACCGAAAGCATGGAAACCTACATTAAAAAGAGACCTTGAACTTTATGATGAACTGTAAACATGTCGGGGGGGTGTAAATGCATGTTTTTATTGTTTATTAAACTTCCATACTATGCTGACACAATTATCCGATACATTAATTTAGGAATGATTTACACTCCTCTTTGGTTTTCTTCAGTCCCAGGTCTTTCCATATGACACAGTGAATGACACTATTTAAATTGAAGTTGCGTTTACCATAGAGCAGTGGTTCCCAAACTGTCCAGCACCAAATCTAATTCTTTATGGTCAATGTAATTTAAATATATGCACAATAAGAAGCACAAACCTGTCCACCGCTATATAACCAAACCCAAGGATGACAGGTAAGCACAATTTACTTCACTATACTACTTCAGTACATTTTTTCCCCACATTTTTCAATAACAAACTTTTGGCTTAGGGGTGCCGTGAAAACCATGCTCATGCACTAGGGAGCTGTGATTCAAAAAAGTTTGGGAACCACTGCTATAGAGTATGTTGAAATTGTGTACAGAAGTCATATGTTCCATTAAATTGACTATTACATATAGTATTTTGGTAGAACAAAATTTATAAGTTGTTGATTGATATGGCTTCTCTCAGCTGCATACATATTACTTCATCAATGTATAGGGTATTTTCCTTAACCTGGATCTCCTCCTCTAGGGATAGTTGGTTACGGTTCAGGCCTTTTAGCTCAGCTTCTGCCTGGCTCAGAGTTTGACGTAGTCTGAAAAAGAGATCAAATCAGGGATTACATTCTATGTGCATAACTGGGAATTAACTACAAAGACACTGGGTTGAGTTCAGCTAAGTCATTGCCTGTCATGGGACCTTACTATGGTTGGTTAATCCCTTACCTTTGTTAAGCAACTAGAGTCAGTTCTGCTAGAGCAGTGGTTCTCAAACTCTGGGCCTGATTCAGAGCCGCTCGTAAGCGGCCGCTCGTTCGCTCAGAGCGATGTTCGCACATCTGTGCATGCGTATGGGTCGTAATGCGCATGCGCCAACCAGTCATTGCGGTCGGAAATTGTGTGTTCGCAAAATTGCGAGTGCCTGCTAATTTGAGTGACAGGATGAGGCGTTTGTGGGTGGTAACGGGAAGGTGCTTGAAAACGGGGGGTGGAGATCCGAATGCAGGCGTGCCAAATGGTCAAAACGGGCGTTTTAAGGGTGTGCATAATTAACAAAGCAGCGTCATTGGCCACGTCACTTGGTTGTTTCTTAGTCTGAACTGTTCGCATGATTGCGGTAGGAAAATCCTACCACAAGCACTGCGAGCAGTTCAGACGCCTTTCGATGTACTCGATTAATCTAATAAATAGCGGAGATGACGTATGATGCAAACGGCCAGGGGGCGTTTTTACAAAATAGCGAGCACATATTTAGTTCACTCTCTCAGACATAGAGGCGTCAACAGACCGCAAAGAACGAGCGCTCCATTTAAATATCCGGACCCTTTTTCTGAACGAGCGAGCGCAAATAGCGTCTGGCTCTGAATCAGGCCCTCTGTCCTCAGGACCCCACACAGGTCACATTTTGCAGGGCACCCAGCAGGTGCACAGGTGTAATCATTACTCACTGACATATTTTAAAAGGTCCACAGGTGGAGCTAATTATTTCACTTGATTCAGGGCCTGATTCAGAGCCGGACGCTCTGACCAGAGCGCTCGCTCTGAATCAGTGCCCTCCTAAATAAAAATGGAGCGGCCTCCTGGTCTCCTGGAGCGGCCTCCTGGTCACCCACAGCATATGCGAGCGGCCAAAAATATGGTCGCGATGGTCAAGACCATCGCGACCATCGGGCTTGCGACGAGACCCTGCGGTAGTGTCTTGGTGACCGCAAGCCCTGGAGTGCTTTTGGCTCTATCAGAGCCAAAATCACTCCCACTGACATCACTAGTGATGTCAGTGGGGTCGGCCCAGACGGTAGGCGTTCCCATGGGAATGCCTCCGTCTGGCAGCCACGCCCCCGGCACGCCCACCAAAGGGGGCGTGCTGTCAGTCACAATCGACAGCACGCCCCCTTTGGTGCAAGACCCGGAGCGACAGCTTGGCTGTTGCTGTCTGGGTCTCGCGAATGCGCACGACGGAGCTCCCTCCGTCGTGCGCATGCGCATTGGGGTTACATCGACCCGCTTGCGAGCTTCCTGCACTCGCGAGTGGGTCTGAATGACCCCCTCAGTGTGGAGACATGGAATACATGCACTGTTTGGGGTCCTGAGGACCGAGTTTGAGAACCTGTGCTAGAGACCACATAATTAAAAATATTTGTTACCTCTGAGCCCTACCGGTCCTTTTCTAAGCACTGAGTCAGAGGCCTAATGCTGCACATCCACTACCCGACCCAGGGAACACAGTACGATTATGGTATCGCAATCGTACAGTCGTTCCCCATCCCCTACAGTGCCTACACCAGTGATTCCCAACCTCTGTTCTCAAGGCACACTAACAGTCCTGGTTTTAGTGATATCCATGGTTGAGCACAGATGGATAAATCAAAATAACTGAGATACTATTTTAAATCACCTGTGCTCAAGTATGGCTATCCTTAAAACCTGGACTGTTAGTGTGCCTTGAGGACTGTGGTTGGAAACACCTGGCCTACACTGAATGATCAGTCATTCAGTGTAGGCACCCTCCATCATCCCCGAACATGGTCAATCTGTCGTTATAGGCAGATTGACCAGCATGTTCGGGCGATGATTGATGTCGGAAACAACCAGCGGGAACGCGTATCGCTGGTCGTTTCCGACATTTGCATGCCCGATTAATGAGCGATTGAACGATAACGATGTTGTTATCGTTCAATCGCTCTGTTTAATCGGGTAGTGGATACCTGCCTTAAGGCAGTTACATGACTTCTGGCGGACAGTGATCTTTATTTTTGCATAGGATGGCGGTATTGTATTGTAAATTCCACTGCAACAAGGATGGCTGTGCCCGAATAAAATGTTCTAATTGTACAGCACTGCATAATATATACCTGTAGTGTGTTATAGAAAGAATGTAACATAATAGCAATGAGATGTATATAGAGAGAAGAGTATAGAGAGAGAAGAGCTTTACTATGATAACTGTTGTTTGGTCACCTCTTTAGCAGATCAGTTATACCCTTGTGCCACCCAATGCATCAGAAGACTAAATGCATATTCCTAGCTATCTGTTATCATGAGAGCAACTATATTGAGTGTTTATGATTCAATATATTTAGGTCTGCATCTCTAAGTATAAGATTGTATGAGAATGGGTTACATTTTGTACTATAGACGATAAGAGTTTGGGCCTGATTCAGAGATGAATGGATTTCCAGAGCCGCACAGAAGTGTCAGACACCTCCTTCCTGCATTTGCGATCCCAGCACTGCAGCCGACGTTGCAGGCTGGTTTCACCATCGCGACCATCTTGAGGGTTGCTTTTTTGGTCAGGCTGTGTGAGTTGAAGCCTCCTGCAGCCTGGTCACGCAATAGGCCAAGAATCTGCGTCTGCCGACGCAGACCCTGGCCTCGTCCCTCCCAGAAAACGGAGACACGCCACCGCTCCGCCCCCCAAACGCTGCAGCATGTCAATCATGTTGCTGCTTGGGGGGGGTCTGCGAGCGAGATCGCAGGACCCTTTCTGCACATGCACAGAACCATCGGAGATGTGCGTTCATCCTCGGATGAAAATACATCTCTGAATCAGGCCCTTTGATCGCAAGCGAATAGGTTAAAAGAGTTTGTAAAGCAGACAAAAGGAATTTGGGACAATAGGATCAGCAGTCAAAAGTTAGACATCTGTGCAAAGAGGTTGACATGTAAGAAATGACCAGTTACATTCGCAACCAGGAAGAATAATTTGATTGGCCAGAAGAAATGTTAAATATGTGTATGCGAGGATAGGGGAAGCATGGCTGAGTTATTTGTATTGTTGTAATTGTAGCTTTCAATGCCAACTTGCTAAAGATTGTTAACTGAATAAACCTCTCATTTCAACGATAGAACTCGTCATAATTATTGGGTAAACTTGTCAGAATTATTGCGTAAAACACCCTAATGGTGCATACACACGGTCATATTTTTCTTCAGATCTAAACGATAACGATTTAAAAAATCGTTCAATCGTTCATATCTGAAGGAAAATCTGACATATCTGTCAGATGAATGATTTGGACGATGCGCGTTCCCGATGGTCAGATAACTATATCTGACATCTGATGTGTCTGCAGTCAGACTTGGATGATTCCATTCATTATAATGCAGTCAAAAATCGTTCAATCATTCAAATCTTTGGTTAAATCGTTCATCTGACAAATCTGACCGTGTGTATGCTCCATTAAAACTTTCTCGGTGTAAGATTTTAAGATGCAGTGATAACAAGGATCAGGGCCGTTTCTAGGGGCAGGCGACCCGTGCAATCGCACGGGGCGCACCGCCTCCGACCTCTGCAGCAGAAACAGAATATTAACTGCCGGGCGCCCGCTGAGATTCAGTTACCAGCGGGCGCCCGGCAGAGCAGAGCAGCCGGAGAGACGGAGGCTCCGGCTCCCGGCTCCCCCAGTGTGCACTATGGGAGGACGTCATGACGTCTTTCCCATAGTGCAGAGGAGCAGCCGAGCGGAGCGGACGCCGGAGCGGGGCTGAAGGTAAGTGTTACTGTTTTTTTTTTTTATGTTCAGGCAGCCTGGGGACATTACTCTGGGGGCACTTCTGCGGGGGGAGACACCACTACTGGGGGCAGGCACTACTACTGGGGACATTACTCGGGGGGCACTTCTACTGGGGGCAATGCTTAGGAGGTACCACTACTGGGGGCATTACTCAGGGCCTGGGGGCACTACTACTTGGGGCTTTACTACTTTGGGCACTAGTACAAAGGGAGCATTACTATTGGGGGGACTAATACAGGGGCATTAATACTGGGGACACTATTACAGGGGGCATTACTATTTCGGGCAATACAACTGGGGACACTACTATTGGGGCACTACAGCAGGGACCATTACTATTGGGGGCATGACTACAGGGGGCACTACTAATGGTGGCATGGCATAGGGGGCACCACTCCTGGGGGCACTACTACTGGGTGCACTGTATAAAGGGCATCACTACTGTGGGCTCTGCATAAGTTGCACTACCACTGTGGGCACTGCATAAGGGGCATAAATACAGGGGACACTGCATATGGGGACAACTACAGGGGGCACTGCATAATGGGCACTTTTGCCTGAGAGACAGTGGGGGGGAAGCCTAAGACCTGTCGGGATGGAATGGCAAGGGAGGGGGCTGGAATGAAGTGTGTATTATGTGAATCTTGTTTTTTCAATGTGTTTTATGTGGTTCTGGATTTAATAATGTATTTGAGGTGGATGTGGTTTTAAAACGTAGTTTATGTGCCTCTGGCTTTTCCAATATATTTTATGTGGCAGTGGTTTGTTGCAGTGTATATTATGTGAATCTGGCTTTTATTTTCAATGTGCTGGGTTCGCTCCCAACGCGACTAAAAACGAGTGTGATGCAAGGTCATACTTCTGCAAATGTCACACCAAAGGCATGCACACAGAAATGCGGCGTGGGCTTGTGACAGCTAGTCCACACCCCATTTTTTGAGCGCGTGCCTACGGCGCGTGCATGCTGTCTGTCTTTTGTTTAACTACATATATTTTTCAGCGCGTTGCCCCTGACAGGTTAGCCAACCCAGTACTCAGTAGTCACAGTGGCTGTTATTCTGTGGTCTTTCGAGATCACACTCCCTTACTGTGATACCACACCCCCTTACGATGAGGCCATGCCCACTCCACAATATTACTGCTTCGAGGGGGGAGGGGGCGCATTTTGACTGCTCGCACTGGGAGCCTCAAACCCTAGAAACTGCCCTGACAAGGATAACTAAAAAAAGTGGGATATTAAGGGGGGTATCCACTAGACGATAAAGTTGAACGATTGAACGATAATGACAAAATCGTTCGATAATCGTTCAAACATCGTTTGAACATCGTTTGCAAATCGTGCAGTAATTGTTTCTAACGATGTACGATGCGCGCTCCCGCTGGTCGTTTGATCGTCTCCTCCATCGACTGAACATGCAGGTCAATTTCACTTGATTGCTTACAAATCGTTTACACATCGTTTACACATCGTTCATGCTGAACGATCAAACGATGAACCACTGTCTGCCCACTATAGCTGAAAGCTCTCAATTACAGATTAAAACAACATAGTTTATTGTTAGATCTTTTGCAAATCCTTTGCAAATCTTTTGCAAATCCTTTGCAAATCTTTTGCAAATCCTTTGCAAATCTTTTGCAAATCCTTTGCAAATCTTTTGCAAATCCTTTGCAAATTGTTCAGAGTGGAAGATCATATTTCAAGGGAAACTTCAAGGGAAAATCGTTAAGAGGTTGGCCAGGGATAAAATCGTCTAGTGGATGCCCCCCATAAGAAGCAATGCTTGCGTAGGAGAATATTCACCAAATAAAAAAACGCACTGACTCGTTTTAATACCCCAACACATGTTATGCTAGAAATCTGGGGGTCATTCAGACCCGCTTGCGAGCGCAGGACGCTCGCAAGCGGGTCAATGTTGCCCCACTGTGCATGCGCACGACGGAGGGAGCTCCGTCGTGCGCATGCGCGAGACCCGGATAGCGACAGGCTCTCCGTCGCTCCGGGTCTCGCACCAAAGGGGGTGTGCTGTCGATGTTGATTGACAGCATGCCCCATTTGGTGGGCGTGCCGGGGGCGTGGCTGCCAGATGGAGGCGTTCCCATGGGAACACCTACCGTCTGAAGCCGGCCCCACTGACATCACTAGTGATGTCAGTGGGAGTGATTTTGGCTCTGATAGAACCAAAATCACTCCAGGGCTTGCGGCAGCGAGACCCTACCGCAGGGTCTCCGTCGCAAGCCCATCGCGACCATCATCATAGACACTCGCATAAGCTGTGGGTGGTCACCCACAGCTATGCGAGCGTCCAGGAGGACGCTCCATTTTCATGGAGGAGGGCCCTGATTCAGAACAGCTCAGCAATAAATGATCTCTCCCCTGGAGGTAATGCTAGGAAAGGTGTGGGGTCACTCAAAAGTTGTCTTTTTGTCGCGTTTGTAAGTAACATTTTATATTACTCCTTGTCCAGAAACAGTGCTGCCCTGCATTAATAATTCTGTATTCTGCCTGTTGTGCTGCCTAAGTATATCCTTGACCGAAACAGAAAATAAACAAGTTGGTATAACACAACTGTAAATAGTTTCCAAGGACACGTTGCAGCTGAGCTGTTGCGTCTAACGATGAGAAACACAGTATACTCTCTAGGGGGGAAATGTAATAGCCTGCGACACACAGGCATCGTCAAGATTCCCACGAGTCTGCCAAATGTTTTAAAGTGCCAATCATTTAAAGGGCAAAACAGGTTTTTGCCTTTTAAAGCATTGCTACTTTAAAGTATCAGGCAGACCTGCTGGAATCTCGCCGTTGCCTGCGTTTTGCAGGCTATTACATCTCCCTCTAATAGTCTTTCAGAGCATTGAGCCTCCCCATCCTGAATATACTATGCATTATTGCAGTGGTTCTCAAACTCGGTCCTCAGGACCCCATACAGGTCACATTTTGCAGGTCACCTAGCATGTGCACAGGTGTAATAATTACTCACTGACACATTTTTAAAGTTCCACAGGTGGAGCTAATTATTTCACTTGATTCAGTGTGGAGACACGGAAATATGCACTGTTTGGGGTCCTGAGGACCGAGTTTGAGAACCTGTGCATTATTGTATGTCAAATACTTCTGCATGGGTATTAACGTATAAAGCCCAGATAATAAGAATGGATGGTAAGAATTGTATTCAACATGTGGAAAGAATGCATTATAGAAAATTGGGACACAAGTTCCTAGGTACAGATCTCTAAAACATGGGACTGTTGCTGGAAATAAGGAACCGTTGGCAATTTCTGCATTTTGCATATGTCCTTGCACAGTGCTGACTTAGGGCCTGATTCAGAGCCGGTCGCTATTTGCGGTCGTTCGTTCCAAAAAAAGGGGTGGCTATTCAAATGAACCGTTCGCTCTTTGCGGTCTGTTCACGCCTCTCGGTCTGAACGAGCGAACAAAACTTGCGGTCGTTTTTTGGGAAACTACGCCCCCTGGCCGCTCGCATCCTACGTCATGTCCGCTATTTATTAGATTAATCGAGTACATCGACCAGGGTATGAGCTGCTCGCTATTCTTGTGGTTGGTTTTTGCTACCACAATTTTGCGAGCAGTTCTGACTATAAAATAACCCAGTGACGTGCTCAATGACGCTGCTGCTTTCATTATGCACACCCATAAAACGCCCGTTTTGACCTTTAAGCACGCCTGCGATCCGATCTCCACTCCCCGTTTTCAAGCACCTTCCCCTGTTACCACCCACATACGCCTCTTTCTGTCACTCAAATTATCAGGCATTCGCTATTTTGCGAGCACATCAATTTCGACCGCACTGACTGGTTCGCGCATGCGTATAACGATCCGTACGCATGCGCAGTTGGGCAAACATCGCTCGGAACGAACGAGCGGCTCTGAATCAGGCCCTTAATCATATTCTTCCCTGGGTCTTATAGAGAATGCAGTGACGTCCTCGTTTCTAGGCTATGCTGTGTGCAAGGAAACAGTGGCCCTGATTCAGAGCCGGACGCTCTGACCAGAGCGCTCGCTCTGAATCAGGGCCCACCTCCATAAATATGGAGCGTCCTCCTGGACGCTCGTATAGCTGTGGGTCACCACCCACAGCATATACGAGCGTGCAGGATGATGGTCGCGATGGTCTTGACCATCGCCACTGCGAGCAGAAGCCTGCGGTTGAGTTTCTCAACCGCAAGGCCAGGAGTGATTTTGGCTCTATCAGAGCCAAAATCACTCCCACTGACATCACTAGTGATGTCAGTGGGGCCGGCTTCAGACGGTAGGCGTTCCCTTGGGAACGCCTCTGTCTGGCAGGCACGCCCCCGGCACGCCCACCAAAGGGGGCGTGCTGTCAATCACCATCGACAGCACGCCCCCTTTGATCAGACACAACGAGCGAAGGAAAGTCCTTCGCTCGTCGCGTCTCGTGCATGCGCACGACAGAGCTCCCTCCGTCGTGCGCATGCGCAGTGCAGACCATCGACCCACTTGCGAGCGGACAGCCGCTCGCGAGTGGGTCTGAATCAGGGCCAGTGTTTGGTAACCATCCCCACTTATACCGTTGATGTAGATCAGTGATTCCCAACCCTCAAGGCACGCTGACAGTCCTGGTTTTAGTGATATCCATGCTAAAGCACAGATGGTTAAATCAAAATAACTGAGGTACTAATTAAGTCGCCTGTGCTCAAATATGGCTATCCTTAAAACCTGGATTGTTAAAATGGCCACACTTCTAAAGATTATCTGTCCAACCAGCCAACTAGTTGATTGGTTGGAATGAAAATCTGGTAAAGTATGAAGCAAATGACAATCAGCAATTTGCTCCCAAATGCTGGAAAATAGACAAAAACTGTTGTTTGAACAAATTGTTTAGATCAAACATTTAACAAACTTGTCTGACGACCATTTTCATCTGTTTTGTGGCATTTAGGAGCAAATTGCTGATCATCATTTACTCCCATACGTTACCAGATTTTCATTCCAACCAATCAACAAGTTGGATGCAAGTTGGTCTAGTGTGTGGCCAGCTTTAGTGTGCCTTGAGGACCGTGGCTGGGAACCACTGATGTAGATGTATGAGTCTGAATTGGGGAGGTTGCAAACAAATAACTATATTAATATTACTAACATGACGTACTGGTTCAAACATCAATCAGCTTTTATCGGTCTAGTGTAAAGTAAGCAATGAAAGCAAATACCTGATTGGTTGCTGTGGTGTCAGAGGACATTTTTACACCCTTGGCCAATATGATTAAATAATCCATTTGGATGTGAAGCATATCAGCACCTGGGGCAGTCGGGGGGGGGGGGGAGAAATTAGACACAGAAGAGCCTCTATTTGTCTCACCGTTCTATGTTCCTGGATATCTCCTGGACCTCACTGATAAGTCTGTACTGCACAGGGTCATGACATAGCTCCACATTAGGCCGGAGCGCTCTGGTTTCCATGCGAGTTTGAGACACTTTGATGGGTCCTTCTTTATCTGCAATGGCTTTCTTGCAACTTTTTATATTTTTCTCTTGAGAACTGATCTCATCCATAACCTTTTAAATAAAGGAGAGAGCAGATATTCCTTTAAAAACATAGCTGACAACATTGTAATAATAACCAAGAACTAGTGACATTTAGTGAGGCACCCGGTGGTAGTGACATTGCTGAGGTGTGAGGCACCCAGGAGTTATAGCAGACAAAAGAGAAGTATATTAGGAGACTCCTCATAGGTTCTCTCCCTCCCCTCTCCTTCAAACCACATATCCAGAACCTTTCACAGTCCTGTCGTTTCCATCTCAAAAATATTTCTAAGATCAGACCCTATCTCACCCAGGATACTACTAAAACCCTCATACACTCACTGGTCATCTCCAGATTGGACTACTGTAACCTCCTCCTATCTGGCATCCCCAAATCCCATCTCTCTCCTCTCCAGTCTATCCTTAATGCTGCTGCACGGCTTATCTTCCTCTCCAAGCGCTCTACTTCTGCCTCCCCTCTCCTACAAGCTCTCCACTGGCTCCCCTTCCCTTTTAGAACCCAATTTAAGGTTCTCACGCTCGCTCACAAAGCCCTCACCCAATCTTCTCCCATATACATCTCTGATCTCATCTCCCTTCACGCTCCTCTCCGCCCTCTTCGCTCAACTAATGCACGCCGCCTTTCATGCCAGCTGATTACTTCCTCCCACTCCCGCCTCCAAGATTTTGCCCGCACTGCTCCCCACCTCTGGAACTCTCTCCCACTCCGCATCAGACTCTCCACCTGTTTGCAATCCTTCAAACGGGCTCTCAAGACCCACTACTTCATCAAAGCCTTCCAGCTATCATTCTAACTCCTTACTACATGCTCCTTCGTCCCCATCTGTGTCAACCCAGTTTGTCTTCCCCCACCTTTTTAGAATGTAAGCTCTCACGAGCAGGGTCATCTACCCTCTTGTGCTTCTCCTTACTATAGTGTCATTTACTTCTTACTCACCACTAGGGCACCTAACACTTGGTTGCTTATGCTCTGTTGCTTATCTGGGTGATATGGTCGCTAATGTAGCAATATATATTATCCGTGTCCTGTATTGTATTGTTCTGTAAGTCACTTGTATACAATCTGTTTTTGTACTTTGTAAGGCGCTGCGGAACACTTGTGGCGCCATATAAATAAATGATAATAATAATAATAGGTTGTCTGATAATGAAGACACGGGAATATATAAATATATAATAAAACACAGAAAGTTACGTGCGCCATGATATTTGCGTTTCTGTATGAGATAAACAACTGTATTTGTATTTACCTTAGCCAAGTGAACTTCCAACTTATTCTTTGCATCCTTTGTGTCTGCCACACAGTGTTTCAGTGCTGTGTTGACGGTATCGCACTGCCTGCGCATGTCACTAGCTGTTTCGGACAGTATGCTGTCAGTCATGGCCCGCAGTGATACCGCAGTGTTCCTCTGTTTCTCTGCTGTCACAATGTTGGTGTTGCTGTAATCTTGCCATTCAGTGGGTGTTACTGAGCTGGCAATGCAGAAATAGCTGTTAATGTCCAGTTGCTATACTGGGAAGTAACAACAACAAAAAAACATTTGGTAGGATTCAATTGTACGTGAGGGACACAATGTTCCATTCCAGAATGGCACATTGCGCCCGCGAGCATCACAAGTTTACCGCTTGCGATGTGGGTTCCACCATAAATTGCCTATATGCCCCATTATCATCATTGCTTAGTTTTTCTGATTACATATACATATACATACATATACATACATACATGCCTGAAGAGTCCAACAACAGTAATACAATGTAAGAACAGAACACACTAGCGATGGCCGATGACGAGTGTGATTTTTTTTTTCCATTGATGGCGGGCTGACGATGACGCACCACCGATGGAAGTCCCTGGCATTGTAAAAATATTGAGCGGTGGCGGACCGATTAGTTCTGCGAATGTATCAATGATTTCCTTTCATTGATATAGCTATCAATGGCCATCACTAGAACACACAAGAATGATGATGATGGCTCTTCTAATCTATGGTTTATTTTGACCAGAAGGATTTCTAGAATAATCTGTGACTCCTGCAGCGCCCTCTACCGAACAATCCACAAACAGCAAGTGTATTAAGGGCCAGATTCTGGGATGGATGTAATGTCAATTTTTGCACTCAGTTGAGCAATTTTTGTCTCTGCATACACGTGGCCAAAGCAGCTCTGCATACACGTGGCCAAAGCAGCTCTGCATACACGTGGCCAAAGCAGCTCTGCATACACGTGGCCAAAGCAGCTCTGCATACACGTGGCCAAAGCAGCTCTGCATACACGTGGCCAAAGCAGCTCTGCACACACATGGCCAAAGCAGCTCTGCACACACATGGCCAAAGCAGCTCTGCACACACGTGGCCAAAGCAGCTCTGCACACACGTAGCAATGTATTAGCGACGACTGTCACAGAGAGGATTTTTTGGTGAGTGACAGGTAGCTAGCCTTTGGGTAGGTACGGGGGGTGGTTAGAAAAACGCAGGCATCAGGACCATTTTCTGGGCGTGCTCTAGGAGAGACCCCATGGGCATGGGCTCACTCAGATGTAATGTTTCCGCTTTTGAAAGCAAGCAGTGGATGTCAGACGCTGGAAGTGGATGCCTCAATGCACAAGACATCAGCTAAGTAATTAGCATATTTTCGCAAGTCTGCTGTGCACGGAATCAGAGTGGCGATGGAAATTGCGTCCATCTCTAAATCAGTCCTAAGTCCTGCATTACCGATAGCAAGTGTGGTACAACATCATTAAAAAAATAAATGAATAAGTAAAGGTAGAACTGTGATGACAATTTGTTACTATCTGACCATATCGCTGTGTGTTGGTCAGTGATATGTAGTACGTCCTTTTTTCTGTACCCCTTCAGCCAGTTAGCGCAAAACTAATAAAAATTTCAGAATAAAAAAGTCTTATACACTAAAGCTGTGGTTCCCCAAACTCGCCCCTCAGGCACCCTAACAGTCCAGGCTTTACGGATATCCATGCTAGACTAGGTACTAATTAAGCCACCAGTGCTCAAGCATAATATTCTTAAAATCTGGACTGTTAGGATGATTTGAGGACAGAGTTTGGGAACCGCGGCACTAAAGCCTTGTTATGTGATTTTGCTTGCTGTTTTCCAGGCCATTAGTCTTACAAACGTTAGTTGCATGTGGAGCAAGCCATTGGAAATTATAGTAAGACCCCGGATTACAGAAGCCGTACTAAACACCACATAACACCACAACCCTGTAAAAAAGAAATAACATTATATTATCCCACACAGTTAAATCTTTTTTTGCACAATTTTCATACATGTCCATTCCATTAACGCAGGGATTCCAGTGCTCAGAATGCTGTCGTCAGAATTCCGGCGCTGGCATCCTGACCGCTGGCATCCCGAAGGTAAGTAGTGGGGTTATGGGGGAGGGTTAGCCAGAGAGTCAGGCCTGGGAACCGAGGGAGGGTTAGGGTCAGGCACTAAGGGTTTAGGGTTAGGTTTAAGCACTAAGGGGGAGGTTAGATTTAGGCATTAGGAAGGAAGGTTTAGGGAGAGGGGGAGGGTTAAGGATACTGACCGATAGGTGTCGGTATCCTAACCCTGTCGGGATTCTGACCGCCGGGATCCCGAGAGCCGGCATCCCGTATCCATCCCTTATTAACTTGTAGGTATGAACCTATTGGTTAACATCTGTACAACTCCCTGTAGGAATCCTTACTTTACGTGGACTGTTACACTATTGGAAGCGTATCTGATGTCTGGATGGTTGTTGGTTAATGTGCTGCAGTGATCATCGATTTTTAAGGCTTGAAACTTGTCAGTCAGATCCTTCTCCAGCAAGTATCTAGCTGATCGGCTCAATCTGCAAATGTCAGGGAATAAATAGGCCATCAATTAGTAAATAAACATCACAGGTCATTCAGAAAAGTCTATCAGAAGTACCGGGGGCCTGATTCAGCAAGGATCGCAGTTGCTTATACGCACGCAATCGACTGATTGTTGTGTACTGTGCATGCGTGCGCATCGCTCGAGTGTGAACTAGCTATTGTGATTGGGACTGCGATCTCAGGGGATACGCAAACCCATGGCAGAGTGATTGACAGGAAGTGCCGTTTGTGGGGGGTGGTCGGGCGAACGCAGGCGTGCCAGTGCGTTGGGACGGCGTTGCAGGGACGTGCTTACATTAGTCACTGTGATACCATACGCAGCCTGAGGCCTCATAGCGTGCGCTGAAGTAAGCAATTCCTGAGTGAGGTCTGACCTGCCTTAACTGTGCGTATGGGTCCAAGGTTACTCAATGTTACCAATTGTTTTGCTATATTGCCAAAGTATATGGATGTTAGTAAGGGGAAGTGGGTATCCTTATATTAGGCTGCGATCGCAATGCGAATGCAAACATTTACATATCACCTCTGATATCAGCAACTGCGCTGCGTGCGTATAAACAGAATAGCTATCCTTGCTGAATTAGGCCCTGAGTCAAGTGCAGAGCCGTAACTAGACTATTTGGTGCTCTGTACCAGAGAGAGCATTGGTGCTAACCTGAAAAAGGGGAGTGGCCTCATAGAGAAGGGCCAGGGAAGAGATAGGGGAGGCCAGGAGATGCTGGGGATAAAAGAAGAGGAAGCTACAAGTGAGAATGATGATAAACAGGAAAATTGACAGGCCCAAACAGCGCCCCCTGCCCTGCGGTGCCCTGTGCCATGGCACTGGTCACACTACCCTAGTTACGGCCCTGGTCAAGTGGCTGAGGATGACTGGATCAAATAGGACATGAAGTAACACACTTGGAAGTACTCAATACTCCTGCCTTGTGGACATGGATCATTGTTCTTCTATTAGGAAGTCACCTCTCTGATAGGTTAAGTACAGGCTATTAAAAGCCTGTAGCAAAAAGAAACAAAATATCAGAAAACAAAAAAAACTCCTTCCCAATATCGGCATCTATCAGATCCAAACAGCTTGACCGGCATTTTATATGTGGCCACTACAACTGTCTGCTCCATGTCTAAACCAGTGAGAAGTGCAAGCACAGAGCAAAGAGTGGATGGGTAATAACAGAGATTGAGCATGTTTTCTATTTGTCCCTCTTGGGCAGGAAGGGGAAAGTCGTCTGGAGGTGTTTCAGATTGTCCGATTCAATATGAAGCCTTATATAGTTGCCAGAAGAAGACAATGATAGTATTGTTCAGTGTTCATACCTTAAAACATTGCACCATGTGTGAGGGCAGCTTTAGATTTGAATACATGATGATAGAAATCCAGATATCTATATATTTGCAAAGATATGTTTAAGCACCAGGCCGCGTGGGTGCTAGTTTCATGTAGCATTAGGGACACAGGTACAGTGACGCCTTGCTGTCGCCCGAGGCTGAAAGAAATCTTTGCAAAATATTTGCAACAAAGATCTCTGGATGTCTATTATATTAGTATTCAAATCTTATTGCTGATCTGTTGCAGTGTGCTGGGGGAACATGTTTCCTCTTTTTTTTTTTCTTGTCTTGATTAAACCCCTCCCTTTCATGTACATTTGAAAGACCATTAGATCACACTTGCCAACTCTCCTGATTGCTACTATTTCAGGAAGTCTCCCTGACAATCTCCTTGATTGCACCTTAACCCCATTATGAAATATATATATATATATATATAAAACCCCAGAAATATATACAATCAAATGGGATCATTAGTATCCTTTCCCTGCATTGGTTATAAGGCACAATGATCCCTATGGCTACATTCATTTTCTGAAAAGTATCAGTGTGTTTTCATCAACAAGTAGATCTTAAGGCCCCCATCATCAGCAATTGATTGCAGCAATCGTGCAATTTGCAATCGATTGTGTATAAAAATCTTTCCCTTTCTCAGTCGATTGTGGCAATTCTCCAACCAATTGAGAAAGGGAAAGATTTTTATACACAATCGATTGCAAATTGCAGAATTGCAGCAATCAATTGCTGATGATGGGGGCCTTTATGAACCGCTTTGGGGCTCATTTATATTTGGATTTAAAGTTAATTTTATGGCACGCCCCTCAGATGTAGCAGTACACGTCCACTTTACAGCCGTGCTCATAGATGTTGCTTTCACAATCTCCCTCAAATACTTTTTCAAAAGTAGGCAAGTATGCATTAGATTGAACTGAGCAGCTTCCATTTTATATAACTATCATCTATATAGCTCTGAATCACCCCTATACCTCTGTTATCTGTACAGTGTTGTACAGGTGCATGAAGGGCCCACAGGGGGAATGCAATGGTAGGGGCCCACTAAAGGGAAACAAAGCAAAGCTGGAGGGGTGTGGCTAGCTACCAAAGGATAATCTGTCAAATAAGAAAACTGCACAGATCCAGAGCCAAATTAAGGATAAAAATAACCACAGTAATGTATAGGATAAGTAATAATATTTACGTCCAGTCTACAGAAGGGATAGAGATTGGAAGCTGTGGGAATCTAGTAGTCCTAGGCTAATACGATATCGTTCAATCGCTCATTAATGTCGCCTAGTGGATGTGCGCCTTTAGACCTCCAACAGCAGAAATTAAAATCTGAGGAACGTTGCAGTTACACTGTTGTTTCTAAGGGCAAAGCTGCTCTCGAACAATCTCTCACTCCTCATTCATGGCCTAAGGCTAAGTGAGGAGCAGTAGAATTAAGAGTAAAGGCCCCCATACACGGCACGATATATGTGCCGATCCGACGGATCTACACGATATAGGTTCGATAGTGTGCCATGTATGGGCACGATATCGTACTTGATATTGTGCTGTGCGCTCCCGCGGGATCGTAAATCACATCCCCAGGTCTTCCTGCATGTTCATCTGATCTGGGATGCGATGTATGATCCCATTCAGATGAAGGAGTGGGGAGCCGGCATATCGTGCGGTCTGCGGGGACCGCACGATTGCCGACGGTGACAGCACGATCCGTCTGCCGACAGATCGCGAGTCACCCTACACGGTGCATCGCACTGGATATGGGCACCTTAACAGTGTCTTTACCCTGACCATCCTGATAGCTCATTTGAGTGATTACGTGGTAACAAACTGGTTCTATTTTGAATCGTGCTATTAAAGCCATGCATATGAATAGATGTGTTTAATATTTCGCCTTGTGAAATTGAATAAGGAGGCACTTACACCTCCTACCTCTTTATATGATTTTTTTTTTCTCAATAGGGACTATCAATTTTGTTAAGTGTATGATACATTTTTGTTACATTTTTTTTTTTCTGATGTCTAAAGTACGTTATTTGAATATTTTTAAGAAATTCTATATTAAAAGTGACGTTTTAACTAATTTCATATTTCAAGAGTGCTCACATAAGAGTTCTTTCCTCTTCATTTTTTTCTAAACTGTATATAACTCTAGTGAGCACTGTTGCTACCCTATACTTACCGATTAGTCTAATGGTGGGTACACACTACACGATATGCTCCCTGAGCGATAATGACGAACGACCCGCGGAAACGCACGTCGTCGTTATCGTTCATCTTTTTGGGGTTAAAAATGGACGATAAAGTGGACGACTGAACGATAACGATATCGTTCAGTCGTCCACTTTATCGCCCAGTGTGTACGCACCTTAACATTACCATTATGGGAAGGAATAGTGGCTTTATAGAATAATAGATTAGAATATACTTTATTGCCTGTGCGTCAAACTCCCCATTCCCTATAGTTTAATAAGTGATCAAAACAGTCACTTAAATTTGTGTATCATGGGGCGTGGCCACGGAGAGCATGGAGTAACACGCATCTCCGTGTGCTCTCCAGCTCTGACATCCTGCGTGTACCCCCGGAGCCAGATCTCAGCCTACCGCAGTGAGTACCTACCAGCGGTGATCAGTTTGGACAGTGGTTAGCCGCCTTTGTGACCGGGAGCTGCAGGGAGATCGCGGATCTCTCCATTATACATCATGATCTACAATGTGTTTGGAAGAGAGTGGGAGAAGTAGAAATGCATACACGTTCACTCTGGAGGATAACATAACATCCTGTGCAGAGGCCTGATCACTTGGGAAGCAGGCACCATTGCCCTGTATCAAAGAGCTGTGGCTTGACAGAGGGGTGCGGCACTCATCTAGTGGCTGGTCTCTGGAGGCTTGAAATAGGCTCTGTTGTGCCCTCAGGGTCCCCTGTTATGCTGCCAGTAGCCTAATGAGCCTGGTGAATGCACTCTACATCTTGTGCTGGGAGAAAAGGCCATCTTGCTTACCTCCCCCTCCTGCTTGTTTTACTGGTGGTCTCCTATATAATTGCCTGAGGAGTCTGCAGCTTTCACCATTTATATTTTTCTCACTGCATTTCATTTTATTTTATTTTTTTATTTCTGGATCTTAAGCAGTGATGCATTCTCTTGCTGGTAATATTAGTTATTCCCAGAGTGTTGTGCTCAATACTACAGTGCCTGGACTGAAGATACAGGGGACATTGGGCCTGATTCAGAGCCGTTCGCTATTTGCGCTCGCTCGTTCAAAAACAAGGGGTGGCTATTCAAATGATCAGTTCGCAAATTGCAGTCTGTTCCCACCTCTAAGTTTGAATGAGCGAGCAAAACATACGCTCGTTTATTTGTTAAAAACGCCCCCTGGCCGCTCGCATCCTACGTCATGTCCGCTATTTATTAGATTAATCGAGTACATCGACCAGCGTATGAACTGCTCGCTATTCTTGTGGTTGGTTTTTGCTACCACAATTTTGCGAGCAGTTCTGGCTAGAAAATAACCCAGTGACGTGGTCAATGATGCTGCTGTATTAATTATGCACACCCATAAAACGCCCGTTTTGACCTTTAAGCACGCCTGCGTTCGGATCTCCACTCCCCATTTTCAAGCACCTTCCCCTGTTACCACCCACATACGCCTCATTCTGTCACTCAAAATAGCAGGCATTCGCTATATTGCGAGCACATGAATTTCGGCCGCACTGACTGGTTCGCGCATGCGTATAACGATCCGTACGCATGCGCAGATGTGCGAACATCACTCGGAACGAGCGTACTGCCGCTAGCGAGTGGCTCTGAATGAGGGCCATTGTCTTCTATATTCTTCTATATTCTACTGTTGCACTTCCTTTCATATACCACTGGGGACATTCCTATATAATTCACAATGGTGAAACATCACCACCCTGCTGCTGCAGCCAAGCTCGAGAAATCTTCCAGAGCGCCAAGTACCCAGGCCCCACATCCGCTGGACAGGGTGACAGTTCTCCTCCTGCATCTCCCTCAGAATCCTCAGCCTCCTGTTGGTATATATTATTGAGCCAGCTAACGAGACTTTATCACCCAATATAACAATCAAGCTAAACATAATCAGACAACTGGTGACCAAACATTGGCTCATCCTCTTAGGAGACGATATCCTGAGCAAAGCTCTACCCTCCAAGCCCAAAATAGTATTTTGCAAGACAACGGACATCAGGACGAAAATTACCAATAATCATATACCTCCTAACAAAACAGGCACTGCACAAAACACTTTGACCAACATGTGGCAACAAAAACGATTAGGAGGGTCAAGAGGATTTTTTTACTGCGGTACATGCAAAGCCTGCCCCCTAACTAAACAAAGAAGCACCAAACCCAAAACGACAGTCCAATCCACGAGTAATGACACAATATGGAAGATTAGGGACAGTATGACGTGCAATAGCAAGGGGGTCATATATATATTACAATTCTCCCTGCCATAAACAATACAATGGCAGGACCATTCGCTCCCTGAAAGTAAGGGTGCAAGAACATCTTAATAGATTTCGAGAACCATCCCCTTTCTACACATTATAAACAATTTCATCAATCAGACCCAACACTTCTTGAGTTCACTGCTCTTAAACTAGTGAAGCAGAATTGGCGAGGGGGGATTATATAAAAGCAATTAACAAAGAAGAACTCAGAGCTATGATCCAAATGGGCACACTTCACCCAAGGGGACTCAATTTAGACAACGAGATCAGGTCCATTGTTTGTGACTAAGTTGAGCTTTAAAGGTCACTGGCATTAATCCATCTTACGCTGACCCATCATTCTGCATGCCCATCATTTGGTCATATATTGATATTATTATTAAGGATTTTTCTATTTATCATGTCCAGACTACAAACATTAAGTCTTTACTAGAAAACTAGAATCCTAACTGTCTGGGGGCCAGATTAGTATTAACACTCGGACGTATTCTTTATCATAACACTATGAATGTAATTCTATGAGGACAAACATCACTGTATTTGTAAATATGGTAGATATCAGCTTACTCAAGCAATTCCCTCTGTGGGGTCCAGATCCGGCCTGAGTCTTACTTATATGCAATTCTCTCAATTATACTAGTTTAACACATACGCTAATATATTAATCCACTATCAGAGCCACATATAAACTTTCTAGTTCATTATCCCCACCAGTGTCCCGCATCTTTGCACTAGGTTGCAATATTAGTTACAGGATTTAGATAAATGGGTCCCCTGTTTTTCAACTTATATGTCTTCATTTATATAGGATCTTCATACAGCGCTTATATGGGATCCACCAGCACTTATCACATGGCCGTATTGTTTACCATCTGTTTTAGGTCTGGTTGTATTGAATACAGCACTCATCCTACATTGATTTGTTATTTTATTTAAAGCTGTCTACTGTGAGCCGACCCACTGTGCTGATTGACAGCCCATTTGGCCACTGATACATGATATACCTCTGTCATCTGCATATTATCTCTATATCATCCCTAAACATTTGTTATCTGTACATTTTATATCATCTCTCTGGGTCTGGGACTAGTGCAAAGTTTGTGTAGTGTATCTTGCATGAAATTGTTCTGCACAAGCTCAGAAATAGGCAGACACAAGTACGGACAATGGGCCTGATTCAGCAGTGCACTGCTGAACGCAGATTCACAAATTTCGGGAATCTGTGCAGGCGCATGACCCATTCTGCACATATGCAGAACGGGTATGCGATCCCGCTCGCAGACTGTCAGTGATTGACAGTCTGCTGACGTTTGTGGGCAGGGAGGGGGTGGCGAGGAGGGAAGAGTCCAGGATTTCCGTCGGCTGGCGGCGATTTCCTGGCCTCTTCTTCTCAACTGCGGCATCCGCCTGCGTGACCCCATAGGTCACCTTAGCTGGCCAATGTTACGCAGATTATCCGATGCTGTGTTGGACAACGCAGCTCGGATAAGTACTGCACAGGAGGTGTGATTCCTCCTGCTGCATTACCGTATCTGCAAGGATTTGCCTGTGTGCAGCTTTGCAATTGCGATCCTTGCAGAATCAGGCCCAATGTATTTCAAACACATCTACACTTCTGACTGAAAGGTGGAACTGGGCTGTGATGGGGTGTTCTCACGTAGCCAAAGTTCATTTATGGCTTATTCACACAAGGTATAGGAAGTAGACGTAATGTTGGTTTGGAGATGCACCTTTTTGTATAGGGGAGATGTAATTCTGCACTAATAATGATGCCTAGTAGTAGGCCATATGAGCAGGTACATGCCATATCATCCTGAGATGCATACATCATTGCATATACACATTTTTCCATGCACACTTTTGAACAATGTACACACTATTTAGTTCCAACTGTGCATTAGGCCCTATGTCTCTATATCATCTATATAGTCTCTACATAATCTCTATAACATCTACATATCTATGTAGTCTTTATCTCCAAATCCCCTCTATATTGTATATATATTTCGATTTCATCTGTATACCATCTCTGTTCCATCATCTTGGACATACCTGAATACTCTCCCAGATTAACTGGGAGCCTCCAATAATTCAGGGAGCTCTCCCAGACTCTTAAGAAGAGTAGACCAGCCTTTTTCCAGGGGCTAGTCTCCTGGTATGTCCAGCTTCCTGCATCTCAGCTGGTCTAATCTATGGGAAGCTGGCCCAATCCTCACTACTTCAGCAAGGATGTCATTTTCTTCCCCCAATGCTTTTGCTGCACTATGTGCGAGTGCAAGAGTGAACATGAGGTAACATCAGCTGAGAGATGCCATCATGGAAGTGGCAGCATCTTGAATACATGTTCTCTTACTATCTTTACACCAGCGTTCGCACTAGATTATAATAATCTAGTAAAAGAAACTATCATTCAAATGAAAGAATACTGGCAGTACCTATAAATGTATTTCTGCTTACAATGCCACCAATGTACAACGGGGGGTATTGTGGGCCCATAATAATGAAATTCATGTACCACTTTTCCCTGTGCCTCCTACCAGGACAACACCCTCAAGAATCTCCCATATGGCCCCAGGTGACAAGTCAGCAAATATGTCTATATCATCTCTATTTTTTCTTTATATCTGTCTACCCATTTAGTAGACCACCTTAAATATGAATAGTATATAAATACAGAAGGTTTGAATTGAAGATATCTGTGTGACCTGGTGTGCACAGGTGATACTGCAAGTATCCCCCACCCTTCATGTACATATATTTTTAAACAACATTTCCTGGATATGGAAAATCCCAGGAACCTGCAATCCCTATACAATAAACACCAGTTTTACAGTGGATGGTGAAGACTGACCTGATCTGCTCAGTCATCTGCTCTAATGTCCTCTGCAGCAACGCCATCACACCCTGGATCACCTCCACTTCCTTGATGAGCTCTCGTTCCACTTCATCATGGACCAGGTCTATTCCAACTCTATTCTCTCTATAAAATAAGGATTGTTCTTCTTAACCATCCTGTGATTTATTATCAATTGCTGTTAAAGTAAAGCTGGATATATAATGTACACAGCTCAGGAGCGGTGCCCACAGAGACCTGACAGCATAGTCTAGTTTTCCCCTATGGTCATACATCTAAGAAAATTTTTTTTTTACTTTCAAAATCATTCAGAAGTTTTATACTGCCTTATATATGCTCTAAACATTTGTGCAGCACAGCCACAGTATGGGTTACCAACACACATTGCTCTTATTTACATTGAAGACTACAGCTCACTAGTGAGTCAGCAGATGACAGGCTTAACTCCGGTTTCATGTTGCCTCATAGGTAATGAATATAATAAAATGCACATACTGAATTCACTTACATTTTTAATGTGATTGTTAATAATGCACAATGTGACAGTATAGACTACGAAACACCCTGACTGGATGCAGCACACACGCCATGTTTATCATATTTGATGGTTGAAAGGGGTTGTACAATTTAGGCAACTGCTCAATCAGGTCTCCCCCTGAAGCTGAGAGCCATCCTGTGCAGTGGCTCTTGGTCCTGGAACTCATTCCATTAATACTCCTTCAATAAATGTCTATGAGAGCTCCATTCAAGAGGTATGGACAGCAGGAAGTGGGCTCATATTCTCCACGGCACCTATTATAGTCATCCTCCCATCATTACCTTTCCACTAAGCACTGCTGTGCTATTGTCAGTGGCTCAATGCAACTCTCCAGAGCTTTTTCCAGGCGGATCTTATAAGCCAGCAGCTGTTCTATCTCATTAACGGTGTCTTCAAGTTTGTTGTCCAGCTCCTTCTTCCAAAACTGGATGTCCTCCAACCTCTGTTCTGTAGAGAAAATGTCACACACTCAGTCTAGGTCACACTTGGAGTAAACATTGTTCCAAACACCTTTGCAATGAAATAGGGGCTCTGACTTTGAGGAACTGTTAAGCCAAGCAAATAGCAGCTTGTACAGACACCTTATCAGTCAATTTTAGATTTAATTGGCTGTAAATATTATCTCTTATTGTGATCAGTTGTTGATTGGTACAAATGGTAAATCCAGCCGAACAAGATCTGTATACAGTCCTGCAAATGTTGCCCTATTAGATACTTCAGGCATAGGCAAACACATGAAGCCAAATCAGAAAGATCTTTTGATGTTGTATTCAGACTGAGCAGGTGGATTGGTCTGTACATAAGTGCATTAGAACACAAAATAGTAACTCAGGATTATTTAATTATCCAATAAAGGGGCTAATTCCAAGTTGGGAGAAAGGGAAAAAAGAGCCAGTAACTTTGCACCTGGGTAAAACCATGTTGCACTGGAGGTGGGGCAGATGTAAAATGTGCAGAGATTTGGGAAGGGTGTGTCCAAACTCAAATCTTAATTGCAGTGTAGAAATAAAGCTGCTCAGCATTTATGGGCTACATGCAGGGCCAGATTAAGGCTGGTGGGGGCCTCAGGGCAAGTAAGTGTCGGGGCCCCCTCAAGCCACACAGAAGTTCTTGCCAAGAGCCCTCTTACATGTGCCCCGCTAATCCCCCTCTAGGGGGCTCTGTAATGGGAGTGAGGGGACATTGGAACGGTCTACATTGTGTTTATCCTATTGTACAATTCTTCACATTGAATGAATGAAAGAGAGAAATAAATGACTCCACCAAAGTGCAACTAGCAGGTGGACAAGGAGATCCATTAAAAATATAGGACAAACCCCTGATAGCTGCCAGCTATGAGCTGATTCACCAATAAAGTGTTTTGTCAGAGTGCAAATGGCTATGCATCATTATACAAAGCAAGGAGTGCCCCTATACATGCACCTTTCTACCCCTTTATCCCATTTGACAAATATTGTGTCACAAAACATACTTGTGCAGGGCTTCATTAAGCAGCCCTTCTGAGACATGTAATATTCCCTCTCTAAAGGTGCGTGCACACGTAACGATTTTTTTAACGATTTAACTATAACAATGTAATTATCGTTAAATCGTTTAAAAAATCGTTTTTTTTTTTTTTGATGAACGATAATCGTCCAAGTCCGCTCCAGTTTATAGTTTATCATCCATTCTGACTGTCCAACATAACTATTTTCGATTAGAAAATCGTTCGTTGTACAGAACGAACGATGAACGATGTCCATTCACTGTAAGCATGATTAAAAAATTGTTAATCTTTCATGAAAATCGTTGACAAAATCGTTCATTAATTTAGTAACCAACGATTTTTGTAAACTATTTTCGGTCACTTTTTCAAGGGAAAATCTGAACGAAAATCGCTGGTTACTAAAATCGTTACGTGTGTATGCACCTTAAGGCTATCAGCAATTTTGTCTTTCCAGCAGTGTGATCAATGTACACAACTGGCAGTGCGACTTCTCTGCTCTCCTCTTCCACTTAGGAGGGCATCGGAGATGTCTTCCAATGTATGGGCGTAGTCAGTGTTGTGCGGTGAGGTCAATGGCTGGGGAGGTACTGGTTTATTAACACCCCCAACTCCCTAAAAATAATAATAAATTATAATAAAAAAATAAATAGTGTAGAGTTCCCCCTATTTAACAGTAACCAGCACCAGGCTGAAGCAGCCAGGGGGATAATGCCATAGCAGGGGGTACACTCAGTGTAGGGTCCCCCAGCCATCATATTAACCACCACTAAACTAGTCAGACCAGAGCTGGAATGCCTCGGAAAGTGGGGATCTCCAAAAAATTTAAATTGGGTCCCCCCTCCCGGGCAACAACCAGCACTGGGCTGATATGCCCCGAACCCCTGGTGGGGGTGGTGGATGCGGGGTTCATGGTATGATAATATTGTTTTTTACAGGCGGCCTATAGGTCCCAGCAAGCCTGCACCAGCTTGCCGGCACTTGGAGAACCACAAGTGCCTACATGTCCGGACATTAAGGGCCCGCTAGCACCTGTAGTCCGCCTGTAAAGAAAATATTAAAATAAATACAAGACATTTAATTTTTTAATAAAAGTTTATCATACAGCGTCTTCACCTGCGGGGTGGCGGCCTATAAGCTCTTTGCATGGCTGCTGGCTCCCCAGGGCTTTCGGCATCTTCTATCTTCGGGAGCTCTTGCACGCTCCTTTCCCGCTGCCAAAGTCTGCAGAATGTCTGGCAGGTACTGGATCCTCTGATCCAGGCCTGCCGACATGACAGGTATTTCCGCCGGGTCCCGCCACAGCTAAGCCCACACATCCACTGTGTCCCCCCCGCATATGCCTGCTACCCACCCAGATCCACTTTCCAATCACATCTGTCTGACTGACAGGGGCGTGCTTTCATGTGGGCTGAAAGCACGTCCCCATCATTTAAGCATTTCTATAGGTGCCGCTTTGCCCTGTGGCATGGCCCTGCCCCCGGTTTCTGTGCTTTTCTATTGTCAGTGGGAGGCAGCGCTCTTGCTGCCTCCCGACTGATTTTAACTGTAGAGATACTAGAGAATGATAGAATAATGCAAAGCAGATATTTATGACACAGAATCTGTGTTTATAAATATGTTCTATGTATTATTTTACTCATTATGACAGGCCCTGACTGCACGTCTCTGGGTGTAGTATAGTATAGGTTTCTAGGCAGAAATAAAAAAACTCTGGCATAATACTGCAGCAGTCTGACACAAAAGACATACCTAGTTTCTTATTGACATCTTTTTGAGATTTCTGGGTTGTCTTTTCAATTTCATCCACTAGTCTTTGACTTTCGGCAACCACCCTCTCAGATCTGGACCTCTGAGCCTCAGCATTGGCATAGCGAGTATGGTTGGCAATGCTCCACTCTTTTGGGAGGAACTTTGGTGGGAGCTGGACCAGCTTAGCCATTGTCTGATGTTACTTTGAGAATGGAATCTGAAAAGAAAACAATGTTCTACATGAAAGATGTTGCATTAGTTGTTATAGCGTGGTTCTGGAGTACATGCACACAGACAGACAAGTGGTGCAATCGGTGTATGTTGCCAGTGGTGTGCTTGTAATGATGCAGCCTTCGGCGGCAAGGTTTAATAAAGAATTTAAAATACTGTGTGTGTGTATGTGTGTGTGTGTATGTATATATATATATATATATATATATATATATATATAGTATATATATATATAATTCAGAGTTCAAATAGAGCATGATAGTGGGTGCCCGATGGGTGGGACATTCAATTTCCAAAGTTGTGCAGACATTCAACATTCAAGCTGCATAACCTCCTTTAACTAATACCCTTTTTCCACCGCTGGAATAACCCAGGGGCTCAAGCAGGGTTTTACACAGGTAAGACTCATTCGACCCGGGAACCGTATACAGCATGAAATGTTGTATTGTGTGTGTGTATATGTTTTTATCTCTGTGCATGCGTCTGAGTCTGGTTGCGTCTCAACGCACCGAGATGGATTAGCGCCGCTGGCAGCGGGTGTCTCATATTGAACAGAATCGGTCGCGCCATTAGTATAAAGATGCAGGTGCAGCTGTGGCAAAAGACACGTCCAGATCTGAGAAAGCTGGCACATTAGTTTAAATATAAACAGAAAATGCCCTGGTGCCGCCTCCTCAATGATGTCAAACAGAATACAGGAGCAGCACTCCAGGCCATTGAATTCAAAATGATTGTATTTAAATTTTATAGCTTAATCAGATCAGCCAGTGTTGGCTAAACAGTTGTTGCCAGAAGTGACCCGATGGGATTACTACAAGGAAGTCTGTGCAGATAATGACCCCGTCTCATCTCAAATATCTTCAGGTCTCTCTCTTGCATAATCAATTTGCAATTTCAGTTCATTGTCCCTTTAATATTGACATAAAATGTAAGCCCACACTTTAATCCCTAAAAACACACTAATCACAGTAGTAAATGTTTGTATAGCTCTGAGTGTATACACTAGCTCTGACGATTGGTAAGTGTGTACACATTTGCCAATCGTCTGCCCGATGTGCTGGGCTTGGCAGCTCAACTGGGTGGGCATTTAAATCGCCCACCGATTTGAGCTGCCAATCACCGCCAGGTCCCTGCAGCATGTGTACGGGCGATCGGCGGGTCGCCCATACACACCAGCAGATGGCCGATATATCTTTCAGACATATCGGCCATCTGATGTGCTGCACAGCAGATCAGATATGTCTGAACAACTGTACACACCCGGTGATGTACTATAGATATATTTCCCATTCAGTGGAATGGGCGATATATCTATCGGTGTGTACCCAGCTTAAGTAACATCGAGAATAGAGGTCCTTAGTGCATACTTTGATAAACTTGCAAAAATATTTCTATAAAATGGTATCTACATACATGCAAGCGTCGCTGGGCCCATGACAAGTTGTGGGGGCACCACCAGACACCACAGCCACCTCCTAATGGTGGTAATTCCACCACTGCCTATGTGACATTTGACTACAAACATCAAAATGAAGGGAGTGATCACCTTCACAGTACTAGACAAAGAAGGAATTTATCTGCACACCTAAGTTTTTCTAATACAGGTTGAGTTTCCCATAACCAAAATGCTTGGGACCAGGGGTATTTTGGATATCGGAATATTCCGTATTTTGGAATATTTGCATAAAATAATTAAATATCTTGGGAATGGGACCCAAATCTAAACACAGAATGCTAATATGTTTTATATACACCTTATACACATAGCCTGAAGGTAATTTTATACTATATTTTTAATAATTTTGTGCATCAAAAAAAGTTTGTGTACATACATGAAATTAATTTGTTTCATATACACCTTATACACACAGCCTGAAGGTTATTTTATAATATATTTTAATAATTTGTGCTTTAAACAAAGTTTGTGTACATTGAACCATCAGAAAGCAAAGGTTTCACTTTCTCAGTCATGCTAAAAATTTTCAGTATTTCGGAATATTCCGTATTTCCGAATATTTGGATATGGGAGACTTAACCTGTATATGCAGTGCATCCGGAAAGTATTCACAGCGCTTCACTTTTTCCACATTTTGTAAAGTTACAGCCTTATTCCAAAATGGAATAAATTCATTTTTGTCCTCAGAATTCTTCACACAATACCCCATAATGACAGCGTGTAAAAAGTTGTTTTGAGATATTTGCAAATTTAATAAAAAAAAAAAACCTAAGAAATCACATGTACATAAGTATTCACAGCCTTTGCTCAATACTTTGTTGATGCATCTTTGGCAGCAATTACAGTCTCAAATCTTTTTGAATATGATGCCACAAGCTTGGCACACCTATCTTTGGGCAGTTTATCCCATTCCTCTTTGCAGCACCTCTCAAGGTCCGTCAGGTTGGATGGCAAGCGTCGGTGCCCAGCCATTTTCAGATGTTCAATCGAATTCAAGTCTGGGCTCTGTGAATGTCCTTGAGTGGCCCAGCCAGCGTTGTCCTGAAGCCACTCCTTTGATATATTGGCTGTGTGCTTGGGGTCTTTGTCCTGCTGAAAGATGAACTGTCGCCCCAGTCTGAGGTCAAGAGCGCTCTGGAGCAGGTTTTCATCTAGGATGTCTCTGTACATTGCTGCATTCATCTTTCCCTCTATCCTGACTAGTCTCCCAGTTCCTGCCGCTGAAAAACATCCCCACAGCATGATGCTGCCACCACCATGCTTCACTGTAGGGATGCTAGTGGCCTGGTGATGAGCGGTGCCTGGTTTCCTCCAAACATAACGCCTGGCATTGACGCCAAAGAGTTCAATCTTTGTCTCATCAGACCAGAGAATTTTGTTTCTCATGGTCTGAGAGTCCTTCAGGTGCATTTTGGCAAACTCCAGGCGGGCTGCCATGTGCTTTTTACTAAGGAGTGGCTTCCGTCTGGCCAATCTACCATACAGGCCTGATTGGTGGATTGCAGCAGAGATGGTTGTCCTTCTGGAAGGTTCTCCTCTCTCCACAGAGGAATGCTGTAGCTCTGACAGAGTGACCATCGGGTTCTTGGTCACCTCCCTGACTAGGACCCTTCTCCCACGATCGCTCAGTTTAGACGGCCGGCCAACTGTAGGAAGAGTCCTGGTGGTTCCGAACTTCTTCCATTTACGGATGATGGAGGCCACTGTGCACATTGGGACCTTCAAAGCAGCAGATATTTTTCTGTACCTTTCCCTAGATTTGTACCTCGTGACAATCTAATCTCGGAGGTCTGCAGACAATTCCTTGGACTTCATGCTTGGTTTGTGCTCTGACATGAACTGTCAAGTGTGGGACCTTATATAGACAGGTGTATGCCTTTCAAAATCATGTCCAATCAACTGAATTTACCACAGGTGGATTCCAATTAAGCTGTAGGAACATCTCAAGGATGATCAGTGGAAACAGGATGCACCTGTCCTCAATTTTGAGCTTCATGGCAAAGACTGTGAATACTTATGTACATGTGATTTCTTAGATTTTTTTTTTAATTAAATTTACAAAAAAATGTTTACGTTTTTTTTTTATTAAATTTGCAAAAAAATGTTTACACCTTGTCATTATGGGTTATTATGTGTAGAATTTTGAGGACAAAAATGAATGTATTAAATTTTGGAATAAGGCTGTAACGTAACAAAGTGTGGAAAAAGTGAAGCGTTGTGAATACTTTCCGGATGCACTGTAGAAACGTGCATCACTCTTGTAACCTCATAAAATAGAAAACAAACCTTTGGAACCATTTAAGTGAAAAAAATATACCAATCACAGAATTGCATACTAAAGATATATAATACAGATATTATTTATTTATTACCAGTTATTTATATAGCGCACACATATTCCGCAGCGCTTTACAGAGAGTATTTGCCCATTCACATCAGTCCCTGCCCCAGTGGAGCTTACAGTCTATATTCCCTATCACATGCGCACACACACTAGGGTTAATTAGTGTTGTGAGCCAATTAACCTACCAGTATAATTTTGGAGTGTGGGAGGAAACCCACGCAGGCACAGGGAGAATATACAAATCCACACAGGTAGGGCCATGGTGGGAATTGAACCCATTACCTCAGCGCTGTGAGGCAGTAATGCTAACCATTACACTGTATCTGGAATAAACAAAAGGTTCTTTTCTGGGGTTGGGTATGAAATGCTGACGGCCGGGAAGCCATCTGACAAAATCCTGATGCCGCAAGCCGACCGCTGAAAATCCTGACTGGGGCAGGTAAGTACCCTAACCCTCCCTTAGTGGTGCCTAACCCTAATCTCCCCCACGGGGGTGCCTAAATCTAACCCACCCTCCCTGCACCCTAAACCTCCCGGGGTGGTGCCTAACCCCCCCCCTCCCCGCACCCTAAACCTAACTTTCCCGGGGTGGTGCCTAACCCTAAGTCCCCCTGGCGGTCCTTAAACCTAACCGTGCAAACCTTCCCCCCATGGCTAAGCACTGGCTAAGCACTAAAACACTGCCCGGCTTACCTTCGCTCGGGAAGCCGTCTGTCTAGATTTCGGTGTCGGGCTTTAGACGCCTGTCTTTAGTCCCGCATCGTTATTTAGACGCCGGGATTTAGACAGACAGCCTCCCGCCCGTAGTCATTTTGACTGCATCCCCTTTTCTGCATTATTGTCTTGTACCCTGTGAAGTTAGTCACAGCAGTAAGCAGGTACAATAATGCTAGCAGATAAATAGCTTAATTTATTATTAGCTTTTATTTATAAGGTGCCACAAATATACGCAGCACCATTCTCAGCTAAAATACAGTAGTATAGCACAACAGTCTTTCTATACACCCCTATTAATGGACCTATTCAATACATTTCCAGCCCTCTTTTCTTGTCTGATATTTTTTTTTATAGCAGCAGTCAATGTGCATTTCTGTATGAATAGAGGTGATAGACCTGGTACCTTCAGGGATGTGTTTGTTTGGAGGATCTCAGCCTGTCAGCGCCTGATGAGCCTGTCGTAGAGGAGTTCTCTCTCAGCTGCTCATCTCCCGGCCTTCCAAACAAGGAGGTCACCATGACAACAGTACTGACGCGTCTCCATGACACCAGGGGCTGGCCCTTTAAATCCCACAGAATAAATTCCTCCCTCCTGGCACTAGTGCAGTGCTGATCTGTATTACATGGCGCCTCCGCTGTATAGTGACAGGGGCCAAACCAGGAACCCCTATTGTTTCTTATCAGGTTATCAGAAGCCCCCTTGTGCCTCTGCTTAATAACAATATAAACAAGGAACAAATGGCACAGACAGACGTCTACTATAAGAATTGGCTTTATTTATCTTTCACCATATAATACTCGTTTTAAAAAGATAACTATTGTTTTTCTGGTGTTGAAGGGGTGTGGGCTGCGCTGGAAAAACGTTGTATCGCAGAGGAACTCAGAACGTAGCTATACTATAGTGACTGCCCTCCGAGATCTGAATGCAATACAGTTATTATAGCCACCTGTATAATTTATCTAATAATGTCATAGCAGTAACTATAACAAACAAAAATCACCCTCAGACAAATGTTTAGCTATTCATGTAATAACCTTCCATGATTTCTAGATCATACTTGGCTTACACAATTAGTTTAGCAGCAGCCTGCATCTAATCACGTCTATGAGGTGACATGTTGGAGGTGAGACACCATCAATCACACAGCCCCTGTCAGCAACTCGCCTTATCTGACACTCGCCAATCAGAAAATCGCCCTACCACTTGCGGTAACCAACCAGCGTCCAGGACCCGCCCGCCTAGCCGCTGTTGACCCAATGACAGCGTTCAGTCTTTGTCCGACTTGTTGTTTATTAATGATCCTCGTGCCGGTGTCTATCTAATCTACGTACAAGGGGGCGTGCCGGTGACGTCCGCGCAACCTCTCTGAATTTAGCATGGAAGTGGGCGTGACCAAGTCGTCATGAATCAAAGTTGAAAGAAACGGAGGGGCGTGGTCGCTATATTTAATATTAATTATGAGGCGTGGCTGAGTTCAGGGTCTGTATTTACTGGCGGTGGTCTCTCTGCCTAGACAGTCACTGCCATGTCGTCCGTTCTGCAGCCGTTCACCGTCACTGAGGGGCCCTGCCAGTCATCCAGGACGGCAGCAGCTCTTGGGAGCCGGTCCCTTGCCGCCGCGGCAACGGGAGGAGGAAAGATCACACACCCTGGCAAAGCCATACTGGCTGGTGAGTGTTCCCCTGCCCATCTGTAACGGTGCCATGACCTTCCATCTCCTCATCCTGCATGTGTAATGTGCCCATCCTTTTTGTGACCTTTCTGTTCTTCACACCCACCCCTTCTGTTATTCCAGAATGCCTTGTATGTCGCCTGGTATTTCATATATCCAGCTCTGGATCAGTACACTCACATATGTTATTGATGGGATAAGGATTTCTGATCCTGTATTTGTATAGGTTAATTTAATTTTCTTTAATGCACAGAACATGGAATCTTGGCACATTCTGTAAACATACAGGGCATACAGTAGGAATATAGTGGTGCTTTATAAATCAATGATCATAATCATAACTATACTTTAATAATAGTATATAAAAGAGTAGTGGCAATGTCACTTTTAAATAATAACTTAAAATTAATAATGTAGTTGTAAGTGGAGTTCAGTAAAGTTAATAATACTAAATCTATACATCTGTCTGGCAATTCCCCGATGCTGATCGGTGATAAAATTTGGCGATCGATGGACTCTGATGATCTGCAATTTCTAAGGGGATCAGAAAATACAATATGTTAAAAATTCCAAATTCGCTGATTCCGATCATTTATTGGTCAAAATCTGCAAATCAATATTGTCCAACATATTTGATTTCCACTATCCCCCACCCCCCCCAACCCAGTCATCTACATAACTGGGAGTTTGTATGGGCCCAATAACGTGGGATTGGTGATAACCCTCCTAACGTTTGTAATAGTTATTCTGTAAGAAGGCATTAGTGGGCTCTGGGCAGCTGTCACATTGGTGATCACCCCACTAGAGGGGTACTATACGTTTGTATTCCAAAGGCTGGCAAGTTCTTACAAGACTGAAGCACCAAAAACAGAATGAAAAATATACATTTTGCTTTTTAGCCAGCACAAACTGTGCATGAAGCATTTTTTGTACATGTTTATAAGCTGAGGAAGGGCATTTCATAGTCAAACTTTTTTAAGGCTCATAATGGGGCATATTTAATTAGCCGTGGGGTTTACCCCGTGGTGAATTGCCGCGCCGGACCTATTCAATTAGCGGGGATACCCGAGTCCCCGTGTGCGACTCCCCGCAGTCAGACTTTACTTCGCAGTTCATGGAGGTACGAGGTAAAAACCACCAAATCTGTCTCGCACGCTGGGAAAAAACCCACTGATTCCGCAGTTTTCGCGGAATCAGTGTGTTTCTGCGCGAGTCCCGATTTTTTTTTTTTTTTTTTTCAGCGCTGGAAAAAGGCTATGTTATTGAATTGCTTTTCCCCGCGCCGCGGGGACTTTGGCCGGCAATTGGTCGCAGAGTAAACCCTGCAGCTAATTGAATATGTCCCTATAAGTGTCTAGTTTGAGATTTGTTTGCAGTTAGATTGGGTGTGGAATTTGGCTTGTCATGTTCCTAGTAATAGGTCTTATGCTAGATCTAGGGTTAAAGCCTGATATAGGTGCAGATAAGAGGCTATAGTTCATTCTAGTGCATAACCCAATGCACTTAGGAGCTCATTCAGACCCGCTCGCTAAGATGCATACTCTCGCTGCTGCCGATGGCATGCAGTGTGTATGCATTGTGTGCATGCGTAAGCATCGCAGTGCGCATACCGTAGCGAAAGTTCACAATGCATTCGCCCGCTGCGCATAGACAGCCCAGCAGAGTGAGTGACGGGAAGCCGTCGTTTGTAGATGGTAACGGGCTGGGCATTAAAAACGGGGGAGTGGAGGTACAAACGCAGGTGTGCCTGAGCATCTCAACAGCGTTTTAGAGGTGTACATAATTATAAGACAGCATCATAGTACACGTCACCTGGCTTGTTTTTACACTGAAGTGCTCGCAGTGCTTGCGGCAGGGTATGGTCAACCTCAAGCTCTGCGATAGCATCCGATGTACCGATGGTTGCATACATTTCCTGGATATGACGTGCACAAGTGGGCGTCTTAAAACAGGCTGATGGGTGCCTGCATACACTATGTGATCGCTCTGTAAGAAGTACTGGGCGTGCTATTGCATTGCTGTGCAATTTGCATACACATCGTGCGAGCGTCTCTGAATCAGGCCCTTGGTCCCCAGTGTAAACTTAAGCCAGGAATTCCATTTACATCCATGCGTAATAACACCTGACAGCATTTTCCCAGTGACAATGACCAGGATATATGATTATCCTGTCGTCCCCATTGTTTCGATTTATAAGTTATTATGGGTATCACTAGGCAGAGAAATTTAAACTCCAATTGGTTGTTGGAGTTCTTTGATGCAGAAGTGAAAGTAGCCTTAATAACCAAATATAATGCATTTTTGTTGCTGCTATGATTGCATCTGCAGTACATTTATCTATTTATTACCGGTTATTTATATAGCGCACACATATTCCGCAGCGCTTTACAGAGAATATTCGGCCATTCACATACATCCCTGCCCCAATGGAGCTTACAATCTATATTCCCTATCACATGCACACACTTACATACTAGGGTTAATTTTTGTTAGGAGCCAATTAACCTACCACTATATTTTTGGAGTGTGGGAGGAAACCGGAGTACCCGGAGGAAACCCACGCAAGCACAGGGAGAATATACAAACTCCACTCAGTTAGGGCCATAGTGGGTATGCCCTGACAGTACCGGATAGCAAGCGGTGGTCGCCCAGGAGTCCCAACACATAGCTACATTACCAACGTTGGGGGCACTGTGGCATAATATGAACTGGGGCAGGGGCACTAAAGTTTGTTTAACATATTTGTAGCGCTGGGAGTATTTACATGTTACACTTTTTAATAGAGATGAGTGGTTTGGTTCTACTTGGTTATGTTCGGATCTGGAAAACGACATCTTATTGACTATTGCGCAAATGTAAAAAATTGTATCTATGACCAAGCACTATAAAAATAAATATTGCATTAATCCATAAATTATTTCTACAGCAGCAAAGGAAAAGTGCCTGTGGGTGTACAATATCACCTGAAAAGGTGTAACAAGAGAAAACTAAAGGATATATCTATGCGCTGTAATCTGCCAAATTTGTGAGCAGTATGGAATGAATCATGCACTAAATAAGTGGTAAAAAACACATTTAATATACATACATAACAAACAAACATAAATGACCGGTCATATTATAAGTAAAAAACAGATACATATATTCAATAGATCTCTTTGGAAAACTGACTGTCTATTGTGTGAATAATAAACACACTTAAAGAGGTGGATCTGATACATACAGTCATAAAAGAACCCAATCAGTTGGCAATAGGGATAATTGGCGTATCCACACTTTGTAGATGATATTAATAGTAAATAATGTCCAAGCGCTCAATAGAAACAGTAAGTATCAAAGTATATAGAATTGAGCTCCATGGAGCTTCATATCATCGGGTAGATAAAAACGGTGATCTCCCCAGAGGGCTTGGAAGTTTGCACGCATGCAGATGGACTAGCAGAAGGGAGGAGGCACACTTCAGGGAGAGACCCGATGCAATGTGTGTGAGCGGCAGATGTAAGGAGCTCCAGCCGCGTCTCGATCCCAGCCTCTACACTCAAGAACTGTAGCCAATTTCTCCTTTTCTCCTCGTCGGATAAGGTAAGTGGGTATAAAGCTTTATCCCAGAGGGTCCACAGACAATTCCACTGACGTGTTTCGCTCCACAGAATAGGGGCTTTATCAAAGAGTGCAGAGCAGAGCTGGGAGCTGGCCCCTGTGATCAGCTGTATGGTCTAAATAGATTAAAAAAAAAAAAATGTACCTGCATCCAGGGACCGGTGATTGGTGCTCCAGTCAACTGGTCTCTGGGCTCCTGCAACTTGACCCTGGTTAGCTGCTGCATAGAGCAGTTGACTGGGGTCACAGTGCAGGAGCCTGTAGACCAGCTGACCGAAGTCCCAGAGAGAGGAACTCACCAGAGCACCGATCACCAGGCAGGTAAGTGTAAGCTATGGGTAGGATCGCTGGGAGAGGGGATAGCAGCAGCGCATGCGCGGACACATACTTCCTGTATTTTTTTGTGACAAATACAGTGAAGAGTATGTGTAGTGGATTCGCAGGGATGGAGCTTTATCGCAAGCTTTGTCCCTGCATGCGATTTTTGATACATCCTTGTGATGTATTCAAATATTGCATTATGATATTGGTTGAAGGTATCACAGATTGTGATGAATATGCCCCTAAGGCTCATAATGAAGTGAACTTTTAAAAAATGGTACTTCAGAAGATGCTGAAGGCATTTATTGAAAAAAAAAATTTTATAGATCTATAATGTGCAAGGTCTGGCACTCGTCCAACTAATAAAGGCGAATCTTGCCCAGGTGACTTTTGTGAACAAGCCCCCTGCGAAACACGTGTTGAGTTCCTAGGGATCCCTCTGTGTGCACAGAGAATCCCCTTGCACCGCATACTGTGAGCACCACGGGCAAATAGTGGCAGTTACTTTTTCTATCTTTCATAACCATTTTTGTCAGCAGCACTCTCACCAGAATCCGTGCACAGGGATACCCTGCAATGCTTTGCATCAGGGTGTGCTAGTACTAGTGCATCCTGACAGCAGATGCCGCTCACCTGTATCTTTTACTGAGCCCGGACTGGAGACTCTCCTCTCCCGCTTCACTGATACGCAGATCTCCAAGCATAAGTGCTCAGGTTCTGCCTATTCATACTATCATCTATAATAGTGGATTAATATCTTCTTTCCCGTGTGTCACTCAAATTATTGTGAATTATCACTGATACTAATGATAGAGGTATGTGATGCATTTTAAATTTCTTTTTTATTTAGAATTTTTCTAAATTCTTAAATCTATTTCACATTTTCGCTTCTTCACTATATAATAGTGGAATAACACTTAATTTTCACTACACCTTTGCACTTTTATTATTCTTGCTATTTTGCCCTTTATATATTTTTTTCAGTTTTTCTCATGTTCAGTCTGTATTTGATATTTAATAGCATCCATTCTTTAACTAACTAATTGAGTTACATCTTAGTATGGTCTATCATATACCCTGAGTGTACCCCTTTTCTAGAGCTTCTACTTCTGTCAATATCAGACAGCAGGCAGGCAGAGGTGGCACTCACGGGACTTATGAATACTCATATTCTTGTCACAGCAGATACCTAGTCTGACGTTTCAGATATATGTATATAATGTAAAGCAGGGGATCGGCACTCACGTATCCAGATAATGATGTAAAACAACTTCGGGGTGCACAAATTCCTGAAGAGAGCCTGGCACAGGGGCAGACGCTGAATGCAAGAGAAATATAGGCAGCACTCCACAAGAAAGGACACGAACAACAGCTACATAGCAACGTTTCAGATGTTTAATACATCTTTCTTCAAGGCATAACTTACACAGTGATACATCTTACCTTAAATAGTGGTGAACATAATACCCTAACCAGCGGACACAGCTGCACTGCCGAGTAGGGCGCGCTCCAGTGACACAGGCGTCGCATGGCGATGACGTCAGACGCCATCCACCGTGCGCACTCCAAACCCGGAAGTGCAGGTAACATGGAAACAGAATAGACCACGTGGCACCGCTACCATGACTACCCCCAAACATAAACAACCCCATCGCAGACAGAACATTACACATTAAAAATAACCGAAGCACATATCTCAACCTAAATGGGCAAAGATAAATGCAGCTAGCTAAATACAGATAAGCCAGCAAATTGGTAACATAGAGTACAATGCATATATGCGCATACATTATTTTAAACAATCCTAGGCACTTGTACAAACACTATAATAAAGTATGTATTACATCATATACCATCACTATAAACTCAATATATAAGAAAAAAATAAAAAAAGATGAAGAATTACACTACTAATGTCAAAATGATCAAAAGCAAGACAAACATTGTGTGTGAAATTCATTATTGATACATAGAAGGATTAATATCATTGCTATACAGAAGAATTAAGATGGCTGAGTTCGGGGAATCCAGCGGGTTCACTCCTATGTGCTTCGGTTATTTTTAATGTGTAATGTTTTGTCTGCGATGGGGTTGTTTATGTTTGGGGGTTGTCATGGTAGCGGTGCCATGTGGTCTATTCTGTTTCCATGTTACCTACACTTCCGGGTTTGGAGTGCGCATGGTGGATGGCGTCTGACGTCATCGCCATGTGACGCCTGTATCACTGGAGTGCACCCTACTCGGCAGTGCAGCTGTGTCCGCTGGTTAGGGTATTATGTTCACCACTATTTAAGGTAAGATGTGTCACTGTAAGTTATGCCTTGAAGAAAGATGTATTAAACATCTGAAACGTTGCTATGTAGCTGTTGTTCGTGTCCTTTCTTGTGGAGTGCTGCCTATATTTTATTTATTTATATATATATATATATATATATATATATATATGTGTATGTATGTATATGTCTAAGGTCTGGCCCTTATGGTTCTAAAGGCCCCCATACATCAGCAATTGATTGCCGCAATCGTGTAATTTGCAATCGATTGTGTATGAAAATCTTTCCCTTTTTCAATCGATTGTGGCAAATCTGCAATCGATTGAAAGAGGGAAAGATTTTTATACACAATTGATTGCAAATTGCACGATTGCTGCAATCAGTTGCTGATGTATGGGGTTGCTTAGAATAGCTGCGGCTGGTGCCTTCACAGATTAGGTAGACAGCATTGTAGATGGTGCGCCACTCATAGCCAAAAAGACACTAAGTAAGCAAATGTTGCGATCAACGTTTCAGTTTTTTCTAACATTCCTGATGTTGATCCTCATGAAAGTCAAACAACTGAGACGTTGATCACCGGATTTTCCTACTCAGTGTCTTTTTTAGCTAAGAGTGCCGCACCATCTACAATGATATATACATACAGCCTCAATCAGCGACACTCAGGGATACAAAAGAGACCGACACGCCTCCTGTATAGTCTATACGTGTGTGTATTAATTTATAGGTAGCACTCTGGCGTAAATAAATCGCTCAGCAACACAGCCATTGTTTCAGAGGTTCTACTCTTTCATCAGTAGTATAAACTCTGAACGTTGACAAGAAAGGCTTTGTGGCAGAGCCGTTTATTTACTCCTCTAGTGCCGTCCACTTCTGCTACCTGTGTTATATGTTTAGGAAAGGCACCTGGACAAGTTGTGTTTGTATTGAGGCTGATTGCCGGATATTGCAAGTTGAATATATAGAACATTTCATTAGGCTTTAATCCACAGCACCTAACTATCTGCAGCTGGTGCCTGAGGTCAGGGCTGCCAAGAGATTTCTTGGGCCTCGGTACAACAACTTCCCGGTCACAGCAACTGAAGAGGATTATTGTGATTGGATGGGACTACTGTGATAGGCCGGTAACACCATGGGGTGCATGTCACACACAGGGGATGGCTGGCAACTTTTAGCCTGGGGGGCAAATGCATGTGGGCGGCCCTGGCAGAGTAGTAGCGTGTAGCCAGGGTGCCCAAAAACGTGCGTGCTACGGCGCCGCCCCCCCTCAAGTGTTCCAGGGAGGGGGCGGGTCCATATGGGATTAATGTAAGGTAAAAATAAAGATATGGGGCAGCCCCCTGTCGTAGTGCCCATATGCAGTGCCCCCGTGTGCCACAGGAGAGAACACCCTTATGCAGGCCCCCAGTAGTGATCCCCCCCCCCTATGCAGTGCCCCTTGTGCCCCCAGTACTAAGCCCCTTATATAGTGCCCCCAGTAGTGGTCCCCCCTGTGCAGTGCCCCTTGTAGTAAGCCCCTTATATAGTGCCCCCAATAGTCGTACCACCTATGCAGTGCCCCCAGTAGCAGTCCACCCCCCATGCAGTGCCCCCACTAGTGGTAACCCTTATGCAATGCCCCTTAAATAGTGGCCCCAGTTGTAGTCTCCCCCCTATGCAGTACCCCCAGTATTGCCCTTTATATAGAGCCCCCAGCAGTGGTCCCTCGATGCAGTGCCCCAAGTAGTAGCCCCCTCCCCCCTATGCAGTGCCCCTAGTAGTAGTCCCCTCCCCCCTATGCAGTGCCCCTTGTAGTAGTCCCTTCCCCTTGTAGGGCCCCCAGTAGTAGTAGTCCTCCCCCTTGTAGGGCCCCCAGTAGTAGTAGTCCTCCCCCTTTTAGTGCCTCCAGTAGTAGTAGTCCCCCACCCCCCTTGTAGTGCCCCCAGTAGTAGTAATCCCCCACCCCCCTTGTAGTGCCCCCAGTAGTAGTAGTCCCCCTCTTTGTAGTGCCCCCAGTAGTGGTCTCCTCATTGTAGGGCCCCCCCCCCCCCCCAGTAGACACACGTAATATAAAAAAAAACTTACCTGAATCCCCGCTCCCGCCGTCCGCTCCTCCGTCTGTCCTCCCGGGCCGGGGCGCTCTGCATTATGGGAGAGATGTCATACGACGTTATGACGCCACTCCCATTGCCCACTGCGGGAGCCGGAAGATGGAGCAGCTCCTGCAGTGGGCGCAGCAGCAGCTCATTGGCTGCTGATCAAAACAAACACACAGCTGCCGGAGCCGGCGGCTGTGTGTTTGTCACTTGTGTAGCGCTGACCGAACTCCGTCCGGTCAGCGCTACACACGCGGTGCAGTCACAGTGACACAGACTGCCTGCGGCCCGCATGACGCTGGGGCCCGGGGGGCACATGGCACCTTGCCCCCCTGCCCAGCCCGCCACTAGTCACACACAACCTCTCTGGGAGCAAACTGCACACTGTGTGTGTGCGGGATGCTGCAGCCAGGATGGGTACAAGACAGCAGGCAGCAGCACACTGATAGAACGTCTGCTTAGCTGTCAATGACAGGGCAACTGCCAATGTTGCTGCATGTGACATGCGTGTTCCATGTACTGTTTATACACTGCTGTGGGTGTGTTCTTGGTCACATACAGGCAGCATAGGTGGCCTGTAGTATAGGCCAGATAGTGGAGGGGGGTTTCTGGACAAATAGAACCGCCACCTGCCTTTGCCTATGGAGGGGCGCAGGCTAGGGAGGGTGCTGTTTAATTCGGCACCCTCCCTAGCCTGCGCCCCTCCATAGGCAAAGGCAGGTGTCAGTTCTTTTTGCCCGGAAATACCCTCCACTCTCTGGCCTATACTACAAGCCACCTATACTGTTAATTATTAATACTATATTACAAAGGCTATTGAGGATCTGCTGCTGCTCCCCAAGACTCCCGGACTTGCTCCAGTGCTACAAAGACCAGGAGCCTGAAATTGTGGAATGGTGCCCACATCCGGGAAGAAAGGCTGACTACTGCCGAATCTAACGGCTTGCTGTACATGTATAAAGCATAACATACACTGCATTTTATATGAGGCAGACTATAGCTTATGTGCTAATTATGCCCTATTCATTGGCTGGCCACACTAACTCTGAAAATCAAGCATTTGGAAACCCTGTCTAGAAATCCTGCGTTTGTAACCCCTCCACCCATACCCAACACCAGCACTGAGCTGGTACCTGCCTATGCCCCGGGACATTTACCTGGCTCCGGGCTTTCATGGGCCAGTCTGCAGCTAACCACTTCTCTCCCTGGGGTTCTCTTTGTTTCCCCTCTTTCCCGGGTCCACAGTCTTTGGCTACTGCTGTGCAGTGGCTGTTCCTCTCTGAGCTGGGTCTCCACCTCCAAACAGCGGGAGGGTCGGCAGCCATACGGAGCGGATGACATTTCTGGGAGATAGGGCAGGATACTATTGTGTGCAGTGTGTCTCAGATGCCATTGGCTGCAGGGTGAGACCGGCAGGACCCCATCATTTTGTGGGCGTGGGCCCTCCTATGTAATTTTGAGATAAAGAACGTGATCTGATCTCTGTGTGTGTGTGTGTGTGTGTGTGTGTGTGTGTGTGTGTGTGTATGTATATGTATGTATATATAATATATATATATATATATATTTATTTTGCAATAAATTGTTAAGCCGACCAATTCTTTCAAAGTCCTCCTTCTGGCCGGTCCCTACACTGACTCGTAGAATTGCTCTGTGTCCTTTGCCACCAGGTATCGCACAGATTTTATACACAAACTATGCTTAAAGCGACAGAAACACCCCAAGCATATCACTTAATATGCATTAGCGAAAATAGCTGACATTATTTGTCTCACATATGGTAAATTGGGATGCAAGCGAAATTTGGGGAATGCAGAGTGTGTGAGTGTATGTATATAATATATGAATACTCACATTTTGTCACTAGGTAGCGATACAAGTCTGGATGTCACCTGAATATAGTACGAAATAATGACAACATTAATTAGGCATATCTCTTAAATCCAAACCTAATTACAATTCACAATGTGGAGTGTGATCACAATGGGTAATGTGCTGGTTGTCAGTGATTCCCTTGAGTCAATATGAAAGCACTTAGAGTGAAAAAAATGTTTTCCCCGTTATCTGGGGCACACGTATGGAGGTATTAAGTTAAAAAATAGCTTTTAGTAATAGTATAATTAAAATAAAGGTTCTGAGCAATAGGGAGTATTCCCAATAGGTGGATCACTTTCCAATATATTTAAACAGCTAATTGCTGCAATATGATGGAAGCGAACATATGATTCATAAATGATACAGATAAAATGTTTCCACAATAAACTGAGCCGAATATAATTAAATCAAATAATGAGCATGAAATACCAGTGTTTGTAGTATAAGCTGTATAATTAAATTATATTAAATGAGTCCCTTCAAATATTTGGTGTTCGGGCATTTAAATTTGCCTGCCCAGTTGTGATGTCAGTGTCAGCTGTTCCTGCTGCTAGTGTACGGGCAGTCAGTGGGTTGCCCGTATAGACATGCAGATGTACCAATAAAGCTGCATGACAAATCGGCATCGGCTTTGCTGCAGGGCCGACCTGATATGTCTGAACGCCGTCATTCACAGACATATCTGTTGTACATACTCACCGATCCACTACCGATATATTGCTTGTTGAACGTACAAAATATCGACAAGTGTGTACCCAGCTTTAGATACTGTTTTTCCTTGATAGCAGAAGTGTCTATATTCTGTCACTCACACTAGTTTGCAGGCTCCCACTGCAGCGGTGGAGATGGGACAGGCCAGGAGAGGAGAACCTTGCAGCACTGGCACCGGGACGGGGGCAGACCTGGATCCCTGGTACGATGGGTCCAAAACTACTGGTATAATTGTAAGCCTTGTATTGCTAACATTAGTATTGTATTCGATTCATTTGGTTTAATGAAAACAACTGTCATTTTATTGTAGAAACATTTTATGTATATCATTTATGAATCCTATGTTCACCTACATCAAATTGTGGAAATTAGTAGTTTAAATACATTGGCGAGTGATCCACCTACTGGGATTACTCTTTATTGCTCAGAACCGTTATTATTTTGTTACCTAACAAATATATCCATACATGTGCCCCAGATAATGGTATTTTCCTTTTTTTCCCCATGTACACAAGTAAATAGGATAGTCGTCAGCCCAAAAATGCTTCCACTCTAAAATGCCCCGAAGCCAAGTTTGTGTGGGTCTGTGGTCATTTGAACTAATGAGTTCTATTCCCACATTGTACATCTGCTTTTCCTAGCTTTGGCAAAACTGATTAGGTACGGGATCCCGGCGGTCAGAATTCTGACATCTGTATCTCGACAGAATCACAACAGGAGCCGAATCACAAATACCGGAGCCGAAATCCCGACCGGTCGGGATCCCGGCACCAGTATCCCAACCATCGGCATCCCGAAGGTAAGTATCGGGGTGTTAGGATGCGGGGTTAGGGTTAGGCACTATGGGGAGGGTTAGGGTTAGGCTTAGGCATCGGGGAGGGAGTGTTAGGATTAGGGTGCGGGGAGGGAGACGTTGGGTTTAGGCACTGGGGGGAGGTTAGGTTTAGGCACCGTAGAGGGGGTGTTAGGTGTAGAGTGCGGGAGGTTAGGCTTAGGCACCAGGGAAGGGGAGGTTAGGGTTAGGCACCGGGGAGGGTTAGGATAGGGGGTTAGGAAAACTCTTACCATTCGTTTCTATGGGTGTTGGGATTCTGACTGTCGGGATGCCGCTGTCGGTATTCTGACCAGCGGCATCCCGACAGCCGAATTTCATACCCAACCCCCCCTAACACACCTTTCCCACAGCCTAACCCTATCCCTCCCCTAGTGCCTAACCCGAATAATTACCGTCAGAATGTCAGCGGTCGGGATTCTGGAGCCGGTATTCCGACTGCGACAGTATTCTGACCGCCGGCATCCCAGCCATCGGGATGCCAACTACATCCCGGCAAAACCTTAAAAGCATGATGAATGATGCCAGCATGAGTAAGGGGCACTGGGATGGCTCCATATGGGCGATCGCTGAGCTACAGGATCTGGATGAGAACGATCCTCTACAGTCCAATATAGCAAGTAGTAATAAACAATCCCAAATGAACCACAAACAGTGAGCAATAATAAAGGGTTGGTTCAGAGTAATATGTACAGGCTCATGTGCCAATAACGCACTGATACTATGCATATAATGCAACATAAATTGGCTCTCAGGAGGAGCAAGAAGGTATAAAATCCAGTCAATAAACCCAAAAGGGCAAAAAGTTATGGCAGCATATGAGATGTTTTATCATGCCAATAAGTGGAGGGGAGTGTCTTCCGGGTAAGTAACCGGGTTATCTTCGGAAAAGATCCTGCCAGACACTCACAAGTTTTAGGTTCCAAACATCTGGTGGCTAGAAACAAGTACTCCCAACGCGTTTTGAGATCTGAGCTTTTTTGGGCTTATTGACTGGATTTTATACCTTCTTGCTCCTCCTGAGAGGTAATTTATGTTGTATTGTTATGTTGTATGCATAGTATCAGTGCGTTATTGGCACATGAGCCTGTACATATTACTCTGAACGAATCCTTTATTATTGCTCACTATTGTGGTTCATTTCTGATTGTTTATTACTACTTGTCATAGTGGTATTTATTTATTTAATTTTTAATCATAAAAGAAAAGTTTTTATATTGCATTTATCGTTATCCTGCTATCTGAAACACACAGTGCTTAAGGGACACTGCCACATGTCTTATTTTGGGAGTAGGGGACACCCTGGCAGAGCCCTCAGCTGCCTTGGTAGGCGCTCAGAGAAGCCTCACGAACGTACCCATCCCTCTACAGTCCAGGTTTATCAACATGCTCGATAATGATCCCAGACACTTTAGGAAAGTGACATTGCCTAACATTAAATTAAAATTAGTTTTGTACTGTATTGCAATAATGTTGGTGCTCTGCAAATCAACCTTTAGTGCATAGGTTCCCAAACTTTTTTAAATCACGGCGCCCTAGAGTATCAGCATTGTTTTCACGGCACCCCTAAGTCAAACGTTTATTATTGAGAAATTCTGAAAAAATGTAGTAAAGTGAAGTAAATTGTGCTTCCCTGTCATCCATAGGGTCAGTAATGTGGTTGTGGACAGGTTTGAGCTTCTGTTTGTCCACATTTGATTTGATGCTGGACCACCAACCTGAGGCACCCCTGCAAGTGTCCCGAGGCACCCCAGGGTGCCACGGCGCCCAGTTTGGGAACCACTGCTTTAGTGCCACAGCGAAATTAATTTGTTTTTTTTTCAGCCATAAGACAGCACAAAATTAACAATGTTTGGAAACATCGTATAAATATGTGAATAAAAATACCATCTTTAGCTATGAGGTTTTATGTAGCAGGACTGAGAATGATGGATATAGGCATGCAGACTACCAATATCACCTTCCTGGATTTTCTGTTTCTGCCTGAGCAGTTTTACTGACGTCAGCTGAATTAAAATGGATTTTTTGGACTACATATTCGAAGGTTGTCATACTTCATGGATAACAAGCACTCTCCTTAATACATCCATAATTCATTGACTGGTAGTCACATCAATAGTCTTGGAATACAGCCATAAAATACACCAAGTTTATTTCTTTGCATAAATAAATGACAGATTCCTCAGGTTAGCTTCTGTCTGCCTGGTGTAACAGGATGTATAAGATGTCTACAAACAATTATTTATTTACCTCTTATATCCTGTGACATCATTCTGTCCATTAGACCACAGGGTTGTCGGCTATTTTTGGCTGGAATCCAGATGATATCTATGCATCAGCTTTGTTTATGCACTAATTATTAATTACTAAGGCACATTCAATTGTCAATTTACAAATGACATGCCTATATTAAACTATGCAAACAATGAATGTTTTTATTGGTTTAAATCAAACTTGTACAAACTTACACAGGTACAGTAGAATATATTAGTTTGTAGAACTCGTTAGGCTTGACAAAAAGAGAAAAACGTGGACCCACCATCAATGGCCTGAGGGCCTGATTCAGAGCTGAACGCTCTGACCAGAGCGCTCGCTCTGAATAAGGGCCCTCCTACCTTTTTTTGGAGCGTCCTCATGGACACTCGCATAGCTGTGGGTGGTAACCCACAGCTATGCGAGCGTCCATGATGATGGTCGCGATGGTCTTGACCATCGCAACCATCGGCTTGCGACAGAGACCATGCGGTAGGGTCTCGCTTCCGCAAGCCCTGGAGTGATTTTGGCTCTATCAGAGCCAAAATCACTCCCACTGACATCACTAGTGATGTCAGTGGGGCCAGCTTGAGACGGTAGGCGTTCCCATGGGAACGCCTCCGTCTGGCAGGCACGCCCACCAAAGGGGGCGTGCTGTCAATCAACATCGACAGCATGCCCCCTTTGCTGCGAGACCCGGAGCGATGGAGAGCCCGTCGCTCGCCGGGTCTCGCGCATGCGCACGACGGAGCTCCCTCCGTCATGCGCAGTGGGGGAACATCGACCCGCTTGCGAGCGTACTGCCGCTCACGAGTGGGTCTGAATGACCCCCTGAGTCCGATGTATGGGTTGAGAGTCCCCGTATTACACAATGCTAAAACAATTAACTCCTGTTACATCTGCTGGAAATAGATTTATTCTACCCATAATGCCCAATGTTTTTCTTCTTCCATTCTGGAAGAGAAAAACAAAGGGAAAATGCTAGTAGACATGCTGGATACACACTAGGTTGACAGGTTGGCTTCCCTACCATCTGACGATTGGTAAGTGCATATACAATGTGTCGGGCCTGATGTTACAACTGGACGGGCATCTAAATTTGCCCTCCCGGTCCCTGCAGCATGTCTATGGGCAATCGGCAGGTCACCCATACACACCAGCAGATCCACTGATATATCTGCAGATATATCGGCCATCTGCTGTGCTGTACAGGCGATGCAGTATGTCTTTGAACAACATCGCTCATAGACATATCGGTGGTACACAGTGACTGTCATCTGAACAGAAAATAGATTGCCATTGCTATTTGCCATTTTTACAGCTTGGCTTAGAAACTGGATATTCTGACAAAAGGGTAGAACTTTATTACAGGTATTCGGATAGCCACATGAAAGGTACGTATGATTGACGTTAGGGCAGGATACAAGGGCACGTTCTACACGACAGAAGAAGCCGCACAAGTGGAATAGTCATCTATGTGCTTTTTGTCTTAAACAGGTGATTAGGTAATAGCTAGTAGCTGCAAACTGGCTGTTCGGTCTTGTGAATGAATGACATGGTCTGTGGAATTTAGTTGTTCACTTGTGTGGGCAAATTGCTTGCAGAGTTGGTCATTCAGTGACTGCATTGCAATGTGTATGGCCTGTATTCTACTCCACGTAGTTGATTGAAATCTGCTGTTGCAGATTTGTCTCACTAGCTACAGCAGGTTACATATACTATCACATTATATAATACAGGTTGAGTCTCCCATAACCGTATATTCTAAAAACCGAAATATTCCAAAAAACGGAATATTTTGGGGCAGCCGTGACATCATGACGTGACCGGACGTCACTAGTGTCAATGGCCAATGACTAGAAGGTGGGTGTGGCTTCAGAGGCATTTTCTCACCAGAAAATATGAGTCTTCTTCTCCTCCACATGCCGGATCTCCACCACGGTACACTCCAGACAGCACGTCACTCACCGGATCCTCCAGTGATACCCGAAGCGCCCGCCGGACCCAATGCACTCGCCGGAAATTCCAGTGACAAGCGCCGGAACCCCCTGCTGCCTCCTGTTACACAGCAGCGGCACCCGCCGGAAATCCCTCTGACACTCGACCGAGCCCCTGCAGCATACGTCCACCCTCCTGTTACACCTGCACCACAGGCTGGACCCACTGCGGCACCCGCCGGACCCCCCCGCGACTCCCGCTAGGCCTCCCGTGACACTCCCAGACTCACACAGCACCCTGGCCTCAGGTATTCTGAAAACCCGAAAAAACCCAATATCCGAAATGCTCCTGGTCCCGAGCATTTCTGATATGGGAGACTCAACCTGTATATAGAACTAATAGTTTTTATTTATGTCTTCTAGCTATGATTTTATTTAGTGCATTCTACAAAATGATCGCTAGAATCTGTCCTCTTTTCAGGGTTTGACAAATCTCGCACTTAGGACGGGATATACGAAGTATGAAAATGCAGGTAACACTCAGAAAATGCGTTCTTCTAAGGTTTGGCCTCATTTCCATATGTACCAAGCTCTGGAATACAATACATTCCAGAGCTTGGACCCGGTGGCGTAACCCAATAGAAGCATATGGGCTTATTATAAAGTTTCTGCTGAGAAGGGTCCAATTGGATCACCTCCTCGTGTTCCCCGCGGCAGCATGCACCGTTCTGCGCATACACAGATGTACTTCTGGGTAATAAACCTGAAAGTCCCTCTAGCATCTAACTATTACAAAAAACAGCTCTTATCCTTTGTAATTTTAATCGCCTTTCTAAGTACATACCGGCGTAATTAATGCCGGTATGTACCCGATAAGTGGCGAGATGTGCTGCATCACATATGCAATGCTTTGTACATCCTGCCCTTAGTATAAATCAGACTGTCAGTCAAACTGACTTCATTCTCCAGGAATGGATATGAAATCCCGGCAGTCGGGATGCCTGATGTCAATATACAGATGGCGGCATCCCGATGCTCAGGATCCCAACAAGGGTCCAGTAAGCAAATAACCCTTCCCCCTTCTCCCCCTAACCCTCTGTTCTTACATCCTAACACTAACCCTACCCACAGGGGTGCCGATGGGAAGGGGGAGCGGGTACTAATTGCCTGGGCTTGCTGGAGGGGCCCGGGTCTGACGCCACCCCCTCCTCCCTGTCAGCTGAGCAGCCCAGCACATGCTGCTGTGTGCTGGGCTACAAGGGAGACTGCTTGCTGTTGCAGCAGCAGTCTCCTCTTCCCGTGGGGGGGAGCGATCATCCTGGGTATGTGCTGGGCTGAAGGGCTCACATTGCCCCCCTCCCCAGAGCATAGCGCCGCTGCAACAATGTTTTTTTTTTTTTTTTTAAGGGTACTCCTCCCGCGGTTAGGCCACGCTCCCTCCATCCAGGCCCGGCTTTTGGCAGCCCTGCCTCCCCGTTAGTGCTTAGACCTAACCCTCCCCCCGTGGTGCCTAACCCTAACCCACCCCCGAGGGTACCTAACTTTAACCTCCCCTAGCCTAACCCACCCCCTCCCTAACCGTCCCTCCCTGCGGCTAAGACCTAACAAGCCCACTATACTTAACGTTTGGCATCTTGGCTCTCTGGATTCCGGTGTTGGCATGTCAACTACTGTCGGTATTCCGGTGCTGGTCTTCTGTCTGAGTAGTGGCATTCCGGCGCTGGGATTTCGCCAGCCGGGATGCTGGGTGTAGGTATATTCACTACATCCCATTCTCCATACCTGTGTATATACTACATGCTAAATGTTTTTGGAACTCTCCCATTTATGCAGTTTTTTTTTTTTTTTTGTATTGAAATGTAGCATTTTAATGTCTAAAGCTGGTTACACAACTATACAATTATTGGGCCATTCCTTTGATTCCCAACCCATTCATGCGATAAGAGAGTGTGTACGTACTAGGGATGTGCAGGCTCGGATAGGTTCGAGTTTGCACGCCGAGTTTGGATTTTTCCCTCCAAAGTCCAGGAATGATGATGATTGTCCATGCAAGATGAAGTTTTGCCTCTTTCTGAGTCCCGTTTTTTGGAGGGAAAAATCCCTGCGTGCAAACTCGAACCATGCGAGCATGCACATCGCTAGTACGTACCTTCCGTCATGTTTTCTCTGAAGAAAACTGGTCACATCGAAAGATCAGATTTTATGTGCACTTAAATTTTTCATCCAATTCGATGGTATAATATCGAACAAAACGTGTAGTGTGTCTGCACCATTCTGACTGAGCTTCTGCCCATACTCCCCGAGCAGCAGCGCCGCCTTTGTGTCTATTCATTTTATACAGATGAGTTTCCTGGATGACAAGTTAGATTGTAAAAGTGTGTACAAATGAATCTTGCACTTTGGGCCTTATTCAGCAGTGCATGTATGTGCACTGCTGAATGCACATTCCGGACTGTTGGAAATCTGTGCAGTCGCCAGACCCATACTGCGCATGTGAAGTACGGGTCCTGTGTGATCGCACACAGAGCGGCAGCAGACTGTCAAATGATTGACAGTCTGCTGCTGTTTGTGGATGGGGAGGCGGCGGTGACGGGCTCTGTTTTCCAAAACAGAGGCGTGTGGCCGCCGTTGGGGGGGGGGGGGGGGGGGAGGGAAGAGACCAGGATCTCCGTCAGCTGATGGAGATTTCCTGACCTCTTTCTTATATCTGCACTTTTTGGTTCAGGGTGGCAGTCATTGTGTACAAGTCGCCCACTCTGATTAACCATCCTTTCGCCTTCTCCACTGCATGTGAAAACCCTGCGTGGTGAACCAAAGTCTTCACATTTTGATTAATGGGTCTATTCCAGTCTTCAGTAGTCCACTGGCCGTGCTTCATGGCCCAGGCAAGCCTCTTTCTCATTGCTGCAGAACAGCTGTAAATTCTGTACCCATTACTTGTTCCCTGAAAAAGGCCTCATTTTATAACTCTGAAAGCTACATTTGTTTTTCAGTTTTTGGCATCCTAAACTTTTTTTTGTTTTTACCCTGTAGCAGATTACCACCCACCTGCCTTTGTACCATTCAGGTTATTTACTGGACTTGAATGTCTTAAATTTCAATAAAAAGTGGAAAAATTGGTGTTCTAAAACTTTTGACCCGTAATGTAACTTTGAGTGACTTATTTAAAACCCAACAAAACATTTTAAAATAAGTTTTTTTGTTTTTTTTTGTTAATATTGGTTAGGTTATATTAATCTTTGACTTCCCACTATAAGATGGGGCTAATTTGACTATTTTGGTCATTGCCCCCAGGACAGAGCTGCTGATCAGGAAAATAATTTGCCTGGTTTTCATTATAAGGCTAATGATCGCTGTAGTTCCATGTAATTTCCATAGTTTGTTTTTAGGGACACTTGTTGAAAAAGCCCATTGGCAAATGGATTCTCTGCTGCCATATAGGGACGCATCTGATTAGTATTGAAATCTACATATTAATTCATTGAACTACTGTTACCAGAAAACCCAGCATGTGCTACACACACTAAATTACTCCCCACTAGATATCTTTAGTGGCACCTGACCAGATGGGGCAACATGGAGCTGTACGAACCGTTATTTGATCAGGAATTATTTTTGTCTTTCTTCAGCATTTGTTTTTTCTTAGTCCACTGTAAGCACATTATAGGTTTTTCCCCTTACAAAAGGTGAGCTCTGAGCGGACTCTGGTCATTGGTTTTCACATCTGGCCTGTAACAAAATTATTATGAGTTGTATAATCTCATTTGTAATACTCTCCTTCAGCAGTAGGGGGCGCACACAAGGTTCTCTTTCCAGAGCCCAGCATAGGAGCTTTCCATTATTTATATAGATCGATTTAATTGATTATATTTTTACATATTTAGGTTCAGGCTAATGTAGGGGGTATAAATACCCATGTGCAGCGGGCTCCCTCCTTTGAGCAGCACCACCCATCTTAGCCTGCACCAGCAAGCAGGTCCCTCCTCCTCTGCGGCACTATCTTCCCAGTGGTATACTGGAAGATGGTGCATGCGCACAACCGAGCAAAGGCTCTGGCACAGTGACATAATGGGGTCTATTTACTAAGCCTTGGATGGAGATATAGTGAACGGAAATAAAGTACCAGCCAACCAGCTCCTAACTGTAATTTTTCAAACACAGCCTGTGACATGGCAGTCAGGAGCTGGTTGGCTGGTACTTTCTCTGTTCAATTTATTTCCACCCAAGGCTTAGTAAATAGATCCCATAGTCCCTGACTAAGCAGACAGGCAAAAGGAAAGGACACGAATACCCAATAAACTGATCCATTAGAACAGGGGTCAGGGAACTTTTTTACCTTTTTACCCCAAAATATATTTAGATACGCCGACGTTACCCCCTTAATTTGAAAGGAAATCCTATAGTAGTGCCTCTGTAGCTATGCCCCTGTAGTAGTGCCCCCATAGTTATACCCCTGTAGTAGTGCCCTCATAGTTATGCCCCTGTAGTAGTGCCCCCATAGTTATGCCCCTGTAGTGCCGCTTGTACAAAAAACCTCTTACCTTAATCCCCGCTCCTGCATCCGCCGCCGACCTGTCCCCCCGACTGCTCCTCGGAACTATGGGAGAGACGTCATGACGTCTCTCCCATAGTGCACATGGAGAGAGGCGGAAGCTGGAGTTCAGAAGAGAACTCCAGCCTCCGGCTAATGCGGCGCTGCAGGGAAGGTGCCGGGTGCCCGCTGGTAATAACATCTCAGCGGGCATCCGGCTTAGAGTCTCCCTGCGGCGCCGGACTGGAGGTCACTGACGCCGGATGCAGCGGGTGCGCCACTGCACCCGGCGCCAGTACCCTCCATTCCTGGGGGTAATGGACGGACAGCCGGGCTGTCTGTCCATTACCCCCAGGAATTTCAGTTTTACCCCAAGTGGGGTAATTTACCCCTGTTCCCCTACCACTACATTAGAATATTAGCATTTATTTATATGTCACTACAAATTGTCAGTGGTGCCATACAGGCAAATTACAGTAGAACACAAAGGAAAAACAGTGGAGCGCCATTGAGACTTTAGTAGATTTTTATTAATATGGAATAATAAAAGGTATATTACCAAATAATATAAAAGAAGCAAAATCCTTCTTGGTACACGCAATAAAATACTATTGTACCATAAAAAACACAATTGTAATAACTGATATTGCACAAACATTGATAATCATGTAAGATGTTCTCATAAAAAACAAAAAACAAATCTGCAGAGTTTCTTCTAAATAGTGTCGGATTGGAGAAATTGTATCCAATAATGTTGCAAAATTAACCAGCAATATTAGGTGACAATGATGTAACAAATAACTGCGCTGGTCCAATGAGTTTGTGGATATTATAGTAGTAATCGAGGTGGAAAGTTCAAAATGACAGTCAAAAAAGGTACCACTAAAGATCTAGAACTTGATATTTCAAAATAATGGAATCAGTAGATCGAAGAGTTTGCCCATATAGCGATGGCAACAAGTAATAAATGATAAATACAGTATTACTGTGTTGTGAAATAGTAAGGTGCAGTTTCTTAGCTGTTCCTTGTTTGGGTAAACCGAGTGACTAGGTGGGGTGAGCCGCCATTCAGGAGGTCCAATGTGATGTCTATCCAGACGCTGCTCAATCACATACAAGTGTGTTCACGGTCAGGTGTGTAGTACTAAAACTGTGTGCGCCTGCAGTGAGCAGTAGTATACCGGAGGGCTGGGTTATCTCCGTTCTACGTGTAGGCGGCCTGGCTTAGGCAGAACCTCTATCCCACAATGTTAGCTATAAGTGTCAGAACACCCCCACATCAGGATAGAGAGGTGAGGGGCAGCGGAGAGTAAATGGGACTGCAGGGGGAATTACTGTGCAGAGAGCTGGATGCAGAAGTCAGTGTAAAAATTCCTTGACGCGTTTCTCCGGGTAAAGCACGCTCCTGGCTTCATCAGAAGGCAGAATTACAGTAGAACACACAGTAATATAATATATTCACAGTACAGGGGAAAAAGCAACAGTTGAGATCTCTGTACGACTGAATGACTGCAAATATAGCAGTCAGTGACCCGTGACAGGATCAGAGCTGCTGATAGGAGAGCAAAGGAGACCTAGAAAGTGCAGTGTGAGGACCAGAGCGAGAAGGGCCCTGCCCGTGAGAGCGTCACCTAGTGAGATTTAATACATTTTATAGATTCTAAAATTTCCATCAATCTGCAGAATAATTATATTACAAAATGCTAAAAAAAAAAGTTATAAAATATTGCAACCTATTTAATTTTTATTATACAATTTTTTTTTTTTTTTGTCTTGGTTTTGTACTGCTATGGAACATCTATTACTTGGAGGTTTTATTTTATTGTCCCCTGGGAAGTATTGTCTCTGAGAAAATATTTATCATTACTATGATTTGTGAGACAGGTGGAATCGCAGGGGGAATCGAAATCTGTATCACCTTCCCGACAGAGTATGTGAAGACCCAGCTTCAATTAGACGAGAAGGCCAATCCCCCTCGGTATCGGGGAATAGGTAAGAATCTATGGCAGTGGTAACGAGTTGCACCTTTCCATACATTGTCAAAGTATAGGGCAAATATGCAGGAGTACACTAAAGTCCTAATAAATATGTATTTAACTGTTTTGTTGTGTAATATCTGAAATAAGTGGAATGTTCTTAGTACATTTTAAGTGTTCATCTACATTGATCGGTACATTGAATCTGAATAGCTTATAGCTAGGTCTTACAGTAATTATCTATAACCTGTAGAAAAAATGTATTGTTAGTGTGGGTGCCCATCTAATAGGATCGTAATGAAATACCGCCAGACGCATGTCCGGCGGTTCTAATCCCGACGCTGGAAGACCGGCAGGTTCTAGTCCCAACAGGTAAGTATTTTCCTATTCACTAACCTAAACCCCCTCCCCCCAACCCTCCCTTAGGGCTGTCTAACCCTATCCCCTCTCCCCGCAGCCTAAACCTAAGACTCCCAGGGCGGATGCCTAACCCTAACCTCCCCCTGGGGGTGCATAAGTCTAACCCCCCTTCCCCTAGCCTAACGCTAACCCTTCCAGGGGGTGTGCCTAACCCTAGGTCCCTCCCAGGAGCCCCTAACCTGACCCTGCCCCGCGGCTGTCCACGCAAGGCTTACCTTCGATCGGGATGCCGGCCGTTGGGCTCCCGGCGTAGGTAAAATGACAGGCGTCGAGATTTCGACGCCTTTCATTAGACCCTTGCCGGGATTAGACAGTCGGCATCCCGAGTGCATACCCATCTAACGAGGCCACCAAGATGTGCATTCACAATTTGATTACTAGAGAAATGTTTACTAGCATTTACTTAGAGGGTTCCAGTCAGCATGTCGACACCATAAAATTGTCGACAGAGAACATGTTGACATACTGTACATATGCGGTTAGGGTTAGTTTTAGACTAAAATATCAGTGCTGACATTATGATTGTTGACATTCAACATTTTGAAAATGTTGACATGCTATCTGTTAATATTCAGAACATGCTGACAGAATGAATGTCGATATCTCATACAACACCCGTCCTTAGGGGCTAAGCTGTCCTATGTGTCTCATTACAAACAAAATGGTTTACATCCTTTTTACCTTAATGGACACAAAGAAACGAAAAACAGCCGGTAAATGGCTTTGATGGCGCCCTCAGCAAAATTAGCCACTGGGGTGTCCTGACGTTCTATTTCAAAAAGTCATCATCTTTCTTGTGTCACCCCACAGGTCACTGTGTCAGGGTGACTGTGCAGGATCATGGAATCAGAGGCTTGTATCGCGGTCTTAGCTCCTTGTTGTATGGATCCATTCCCAAATCTGCGGTGAGGTGAGAGGACTACAACACGCAGCCATAGAACGCTGATGGATACAAGTGTTTCATTTTTCTTCTTTACTAAATAGAACTTTCATTTGCTTTTCTACCTTTTATTTTCTGCGTTCCTTTTTTTTCAGAACACATGGGGCAAACATGCAGCTGCTTCCAATTATTCATACATGTGTACTTTTTACATGTCTGTATTTAATGGCTGATCTCGTAGTCCCAGCTTTAACATTAATTTATTAATTCAACATGGTTTACTAAACTCAAAACAGAAGAGGGAGAAAGAGGAGCTTCTCTGTAGCCAATAAAGTTATCCTTGTTAGAAATTTTATTAGTACATAGGTTCCTGCAGGTGTCTAGGAGTCTTGATCCCGCTTCTCTTTTTGCATGAGGACTCGATTCACAAGTTCGGTGGGTGGGGCCTGATGCAAATCGTGTCAGCAGCCAGTGCAGCCTTGATGCATAGCTTTGGGGTGTAACCCATTTGCTGCTGCAGTTCCGCATAAAAACTTTTCTGGTACTGCATCCGCCATTTACACCCCATGAGACGAGAGAGTTCTGGCTGCAGCAAGATAGCCTATGCCTGTTATATATATATATATATATATATATATATATATCTGATATTCCTTGGCTATAATCTCAATAAACCGTACTATTTTCTGTTCAGGTTTGGTACGTTTGAGTTTCTCAGTAATTCTGCAAGGGATTCCAGTGGGAAATTGGATGGGAAGACCAGCCTGTTGTGTGGCTTAGGGGCTGGTGTCGCAGAGGCTGTTCTCATCGTCTGTCCAATGGAAACTATCAAGGTATGTTTAACCATTTTCACATATTGGATTACATTTTTAGTAATATACATTTAGCCTATATGAAGGACATAGTTAAACTGATGCTATTCACATTATTTTATTGTGGCATGTAAGTACAAAAACAAACACGTTTGCCAAAAATGCCATGCCCATATCTAAAAATGGTTCTGTAGTCTCTAATGACAGACTCAGTGTGTCAGTCAGGGGGTCTGCAGCAGTTATCTTCCTGGCAGCGTGTTAGTCAGGGGGTTTGCAGCGCTGATGGTCCTCGCAGCTTGTCAGTCAGGGGGTCTGCAGCGCTGGTGATCCTGGCATCGAGTCAGTCAGGGGGTCTGCAGCGCTGATGGTCCTTACAGCATGTCAGTCAAGGGGTCTGCAGCGCTAAAATCTCATTGATCCCTTTTTACGCACTTCTCTGCATGCATGCCCTGGTCAGAATCCAATCCAACTTCCCCAGCTATATGAGGCAACAATGCTAGCCACTGTGCAGTCCTTTCCCTATATATAGTAGTCTTAACATGAGTAGTTCTGTGACGTTTATAGTTACACTGTTCCCAGCTGATTATATATCTCAGATATATATGACTTAAAAGGAACTTGTGTGAAGACCTTTGACGATAAAGGGGTCTATGTACTAAGCCTTGGAGCGAGCTAAAGTGGATGGAGATAAAGTACTAACCCACCGGCTTCTATCTGCCAAGTTGCAGGCTGTGCTCGAAAAATTAGTTAGGAGCTGATTGGTTGGTACTTTATCTCCGTCCACTATCTCTCTCCAAAGCTTACTGCATAGACCCTAAAATAACTTATAAATACATAATTATGATATAAACGCTAAGCCTAATAGGATTAGAAAAATGACATGTAAATTTACCTTAATTTGTGTTCCTATCACCTACAGGTGAAATTCATACATGACCAGGCTTCATCTACACCAAAGTATCGCGGCTTCTACCACGGAGTGCGGGAGATTATTCGAGAGCAAGGTAGCTATAGTCTTTTTGTAATGTCACATGCCTAGTTTTACGCACTTGCATACAGTTTTACAGTTGATGCTCAGGGATTTACAGACCAAGTTGGTAGCCTCTGCGCGGAAGCTCAATGTCGTACCTGCTGATATGGAGTTGGGTACATGAAAGGCGTTCCTTGTGAATGTGTATTAGGTGAAAGTGTGCACCTAGCTTTACTCTGATTTGCAGAGATGAGTTTCAGTTTGCAAGACCGTATTGTTTAACTCCTGTTCTAGAGTGGCGATGCTGTATTTACAGTTGTGTGCCCATTAATATGGTTCTTTTACTTATACAACCCTATATGTATTTTACATTGCACATATGTATTCTGTTCCTGTGTCATTGGCTACAGGACTACGTGGGACATACCAAGGACTGACCCCCACCATTCTGAAGCAGGGCTCCAACCAGGCAATCCGGTTCTTTGTCATGACCTCACTACGTAACTGGTACTTAGGTGAGTTGGATCCAGTCTGCACACATTAAAGCATCTCTTCTCTATATTAGACATTTGGGTAAGAGGGAAATACTATTATGTTATTCTCTTGTTAAATCTTGTATTCCTACCCTGTGTTTGCACAGTAGGTGCATAATCGGCGAAATGCAATAAAAGTTCCGTTTTCATGTACCCAAAAAATTTTCATATATGATTTTCTGTGGCTCCTCAAGACTTCACACACACACTGGCATTAACCGTATGGTGTTTATCTTGTTAAGCCACATATAAATTGCATTGCGTTCATCTATGCATTTGCAATGTATTTTACTTGTTTTAACTAATGTGTTCAATATAGGTTTGTTGCTCATCTGTGACAAAACAAGAAGATGTGTTTCCGCATGGATTTGGTTGAGCAAAATATGTAAACGTGAATTAACTGCGTCTCATTATGTCTATAGTGAGCTCCCATTAATATGAATGTAAATTCTCCGCTGCATGACACCTGATAAATGCAGTGAAATGGAATGAGAATAAAGCATAAAAAAAAACACAGTATAGTAAAGCAGCTAAATTTGCATAAAAATAGTTACAATATATACTAGCCAGTGATCTCCAACTACTCAGGTTATGTAAGCTAACAAGGGGTGTGATCTCGCACCAATACGTTTATGAATAAATCTCTATTCCAGAGAAACTGCTTCTTGTTTGATCTTCCAGACCCTTAAACTGCACCTCTATTATTGAGATTAAAGTTTTTAGGTATATGTGAAGGTGCTACCTTATAATCTTGTAGTTATCACAAATTGAAAAAACAAACAGAGAAAAGACAAGATTTTATCTGGTGCACTTCTAAAATCTTGTCTTTTCTCTGTTTTACTCAGGTTATGTGTAAATTTCTTTTTCACCAGAAGTATTTTCTATTTGCTGTAATTATATCCCTGTTAGGCTATAGTAAATGGGCATGCACATTTTGGTGCTGAGTTGGAGACAAGTGGAAATGCAGACAGTTCCCGTGGATTTCAGTTTACAGTGCATGAGCCAAAGAAATAAATCAGCGACTGCGTATGTGCCATATCAGACTTAAGCAGACGGACTGAGTTCACTAGTGTACATGGATTTATCAATGTTTTGACAGACCAAATTATAGGTGAAATGGGCGTTTCTGGCCTGTAACTGGATGCTGTCACTTTTAGGGTTTTTAGATCCAAGTCAAGACCAGTAGATTAGCTTGACGGGTTGCAGCAGAATAGAGGTGGTATGATCAGCGGTCTACTTATGGGTGAGACACGTGGTAAATGCCTGGTGCCTTGGGAGAGGTCAGTGATACCTGCAAGGCTTCCAGTCTTCCCTGGAACCAATTGAGTGTAACTCCAACCCTTTACTCCTAAATGTAGGGATTAGGGTCTGGAAACAGTGTAGAACTCAGGGGACAGAACAGCAAGTAATTCAGGTCATCGGTAGCCAATGCGGAATCTTCTAACATATGCTGCAGACCGATATCAGAGCTGGGTCACTGGAGCCTAAATCCTCAAGGAAGAACCTAGGTCCAGCACCCAGTCCCCAACAACTGAAATGAACGCTATAGCAGAAACTCGGCACAAACCCCAACACTCTAGGAGAGAACCCACATAGGTATCGATGGTATAGTGAGTAGTGAGTCCCAAAGTAGGTCAGGGGCTGCAATACTGAGTATAAGTAATATGATGCAGGACAGAAGTACAGTAAGGAAAGAGTCCACTTGAACCTTTATTGAGAAGGAGAGATGTACTCTGGAACTTGCTAGTAGAAGACGTCACTGTGGCAGAAGCACTAGGAGAGTGTTTGTAATGCCCAGTAGACTTCAGAATACAAGCAGGCTGGCATCACTGAATAGTTCAGACTTGGACAGTGGATGAACCGAATAAGAACTAGAGGTTGCAGATGTGGAACCGGAATGAAACCGAAGATTTGATTTGGAATGGGTGACGGGAGTTAACGTCCGCATAGCCGGAGTGGAACCACGGTGGGCCCGGAGGTAACAGCAGAGTAGCCGGAGTGGAACCGGAGGCTTGAACCAGAATGGGACCGGATGTAACAGCAGAATAGCCGGAGTGGACCCAGAGGCTTGAAATGGAATGGGACCGGTGAGAGTAGCAGCCAGCTGGAGTGGGAAAGCAGGCTTGAATCAGAGTGGAACTGGCGAGAGAAGCAGCCAGCCGGAGTGGAATTGCAGGATTGGACCGGAATGGGACCAGTGAGAGTAGCAGTCAGCCAGAGTGGAACCGCAGGCTTTTACCAGAGTGAGGTCGGAGATCGTAGTAGCCAGCCAGTGGGCCTGCAGACTTGAATCAAAGTGGGACCAGTGAGAGTAACAGTCGTTGAGCTGGTGTCAAGACTGGGAACTCTGGTTTGCCTGGAGGATAGCTGGATACCAGCTTGAGGGAGCTTTGGGGTGTTTTGAGTAAGCGTGGTTGTATATAACTCTTCCTCTTAAATGTAAAATATTTTATATAGTAGGCAGAAGGACAGTATAGGAATATAATACAGTTAGCAATATGTAATCAGTGGACCCCACCTGGGACTGAACTTGGAACATGCAATGGAGCCGGAATGGAACCAGACTTGAAACTAGGAACTGGAGTGGCACCGGACTGAGAGTTCACAATGAAGCTGAAATGGAATTGAACTTGAAACATAAATTGGAGACGGAGTGGCACCGGACTGATAGTTTACAATAATGATGGAATGGCGTTAAACTTGAAACGTAGACTGGAGTCAGAATAGGATTCATCAGAACGACTAAGGCAACTAGCATGGGAACTGGAGCCAAGGTGAAGTATCAGCGACAAAGCTCAGGCTGACGGAATGTTGTCAGGGCCAAGACTACTACCCTGAGATGTACAGGGATTGGCTGATGCAGTGAGGTGGACACTGGCCTGGTTTAGAATTGGAGACCTAGTGGTCAGCTGACTGGGACCAATATGGCGATGGCCAGTGTCTGGGGACAGCGGGAGAACGCTGCCCAAGCCCCCTGAGACCACCACCGCACCAAGAACCCGCAATAAGCAATGCACCTAGCGTAGCAGGTGCTGCCATGGTCACGCCCAGCATCCGGAGCCGGAAGGAACACCACTGGAGCTCAGGGCCCCTGGGACCACCACCACGTGGGGAACCCGCCAACAGCACACTCCGAGCGCCCTTGGATTGGGCCCCCTGCCAAGACAGAGCAGTACGACCCCAAGAATAAGCCCAGTTCTTGATAGCTGAACTGGGACTGGTGCATGAAGACAGGCATGGTAGGTGCCGACTGGAAGCAGCATACAGCGCAGTGCTGCAGAGTGACTGGAGAGACTAAGAGGGAGCAGCTTGCAGGAATTCAGTAGCCAGGTTCAGGCAGTGGATCGGAGTTAGCTCTTACTCACTAGTGAGTGAGATCACAGGAAGTTAAAGAACCACATTGTTCCGGCAAGGTGCCAGTGTCAGGTGCAGGCTTAAATAGGGTGCTCTTGTCAGGGATAGGATGAGGTGGTCATGTGAGTGCAGGAAATGGGTAGAGACTGGGTACTGTTGCTTACCTGATCAGAGACAACATCGCTGCGCCCATGAACCTCAGGAAATTGATTGACAGGACATTGTGACAGAATAGCCCACCTTGGTAAAGCACCACCAGGCAGGGTAAAAGTGACTAAGTCCCAGTTTTGTGACTGGTGCATAGAACTGATCCGTCTCATGGGCGAGTCGGGTGACTTCAGTGCTTGTTTGCAGCATGTGGATCTTTTGCATCCAATATGGGGCTTGTGTTAGTCCCGAATCTAATGATGATTCCTGCGGGTGTAAGAACAGTGGGCAGGATAGGCTTCCACGCACATTTGTATGGATTTTTAGTGTACATGAGCGGATTCTTTCATTGATTGAATAAAGTAAGCAGACAGGCGCGGCCAGATGGGAAAGCGGCAGCGAAATGTGTCCGTATCAGAATCAGCACCTTAGACTTTCCATAGAGTCATTTGTTTTGTCTGTTTAATAACCTTCTTATTGCCTTCCAAAGCCCCATACAGTAGTTTGAAGAAGTTGCCTGGTGACAGGGATGCATATGGCCTCGCACTATGGGCCTCATTTATCAATGAGTTTTATCATTCACAACAAGTGATAAAAGTTGTTGTGTATGATAATGGTGCTCCAGCCAATCACATACCAACTGTCATCTGTTTGAAATATGACAGTTGGGAGCTGATTGGCTGGAGCACCATTTATCATACGTAACAAGTTTTATCACTCATTGCAAATGATAAAACTTGTTGATAAATGAGGCCCTATGTTGTTACATAGAGAAGTGATAGCCTGGAAAGTAAATAAAAAACATGGGGAAAGGAAAGAGGTAAAGCCCCCATATTTCTCCTCTCCTCCAAACAGCGCATAATCTATACCCATCATATATACTCACCTGCACTAGACTCCGTGAAAAATATTTTATTGTTACAGTAATTTTAAAGCCGCCTAGAATAGAGCTGAAGATGCATTTCTCAAGGTTGTCGGCTTCTTCAAAAATAAAGCTGTCAGTTGCCACGCTTGTATTCTACATTCTATTTCTTCTGTATACAGGGGATGATCCACACAGACACATTCATCCAGTGGTCACAGGGACTTTTGGTGCCATCGCTGGGGCCGCAAGTGTCTTCGGGAATACTCCTCTAGATGTGATCAAGACCAGGATGCAGGTAACATGATGATTACAGATGATATATGTTTCAGGTCATGCTATAATCAGATTGGATGGGTATTTATTTATTTTTATTTATTAACAGTTTCTTATATAGCGCAGCAAATTCCGTTGCGCTTTACAATTTGAATCAAGATTAACATTATACTGGGTTGTAAAAGACATACATACATGACATACATAAGGGTAAGAGGGCCCTGCTCGCATGCTTACAATCTATAGGAAAATAGGTGTTGATACACAAGGAGAGGTGCTATTGCAAATTGGTCCAGCCCAATTGCAGATATTCTTGGTGGGCTGTATAATCCAATCACACTGGAAAGTTGGCCTATGGTTAGGAGGATGTTCAATTGAAGAAAGAGAAGATGTGATAGGTGTTTACTATAAGAAGAGAGTTAGATAGGGAGCTATAAAAGGTTAGGTGGGCGGTCCTGGAATCTGATAAGCTTGTCTAAAGAGGTGAGTTTTCAGAGAATGCTTGAATGTTTGGAAACTAGTGGAAAGTCTTATTGTGCATGGGAGGGCATTCCACAGGGTGGGTGCAGCCCGAAAAAAGTCCTGTAACCGTGCATGGGAACAAGTAATGCGCGGGGATGAGAGACGCAGATCTTGTGCAGAACGGAGATGACGGGTTGGAAGATATTTTGAGATAAGTGAAGAGATGTATGTTGGTGTGGTTTGGTTAATAGCTTTATGTGTGAGTGTAAGTATTTTAAATTGAATACGGTAGAAGACCGGCAGCCAATGGAGGGACTGACAGAGTGGATCAGCAGACACTGAACGTTTGGTGAGAAAGATCAACCTCGCAGCTGCATTCAAAATGGATTGTAGTGGGGAGAGCCTGTTTTTGGGAAGACCAATAAGGAGACTATTGCAATAGTCAATGTGGGAAATTATGAGTGCGTGTATAAGAGTTTTTGCAGTGTCTTGCGTAAGATATGATCGAATTTTGGCTATGTTTCTTAGATGTATGTAACAGGATTTAGAGACAGATTGAATGTGGGGAACAAAAGACAGTTCAGAGTCAAGGATCATACCTAGGCAGCGAGCTTGTGGGGTAGATTGTCGAGTTGTCAACAGTAATCGAGATATCAGGTTGGTAACTGCTATTGGCTGTTGGAAATATAATTAATTCTGTTTTGGATATATTAAATTTGAGGTGGCGAGATGACATCCAAGATGAAATGGCAGAGAGACATTCAGTGACACGGACCAGCACAGATGGTGACAAATCTGGGGAGGATAGGTAAATTTGAGTATCGTCCGCGTACAGATGATACTGAAAACCAAAAGAGCTGATTAGTTTGCCAAGAGAGGTGGTATATATTGAGAAAAGCAGAGAACCTAATACTGAACCTTGTGGTACTCCAACTGATAGAGGTAGCGAAGTGGAGGTAGAATCAGAAAAGCGAACAGTGAAAGAGCGATTAGATAGGTAAGATGAGAACCAAGAAAGGGCTGTCTTGAAGACCTATGGATTGTAGTGTTTGTATGAGAAGAGAGTGGTCAACAGTGTCAAAGGCAGCTGAGAGATCTAGAAAAATTAGAAGTGAATAATGGCCTTTAGCCTTGGCAGTGACCAGATCATTTACTACCTTAGCCAGTGCTGTCTCAGTGGAGTGTTGGGAACGAAAGCCTGACTGAAGTGGATCCAATAAGTTGTGGGTTAAGAAAGTGTGTGAGGCGAGTGTAGGCAAGTCTCTCCAGTAGCTTGGAGGGGCAAGGTAGCTGGGAGATAGGACGGTAATTTTGAGAGAGAGTTAGGGTCAGAATTTTGTTTTTTCAAAATGGGAGTGATCACTGCATGCTTGAACAGTGATGGAAAGATACCAGTAGAGAAAGAGAGATTACAGATTTTAGTTAAGTGTGGAATGAGCACAGGAGACAGAGCTTTACTGATTTGTGAGGGTATAGGATCAAGAGGAGAGGTAGTAGAGTAGGAGGATGAGAAGAGTGTAGCTACTTCATCTTCATTAGTGGGGTCAAATGATGAGAACGTGCCATTGGGTTCAGGTAGGGAATTGAACAAAACCCTGGCTGAGGAAGTGCATACCATTTCATTTCAGATATTATCAATCTTGTTTTTGATGAGATGAGATCCAAAGAGCTGTCACTATCAGTGAAGCAAGCCATCATTAGGCTGAAAAATCAAAACAAACCCATCAGAGAGATAGCAAAAACATTAGGTGTGGCCAAATCAACTGTTTGGAACATTCTTAAAAAGAAAGAGAATGCATCGGAGAGCTCAGCAACACCAGAAGACCCGGAAGACAACGGAAAACAACTGTGGTGGATGACAAAAGAATTATTTCCCTGGTGAAGAAAAACCCCTTCACATCAGTTGGCCAAATCAAGAACACGCTCCAGGAGGTAGATGTATATGTGTCAAAGTCCACAATCAAGAGAAGACTTCACAAGAGTGAATATAGAGGTTTCACCACAAGATGTAAACCATTGGTGAGCCACAAAAACCGGAAGACCAGATTAGAGTTTGCCAAACAACATCTAAAAAAGCCATTACAGTTCTGGAACAACATCCTATTGACAGATGAGACAAAGATCAACTTGTACCAGAGTGAAGAGAAGAGAAGGAAAGGAACTGCTCATGATTCAAAACATACCACCTCATCAGTGAAGCATGGTGGTAGTAGTGTCGTGGCGTGGGCATGTATGGATGCCAATGGAACTGGTTCCCTTGTATTTATTGATGATGTGACTGCTGACAAAAGCAGAATGAATTCTGAAGTGTTTCGGGCAATATTATATGCTCATATTCAGTCAAATGCTTCAGAACTCATTGGACGGCGCTTCACAGTGCAGATGGACAATGACCCGAAGCATACTGCAAAAGCAACCAAAGAGTTTTTTAAGGCTAAAAAGTGGAATGTTATGCAATGGCCAAGTCAATCCCCTGACCTGAATCCGATTGAGCATGCATTTCACTTGATGAAGACAAAACTGAAGGGAAAAAGCCCCAATAACAAGCCGGAACTGAAGACATTTGCAGTAGAGGCCTGGCAGAGCATCACCAGGGATGAAATCCAGCGTCTGGTGATGTCTATGCATTCCAGACTTCAGGCTGTAATTGCCTGCAAAGGATTTGCAACAAAGTATTAAAAAGTGATAGTTAGATTTAGGATTGTGTGATAGGATCACTGGTAAAGTGGTCTGTGGCAGGTACATTTGTCCCAGATTCCTGTCTTTTGTGTTTTAAACCCCCAGGAGAAAGTCTGCAGTGTAGCAGGCTTGAGTTTCGGCTTTTTTGAAAAGCCGGTGTGGGACATGGGGGTTGTGGGTGAGAGGAGAGGGAGGGCTCCAACCACGGCCACTCCAGGTTTTGGTTCTCGCAGCCTGGTAACAGGCTTGTTAGTTTTCCACCTGAGAGTGGTCAATATAAGCCTAGTGTGTTGAGGGCTGATTGTCTCACCTGGGAGAGCAGACGGAGTTTGCTCAGAGACACTTGGACACCTAACTGTGAGTGTTGTGCTGTGCTTTTGTTGCTGGCGAGGGCATTAGGCCCTGCCAGGTTCTGGTAGTGAGGGAACTACCTGTGAAGTTAGTGCCCCGACAGGGCTAGGATTTATATTTGTTTTCTATGTTTCTGACATTGTACAATAAAGACTGGCGCCGACCAGCTTGTACTTGCATCCAGACTGGTGTGCTGCTTCCCTGCTGCTGTGTGTGTGTGTGTAAGGAAGGAGTCCTCTACCCAGGAGAGGGACCCCCTAACCTAACTGTGTCACAATAGTTTAGTTTGTCCCATTACTTTTGGCCCCTTAAAAAGTGGGAGGCACATATAGAAACCGTTGTAATTCCTACACCGTTCACCTGATTTGGATGTAATTACCCTCAAATTAAATCTGAAAGTCTGCAGTTAAAGCACATCTTGTTTGTTTCATTTCAAATCCATTGTGGTGGTGAATAGAGGACAAAATATGAAAATTCTGTCAATGTCCCAATATTTATGGACCTGACTGTAGGTAGGAAGCCCCTGCTCGTAAGCTTACAATCTATAGGATAATAGGCATTGATACACAAGGATAGGTACTATATATTGCATTTTGGTCCAGCCAGAATGGAGAGTTTCTTGGTGGGCTGCATGATCCAGTCACACAGGAATGTTGGCCAAATATCAGGAGGATGTGAACGAAAGACAGTGTGAGGTTGTGTGGACTGTGAAAAGGGATGTAATTAGATATGGAAGCTATGAAGGTTATGTGGGCGGTTCTGGAATCTGATAAGCTTGCCTGAAGAGGTGAGTTTTCAGGGAACGCTTGAGGGATTGGAGCCTAGAGGAAAGTCTTATTGTTCGTGGTAAGGCATTCCATAGAGTGGGTGCAACCCGAAGAAAGACCTGTAACCGCGAGTGTGAGCAAGTAATGCGTGGGGATGAGACGCAGATCTTGTGCTGAGCGGAGAGGTCGGGTTGAGAGATATTTTGTAATGACTGAAGAGATGTATGTTGGTGTGGTTTGGTTAATAGCCTTATGTGTAAGTAAAAGTATTTTATATAGAATACGGTAGAAAACCGGCAGCCAATGGAGGGACTGACAGTGGTGCAGCAGACGATGAACGTTTGGCAAGGAAGATAAGCCTCACAGCTGCATTCATAATGGATTGTAACGGCGATAGCCTGTTCTTGGGAAGGCCAGTAAGGAGACTATTGCAATAGTCAATGCGGGAAATGAGTGCATGGATTAGAGTTTTAGCAGTGTCTTGTGTGAGATGTGGTCGAATTTTGGATATTTTTTTTTAGATGTATGTAACATGATTTTGAGACAGATTGTATGTGGGAAACTGTTCTGAGTCAAGTATGACGCCTAGGCAACGAGCTTGTGGGGCAGGGTGGATTGTCGAGTTTTCAACAGAGATTGAGAGATCAGGTTGGTAACTGTTATTGGCTGGTGGAAATATAATTAATTCTGTTTTAGAAATCTTAAGTTTCAGGTGGCGAGATGACATCCAAGATGAAATGGCAGAAAGACATTCAGTGACACGGACCAATACATGTGGTGATAAATCTGGGGAGGATAGGTAGATCTGAGTATCATCCGCATACAGATGGTACTGAAATCCAAAAGAGCAGATTAGTTTGCCCAAGAGAGGAGGTATAGATTGAGAATAGCAGAGGACCTAAGACAGAGCCTTGCGGTACTCCAACTGATAGAGGTAGCGAAGAGGAGGCAGAACCAGAAAAACGAACAGTAAAAGAGCGATCAGATAGGTAGGAAGAGAACCAAGAAAGAGCTTTGTCCTTAAGACCTAGGGATTGTAGTGTTTGTTTGAGAAGAGATGGTCAACAGTGTCAAAAGCAGCAGAGAGATCTAGAAGAATTAGGAGTGAGTAATGACCTTTAGCCTTGGCAGTGACCAGATCATTTACTACCTTAGTCAGTGCTGTCTCTGTGGAGTGTTGGGTCCAATAAGTTGTGCGAGTTAAGAAAGTGTGTGAGGCGGGTGTAGACAAGTCTCTCAAGTAGCTTGGAGAGGCATGGGAGCTGGGAGATAGTATGGTAATTTGAGAGAGTGTTTGGGTCAGAATTTAGTTTTTTCAGAATGGGAGTAATCATTGCATGTTTGAACAGTGATGGAAAGATGCCAATAGAGAGAGAGAGATTACAGATTTTAGTTAAGGTTGGGATGAGCACTGGAGACAGAGCTTTACTGATTTGTGAGGGTATAGGATCTAGAGGAGAGGTAATGGAGTAGGAGGATGAGAAGTGTGTAGATACTTCATCTTCATTTGTGGGGTCAAACGAAGAGAATGTGCCAAAGGGTTCAGGTAGGGAATTGAGCAGGTCACTAGCTGAGGAGTCGCATACCATTTCATTTCGGATCTTATCAATCTTGACCTTGAAATAGGAGGCAAAATCTTGTGCACAGATAGTAGCAGGTGACTTGGGTGAGGGAGGGGAAAGAAGCAGTTTAAATGTATTAAAAAGTTGCTTGGGGTTAGAGGCTTGAGCAGAGATTAGAAATTGGAAATATGTTTGTTTGGCAGTGTCCAGAGCAGTAGGATAAGAGTTGTAGATAGTCTTATATGTGAGGAAGTCACTTGGAGTATGAGACTTTCGCCACTGACGTTCTACTTTACGTGAGAGCTTTTGTAGATGCCTTGTTGAGTTAGAGTGCCACGGTTGACGTCTAAGTCTACGTGGTGTGTGATGGTTAGCTGGAGCAACTTCATCAAGGGCTTTTTCTAGAATCTGGTTTAGGTGTGATGCAGCAGTCTCAGGAGAAGTGAATGTAGAAATTGGTGAGAGTCGGTGTTGTAGAGAGGTAGATAGTTGTTGAAAGTTAATAGCATTAATATTTCTGAGGGTTTTAGGAGGTTTGGTTGATTTCAATGACACTGAGGTTGAGGTAATGGAGGAGTGCGTGCAGGTGATAAGGTTGTGATCTGAGAGAGGGAAAGGAGCATTTGTGAAATCAGAAACTGAGCTTAGTCTGGTGAATATAAGATCAAGGCAGTGGCCCTCCTTATGAGTGAAGGAGTCAGTCCATTGGGAGAGGCCAAGAGAGGCGGTTAAAGAGTAGTTTGAAGGCATGAGGAGATTGTGGACTGTCAATGGGGATATTGAAATCACCCATAATGATGGTGGAGATGTCTGAGGATAGGAAGTGAGGGAGCTAGGCAGAAAAATGTTCCAGAAATTGTTGAGGTGGCCCAGGTGGGTGATAGATAACAGCAACTCGCAGAGAGAAAGGGGTGAAAGTCCTGATAGAATGTACTTCAAATTATGTAGATGTGAGTGAAGGTACCTGTGGGAGAACTGTGTATGTGAAAGATTGGGAGAGCAGTATTCCTACTCCACTTCCTTTACAATTACCAGGCCTGGAGGTGTGTGAGAAGTGTAGGTCACCATGTGAAAGTGCAGCAGGGGAGACAGTTTCTGATTGTGTGAGCCATGTTTCTGTTATTGCCAGAAGGTTGAGGTTAGTTGAAATAAAAAGGTCATGGATGGATGTTCACTTATTTCAGAAAGAGCGTGCATTCCATAAGGCACATTTTAGTGCTTTGGAGGGTGAAGGGAGACACGCAATGTTTATGAGGTTAGCTGGATTTATATTTTGTTGTGGGTGTGGCATGTGGGTCGGGCCTGGATTAGGTGATATGTCACCAGCTAATAGAAGCAGCAGGAGAGAGATCTAATAAGTATAATTGTGGGATTTGTATGATAGATTTTTATGATGACAGGTTGTGAATGTTAATGTCAGTGTGTATAGATAAGTTAAAAGCTCATGTGTGTTTGTAAGAGGAAAGTAGATTAATGAGGCAGCAATATGTATTGAAGGATGAGATGCAGGGAGAGTAAAGGATGAAGTAGTCTTAGAGGTGAATCCATGGAGTGAGATAAGAAATATAAGTTTGTGATACATTGTGTATTAAATATTTTTAAACAAAATAAAACTACTATAAAGAAATTAAGCTGTAATTACCTGGGTTTAGATGTTGGTCAATGTTTGTTCAACTGTTTTTTAACTCTTCAGTAATCACACTTAGTTATAACTACACTTTGTTCATAACTACATCAAGCTGCAACCCTTAGCAAGCTGCCCTTAAGACTGACTGTTAAGAAATAGTATGGTTAATTAAGACACTGGCCTCATCTGAGCCAATTGGTCAGTGAACTGAGATGCAGATTGATCAATGGACATACTGCCTGTTTACTTAAACCCACAGTGCAATGTATGACACTATAAACTATACTTCAGTGATCCCCATCAAAACACAAGCAATGACTATTGCTAGCAAGTCATAAAAGATTCACATACATTTAAACAGATGAATAATAGTAGTTTGAAAATGCTTGCATGGAAGGATCACCTACCTGGAAGATGAAATGAGATGAAGAAAGATGATTAGTCCAGTTTCATGCAGGGTAGAATTGTTTTTTAACTGTTCAGTAATCACATTTAGTTATAACTACACTTTGTTCATAACTACATCAATCTGCAACCCTCGGCAAGCTGCCCTTAAGACTGGTATGCATGCAGAAGATATTCTGGTAGAAATAGTATTGCTATTGGAGTGTAAAAAGTGTTGCCCGGCTGTATGTCACCACCCTTTGCCCATACAGTAATGCTTAATAAATTGTTTGTGGTTGTGAAGTGTAAAAAAATAAATAACTATTTCATTATGCAAAAAAATTGCTGCAGAGATTTTTATGGGGCCGCTATCACTTAACTTCGTGAGAGTGACCAACCAGATCCGAGCCTCCAGATACCCTACACTATTAACTGTATTCATAATCTTTCTATACTGTGTATACATTCCTATTACACTCTTTGCCTATTGCTGTCTTGGTAAATCAGAGTGCAGCTATATAGCAGGAAGAGTTCATAGGTCCATATGGGCTACATACGGGAAGCAATCGGGAAGCCGACTGCCTAAATACCGGCAGCCGGCTTCCCGACTGTCTTATCCCAGCATGGGTGAAATGCCGGGCGTCTAGATGTAGACGCCCGCATCTCCCCGACACCGGGAGACCGGCGCCCGGCATCACGATCGTAGTGATGCCGGACGCCGCGGGGGGGAGGATTAGGTTTAGGGCTCCTGGGGGGGGGACTTGGGGTCAGGCACCCCCCCGGGAGGGTTAGGGTTAGGCTAGGGGGAGGGAGGGTTAGGGTTAGGCACCCCGGGGGGGGATTTAGGGTTAGGCACCCCCCCGGGGGACTTAGGCTTAGGCAGCGGGGAAGGGGGTGGTTAGGGTTAGGCACTTAGAGGGGGGGATTAGGGTTAGGCACTTGGGGGGGAAGTTAGGGTTAGGCACCCCTAAGGAGGGTTAGGTTAGGTTAGTCTATACTTACCTATCCACGATCGGGATTTCCAGCGCTGTCGGGCTTCCGCTGCTTCGCACTCTGCTCCTGTCGGGCTGCCGGTGACGGGAAGCGAACCATACCCATTCTGCTACATACGGATGTGTCCTCATACATCTATCCTTTTGCGCCATATGGCTTGTTCCATCTGGAGCATTTCCCATGATGTGCACTTTTTCCTCCATTTTGCATCTTGGTATGCATTTATTATAGTGGGTAATTAGCATTAGTTTTGTTTTTGCCACAAAGGAATTAGTGTAAAGTCCCTCATATAAGGCCTGTCTTTTGCCTTTTTTACACAGACTGTGTATTTTTTCCTCATTTTTGCATCATAGTTTGCTTATAGTGTACTAAAGAATTAGTATTTTTGTAGCAAAGGTATTGGTATAATGTGGGAGGTTACGGCATACCGATGCGTGGCGTCACTCGTATCTGATCTGTCTTTTACCCCATATTGTGCGCTTTTTTTCTAAATTTTGCACCTTTTGTTTATGGGGCCTGATTCAGCATGGATCGCAATTGCAACCACATACGCACATCGGCCGATTGTTGCGATTTGCGTATGCACTGCGTGTGCGTGGCGATTGCACTGCAATTACGGAGGCACTGAGGAATCCTTCGCAGAGTGAGTGACAGGCTGTGAGCGTTTTGGGGTGGTGACAGGGGAGTGGACGGAGACATGCAGGGGTACCTGTCCGTTTGATCGCCGTTTCCTGGGCGTGCCTAAATTAGCCACCGCGATTGCCTATGCAGCCTGAGTACTCACTGCGTGCGACGAGAGTTGCAATTTCTGAGACTGGTCAGAGCTGCTGTAATTGTGGGTGACGGGCCGATGTGCTTCGATGTTACCGACGTATATGCAGAACTGTGAGGTATTACGGATGTGAGATAGCAGTAGTGGGCATCTATGCTGGCTGAGCTGTGGCAGACATTAGCATATTTTCGCAGCTTCATTGTGTGCAATTACACAGCTGTGATCGCAGTTGTGATCCATGCTGATTCACTCCGGATCGCTATTGCGACCGCAGCTGGGGATTACACACGCAGTTCTGCTGCAAAAATATGCTAATGTATGCAACTGCTCATCCAACATAGAGACGCCCACTACCGATTTCTCATATACGTAATACCTCGCAGTCCTGGGTATACATCGGTAACATCGAAGCACCCGTCTTGCACAATTACAGCAGCTCTGACCGGTCTCAGAAATTGCAACTCTCGTCGCACGCAGTGAGTGCTCAAGGTGCAAATGCCGTTGCAGTGGTTCATTTAGGCACGCCCAGGAAACGGCGCTCAAACGGACACACCTGCGTTTCTGCAACCACTGCCCCGTCACCACCTCCCAAACTCTGACGTCCCATCACTCACTCTGCAATAGCTTTGTATCTGCATACGTGATCGCAGTGTGATCGCAATACTGCGCACTACTGTGCATACACATGTGCAGTATGCACCATCGGCCGATCTGTGTACACCGTTACAATTCCGATCTGTGATGAATCAGGCCCTATGTACATAGGATTAGTTTTTCATCGCAGATATGCAGTATAACAATACGTTGCGCAGGTCGCTCATATTGGACCAGTCTTTTGCCTCTTTTTACCCTATATTATGTATTTGTTCTTTAATTTTGCGTCTTCATTCATTTATAGTGTTCTAGGTATTTAGGTTTCGTTTTTGGCGTGACAAGTCCCAAAGTGCCTGGCATTCTAAATGGGGCTATATGACGTGATTTGAAGATGGCGTATGCAGATCTGTAGCAATGACCTGGGCAGTTGTGGCTATAACTGCACCCATACTGTGCACATTATACCCAGTTTAGTGTAATTCTGATAATACAATTATCTGGAAGACAAATTTGAGCCTCTGCGTTGATTAAATGTTCTGATGATGAAAATGTTCTTTTTATACATTATACAATATTATTTTGTGATTACCAGGGCTTAGAAGCTCACAAGTACAAGAGCACTTTGGACTGTGCAAGCCAGATACTCCGCTACGAAGGGCCTTTGGCGTAAGTAATCTTCATTTGTTTCTGAAAATTGAACTGGTGAAATCTGGTGCATAGCAACAAAGATGATACTGGCTGTCACTGCATAAACTGCAATAGCCACATGACCGTTGGAATTTCATTGGTTAGTTCAGGATATATCATCTTTTTTTTTCCTGTACCAGAAATGTTTCCCACTGAGTTTTCCCCCTTTAATTAATTTTTGCACATTAAAGACCTTATATGACTTTTTATAGCTTATAGTTTAGTATCAAGCAACAATGAGAAGTAACTTTTTTTAATTATTGAGGACTGTTCTTGCTGCAATGTCTTTGTACTCATTTTTTAGGTTTTACAAGGGAACCATCCCCCGCTTGGGCAGAGTATGTCTGGATGTTGCCATTGTCTTTGTTATTTATGAAGAAGTAGTTAAAGTTCTTAACAGAGTTTGGAAAACCTCATAATGCCACCCCCTCCTCGAATGGGAATACAGCGATCCGCCTTGGAAGGACTCATGGTGTCTTAACTTTACCACTTCTTTGAATGAATTGTGCTCATTTGTTATATTATACATTTTCTTATAATCCATTTTTAGGCTGTTTTATATTTCTTTTGTGGTAAATGTATGCCTTTATGTCAGGATTTGCCTTAATTCTATCAGTTGCTGCAGTTACCCAATACTCAGATCAAAATATGATTCCTTTCTTGTGGGATATTATTGTTCTGGGAACATGGGCAACATTTTAAAACTAGAATATTTTTAGAAGGCATCTATTGCATACGCAGCAAGGTGGACATTTTGTACACTGTATCAATATGCATGAGAACGCAGCCTATCCATTCACGTCAGTGAGTCAGGAATATTGGTTCAGGACACAAAATGGCCGCCTCTGCTGTGTGTAGGCGACAGTTGCATTTCAGCCAAATACTTTTGTTTATGCCAAACTCCTGGGCTAATTAAGCCAGTGAAAATTGCACGTGTTTGTCTGTTTCTCTAGTGGCAGAATATGACCACAGTGCCATATGCAGTTAAAAAAAAATAACAAACTAAAACTATTAATATTCCTCCTATTTTGCAATTGCTTCCCCACACAAATACCGTCATAGATTAACACATGTACAAATTTTTATAATCCACATTTCTAGCAATTGCACAGCCCACATGACCTATGTACTAATATAGCCGACAAAGCTCTCTCGCCAGTTGAGAGGAGCCAATTGAAATACAGGCCAAAAGTAGCTGTGTATTCCTATTGTATTGAACAACACAAAACAATATTTCTAAATGCTATATTGTGTGTGTATTTTACTTCATTATACGCCCGTACGACTTAAACATGTTTTGAATTTAAAAAAAAAGAAGTTTCAATGATGACAGCTGCTTTTCAGTATGTTTGGTATTTTTTTTTACAAAAACATTTTTTTTTTTTCATTTTTATTACTATTATAATTATATTATTTATACAATTTTTTTTTTCTTTACTAATCAGATGAAATAATTTTATTGTTTGACAATTGGGGGCCTGATTCTGAGTTGTGTGCAGGTCCGAATAAGGCCACATTTTGCAATGCTTTTACTAGTATACATACTACTTCATGCGCGCACGCATCGCACCGCCCTGCTTTTTTGTGTTATACCTACCTAATGCTAGGTGTAAAAGAGCTGTCTAAAATAATTGTCCCCTTGGCATATGCATGACTCAAAATAGGTTGCAACACTGGTTATACGCCCACACTCCTATGTCACGCCTACGAGGTGGTTCCCTTCCGTGCTACATCCAGTTGACACCCTGGAATGCCCTTATGTACGGATGGAAACTGCTGAGACGCGTCCAAACCAGAGCCGCCCAGAGATACGTAAAGACTTATATACGCTACAGAATGTGCAGTTTATTATAATTCATTAGATGCTGACCTGCGTACGGCTCAGAATTGGGCCTTGAGACATTAAATTGCAGGGACGTCTTGCAAATAAATGGATGGGGCTATTCAACCACTATGGCAGTAACATGACTGTGCGTTACTGTAAATGTAGTTGTGTGTTTGAGTGTGCCTATTGTTTACACACGGAGGCAGCCATTTTGTAGGCTGCACCAATATTCATCAGATCTCAGCGTAGGATTTTTAGTGAACCAGTGACGCCTCCTAATGTGCCAGTGATGTCACTGGTTCCTAGCTAATTGACAGGCTGCAGTCTTAAATATATCTTCAGCCTGCAAAATGGCTGCTTCCTCTATGTACGTGTGAAAGGTGCACTGTACTGATTTTACCTGTTAAACTCTTGTCTGTTTTGTGACTTTCTGAACATTTTTCGTGCCAAACATTTATAGAAACTTTGTAGTTTCGACTTATGTCTATGATGTGCCTATAACTGATATCTCCTAAACATGTGATCTTCTGACACACTCCAGTGTAATTCATTTAACAAGAAAAACATTTACTTGTTTAAACTCTGCAAATAAATGTACCACATCATGGTATGGGGAGGTCTTAAACTGTTTATTCTTTCGTGTATTTCTTCATGTAAGTACATAGACTAAACCAATGCATTCCATACATACCTAATTTTGAAAAGAAAAGCATTTCACAGAGATTGTGAAGCCAAACCTATGAGTGCGGCGGTAAAGTGGACGTGTACAGCTACATCTGAGAGGGGTGTCATAATGTACTTACATCCAAATGTGTATATATAAGCTACACAGTGGGGGTAAGGTGCAATCAGGGAGATTGCCAAGGAGACTCCCTGAAATAGTAACAATCAGGGAAACTTGGCAAGTATGAGGCATTTATATCAAATTACATAATTACTATAATGCGCTCCTTAGCACATGATGACTATAGTAGAATAAAACAACTCTACGCTATCATCTAAGTTGGTTTAATGGCCATATGGGCCTGGGGCTGATAATGATGAAGGGCCTATTGTGAGAAGCGGAGAAGGTGTGAGTGTGGCCAGTGCCATGTGGGCGTATACACCCGATACACTATCGGCCCCAATGTCTCCCTAAATACATAAAAGTAGAATAATTGTGTCATTTTGTGAGGAAATCTATACTTCTAATAAAGTTGTAATGGTTGTGTCTTTTTTTGCATCTGTTGTGAATTTTGTTTATGATAAATGTACTCTTTAGGATGGTGTATAAACTACGGAGACAATTTTGGTTTTTTTTTTTCTGAATTTTTGTTTGTTCGTTACAGTATCACGCAAAAACGACGGGATGAATTTGGATTGCGTTTTTAATATTGTATAGCCTAGTCACCTAGAAAAAAAACTGTGGTATGTATTATCTAAATGTGACCTCAGGGAGCGGAGCTTGGTACTTGGCATGTGCAGTGTGCAGGCTCCTCAAGCCAAAAGTGCCTAGATGTATATAAATATATATTTTTTGGGACAAATATACTTTTAGGGATGGTTTATGAACTATGGAGACAAAACATTTTTTAGCGGAATTTGCACAGGCTCCTCAAGTTCAAAATGACTATATGTAGATACAGCGGATAAAATAAGTATTGAACACATCAACATTTTTCTCAGTAAATATATTTGTAATGGGGCTATTGTAATGAAATTAACACCAAATGTCAGTAACAACCCATTCAATCCACAAATGCAAAGAGATCAAACCATATTAAGTCATGTGAAATGACACAGGGAAAAAGTATTGAACACGCTTACTGAAATGTAATTAATGCTTCGTACGAAAGCCTTTGTTGGCAATGACCGCTTCAAGACTCCTCCTGTATGGAGAAACTAGTCACATGCATTGCTCAGGTGTGATTTGGCCCATTCTTCCACACAAACAGTCTTCAAATTTTGAAGGTTCCGTGGGCCTCTTCTATGATCTCTGGACCTGATTCAGACCCGCTCGCTAGGATACGTTCGCTTTCAGCTGGCCGATTTTTTGCAATCTGTGCATGTATATGTATCACAGTGTGCGTGCGTTAACCAGTGAGAGAGATCGGGACGCGATCGCTCGCTGCTCATAGACAGCCCAGCAGAATGAGTGACAGGAGAAGCCGTTTGTGGGTGGTGACGGGCTGGGCATTAACAATGGGGGAGTGGAGGTGCGAATGCAGGCGTGCCTGAGTGTCTAAACACTTTCAGAGGCGTGCATAATTAACAGGCAGCGTCTTAGTACACGTCACCTGGTTGTATTTCACACTGAAGTGCTCGCAGTGCTTGCCGTAGGGTGTAGTCAACCTCAAGCGCTGCGTTTGCTTCCGATGGTACCCGATGTACCAATGGTTGCATACACTTCCTGGAGATGACGTGCGCAAATGAGCGTCTACATACACAAAGCGATTGCATGCCAAGACACAGTGGGCGTGCTTATGTCTTGCCGTGCGATTGCCTGCCTTGCTGGGTGTGTGCTGGATTTGCGTACGCTGGGTGCGAGCGTACAAATCTATCGAGTGCGTCTGAATCGAGCCCTCTGATCTTTTGTTCTTTCCATAGATTTTCAATTGGATTCAAGTCAGGTGATTGGCTGGGCCATTCTAGCAGCTTTATTTTCTTTCTCTGAAACCACTTGAGAGTGTCCTTGGCTGTGTGTTTGGGATCATTGTCTTGCTGAAATGTCCACCCTCGTTTCATCTTCTGGTAGATGGCAGCAGATTTTTATCAAGAATGTCTTGGCACATTTTTCCATTCATCCTTCTTTCAAGACTATGAAGTATGCCAGTACCGTATGCTGAAAAACATCCCCACACCATGATGTTCCCACTTCCAAACTTCACTGTTGGTATGGTGTTTTTGGGGTGATGTGCAGTGCCATTTCCCCTCCAAACATAGTGTATTATGACATCCAAAGAGTTCAAGTTTTGTCTCATCTGACCAGACTATGGGCCTGATTCAGAGCCGGACGCTATTTGCGCTCGCTTGTTAAGAAAAAGGGTCCGGCTAATTAAATTGAGCGCACGCTCTTTGCGGTCTGTTGACACCTCTATGTCTGAGCGAGCGAGCGAACGAAACGTGCTCGCTATTTTGTAAGGACGCCCCCTGGTCGCTCGCATCCTACGTCATCTCCGCTATTTATTAGATTAATCTAGTACATCGAAAGGCGTCTGAACTGCTCGCACTGCTTGTGGTTGGATTTTCCTACCGCAATCATGCGAACAGTTCAGGCTAAGAGACAACCAAGTGACGTGGTCGATGACGCTGCTTTGTTAATTATGCACACCCTTAAAACGCCCGTTTTGACCGTTTGGCACGCCTGCGTTCGGATCTCCACTCCCCGTTTTCAAGCACCTTCCCCTGTTACCACCCACAAACGCCTCATCCTGTCACTCAAATTAGCAGGCACTCGCTATTTTGCGAGCGCTCGATTTCCGACCGCACTGACTAGTTGGCGCATGCGCATTACGACCCATGCGCAGATGTGCGAACATCGCTCGGAGCGAACGAGCGGCTCTGAATCAGGCCCAGTATTCTCCCAGTATTTCACAGGCTTGTCCAAATGTTGTGCAGCAAACTTTAAACAAGCTTCAACATGCTTTTTCTTCAGCAATGGAGCCTTGCGTGGTGAGCGTGCATGCAGTCCATGGCGGTTGAGTGCATTATTTATTGTTTTCTTTGAAACAATTGTACCTGCTAATTCTTGGTCTTTCTGAAGCTCCACACAAGTGGTCCTTGGCTCTTGGACAACGCTTCTGATAATTCTTTTCACTCCTCTGTCAGAAATCTTGTTAGGAGCACCTGGTCGTGGCCAGTTTATGGTGAAATGATGATCTTTCCACTTCCAGATTATGGCCCCAAACAGTGGTCACTGGAACATTCAGACATTTAGAAATCCTTCTGTAACCAATGCCATCAGTATGTTTTGCAACAGTAAGGTTGCGAAGGTCTTGAGAGAGCTCTTTGCTTTTACCCATCATGAGATGTTTCTTGTGTGACACCTTGGTAATGAGGCACCATATTACAGGCCATTAGTTGGGACTGAACCAGCTTATATTAATTTGCACTGAGAAGGGGCAGAATTGCTTTCTTTTTCTTTTTCATAAATGTTTTTATTGAAGTCAGCAGATATAATATAGTACACATACCGCAAAAGTATATCACATTCACAATGTCAAGGCAACAATAGAGTGAAGAAAAGTTACATCTTATAATATATTCAACGCATGATCTTGAGCAAAACTTCGCCACTATTCTCTTTGTTTCCCAACCAGCACGAGAATTACCACGAAAATATTGTAGTGACTTCAACAATAATAAAGGAAAATAGAAGGAAAGATGGAAAACGGGTAAGGAGGGGAGAAGAAAAAGGGAAAAAAAAAAGGGGGGGGGGTTTAATAAGATGGGAAGGAGAAATGAGCTGTGCACTCCCGGGTCCAAGCCATCTTTTTTTTTTTTTTTTTTTTTTTAAGTGTAGGCAGGTGATTGGTGGTTCCTGTAGCAGTATTCTAGTTTCATAGCATTGTGTTGATTTCAATCATTGTTGTACAGGTTGAGTCTCCCATATCCAAATATTCCGAAATACTGAATTTTTTTGGCATAACTGAGATAATGAAACCTTTGATTTTTGATGGTTCAATGTACACAAACTTTGTCTAAGGCACAAATTATTAAAAATATTGTATACAATTACCTTCAGGCTGTGTGTATAAGGTGTATATGAAACATAAATGAATTTCATTTCTGTACACAAACTTTATTTGAGCCACAAAATTATTGAAAATATTGTATAAAATTACCTGCAGGATGTGTGTATAAGGTGTAAATAATACATAAATGCATTCTGTGTGTATATTTGGGTCCTATTCCCTAGATATTTCATTATGGCATGCAATTATTCCAAAATACAGAATATTCCGTTATCCAAAATACCCCTTGTCCCAAGCATTTTGGATATGGGAGACTCAACCTGTATTTGTCTTTTAATCTCAGAATTTAAAGTATCCATAAAGCTTTCCCAGATTGAGAAGAACTGCTCTGTTATCTGTTCCCTGTAAAGAGAGGAGTCAACCCTTGAAAATATAGAACAATTTCTATTTGAACATGGCTAGTGAAGGAGGGATATGATGAATCCATTATTGGAGGATACATTTTTTAGCTACAGCGGAGAGAATCAACAATAGGTTTTTTACAATCCTCAGAAACTCTAGTTGTCCCCGTAATATATACCAAGACTGCCCATTCCGGCATTAATGGAAGATAATTAACTAGGTCTGCTAGCACATACTGCTTTTCTTCAATCCAAAATCTCTTAATGACCCTACAGTCCCATAGGCAGTGATATAAAGATGCCTACACATGGGTACACTTTGGAGAGGAGGAGGTACACATGGGTACACTTTGCAGAGGAGGTTGCGATACCGATGAGGTGACAACGCTTGGGAGAAAGATAACCCCTATAAAATAGTCTGTAGAACCTTTCTCTATAGGTCGTAGCAGTCAATGTTCGAAGGGAATAATGTAGAGTGCGCAAAATATTAGCTTCTGTTAGATCTGGAAAGCAGGTCTGCTATCTAGTGATGCCCGTGGTGAATGTTCCCATGAAGTAAGGAAGTCTTAGTATGCGATAAAAAAAAAGATACAGCCATCGGACAAGAAAGCCGTATCCAACTGATTATCCCAATCCAAGGGAGATAAAAAGGATAAGACCCTACTGGTATAGTGTTGTACCTGTAAAAAAGCCAAGTTACAGGACTGAAGAAATTCCTACTGTGTGTGTGTCTGCTCAAACGTTAAGGGGCGCTTAAACGAGAAATTGGTGAAATGTCTGACTGTGCGGAGGCCCGGAGAATCCCACCTTTGGAGAGGGTGTGCGGCAGACCCGGTCTGAAAGTCGTTCCCCAGCAGAGGGAGATGTAATGAATAAGAAGCATGGATCTTACATTTATTACGTACTGAATGCCATGTTAACCACGCTGACATCAGGAGTGGGTTATCAAGCAAAGGTGATGGTATATCATGTTTAGACATGTGTAAAACGTAGACCAGGTCCAAACCAGTTAGGAATTGTTTCTCTAATGTGGAATTGGCAAAATGATTTCTACGTAAAATCCAATCCTTTATGTACCTACAGATTGCAGCTTCATTATAAAAGAAAGTATGGGGAAAATGAATTCCCCCTCTTCCTTAGTGCGTTGTAGAATTTTCAAATGGTTTTGTTTTTTGTTGTTGTTCCAGATAAATTCCCGGAATGCGGCATCTATCTTTTTAATATCAGTAAGATTGAGAAGTATTGGGAGGACCTGCAGAGAGTATAGCAGTTTCGGAAAGATTATCATTTTTATTAGATTGGCCCCTCCCAATTATGAAAGCTGAAAATGTTGCCAACATTCCATTTCCGCAAAAATCTTATTTGTTATCAAGGTGACGTTCAAAGAGCATTTTTGGGTAGTTGTATGCCCAAGTAAGGTATACTAGACGTAGCCCACTGCAATCCACCTAAATTTTCTATAGGTCTGAAAGGTTTATTACCCAAAGCTAGTGCTGTAGATTTGGTAAAGCTTATTGTGAACCCAGAAATATGGCCAAATTGTTCCAATGTTTCAAATATGGGGGTCAAACTAATTTCTGAATTTGATATGAAAAGCAGATCATTTGCAAAAGCTTTAATTCGTATACTCTAATAAAAGTGCCACGCAACAGTGACCAATTCTGAAGAGTACAGATTAGTGGGTCAAGTGCAAGAATAAATAAAAGGGGCGAGAGTGGACATCCCTGTCTCATACCTCTAATCATGTTTATTGAATTACCGAGAAGGCCATTAAGAAGTAGATTAGTACATGGATTCAAATAATGGTATTTAATCACGTTAATAAACAACGTTCTAGACTCCCTGGAATGTAGGCCTAAGAATAAATAGTCTCACAGAATTTTGTCAAAGGCCTTCACTGCATCCAGGCTCAGTAGAATAGTGCAAGATCTCTGATATGCTGGAGAGGAGGCCAGTACTGCAATCGCCGAGCAAATGCCCAATACAGAGTGATGTCCTTTTGTGAACCCAAGTTGATGTGGGGTAAGGAGCGTTGGCATCATATTATGCAATCTAATAGATAAAAATTTTGCCAAGTTTATATAATCTTGGTTAAGCAAAGTGATGGATCTATATGAAGACAACAAGGAAGTATTCCTATCTGGTTTGGGTATCAAAATTGTCTTTCCCTCGTTAAATGAAGGATATGCAATGTTATCAGAGTAAATTTGTTGCAGTAAATTAGTGAGAGTGGAGGAAATATCATCATCTTTTAGAATTTTATAATAATTTGCAGTGAAGCCGTCAGGGCCAGGTGATTTTTTAAATTTGAGCGAATCAATAGCCATGGCAACTTCCTCCTCTGTGATTTTATCTTCTAAACATTCCCTCTGCTATGTAGTCAGTTTTGGTAACACAGCTTCATTAAGAAAGGTCTTTGCATTTTCTAAGTTAGGTGTTTCGGCTGTATGTAAATTTTGAAAATATACTTCCAAAAGCTTTGATATATCGGACTGAGAAGTAAGTGTCGCTCCCATTGTAGGGTCACAAAGACTAGTGATGGAATGTCTTTTCTTTTGTCGGTTGGCCATAAATGCTAAAAGTCTACCTGTTTTGCCCCCCCCAATCGAAAGTAGGGATTCTTGGTATCATATGTTCTAAGTTTAGCCTCCTGTAAATAAAAAGCCTCCAACAATTGTTTATTTTGAAGGTAGAGGGATTTATTCTCAGTCGTTGTAAAACACAAATAACAATTATAGGAGGTACGTAATCTACTAGTTGAAAGGTGTAATTTATCCTTACGGTCTTTATTACGTTTCTCCAAGTACGATATGACATGACCCCTCATAACTGCCTTTGACGCCTCCCAAAATAATACTGGGTTGTCCCAGTGATCAATGTTATCATCCAAGTATTCATGCCATTTGATTTCAAGTACTTTTGAAAGCTCTCATTTTGAGAAAGTAAGGAAGGGAATCGCCAAAGGCAGGGAAGTATTCAGGGGATTAAGTCATGTGAAATCCAATACAACAGGGGCGTGAACAGAAATGGAGATGTTATCAATATAAGCCCGTATTTTGCGGGAGAATAAGCTTTCTGCAATTAGAATGTAATTGATTCTAGTAAAGGAGTCATGTACTATGAAAATGAAAAGTGAATTCATGACTAGAAGCATTCTGGAGTCTCCAAGCATCGATTAAGGCATGGTGAGAACAGAGAAGGGAAATACCTTCCCGTGGAGAAACAGAAGGTCTCATCGGTGGATTAGAGTGGTCCAGAATGCTGTTATGTAAAGAATTAAAATCACCGCCGGTTATAAGGTTATGTGTATCATGTTTCATAAGTATGTTAGAAATAGACTTATAAAAAGAAAAATTAGGAAAATTTGGTGCATATATATACATATATTAAGGATTGTGACATGAACCAAGAGAAACCTGCCCTCCGCCAGCGTTTTCGTAATCATATAAACTAAATTTCTGCTAAGTAATACGGCAACCCCACATTTTTTTCTTACAATATGAGGCAGAGACACATTCCTGTATCCAAGGGCAGACCCTTTGATATTTTCTGGGATACCAATGAACCTTAGGTTATTTCATCTATGACGATTTTCCAAGTCGTCTAACTTGGATTCCATAGTGGCTATATATTGGGCCTGTTCCTCGACTGTGTTTTGAAGCGCCAAAATGGCATCTTCATTATCACTCGTACGCAAGTCTTTTGGTATTAGACTCAAGGTGGGCTAAAATTGTGTTAATGGAAGTTTGCATAGTATCTAGTTGTTTTTATCAATTTCCGAAGCCTGTGTTGAGGAAAGTCAGGCTTGTCTACCCTCCCGATTCGGACGGGAGCCTCCTGCCCCCCCCGGAAAGACAGGCAAGCCTCCCGCCTGCCGCCAATTCCCCCCGGCCCCCCGCCAATACCTGTTAAACCCTCGCAGCGGGTGGGACATTTTGGCCCCGCCCCCTGCTTCACAATGCCAGTGTTTCCAGTATTGTGTAGCGGGGACGGGGCCAAAATGACGTGTTGGCGTTGCCCCTGCCCCGTCACGCCCGCAAAACATCATCTGTTCATTCAGCCACGACCCCTGTTACTGGCCACGCCCCCTGTCCTGCTGATCTGGCTGCTCCCTCCCAGAAGGAGCAGCCAGATAGTCGGCAAGTATGAGGAAAGTACCCGAGAGGATTCAGGGAGGTTATGTAAAGGAGGACTCTCAGGGAGTGTAATCGAAGGGGAGGTAGATCTTGAAGCTAAGGAATTAGATACTGGTAAATCCCTTGTAGGATTTGTTGAGTTGTTTATGTGTTCTATCCATTGTAGCGGTTTGATTTTTAGTCAGGTATTTGTCCATACCATGGAGAGAAATATAGGCCAGAAAAATTGTATTATCCCCCTGGATGATACTTAGTGTTTACAGAATTGTAGAGAAATACTGAGTATCGTTACATAAGGAAGTAAATTGTTCTGTTTAACAAATACTTGTCCGTGTGAGGCAGAAAAAAATAAAAAAAAAGGGTGACTGTGATAATAACAAATCGCCACTAGATGGCAGGCCTGTATAAATAAGCCTATATAGAGTTAGGTACTGTAAATTGAACTTTTCAAGATAAATGCAACAGCATATAATGTACTCCTCTGGGCAAATCTGAACCCTTTCCCAACAAAGTGAATATAACAGTTTAACAGACAGTCTCACTAAGGGGCCCATTTATCATTGATCGCTTTTGCAATGCGATCAGGGCATGCCAGTAACGCCCCTGATCACATTGCAAAAAGCAATCTCTTCGGCCAGATTTATCATCCGGGACATGTAGGGACATGGGCTCCGAAAGGAGTCCGTCCCTGGGATGTCTCCGGAGAGCGGCCGGCCACTACAGGGGGTGGTGCGCATGCACATCCGCCATAGCCGAGGAGGGTTTTGGCGGATCCCTCCGCCGGCTAATAGTGCGCGGTGTAGCCCATAAGCTACAGCGGCTAACGCCACCTTCAGATGGCGTCAGCTGCCGGGGCCAATATCAGGAATGCATCGCATTCTGGTACATTTGGCAGCATTGCTTCCCCCATAGAAACCAATGGGGGAGGCGGCTGCCAGCGGTAATGGAGGGACCGATACCTGCTGTGGTCCCTCCTTAATACATCTGAGGGATACTTAGTATTTGAGGTAAACCCCCGAAAACGGGGGTTTTGGGGATTTTACCTCAAATACACTTTGATAAATGGGCCCCTATGTTTTGTAAAAGCGAGCAGGCATTTAGGTGACTGATACTACATATGTAAATGGTAGACAAAAGAAACGGGAGAAGAAGGGTTGCTAAGGGGAAAGGGAGAAGATATCCCAAAAGAGGAGGGGAAAAGAAAAAAACGGGGGTGGGGGGATAAGTGGGAAAACAGACAATAACAAATTATTATGAAATTGATCTACCACAGAAAACATTGAAATCAGGAAATCAGCTTAACCCATATGTAAAGATACCAGGAGTGAAGGGTGTCCAGTCAGCGTCAAATTCCACAGAGCAGCAGTCCAATAAATCACTTAGATACTTTATGTCCGTAGCACTACAGGCACAGACTGAAGTGCACCTGGTCCCGGTAACACTGTCTCACCGCTGCAGTTCAGACACTGGGATTACACCATCCGTCAGCTTCCAGGGAAATCCTCAATTAAGTGATGTCCTGAGTCCCAAGTAGATGCCTGCCTGATCTTAATATTATTTGCCTAACGACTGGATTCTTTTACTTGGTGCATCAAGAACCCTATCTACAATTTTTGCCTATTTATTAGAATATTTCAACACCCCGTCTGCTGATATAGATACAATTACATCATCCTCACTTGTCCACGTTTCTTTCCCTCCCTATGTGTCATACATGTATGTCTGTTTATTGCAATATTATTTATTGATATACTGCATATTGTCATATTAGGATCTGTTCCACTAGATTAGTGGATTGCGTCAGATCAATTCATTTTAGGTGATTTTTCCTTTATTATGTATTTACTGTAGACACTACATTTTTTATTATATTTATTCTGTGCAGCTCAATTCATTTATTTTAGTGTACATTTGGATTGCTCTGACTGAATATTTTACAATTAAAATGGCATTTTATGTTCGTGAATGACCAGTTATCTTCAATTCTTATATTTCATCTACTAATGATTTTTCACTGGCTGATGTGAGGAATTGTGACATACACATAGTCTAACTGTGTACAGTGACATACAGTGGAATATTGGTGAGCGCTTGCTGGTCTAAAGCTTTATGCTTGTTTATTTCTATATATAGCAGAATGCTGACTCAGTTAGGTCGATACCTCCGTGATTCGGACACCGGCCTGGGGAATACCACTCGCAATGTCCCCTGGAGCTGAAGCACTGGCAGGTTTTAGAGTACTTTCACGTCCCGGTACATCAGCGGCTGTACCCCTCAAGGGATGAAGGGTACAGGGCTCTCCTGTGGTAAGCGGCGACTCAAGGCAGCAGACAGATACCGCATCCAGAAATTGGTATGGCCGACATGGCTGAAAATCCCGATCGTCCCAAGGTAAGTATTAACTAACTTAACCTCCCCCCCTAACCCTCCTTAGGGGTTCCTAACCCTAACCTTCCCCCCAGTGCCTAACCCTAATCCCCCCTTCCCCGCCGCGGCTAAGTTCCTAAGGGGGTGCATAACCCTAAGTCCCCCCCGGGGGTGCCTAACCCTAACCTCCTGGGGGGTGCCTAACTCTAAGTCCGCCTGGGAGCCCTAAACCTAACCCTCCCCCCCCCCGCGGCTGTCTGCAGTGGCGCCCGGCATCACTTAGATCGGGTTGCCGGACGCTGGTCTCCCGGCATCGGTAAAATGACAGGCGTCTAGATTTAGACGCCTGTCATTTAACCCTCGCTGGGATAAAGCAGTAGGGAAGCCAGCTGTCAGGATTACGTCCGCCGGCTTCCCGACTGCATACCCCGCATCCACACGCGCACAGGCAGCAACTGAGCGGAGTAGATAGTCTCCGGCAAATCTTCAGCGGCTCCCACAATACCACCAGAGCACTGATGCAGCGGGTGTGAGGTAGATTGTAAAGGGAAGAAGTCACAGCCCAGTGACCACAGTCAGCCGACTCTGCGGCGGGAAGGCGTCTCACCGCACCAGAGAGCAGTTACCTTCACTTGAGGGTAGCCAGCTCCACCGAACCGATCATAGGTGCGCTATAGGCAGGTAATGATTGTGGGGGTTAAGAAGAAGGTGAAGGGAGCAATGCAGGGAAAGATGTAAGCCTCGTGGCACTCGTGTCTCACACCACCCGACACACCTGCAAGCCTCAGTAGGTTCAGGCCGGATTCCGGTGGTAATATGCCTCCGTTCAAAGAAAAGGTTATATCATCAGGTCTGTCTAATCCACCACTGCCAGCAATTCCCCTTTTTGTATAGAAAAGGTCAGCCATGGATGGGGTTAGATTAAGCAGGAGGGAGACGGAGCTTAAGCAAAATGTGCCCATCACGATGCTCCGCTCACTGGAAGTCTCGTAAGATTGCTTTCTAAATACTGACAGATTTCAGCTGGTGTCTTGGCTTTCCATGCCTTTTTGCTCCTCCCTTTCTTCATGTGTTCAATACATTTTCCTGTGTCATTTCACATTATTACACACAACTTAATTTATGGACATCTATGGTTTGATCTCTTTGCATGAGCGGATTGCATGGGTTGTTGCCAGGGCCGGCCCTAGCCCAAATTTTTTGGTAAGCAAGTCTATTTTTTGGAGCCCCCCTATGCAGTGCCCCTTTTACAGTGCCACCGGTAGTGGTCCACCCTGTGCAGTGCCCCTTGTGCCCCCAGTAGTATTCCCCTTATATAGTGCCCCAGTAGTACTCCTCCCCTATGCAGTGCCCCCATTAGTGGTACCCACTATGCAGTGCCCTTTATATAGTGTCCCCAGTAGTGGTCCCCCCCTTGTAGTGCCCCTAGTAGTAATCCTCCCCCTTGTAGTACCCCCAGTAGTAATCCCACCCTTGTAGTGGCCCCAGTAGTAATCCCACCCTTGTAGTGCCCCCAGTATTACCCCCTGTAGTGTCCCCAGTAGTATTACCCCCTGTAGTGTCCCCAGTAGTATTCCCCCCTAGTAATCCCCCCTTGTAGTGTCCCCAGTAGTATTCCCCTCCTTGTAGTGCCCCCCAGTAGTATTCCCCCCCTAGTAATCCCTCCTTGTAGCGCCCCCCAGTAGTATTCCCCCCCTAGTAATCCCCCCTTGTAGCACCCCCCAGTAGTATTCCCCCCCTAGTAATCCCCCCTTGTAGCGCCCCCAGTAGTATTACCCCCTGTAGTGTCATAAGTAGTATTCCCCCCTAGTAATCCCTCCTTGTAGCGCCCCCCAGTAGTATTACCCCCTGTAGTGTCATAAGTAGTATTCCCCCCCAGTAATCCCCCCTTGTAGCGCCCCTCAGTAGTATTCCCCCCCCTAGTAATCCCCCCTTGTAGCGCCCCCAGTAGTATTACCCCCTGTAGTGTCATAAGTAGTATTCCCCCCCTAGTAATCCCCCCTTGTAGCACCCCCAGTAGTATTACCCCCTGTAGTGTCCCCAGTAATCCCCCCTTGTAGTGCCCCCAGTAGTATTACCCCCTGTAGTGTCCCCAGTAGTATTCCCCCCCTAGCAATCCCTCTTTGTAGCACCCCCCCAGTAGTATTACCCCCTGTAGTGTCATAAGTAGTATTCCCCCCCTAGTAATCCCCCCTTGTAGCGCCCCCCAGTAGTATTACCCCCTGTAGTGTCATAAGTAGTATTCCCCCCCTAGTAATCCCCCCTTGTAGTGCCCCCCAGTAGTATTACCCCCTGTAGTGTCATAAGTAGTATTCCCCCCCTAGTAATCCCCCCTTGTAGCGCCCTCCAGTAGTATTACCCCCTGTAGTGTCATAAGTAGTATTCTCCCCCTAGTAATCCCCCCTTGTAGCGCCCCCCAGTATTACCCCTTGTAGTGCCCCCAGTAGTATTCCCCCCCTAGTAATCCCCCCTTGTAGTGCCCCCCAGTAGTATTCCCCCTGTAGTGTCATAAGTAGTATTCCCCCCCTAGTAATCCCTCCTTGTAGCGCCCCCCAGTAGTTTTACCCCCTGTAGTGTCATAAGTAGTATTCCCCCCTAGTAATCCCCCCTTGTAGCACCCCCCCAGTAGTATTACCCCCTGTAGCGTCATAAGTAGTTTTCCCCCCTAGTAATCCCTCCTTGTAGCGCCCCCCAGTAGTATTACCCCCTGTAGTGTCATAAGTAGTATTCCCCCCCTAGTAATCCCCCTTTGTAGCACCTCCCAGTAGTATTACCCCCTGTAGTGTCATAAGTAGTATTCCCCCCCTAGTAATCCCCCCTTGTAGTGCCCCCGCAGTAGAGATGTAATGAAAATGATACCAGCTCCTCCGTCCGCCACTTTGCATTATGGGAGTGATGTCATGACGTCACTCCCATTACCCACTGTGGGAGCCGGAAGATGTCCAGCTCCGGCAGTGGGAGCAGCAGCCGATGAGAGTCTCTGGGAACTGACAAGTGGTATCTGGGAGTCTCTGGGAACCGACAAGTGGTATCCTCGGCAATCTTGTAACATGTAGATCATTCCGAACGTCACGCTAGGCCATGTCCCTACGCGTTTCATCACAAGGACTTCGTCAAACTAAGTCCTTGTGACGAAACGCGTATGGGCGTGGCCTAGCGTGATGTTCTATATGATCTACATGTTAAAAGATTGCTGAGGACACCACTTGTCGGTTCCCGGAGACTCGTTTGTTTAGCGATATTCACTTGCGGTGGTTTGACCGCTTTTAATGGTACGTGATTCAAGACATATGGTTTCATGTGCTGAACATTAATAAATGTTTTTGAGGTAATGCACCATTGGGCGCTCCATTTGATTTATTTTCTAGTAATTCATTAACCTGTATGGTGGATACGGGGATCTTTGACAAAGGGAAGGACGCCGGTCTAACAATTGAGGCAGTGCACGCGGATCCAAAAGGATTTATATGTTGGACTTGGTTTATACTGAAACTGAATCTGAAAAGACTTGCGCTCTGATTACTATTTTCTTTGATTTTTATATATATATATATATATATATATATATATATATATATATATATATATATATATATATACATACACACACACACACACACATTACCATTCAAAGGTTTGGGGTCACCCAGACAATTTTGTGTTTTACATGAAACTGACTTTTATTTATCAAATGAGCTGCAAAATGAATAGAACATATAGGCAAGGTTAGAAATAATGATTTTTATTTTAAATAATAATTTTGTCCTTCAAACTTTGCTTTCGTCAAAGAATGATCCTTTTGCAGCAATTCCAGCATTGCAGACCTTTGGCATTCTAGCTGTTAATTTTTTGAGGTAATCTGAAGAAATTTCGCCCCACGCTTCCTGAAGCACCTCCCACAAGTTGGATTGGCTTGATGGGCACTTCTTGCATACCATACGGTCAAGCTACTCCCACAACAGCTCAATGGGGTTGAGATCTGGTGACTGCACTGGCCACTCCATTACAGACAGAATACCAGCTGCCTGCTTCTTCCCTAAATAGTTCTTGCATAATTTGGAGGTGTGCTTTGGGTCATTGACCTGCTGGAATTGGAAATTGGCTCCAATCAAGCGCTGTCCACAGGGTATGGCATGGCGTTGCAAAATGGAGTGATAGCCTTCCTTATTCAAAATCCCTTTTACCTTGTACAAATTTCCCACTTTACCAGCACCAAAGCAGCCCCAGACCATCACATTACCTCCACCATGCTTGACAGATGCTGTCAGGCACTCTTCCAGCATCTTTTCACTTCTTCTACGTCTCATAAATGTTCTCCTGTGTGATCCAACAACTCAAACTTCGATTTGTGTTTCCATAACACCTTTTTCCAATCTTCCTCTGTCCAATGTCTGTGTTCTATTACCCATATTAATCTTTTCCTTTTATTGGCCAGTCTCAGATATGGCATTTGCCAATCTTCCTAGAAGGCCAGCATCCCGGAGTTGCCACTTCACTGTAGACGTTAACACTGGCGTTTTGCGGGTACCATTTAATGAAGCTGCCAGTTGAGGACTTGTGAGGTGTCTATTTCTCAAACTAGAGACTCTAATGTACTTGTCTTCTTGCACAGTTGTGCATCAGGAGCCTCCCACTTCTCTTTCTACTCTGTTTAGAGCCTGTTTGTGCTGTTCTCTGAAGGGAGTAGTACACACCGTGGTAGGAAATGTTTCTTGGCAATTTCTCGCATGGAATAGCCTTCATTTCTAAGAACAAAAATAGACTGTAAAATTTCACATGAAAGTTCTCTTTTCTGGCCATTTGGAGAGTATAATCAAACCCACAAATGTGGTGCTCCAGATACTCAACTAGCTCAAAGGAAGGCCAGTTTTATAACTTCTCTAACAAGCAAACCCGTTTTCAGCTGTGCTAACATAATTGCACAAGGGTTTTCTAATTATCCATTAGTCTTCTAATGCGCTTAGCAAACACAATGTACCATTAGAACACTGGAGTGTTGGTTGCTGGAAATGGGCCTCTATACACCTATGTAGATATTCCTTTAAAAACCAGACATTTGCAGCTAGTGTGGTCATTTACCACATTAACAATGTATAGAGTGTATTTCTGATGAATTTATTGTTATCTTTCATATATATATATATATATATATATATATAGACACGATGTTACTCCTATGGGCGGTATGGCAACCCCCAGGGGAAGAAAACAAAACACAGGAGGCACTCCCTTGTAGAAAATAGAAAAAAATGTGTATACTTATAACATGATGCAAAGGCGGTACAGCAATATGTCAACGTTTCAAGGTCCGCAGACCTTTTCGTCAGGACTGTACATCTATATATACACACACACATTTTTTATATATACATATAAAAATCACAAAAATAAGGCGGCACTCGGAGTCTTCATAAATCAACTACCCTCACCAGAGGGATTTATTGGTTGATGTTTCGGGGTGCACTTCACCCCTTCCTCAGGACAACATGACAAGGTGAAACAGATACATCAGAACATATAAATACATATACAATACACACTTACTCCACTGTACAACCATGCACACTGGGCTCCGTCCGGCGTCTGCACTTCCGGTCGCGGCAACTCCGCAGAAACCGGAAGTGACGTCACCCGGCTGGGACCTGGTGCCATGGCAACCCTAAATATACAAAGAATGTAATATCACATCGTGCAGCTTAATGTGTAAATGAATCACACTCCAACAAACAGTGCAATATACAGCAACAATAAAATATTATACACTAATGGTGCATACACACGATCAGATTTTTCCTTCAGATATGAACGATAACTATTTAAAAATCGTTCAGTCGTTCATATCTGAAGGAAAATTGTTCATATCTGACATGCCTGATAGATGGACGATCAACGATGCGCGTTCCCGTTTGTCAGATAACGATATCTGACATCTGATGGGTTTGCAGTCAGACTTGGACGATTCCATTCATTTTAATGCAGTCAAAAATCGTTCAAATCGTTCAAAACTTTGGTAAAATCGTTCAAATCGTTCAGTCGTTCATCTGACAAATCTGACCGTGTGTATGCTCCATAATAAATATAACACTATATTGTAAAAATCGATCACATCAAAAATAGAGCTAGCATAAAAAAGAGCTCACATAAAAAACGTGCTATCTTTGTACAAAACCTTAATTAAAGCCAATATTTAAAAAAAAAAAAAAAAAAACATTGTAAAATTCCTATACTAAGTGCATAAAAAAACATCAATATAAATCATTAAGAGAATACACACCTATTATTGCAAACGGACATCAATACTAATACATTTGTGGCACTTTTTATTACAAAGTAATCGTGCCCTCCAGTGGATAAATCTTAGAATGACACCTCTATATATATAAAATCTGAAATAATATAGGGATCCAGTCTATAAACCTAAACCATTTACATTGCTTAACTATACTCTCAGTGTAAATACAGAAATACTATAAAAAATATAATAAATATACCCGTCTTACCCTCTAAAAGCAAGAACTGTAAAGTTATATGTATCAATATATTATGAACCAAATAGGCACCAAACAAATTCCTAAATACTTATTGAAACTGCTCCAAGCCTTTATATCACCACCTATATTCCAAAACCTTATTACAAATAATTAATAAGACCCAGGGATTCATTAAGACCTCTAGGGGACAGGGTATCCAATCGGAAAATCCACCTAATCTCTAACTGTAGAAGCAATCTCCCTCTGTCACCTCTTATTGGTTTTGGAACATGGTCCACAATCTTATATCTAAGCGTGGCCATGTTGTGTTTCTGTTCCATAAAGTGTCGAGCCACTGGTTGATCACTATTACCTGTGGCTAGGGCACTTCTGATCGCGGATCTATGCTGTGCCATCCTCAATTTAAATAGACACTCAGTTTTGCCGACATAATAGCGTCCACATGGTCATATGATTACATAGATGACAAAACTGCTGCTACACGTCACAGGCCAGTTGATTTTAAATCTTCTGCCAGAATGTGGATGCAGAATAGAGTCACCTATTTCCATGTAAGAGCAAGTGGTACAGCCCAAACATTTAAAGCACCCATTTTTGCGGCTTAGAAAATTCTTTTTAGCTTCAACTTTATTAAAATTAGTAACATCTGTCTTCACTACTAGATCCTTAATGTTTCTAGCTCTAGTGTAGCTGGGTAACAATTTAGTTTTATGTAAACATTTCAAATCAGGGTCAGAGGTTAAAATAGGCCACAGATTCTTTGCCTTTTTATTAATACGGTTGCTTCTGATGTCAAATTCATGAACCCACAGAATTTTATTCTCCGTTGTCGTTTTAGATTTAATCTCTAATAAATCTTTTCTATCTATTTTGAAAGCTTTTTCTTTAGCTTTCTGTAGTTCTTGTAGCGGATATCCTCTCATCAAAAATGTATTTATCATCATATCAAGTTGTTTGATTGTCTCATCCTTGTCATTAGTACATCTGCAAACCCTTATGAACTGTGAAAATGGAAGCCCCTTCACAGTAGATACAGGATGACAACTTTTATAATGTAAGAGTGTATTGCGTTCTGTCGGTTTTGTAAATAGAGATGTTTTTATCCTTCCATTTGTCAATGTGATGGCAATATCGAGAAAGCAAATTTCCAAACTATCAAATTGTAGAGTAAATTTGATAGGGCTGTCAGATTCATTCTGCTCCGCCACTAATGCGATCAATATATCAATCTCACCCACCCACATAATGAAAACATCATCTATGTAGCGGTAATACATTAGTAGATGTTCAGAAATATCAGACCTCTGTAAAAATATCTCTCTTTCCACTCCCCACATGAAGCTATTCACAAACGACGGGGCTACCGCCGATCACATAGCGCAGCCTGTGCGCTGCCTGAAAAATTTACCATTAAACAAAAAGTAATTGCGTGACAATGTAAAGTGTAATAAATTCAAGAAAAGTTCCACATCAGGCCCTTTATATAATGCATTTCCTACTATAAGGTGCTTCACTGCCATGATGCCTGCCTCATGGGGAATGCAAGTATACAAGCTCGTGACGTCTAATGTTGCTAAATACATCTGTTGTGGGATCTGGTCTAGTTCTTCTAATTTTTTAAGGAGCATGCTAGAATCTCTTAAGTAAGTATGTGTTTGTTGAACACAAGGCTGCAGATATACATCTAAAAAGATGGCTATAGGTTCACACAATGACCCCCTAGCAGAGATAATCAGACGCCCTGGGGGCTTCTGGACATCTTTATGAATCTTCGGCAGTGTGTAAAAAATGGGCGTAACTGAAAATGCTACCAACAATTTATTCTTAACATTCATAGAAATCAGCCCTTCTGCAACTGCCGATTCCAAAATATGATCTAATTAATTTTTATATAACTGTGTAGGATCACCACTCAATAATTCATAGGTTAGAGAATCGCTTAATAAACGATCACATTCTCTGATGTAACAGTCCGTGTCTTGTATGACTATAGAGCCACCTTTATCAGCATTTCTGATAATAACAGCCTTCCTTTTACTCAAACTAGCTAAAGCCTTCCGTTCATCTATAGATAGATTGTAGTGTATTGGTCCCAAATCGTCTTTAGTGGAATCCTCTAATAATCGACAAAAAGTTTTGATGGAGGGATTATTGTAGACTGAGGGTCAAACTTAGATTTTGCCCCTAACCGCCCCACCTTACTTGGCAAATCCTCAATATCCGCATTGGTAGTTTGTTTGCCAAAATGTTCCTTCAATTTTAGAGATAGTTGAAATCTGAAGACATCTGTCTTCCATCGTAAATCCTGGGTAATATTCGTGGGTACATATGAAAGTCCTTTATTCAGCACACTTTGTTCTGCTATTGTAAGACTGGAAGAGGATAGATTAAATATCAGGTTCTCCTGGTTCGTGGCAGCCTTCGCCCAAATCTGCCTCCTCCTTTGGCCCCCTCTCCTAGTGAATCTTCTCCTCGGGCTGCTGCCCCAGCCCGCGTACTTACCCCTAAAGGGGTCAATGGTTTAGTAGATCTAGAGCTAGACGGTGTAGGCTCCGATTCACTAGCAGACGTGCTAGAGAACCTGACTTTCTGATACCGTTTTCTAAAATGTGGTGATTTAAAGGGTGTAGGCTGATTTTGTGTACTACCCAGCCACGGATAAACCCTATGTTGGGCATAATCAAGTTCTACTTTTTAAAATTTTTCTTTCTTGTATTTCAACAGATCAGTTTTATATTTCTCAACTTGATCTTGTAGCTTAGTAATCCAATCCGTGCCCATATCACCACTGAGTGTGTGTAGATGTTCAGCTTCAAACGATTCAATCTTATCTTTAGTGATTTTCAATTCACGAGTGGATTCCTCCACTACTAATAATAACAAATCCATCGAACACTTGTTAAGAATAGAGATCCATTTTCTGCAAAACGCAATGTTGTATCTACCTATCGTAGGTGTATTGTGTACCCGGAATCCCCTCGGTATCTGCTTTGCACGAAAATAATCAGAGAGAGTTCTGCTATAGTATAAAAGTCCAATTCCCTCTTCTTAAGTTTAAATAATTCTCTGAATTTATCCAAATTAGAATCAGAAACATCCTCAGTCAAAGCTGGATCCTTATGCAGAATTTGTTCAGCATCCACGTCAGAATGGCTGAGCGTTTCATAATTATCGCATTCCAATAAAAACGACGTGAAATCCGATTACATCTCGGTGTTAGCCATTGATGCAAAAAACTACTTTAATTCAAACAGTCTCAGACTGTCACTTATTACAACAATCTTCAAGTGACAGAGTATTACACTGCATGATCTAACATCATAGACAGTAAGCACAGCACACAAATGTGAAAATCCAAATAGTGAAAAAAATAAATATTAAGTTGTAGATGAGGTAAGTCCCAATGTAGGGTGCCCTGTGTAGAAATGACACCCCTGACAGTTCTGTCAGGAGAAAACAGATCCAAATATCCAATCCAAAGCACCGGCACTCCGTGTCTTTAGGGCATATAGCCCAAACTTGCTCCGGTGCCCTCCCAGGGGGACAGCACCCCCACAATGTAGAAATCACAAAAATCAGGCGGCACACGGAGTCTTCATAAATCAACTACCCTCACCAGAGGGATTTATTGGTCGACGTTTTGGGGTGCACTTCACCCCTTCCTCAGGACAACATAACAAGGTGAAACAGATACATCAGGACATATAAATACATAAACAATACACACTTACCCCACTGTACAATCATGCACACCTAGGCTCCGTCCGGCGTCTGCACTTCCGGTCGCGGCAACTCCGCAGAAACCGGAAGTTACGTCACTCGGCTGGGACCTGGTGCCATGGCAACCCTAAATATACAAAGAATGTAATATCACATCATGCAGCTTTTTTAAATATTGGCTTTAATTAAGGTTTTGTACAAAGATAGCACGTTTTTTATGTGAGCTCTTTTTTATGCTAGCTCTATTTTTGATGTGATCGATTTTTACAATATAGTGTTATATTTATTAGTGTATAATATTTTATTGTTGCTGTATATTGCATTGTTTGTTGGAGTGTGATTCATTTACACATTAAGCTGCACGATGTGATATTACATTCTTTGTATATTTCGGGTTGCCATGGCACCAGGTCCAAGCCGGGTGACGTCACTTCCAGTTTCTGCGGAGTTGCCGCGACCGGAAGTGCAGACGCCGGACAGAGCCCAGGTGTGCATGGTTGTACAGTGGGGTAAGTGTGTATTGTTTATGTATTTATATGTTCTGATGTATCTGTTTCACCTTGTTATGTTGTCCTGAGGAAGGGGTGAAGTGCACCCCGAAACGTCGACCAATAGATCCCTCTGGTGAGGGTAGTTGATTTATGAAGACTCCGATTGCCGCCTGATTTTTGTGATTTCTGCATTGTGGGGGTGCTGTCCCCCTGGGAGGGCACCGGAGCAAGTTTGGGCTATATGCCCTAAAGACACGGAGTGCGGGAGTGCGGGTGCTTTGGATTGGATTGGATATATATATATATATATATATACACACACACACACACACACATTTAGGGGCATATGTATCAAAGCTTGATGTGAGATAAAGTTGTGAAATATATACCACCAACCAATCAGCTCCAAACTATATTTTCTTAAACACAGCCTGCAAACTGTAAGTTAGAAGTTGATTGGTTGGTGATATATATCTCACAATTTTATCTCACATCAAGCTTTGATACATGTGCCCCATAGTTCACATTCCAAACGCAAACAGTTATATATGTATGCATGCTTATATAAATACATATATATATCTCAAGAACTATGTCACAGGAAAATCTAACTATATATTAAGCACTAATCAGGCAGCTTATCTTGACTCATGAAATTGCAGTATACATGTCAATCCAGTAGATGGCGCACCAATTGGTAGCCTTATGTGGCTTGCTCACGAGTTAGTAACCCCAAGCATCTTTTTGTGTTAATCCCTGAAGGAAAAACTGCAAATATTGCTTACAAAGACATTTTGTGATCAATGTCTACAATATAAAATATACATCACAATATTAGATGCCATTACTGTCTTTGTAAAATTAGTTTCGCTGAGCAATAACAGACATCCACGCGAGCAAAGCTGCTGGCAAACGCTAGAAATACAACTTTAATACTTCTGATTTATGGCCAAACCGTTTTACCATCTGGTCATCGTCATGCTGTCAGTCCTGTTTTAGGTGGACGAAGACCTGGGGCTGTGGTCCCATCTATCCCATTGTGAATTTTGTCCTGGCTATCCTAGATATGAATGCAACAGGGTGTTCTCTTTCCTTTAAAGTATTAGGGGCATATGTATCAAAGCTTGATGTGAGATAAAATTGTGAAAAATATATCACCAACCAATCAGCTCCAAACTATCATTTCTTAAACACAGCCTGCAAAATGTAAGTTAGAAGCTGATTGGTTGGTGATATATATCTCACATCAAGCTTTGATACATATGCCTCTAAATGTATGGGGCTGAAATTGGAAATTAGGAAAGTTATTCTCATCCTTTTTTAAAATAGCTTCTCTTACGAATCAGTATGTTTGACCGTCGGACGTGAGCCTGGTGGTTCAAATCCCGACGCCGGCAGCCCGATGGAGGAGATCCCGACAGCAGAGGTAAGTTTACTATTCCTAACCCTCTCCCCCCACTAACCCACCTTTAGGGGTGCCTAACCCTAACCTCCCCCCTTAGTGCCTAAACCTAAACCCCCTTACCCTAGCCTAACCCTAACCCTCCCCGGGGGTGGGGTGCTTAATCCAAAGTCCCCCCGGGGGGTCCCTAAACCTAACAGCCCCATTCCCGGCTATGTGGATACTTACCCCCCGGCGTTGGACGATCTGTCGGCATGCTGTTGGAGTAAGGGCGTCGGGATTAACATAGGTGTCGGTGTTTCGACGCCTATGTTAGATCCCTTGCCGGGATTACACTGTCGGTATTGAGACCAGTGGCCATGCGTCCGCCGGTTACATAACTACATACCTCTCTTACTGTGTGTCTGTCGCCTACTATCCTATGAATTCTTTGGATATTAGTAACCTAACTTGTGCTCCATGCCCAGGGCACAAGTGGGCATGGAGCACTGGCATTGGGCATTTCTGGCAAAAGCCAGAAGGACTGATGGGCCGGTCCGCAGAGCCGGCTCTTGGGTAGTTCGACCAGTGTGGTCGAACAGGGACATCACTCCATAGAGGACGCACCCATCCCCAACATCCCGATTTCAGTGGGACAGCACTGTCCCACCCGTGGGCTGAAGTTACGGGTGGTCAAATCGGGAGGTGAGGACCCCCACCACCGCACAGGGAACCTGGAGTAGCTGAATGGATGCTGCACACATGCCTATGGTAATCAGACCACGCCCCCATTTTTGAAGCCGCGCGCGACTATAGGGCTCAACTAGCAGAGGCGGCACAGGGTGCCCCGACCCTTGGAGCCGGCCCTGCCGGTCTGGCCACTCGAAGGCCTGGCTGAGCAGCACCACCTCCCTGTGCTCTGCACTGCAGCTCCAGGGCGTGCTATGAGGCCACACCCACTGACTTGTGGCATGTCTCTATGATGCATAGCAACGCTACTTTTTCCCATGCGCGTGCACAAAGAATGTCAGGGCCAGTTTTACGCCCCAGTCCAGCCCTGCTCATGTCTCCGTGATTTTACCAGTTTCTAGTGATTGGATAGTATCTGTATTTGTTCAGCCCACAGATCTTACAATGTAATGGGGTAGTCAGGTATTGTTGATGTACGTCTGCATATCACTGATCATTAGTGCACAGTAACTTCACTGGTATTCCTATGCACTTCTATGGAGTACGAGAAAAAATCTGCGATACTGGTGACGAGGTAACCCATGAAATGGTTGGAACATCAACCCCTCATTGCCATCGTCACTAATTGGATAACCCCTCTCAGAGTCTGATACCTTTTGTTGAAAGTACCCTCTGCAACAACCTTCAAAGACCAGGGGTGCATTTACACATATTCTCCATGCATGCTGCTTATTTGTTACAGACCATTCGTAAATCTGATATTTCAGTTATCTGCTAAAACTTTCTGTTTCCTTGTTACAAAATCCCACAGCCAGAACGGCCGACAAGCGGCTTTGAAAATATACCGCTTAGTATGACGATGCCAGGAGCGGTGCCCTATTATCCGGAGGCTCCAGACAGTCCCGGGAGAGTAGGCATGTATGCCAAAGGGTGTATGCTTTCTGATAGGCACAATTGCATCTGTGCTGTAGTTTGTCTAAATCTGGGTACACACCTCATGACAGTGCGACCCAGCAATGCGGTGATGTAACAATACATCGCGTTGCCGCGCACACTACACGATCCGGCTTATGATGGCGCAATGTATCGTTACATGCTGCATGAAACAACACCGCGTCAGCTGTGGAATCGTCCCATCTGATGTGCAGAACAATGAATGGCGGCCGGGAATGACAGATTGGGCGTACACACTATACGATGTATACAATATATCGTCACGATCCGTGCTGGAACGATATATCGAACGATAGATTGTATAGAGCAGTGATTTTCAGCCTTTTTCAACTCTGGGCACACTACACAAGATTTAAAATTGCCAGGGCACACCATCCAGCGATGCGACATGCACGACCTATGGAAAAACATACACATTGGCTCTCACATAAAAAAAACACACACATCAGCTTCCACAGAAATAAAAACACTACACTGGTCCCCACAGGAATAAAATGCACACACATTGGCCGCACAGGAATAAAAAGCACATACATTGGCCCCCACAAAACAAGCAAACACAAAGCTCCCCACAGAAAAATAATATTACATTGACTGGCCCCCACAGAAAACAAAACACTTTGCTCCCCACAAAAAAAAAAAAAAAAATCACATTGGCGCCCACAGAAAAAAATAAAATGACACTCATTGGCCCCTACGTATTGGTAGCTCAGAAGGCTCACTGTTGTCCCTGTCCTGTCCCTCTGGCTGGGGTTGCTCTTGCTATTTTACACTCGGTGTGATAGCACTGTAAGCAGAGTATAGGCAGGATGCCTGGCTGGCGGTCGTGCAGGCGGGCAACGCGGCGTGTGTGACCTATGATGTCACACTGACGCGTCTCCATAAGTCACGGCGTGCCTGAGCCTGTCAGAAGAGCCCGCAGTACAAGTGCGACAAGTGTGCGCTGACTCTTACGGCCGGATTGGTATGATATACCGCCGGATGTTAGCCCTGCGGATGTCATACCGACGCTGAAAAGCAGACAGTGAGGATCCCGACGGAGGTGAGTACCCTACTATCACTAACCCCCCCCCCCCCAAACCTCCTTTAGGGGTGCCTAACCCTAACCTCCCCTTCCCCACAGCCTAAACCTAACCCTCCCAGGGGGTGCCTATCCCTAACCTCCCCCCAGGGGTGACTAACCCCAAGTACCTCCCCGGGAGCCCCTAACCCTCTCCCCCAGCGGCTGTCCGCGCCTGGCGCCCAGCTTACCTTCATTCGCTCTGCTGGCGTTGGGCTCCTGACATAGGTATCATGACAGGCATCCAGATTTCTACGCCTGTCATTAGATCCCTGTCGGGATTACGCAGTTGGGAAGCCGGCGGTCGGCATTTAGACCGTCGGCTTTCTGACTGCATCTCCTCGCGGCACACTAGTGTGCCACGGCACAGCGGTTGCAAACCACTGATATAGAGTGTACCCAGCTTAAGACACATTTACGTGGACAACTCCCTACTGCAGTGATTCCCAACCTCGGTCCTCAAGGCACACTAACAGTCCTGGTTTTAGTGATATCCATGGATGTGCACAGATGGTTAAATCAATATAACTCAGGTACTAATTAAGTCACTTGTGCTCAAGTATGGCTATCCCTAAAACCTGGACTGTTAGTGTGCCTTGAGTACCGTTGTTGGAAACCCCTGCCCTACTGTATTTGGCCTACGCTAGCAAGCCCCATCCCCATTCCACATTTCTGATCAGAAGGAGTAACAAGTACAACATGTGACTAAATTGACATACGCTGGGAGGCACAAGACCTTTATGTGTGCATGTCAAAATGCGTAATTTACACAACCCCCCCTTCCTCCCCCAATATAATGCTTCAGGGGCACATCCACGACGTGACCCAGGGAAGACATCGTAATCGTACCGTTGTTCCCCATCCCCTGCAGTGCCTACACTGAACGATTAGTTGTTCAGTGTAGGCACCCTCTGTCATCCCCGAATGTGGCCAATCTGTCGTTATTGGCAGATTGACCGGCATGTTCGGGCGATGATTGATGTCAGAAACGACCAGCGGGAGTGCGTCTGGCTGGTCGTTTCCAACGTTTCAGTGCCTGATTGTTGCTCGATTAATGGACGACTGAACGATAATTTATTTATTATTTTATTTATTAACAGTTTCTTATATAGCGCAGCATATTCCAACCCGGATCAGACCCGGAAATGCCCCGGCGCCGACCCTGGATATTCCCGAGTCGACGCTATTCACACCGGAGCCAGGTCTGCATAGACCCGGCTTTTCCGACGTTGAAGTGGACGCTTGGAGATGACGTAATCTGCAAGCGCCACTGAATCCGGACCAAACGGCCGGCATGCGGCACGCTCCAGGTCATCGTGACCCGGAGTGCGCCGTTCACAGTGCAGGGTTTCACGGGTTACTCCAGTGTTAAACCCTGCTAGTTACTTGGGTTGGATTGCCGGGGCACTCGACCCGGCGATCCAACCCTCTCCCCTTTTACGCCAAGGGGCTACCCGAGTTAACCCAGCAATAACCCGGGTTTTAGCTCTGGTGTAAAAGGGGTATTACTGGTCATTCTTACCCATGACCTCAGAACTGTAATTATTTATTATTTTAGCAAATATGCTCATATTATTAGGGGTCAGTCCAATTAGGTGCGAGGTGCTGTTTTCTCTGTGAATTCGCATTTCAAGATTAGCAGGAAAAAATCTTTATTTTAAGGTTTAAATGACAGGACACTGTGCAAAACCCCCTGGACACACACCCTAATGTCTAATTAGGCAATTGGAAGTTTCCAATAAGCTTTGATTAATCCAATAATTAAATGTAATGTTTTGTGGTTTCAAAAAATAGCCTCAAATTACCCCAAAATCAACTAATTTGGTGCTTTATGCAACCCCAAATAGAGTATTTATTTTGTTTTTAAATAATGGTCTTTTATATATATTCTTTTTACATTTTTGTTGTCACCTCAAAATACCCCAAAATCATCTTTTTCCCCATTTCTATTTAGCATTTTTTTTCATATATATGTCAACTAAAAGTTTGCTTTTTAACTTTTTTTTTTAAAGATTTCTTTGAAATCTGTTTTATAGTTTAAATTGTAAATTTGTAATCTCTGTTGTTGCCACAGTATATACTATTTTTCATACTATTTTTCATCTTATTGGGCTGTATATACCTAATGGCATTTCTCCTTTGTTTTGTCACTGTCCTGTTCCATCCTCCCATTGACAAATACATATTAGTATATTTTAGGAACTATTACAAACATCTGGCTGCACTATGATTTGAGAACTATACCCTCTCTGACATCTATCATACTCATCCGCTCCTGGATGTTCCTCGTTCCATTATCTAATACTTGCACTCTTTATTTTGTTATGTAATGAGCTTTTGCGCTGTCATAAGAAGTATCCATGGTGCATCTATGATAACTCCATATTCTGTGTACCTATATGCCAAAACTTCAAAAGCATGGACCCATGATGTGCCATAGGAGCCTGTATTAGGGGTAGGGTTTGGCCATAGGAGCCTGTATCAGGGGTAGGGTTTGGCCATAGGAGCCTGTATCAGGGGTAGGTTTTGGCAGTGTCTTTGCTTAAGATAATACTTGTTTCACAAGATGAAAGTTTCTAACAGACAATTATTGCTCTGTCTTACATTAATCCAGTTGGCATTTGCTAGCAGATGCCAAGAGAGATAAGAGGCTTCTTTAATCTGGAAAGCAACATGTTTAAACTTATATATTTTTAAGACTCTTTTATTTAGTAAAATAAGGGCACCTGATTATTTCAGTTATTTGCTTAGGAAAGGAAAAGGAAGTCAGGATACACGGTTTAAGTATAGAAAAAAAAAAAGCCATACTAAATATCTAGCATCCCAACATGGCGGGCACTTTCTAAATCAGCTACATAGGATAGCATCATCCAGTCCTCCCAGTGCCCACTACTGGCAACTCCCAATAATCCCCTGAGCCCTGGGGGGTTTTGGAGGTGTCCTTGTTCCTACTGGGAACCAAGAGATTTGGCAAGCTGAGTTGATTTCTCAGCACCCACTCCACGGCATCCTTGCTGGATGCTCCGGGGGCTATCTCCACAGCTGAGGACTCCTTCGGACTGCAGCTGCTGTTCATGGTGGCTCTCTCCTTGGGGTCAACCTCCTTCTAGCCTCATGATCTGACTGGAGCTGCCCAACCTTCAAGGCCATGCTGGTGCCTCCTGCGCCCAGGTCTACAGTCAGCTCTTCATAGCCGCAGGTGTCCTCTCCTTCCTGGTTTTCCCACGATTCCTGGGATCATTCCTGGGATAATCGTATAGTGTTTAGCCAGTTTAAGGCTTACTCCCTACCTTCTTCTAGTGGCCCAGCTTGAGATCCATGGATATTTTTCCTACATCACATTGTTTTTGCTGTACATATCTGCTTGTTTGAAATTTGATCTAATACACTCTAGAAGTCATCCATAGGCAATGATAGATACAGAGCAGCATTAATATTTACACATTTAACCTTATGCGCCACGGCTTCTAACCTCACTTCAATTAATTCCTCCTGGGGTGCCACTACATACCACCTTCCTCGCAGGGGTACAGGGACCTGGCTGGAGCTGACTGCGCTCATTTACTACATGGTAGCCCTACTTGAACATGAACAATTTTCTACTTAGCCATCTGGCCTGGGCAGACAAATAATAGCTGTCTAGACTTCTAGGCGACAGTTCTTATGACGACCCATCTTTCTTGCTAAATTACCTAGTCTTCCGAGAACTCCTGCTGGCCGTCACTTGTCTACACCCTTCCATGCCCTTCAAGTCTCCTATGGGAAAAGACAAAAAAAAATCTAAATCCAAGCCAGAATTATCAGGAAGGTGTGAGGGTCCTCATCCTGACATGCAGCAATTTCTAAAAGATAATCACCACCAGAGTGGAGTTTGCTGCATCTTCCCTTCCTCTCCTGCGTCATCCTATTCTCATTATTGATTGAATGTCTTCAGAAGAGGGCACATCTACTCATTTCTCATCTACCTGGTGACACGAGTTTAGTGAATTCCTCTCTCACGCATGGGGAACCAGGGGGGGTTAAATTTATCAAAGCTTGGAGAGAGATAATGTACCAACCAATCAGCTTCAAACGGTCATGTTACAGACTATTTCTGAAAAATGACAGGAGCTGATTGGTTAATTTATCTTTCTCCAAACTTTGATAAATCTCCCCTTAAGTCACTTCCAAGGAAACATGACTTGTCGACTCTGGAGAGTAAGCTTCAATCTGCAATTTGTCAAGAGGTGGCTACCATTCAATTGGGCATGATGCAACTTACAGATCACTTTAACACCCTGAGAGGATCATAAGTAGGCCATGGATAACATTCTAACCCAATTTACCTTACCACCTTTCTTTCCTCCCTCTCCTTCCTTGACCCTTTTCAGTCTGGCTTCCGTTCTTTCCACTCCACTGAAACTGCCCTCACGAAGGTCAGCAATGACCTCCTTGCTGCCAAATCCAAGGGGCACTACGCTCTGCTCATTCTCCTTGACCTCTCTGCTGCTTTCAACACTGTGGACCACCCTCTCCTGCTGCAAATCCTTCACTCCCTTGGTCTACTTGACACTGCCTTCTCCTGGCTGTCCTCCTACCTCTCTGATCGATCCTTCTCTGTATCCTCTCATGACTCCTCTTCCCCACCACAGCCTTTTACAGTAGGTGTTTCCCAAGGTTCTGTTCTTGGACCTCTCCTATTCTCCCTCTATACGTCCTCTCTAGGTGAACTCATCAGCTCTTTTGACCTCCATTATCATCTCTATGCTGATACTCAAATCTACCTTTCCTCCCCTGATCTCTCCCCCTCTCTAGTGAAGTATCTCCAACTGTCTCTTTGCTATCTCATCCTGGATGTCCCTGCGATTTCCTAAACTTAACATGACTAAGACTGAGCTGCTTGTCTTCCCACCCTCCCACATTACCTAGTTTCCCACAATTTTTTTTATCAATTGATGGCACAACTATCTCATCTAGCCCCATAGTGTGTTGTCTTGGAGTTATCCCGGACTCATACCTCTCCTTCAAACCACATATCCTGAACCTTTTGCAGTCCTGTCGTTTCCATGTAAAAAATATTTCCAAGATCAGATCCCCTCTCACCCAGGATGCTACTAAAACCCTCATACACTCACTGGTCATCTCCAGATTGGACTACTGTAACCTCCTATCTGGCCTCCCCAAATCCCATCTCTCTCCTCCCCAGTCTGTCCTCAATGCTGCTGCTTGGCTCATCTTCCTCTCCAAATGCTCTACATCTGCCTCTCCTCTCCTACAAGCCCTCTACTGGCTCCCTTTCCCTTTCAGAACCCAAATCAAGGTTCTCACACTCTCTTACAAAGCCCTCACCCAATCTTCTTCTATTTACATATCTCATCTCCCTTCACTCTCCTGTCCACCCTCTTCGTTCAACTAATGCACGCTGCCTCATGCGGATTACTTTCTCCCACTCCCACCTTCAAGATTTTGCACGTGCTGCTCCCCTTTGGAACTCTCTCCCTCTTCCCAACAGACTCTCCACCTTTCTACAATCATTCAAACGGTCTCTCAAGACCCACTACTTCATTAAAGCCTTCCAGCTCTCATCCTAACTTGCTGCTACATGCTCCTTCCTCCCCGTCTGCCCCTCCCTTTTAGAATGTAAGCTCTTATGAGCAGGGCCCTCTACCCTCTTGTGCTTCTCCTTACTTTACTTTCATCTGCTTATTACTCCCCACTAGGGGACCTAACACTTGGTTGTTTATACTCTGCTGCTTATGTGGGTGTTATGGTAGCTAATGTAGCAATCTATATTATCCATGTCCTTGTCTTGCATTGTATTGTACAGTAAGTCACTGGTCACCTATTTGTTTATGCTTTGTGAGGCGCTGCAAAACACTTGTGGCACCATGTAAATAAATTATGATAATAATTATTTAGGGATGTGGTGTCCCATCAACTGGCGGAAATTCTCTCTCTGAAGTCTTGCATGAATAACTGATAATGTTTGCCGTTGCAATAATATCTGTGTCCAGGGCCTTTCTGCAATTCATTCCCAAATCTAGATATTCTCACAACGATCTTTGGTGAAATACTGGGGCCTAGAACCTAACAGCAATATCTTGTTTGATAGGGCTCACATATGCCTCTCTGTCCCAGAGCATTACCAATGGACAGAAGTCAAGATGTTATCTGTTGCCACCACGATTATACTCAAAAGAGGCCATCCTGAGGAGACTCGTCAACTTGATGGGATAGACTTTAATAGCTATAAAATACAAATATCTCCTGAATTATCCTGGAATACATTACAATAACAAAGGGCCCTGAAGCCTCTCACAGATGACCTTTGCAAACACAATTTGAAATATCGCTGGAGTTCCCGGTTTGGTTTGCAAGTTGCTCACAATGGCAAAATAAACTCACTTCATACACTATCAGATCTCATTGGGTGGGGAGTCCTGGCATCATGCTCAAAGTTCGAAATAGAAGTCGAGACGTTTGTCTGGCCAGAGCTCACCTGAGGTAACTAGAACTTTTCATGCGACGACTGCTGTCAGTTATAGAAATGAGTCCATTTTGTATCTACCTTGCCTACCACGTCATACTCTCAGGGTTTAGTATTTCTCGAGTTTCATATGCTCTTTCGCTTTACTTACAGTTTTGATACAATTTTCCATTTTGCATTTGTATACTTCAGTGGTTCTCAAACTCGGTCCTCAGGTCACGTTTTCCAGGTCACCCAGCAGGTGCACAGGTGTAGTTATTACTGACACATTTTAAAAGATCCACACGTGGAGCTAATTATTTCACTTGTGATTCTGTGAGACCAGGAAAACATGCACTGTTTGGGGTCCTGAGGACCAAGTTTGACAGATTGGGTTACATCACAGGTTCTCAATCATCAGGCCACATTGTTCTCTTCTTAATTAGGTTGTGGTTATATCACTCTCTTCCATTCCTGCTCCTTTCCTTTCATTCTTTTGTCTTTACTGTTGATAGAGGAGAGCGCTACTGGGCAGACTCCATGCTAAATGTATGGGATGCTTCATTCCCTGATCCAAGATGGCCATTGAGATGCCAGCATTTAGACTCCATGCTAAATGTATGGGATGCTTCATTCCCTGATCCAAGATGGCCACTATTGCGCATGCACAGCACCATCTTGTTACAGTGTATCCCCAGTTCCAGTATTCACTGCCCCGCCATTAAAGTCCAGCTGCCCTGCGCCATTATCCCACCATGCCTAGTCATCATTGTACCCCCAAATAGGTCCACCCCTCCCTACCCTGCAATTCCCTAGTCTAGCGCTCCCTGCCCTGTGCCCCTTATTAAGGTCCAGGCTTGCCTGGTTTATGCACCAATAGATGCCCCCCCGCCCCATTTTGCTTTGTTACACCCACATTATCCACAGCTCTGCCAGAGCCCATTTCTGAATGTAAATGGACTAACATCTTTAGACTCCACCAGCCCTATGAAACGTGCAGATTATCAGTGTGGCCTCCTGTCTGCCATTTCCATATGTCTGAATAACAACCTCACGGTCACCAACCAGGAATGCCCAGCACAAACATCTCAGTGGCAGTGGCGGCTCTGTGCATACACAAATCACTTAACTCTGTGATCATCAGGCATTGCGTTCAAATCTTGCCCCTAATGGGACACTACTCCTCTTACACACCCACCCCCCAAAAAAATAAAATAAAACAACCCCAAGAAACATGTTATAGTTATAATAAATGAATTTTAAAAATCAACCTTAAATTTAAAATCATGACATGTGAAATCATGATCTATTTAAATAGTAAGTGGGATGCATTCCGCCGGTCATCATATGCATGCTAAAGGGGAAATATGGTGCCTGTACAGAAGATGGCAATAATGTCACAGCATAAACTATCTTCTGTGTAGGAACCCATATTTCTGAAGAAAATATAAATATAGGGGTAGTAGCCACCCGGTATAACTTTTCTGGGGCATGACAAGGGCACATGTGCACTGCATCCATTGTAGATACAGTACACTGTTTAAATAAGGTTGGGGGTGTATAAAATGAACTTTGCTAAATGTAGTGCCATTACATAGACCATAGGTTTCTGTCCTCAAGGCACCCTAACAGTCCAGGTTTTAAGGCTATCCATGCTTGACGTCAGGTGACTTAGTACCTCAGTCAATTTGATTTGACCACCTGTGCTCAACCATGGATCTCTCTAACACCTGAACTGTTGGGGAGCCTTGACAACTGTGTTTGGGAACCTCTGACAGACTAAAATAAATATTGTTATAAATTGTTAAACTGTTTGCAGTATGTAGCCAAGGGGCATATTTACCACCAACCGCCTATAAAATGTAGTTGTGGCATGAAAATGTTGCCCTATCTTGCAATGCAGTCATGCAAATGATTTCATGCATTTAGCAAAGTCGGGGACCCAGAACAGAGCTTCCAAAAAAAAGTGCGTCACGGCGAAGGACTGGGAGCCAAGTGATAGCCGCTTCTGGGTTTGGACTCAGCACATATACTGCGGCCGTTTGCCTACTCATGCGGCAGAGGAAGCCAATCGGGTGGGATCCGGAGAATTCCTCTCCAGTAAAATATGCGCTACAGTAGCCCATAGAATGTTATTTTTAATGACATTATCAGACAGCATTAACTCATACTTACAGACTTTTAAAAACTCCTCTCGGGAAGAAGCCCAGAGAGGAGATGCTGCTGGGAGATTCGGGGGGGCTGGGCCGGACTATAGATGTAATTAGACTCCGTCCCTTTCCGGGAAAAGTCTGAGATTCACGGGTCCTCGCGTCATTTCGTACCTGCAAATTCCCTGTAAAATCTCCCCATCCTGCCCACTTCACTAGGAAGGGATGCAGAGATTTCCCTACTCTTCCGGAGGGTGCAGGGGGCTATCCGAAATATTGGGAGCCTCCCGTGACTTCTGGGAGCGTAAGCAAGAACGCATTAGCTGCTAGGGCATTCCGGAGCTTGTTCATTGTCACAAGTTTAGCAGCCCCTATAGAAACCTACAGGGGCAACTTTTGTACTGAGAATTGGGGAAACTGCTGCAGCTATCTTCGATTTTGCTGGGATTCCCCAAAAACAGCCATTTCCCGTGAAAAACTTTAATAAATACGTCATCTAACCTAAAATCATCAATTACATTACACTGTAAGAGGAATAAAGGGCTCCTTAGTAGAAACCCATTAGCTAATATACAGGACGAAGGTGGTGTGAGAAGGTATCATATAAAACTGAAATACATACATCTATAAGATCTTGACACTTACAAATAACCTAATATGACCAGTCCATTTGACTTTCACAGTGACAGTAATATAAATAGCGATATTGAAAAGGAAGACTAAGGAATGGGAATAATGTTCTCTTATGGTTTGGATTATTCGGTTTGCTAAGCTCACTATTCAGTATCGTGGTCATTGCTTGTCTTCCCTTTATGCAGAACTTTCCTGCCGATTTGGAGAATTAATGGTGGCAAGCGTTTAGTGTGACATCTGCGAGAGCAGGATAGGACATAATTGTGGTTATGGTCAGGCCTGAAAATATGACCAAGATTAACTAAGTTGTAGCCTATAAACTTCTAATTTTCCGCATTGTCTGCACACTGATAAAAAAAAACAAAAAACGACATATTAGCATGAACAGCTTGTGGCTAGAACAAAAGTAGAACACAGCACAATGGTAGGACATTGTTAATGAAAACTCAGCCACAAAGCCATGCCATCACACTAATGTATTATGTACTATCAATCAAGCACAGCTTCAATAGCAGGTTTTTTTTTTGTTTAATAAACTTTAATACCACTGTACAAACAGGTCTATACATCCATAAAATCTCAGCTTAACAGCAGACATTATAAAGTGTAACAAATTCTATAAAACAATAATATTGACAGTTGATGAAAAAAACTTTCCTTACAGTGCATTATGGGTAAGTCTCAATATTTATTATCTACTAGCTGTTGAGGATCCATTACAATTGCCTTCTCCTGGTGTGTCTCTTTGGTCTTAAGTTATTTCTTGCAACAAATGTATCTTCTGCATATTGTAGTGCATCGTGTCACGCCCTTGTTCTAAGGGTATAAGACACTCGGTAAAGGTGCGTATCCACTAACAGACATAGAAACGTCAGCACGATTACGACATAGAAATGACAGCACGATTACAATGTCTGATGTACAGGGATGATGGATGTGCCTACACTGAACGACTGAGCATTCAGTGTAGGCACATCCATCATCCCCGTACATGCTGAACCTGAAATGATCGGCAGGTTGACCACCATGTATGAGCGACGATAGATGTAAAAAACGACCAGTGGGCACGTGCATCGCTGGTCGATTTTGACTTTTAAATGTCCGATTTGCTGGCCATTTGCAGGAGATTAACAAGCGATTGAACGATAACGATGTCGTTATCGTTCAATCGGCCTGTTTAATCGCCTACTGGATATGCGCCATAAGTATTTGTTTCCATAAATCTTAGTCATGGACACCGATACCTGTGCATGCAAATTTTACAAGGAAAAAATATTTAGTTGCAAATTAAGACCAGATAGACATGTTACTACCTCCCCCCATTCTGGCACTAGCTTACTTTCAGTATCGAATGCTCGGATACTTGTTACTCCAAGAAACTCCCACAAACATCTTTATTTGCTACAAAAAAATAATTGAAATTGTGACTGTACTAATTACAATTGAAAACAATTATTTTCACAACTGACACTTTAAAAAGTTATTTATTTCACTACCAACATATCAAAAAAAGTAAGATTTTGTTATTTTCAAAAAGATTATGCTGCTTAGGCATCCCCAGCAATAGGCACATGGTGCAGTAAATAAAGAACCAATGTGAAGCCTAAAATATTACTAAACAAGCTTTTCTTTTAGTGGAGGATAATTTAAAATGGTTCAGTGCATGTTTAAAACTTAATGCTAAGACATATTTAAAATGTTACATTACAATTCACAAAATTGTATTTGATGCTCCTGGCAGATTAGAAAATAATATAAACGTGTGCTATTGCAGATAAGACTGATGTACATTTCAGCATGGTTCTGCAGAAAACAGTCTTCTAGACACAGGACGGCTGCCAACTTCCAAAGGAATAATTCTATTATATAGATTGTACATTTGTGTCTGTTGGTGGCTAAGGTGGAGGATTTATCAAAGCTTGGAGAGAGATAAAGTTCCAACCAATCAGCTTCTGTCATTTTACAGACTGTGTTTGAAAACTGACAGTTAAGAGCCGATTGGTTGGTACTTTCTCTCTCTCCAACCTTTGATAAACCTCTCCCTAGGTGTGACAAACATAGGAAACATGGGCTAAGTGAATGGTAATAGCAGATTGCTGAAGATTTGTCATGTGAGCTTATTACATCGTATTGCTACCTTACTCAAATCTAACCTCAGCAATAAGAAGTCAAACACAGTTAAAAAGAAAAAAAAATCTCAACTAATAAAAGAGAACCTGTAGTTTTGCACCAGAAAACCTGCTTTTGATATGCAAAAATAGTTTTTTTTTGGTGAATAAAAGCTCTACGGATAGTAAACATACTAAAAAGGACAGAGGGGAAGATGATCAAAACCCTAAATATAATCAAAACTCTGCTAAAAAAAATAAATTATAAAATAATTTTTTTTTGCTTTAAAGTGAGAATTGAATCTAGACTCCTAAGAAAGGCTTCACAAAACTGTCAGACATTTTGCACATTCAAACATACCAGATTTAAAGATTTTAAAAAGATTTGTCCATTTAAATTATTGTAATTTTATATATTTAATGCAATATTCTACTTTTATTCTCATACTCTGGGATTTTGAATGAATATTTATTAATAAGAAGCATTAAATGTGTAAATATATTATAGTCAAGTTTATAAAACATTGTATGGCAGGGATTGTAGTCTGTACAATGCATTACACACTATAGAAGTTCACTTGGTCACCAGGAAATATGGAGCGTTGAGAACTTGCTAAACCTTGCCTGCAACTCTGGCCTAAATGGGATCACTGCTGTGTTCTCCATACTGCAGGGGAATGCAATGCATCACGTCTAGCCTAGTACTTCTGTATATTACGGTAAGCCACTATATTGTGCTCAGCATACAATAGAACTACTACCAGACTTTGAAAGTCAGGGGTATAAAGTGATTTCCCTGGATGATATTCTAAATACATTTCTCCAAAAACCCCACATTGCTGACTACTGTAGCGCCATAGGTAATGAACTTAATAAAGGTAATCAAGTAAATACAGATAATACTACATAATAAAGAACATTACCACTAGGTGGCTCTAGAACCCTTCTCTCTCTTACTCTCATTAAAAAATTAAACTTTAGTAATATTAGTCTTTCGTCCCAGAGGTTCATCAACCTGTTTCACCTCTGTGAAAATTCACATTTCAAACAACAAAAATAAATAACAGTTCATTATGTTACGTTAACTCAAACAATAGCTGCAGAATCTGAATATATATTAGGAACGTATTTGCTTCTTTCAGTTTGGGGTAGGATATAACAACTTCTAGTTATCTCTAGAAGCTACAAGTGGTAGGGGGCAGCAGCGGCTCCTGTCCTCTTACCTGAGGGGGGGCTGCCGCTGCTTCCGGTCCCTGCACAATGAAGGTCAGGCACCGGGACTCGCGCATGCGCATGACACTAGACCCGCTTCTCGGGGCTGCATTGGTTGCAGCCCCGAGAAGCACTGTAGGGCTACCTGAAAGGAAGAGCAGCTGTCTGCTTATCGCTGCCTGGACTGGCAGTCCCAGGGGGAGGAGACACCTACCCCTGGGGCTGCCTGTGCGTGACTGGCAGGAGGAGCTTCCAATAGGAACCCACCTCCAGTCACAGTGTAGCCAAGTCACGGGCCGCACTGGCTCACTGAAGTGGAGGAGTTTCTCTATGGGGGGACTGCAGCCTCGCAGCCCATAGGTCAAATATGCCACTGGGGGGCATCATTATTTTTCAACTACTAGAATATTTCTAAAACCTCTCCTCAAGGTACCCTAGATTTTCTAGATTCCCTCAAGCAGCAAAAGCATAAATCACCGTGGCAGAAGAATCTTCATATTTACCATTTATATTTTGTTTCCCTATAATGTTATGTGACTACTATAGCAACCAGTGTCACATCATTTAGTGAGCATAGAGGTGTTGAAATACCCCTCTAAACTCTAATTTAATTAAGGCACTCTTCTGCTCTCTCCCCCCATTATGTCTTCACATGACATGCAGATAGCCCCTGGCTGTGCAACAGACTGTAACTGGCAGCCAATGTGTATTGAGTTTATTCTGTGCACTGTGACATCCTGCACCTCTTTCTCCACCCTTTACCATCACATGACTTGATGTGAACTCGTCACAGCCATACTTGTTTGTCCTTTAGAGACAGAAGAAGAGGAAAACACTGACCATCAGATACATGTTTAAATATTTGATTTAAAAGAAAATTAACCCTTCTATGTGGGATTGCTGCATTAAACCCGCATGTCCAGCTGTAAGATAGATCAGAGGGTGAATTACTTTGAAAAGTAAATAAAAAAAATTGAATAAAATAGTGATACTTGTACCAGCTGACTGTATAGGAAATCATTACAGGACTAAAGTCCCTTCTAGCAGATTTAAGGTGTAATGGGAACCACAAATGAAAGCCTTGTTTTGGTAACTAGTGGCTGATTGTACATAGTGACAGGTACACAGTACTTGAATGAAGTAGGACTAGATCAGTATCTTGCTGGTAACCTAGATTAATGACATGAGCGGATTCCGCCAACCAGGGCAACAAGACTCCTGAGAAACAAACAGGAGGCTGCTTCCAGTCACTTGACTCCCCACAATCACAGCTGCTGACAGATGTATATCTAAGCCATTCTATTAATAGCCCCCAGACTCTCTTGGTGTCCTGTTTCCAAAGCATTGCCTTTCTCCCTATGACTTAGCAAGTGAAAAGTCACAGGGACCACTTAACCCATTACACACTGGACAGATCTTCAGTTACTTACACATGCCCTGAGGGTGCCTGCAGTGTTACAGTAATCTTTACATTGCAAAGGTGACAGGTCTGCCCATTATCTTAAGAGCCACAGGCTTAACACTTCTCCTTTTGGTGTTAATCTATTAATAACCAGGATTTTGTACTAGATCCTTTTAGGATACAAGCTATAATATCAGCATTTGACAAGTGTTGCAATCTTGCTACCAGGATATTCTGTATATAAAAAGGACTTTAACTAAAGGACTTGGCGTACAATGGTTCATCTCAAATTGTTGAAGCCACAGACGTAAACAATTTTAGAGCTTCGCACATATTTGGTTTGTAGAAAAAAAAAACCTATAATGAATTAGTGGTATATTTTTTTGCTCACAATATGCTCTTTAATATTCTTGAAGTAAGAGTTCAAAGAGGTTACTCATGTGCCAAATAACTATGAGACTACGCACCTTCCTAAAGTTGAGTCTGTGTATTTTAGACATTACAGGTCACACTATGTTAGTTTGCATAGCAAAAAGCCTCATGGTTATCTTACAAGTGATTACAAATTTGTCACTAAATAGGATTATTTTCCATAATGAGAAACACAGGCAAATGTGCTGAATGTAACCAGAAAAACAATAACTTCTCCCACTTTATATACAGTATCCCCCTGTAAGAGGTTTATGGTCTATACCACTGAGGACCCCTGCCATCTGCCCCCCAGTACATATTTATTGAGTGACGTGTACAGCTGTTTATATACTCTCGCTATTGCTTACAAATTACCCTTTGGGTTTCCATAACCACAAAAGCTACTGACTGCCAATATTAGTTTTATTAGCAGCCAAAAAAAAGCAATCAGTCTACCTCTTCTCCGCCAGTCTGTCACAGCGAGCTTTACAAGAGGCTGTTCAATAAAACAACTTTTCCTAACCTAAATTAAGGTTTGCCAAATGACAGTAATAAAATACATTAGCGCATTTAAAAAATCAATGTATGTACAACTCCAGGAGCACTGATAGTACGTTCTTAAAGTATACTTTTTTTTTTTTTACTGATCATGTCTCATCACGGACATATTTTGATCAATTAACATGCGATTGTGTAATGAATAATATATTACCCAACCTATTACGATTTGCCACCCACATTGACATCGTCAAGTTCACCAGTTCACCTGCAGTGGAAAGGCAGTGCGAGTTATACACAAGGGCCATCAGTCTTAAAAACAAATGGAACATGGATAATTAAAAACAGGAAGTAAAAATGTATTCTAAAATAATTATCCATAATCCGAACCAAATGATCAACCTCCTAACATTTCAGCACAGAGCAGCAATCGGGGCGTGTGATTAAAGTGTAAAACGTTACATTCAATTAGTTCAGGCTCTCAGTTGGCAGTCAGGTGACAGGACAGATCTTTAAAAACATTCTCATTAAAAACTCTTTTAGGTTAGGATTCTGGGTTGACTATTTCAAGAGACAGAAGCCAGGACCCATGAAGCCCTATGCGCTTTTTCACCAATAGCAGCAAATTATGTAACCATGTAAGAATCGGATACCAACATTGGGATTTTATGCTCTTGATCGTAAAGTAGTAAGATTGGTCATTCTTTGGTTCATGTTTCAGATCAGATTTTATGCCAGAGTGTATGGACTAAAAACAAATAACCAATTAGGACAAGGGAAGACTTAATTGTCCTTTGCAAGAACCAATACGAACAGCTCAACCTGGAAGAGGCGTGCACAGTCCATACGGCCAGAGGAGAAGGTAAAAGAAAGCGAAAGAAAACAGCACTAAGACCTATTAAGCAAAAACATCACCAGTTTGTATAAAAAAACAAAAAACAAAATAGCCACAGTGCATTAACTTTCATGAGGGCAAGTGGTCTCTGTCAGCACCACAGTGACAGTCACACCAGTGTCAGTTTATGTCACTTGCTTTGCACAGCTCTATTTCCTGGTCTGCTCCCTGCGGCACCGGCTCGGTGTGATCAGTTGGCTAGACAATGAGCCACCAGGGTGTCAATCAGATAGACTGCAAACCTTGTCAAAACAACTCCAGAGGTGACAAAACCAACACACCCACCTCCTTTTCTGTGGAGCATTAACTGTAAATGGTTTTATAAAAATAGAGTGTGTCCGAGCACCTTGTGGACATTCCTGCGTTATCTGCCTCTCAGCTGTCATTTTGCCTGAGGCAGGCCAGTGTGTCAACGGAAGAGAGATGGATGGGAACGTGTGTCTTCTGCTGTCAAAGCTGCTGTGATAAGGAGGGAGGGGGGCTGGCTGTGTGGGCAAAGGATATTAGCAGTCACTGGTGCTGCTGGTGGGAAACCATGACTAGAGCAAGTAGTGTTAGCAGGGAGGTCACTCAAAGCGTCGCAGGTGGTTGTATAGGGACTGGACATAGGTGAACACACACATGGGGTCCGGCTTCCTGCCCATCATCAGCATGTCCTCAACTTCTATCAGCCGGTCGCAGTGGGCCATTTTCCTGTAATATTAAGCAACAAAAATACATGCTTAGCTCAAGCAATTATGAATATAAATGTCAGGAAATAACTACAGTAATACAAAAGTTAGCAATCAACCTTCAGAGATCAGCCAATTACATGCAATTAGATAGTGACAAGAAAAACGTTGGCCTATTACCTTTAATGGGGCAGCAGGGGTGGGCTCTTATCGGAGCCCGTGTCCTGCCGATTGAAAAGGAATACATTTGAATAAAAAAGGATATGGATTCTTAATTTCCGGGTGTTAGCCGCAAATTAATAATATAAATATGCCCCATTAGCAACTGGTATTCCATTCCTCTATGGTGTGTTTGGAGTTTGCAACTCATCACAATATGAGCAATGATGCACCTTTGATTACTTACTGCTTTTTCTTCAAAACGGCAAATTCAGTGGTTCCCAAACTGGGTGGCGTAGCACCCTGGGGTGCCGCAGGAAGGGCTACCGACAGCTCTGCCGGGCCCAGATACAGGGGGAGGGTGTGACCAGACCCCCTCCTTCCGGCAAAAAAAGGGGGCGCAGGTGTCGGGGGTGGGTGTGCAATCGCTCCCCCCTCCCGCATATAACGCAGGGAGAGAGGTCTGGCTGCTGCTGTAGCTGCCTCTCCCCCTAGCGTGACAGCAGTGTGTGTGCCGGGCTGGGAAGAGAGGCTGCTGCAGCAGAAGTCAATCCTCTCTCCCTGCTGCCCGAACTTGGCGGCAGCTGGGACGGGGTGGGGGGGCGGGCTGCAGGACCCGGGCCCTTCAACAGGCTCGGGCCCGGGTAAATAGTACCCGCTATCCTCTCCAGGCCTCGGGTTTGTGGCCCTGTACAAATAAAATTATTTTTAGCCAGTGTGATTGGCAGCAGCCAGCACTGGTTTTGCCTATCAAAAAATATGTGGAAGTGCAGCCCAGTCATCCACCACGTAACTGAACCTAAGGCTGTCATATAAGCACAATGTACTTCATTTAATTTGTGCTAAATTTCTTAATAAGAAACTTATGCCCCAGGGGTGCTGTGGAAAAAATGCTTATACTCTAGGCCGGGTGTATGGATCCCAAACTTTTTTGAATCTTGCTCACGGCCGGCTCTAGGGGTGTTCGACCAGTGCGGTCGAACAGGGGCACCACCCATAGAGGGCGCGCCCCTCCCAAACATCCCGATTTCAGCGGGACAGTACTGGCCCGCTGTTCCACCCATAGGCCGAAGTGGCCAGCGAGTGGTGAAATCGGGAGGTTAGGGACCCCCACCGCTGCAGTGTGCGGCGGTGCCGGTCCCCGGAGTCTGAATGGATGCTGCATGCATGCCTATGGTAATTAGGCCATGCCCCAATTTTTGGCCGTGCGCGATGTGAGGGCGCACTTTGTAGAACTGGCACTGGAGCCGGCACTGGATCTACTGGGCTAATTAATAAATGACAGGGTTGTGATGTGACAATCGAATTGTACTTGTTTCTCTGCACAATAGGACTCTACAAAACCAATATATATATATATATATATATATATATATACATACATACATACATACACACACACACGCACACACACCCCCCATCTAACTATATACAAACATGTATAGATATACATACTGTATATAATCCTTTTTGAGGACAGCACTCCGTGGAGCTTTGATTGAGATGATGCTGTTTGTTGTAATGACAAAGGTCATTAATATAAATAAAACGTTGAGCACCTATATCCTATACTGTTGATAAAACAATTTTTTTCTATCAAAAAAAACTGACAAGTGCTGCTCTTATACACTGAGGTGCCAAAAGTTATTGAATAGATGTCTATTACTGTGTAGGACCCCCTCTAGTCTCGCGACGTGCAGCAAATCGACACGGCATCTATTCCATAAGTGGACAAAAGCCCTCTAGAGAGATGTTGGCCCATGCCACCTGGATAGCTTCCCATTGTAGGTGCAGGATCTTTGGTGCGATGGCCCTCTCCACCACGTCCCATTCATGCTCGATTGAGTTTATGTCAGACGAACATGGTGGCCACACCATTTGTCTGAACAATCCAGAATGCTCACAGCTTGGGACTGATGACATGGTGCATTATCCTCCTGAAATATTCCATCATTGTGGAGGTACATGAAGGGCTGCAAATGGTGATCAAGCAATGCAACATAGCTGTTACCGGTCAATGACAAACCTTGCACCATTATGAAACCACCACCAGCCTGAACAGTGCCTTGTTGACAACTGAGATCCATGGCTCATGGGGTATGCACCACACCCGAACCAACTGGAACCCCGACAAACCGGACCATGCCACATAATGCCAGTCCTCCAGAGTCCAATTAGCAACATCACAAGCCCAGGTGATGCACTTTGTCCCGTGTAATAGTGTTATTAGTGTAATAGTTATCCCATGGAAGCTAAAGAACACTGCACTAAATCTGTTGGATTTACATCTGGTACCTCCTACATTGAATGTGGATGTGATTTGAGCCAGTGTAGCTTGTCTGTTACCACGGACAATTCTGGCCAGACGCCCATGGTCACGAACATTAAGTACCCATGAGGTATTCCCAGTACACATGTGACACTGTAGGACGAGTGTTGAATGTCCACACAACGGTATACAATCGGGAAGCCGGCTGCCGATCGAAGGGATGGCGGGCGCCGCGAGCGGACAGGTTTAGGCAGCAGGGAAGGGGGGGGGTTAGGCACTTAGAGGGGGGATTAGGGTTAGGCACTTGGGGGGGAGATTAGGCACCCTTAAGGAGGGTTAGGGGGTTATATTAGGTTAGCCAATACTTACCTATCCACGATCGGGATTTCCAGCGCTGTAGGGCTTCCGCTGCCGGGAACTCTGCTGTGGTCGGCCAGGCGCTGCCGGGAATACCGATTCCCACACAAATGGAATATCCCATCCGTTGGGCACCCACTATCATACCCTGTTCGAACTCCGATAATTCAAATCACCTTGCCATGAGCAGCCTAGCCGGTGTTCAAACCGCATTTCAAAAACGTCTCATTATGGTGAGGCCACCTACCATTACCTTTACATACTGCTATCCCATGACTACATGCACTTCGGTATATATTCAGTAGCCTGAATTTATCTTCCATGATCTACCTGGAACAGCACCCCAGCAGCTGCAATGGAACATGAGTGCATTATATCTGGATACATAGCAGCCATAACATTAAAACCACTGACCGGTGAACTGAATAACATTACAATGACACCTGTCGGGGGGTGGGATATATTAGGCAGCAAGTGAACAATCCGTTCTTGAAGTTGCGTTCTGAATCAGGCCCAATATACATTCTCAGTGGGTTAGATTTACCATAACTGCCTACATGACCATCTCATTAACAGACACTTGAGAAAAGTTTGCATGCAATTACATTTCAAATTTCATATGAAGTTGTCACCTCTTATAGTAAAATGACTGTAACGCACAAGGCTGGAATAAGTCTATATGTCCGAATTCACCACAAGTGGAGCTTCAGATCACAGTGATCCAGCATGACCTGAATGCAGTGGAAACTCAATGCACCTATTCTTTAAAGTTCAGTGGATGACCTCACACACATACATATAGGATCTGTCAGCCAACCTGTTTTTTCCATACTGCTGGATCAAGTTCCATCCAATTTAGTTTGATCATTTGTTTGTTTTATTTGGCTACACCCTGGACCACACTGCCATTGTAAGAACACATTGTAAGAACTGGGGCAGGATGTACTAGCTCTGGAAAGTGGTAAATTGGAGAGTGATAATTTACCGACCAATCCGCTCCTGTCATTTTTCAAACACAGCCTGTAAAATGACAGTTCAGAGCTGAGTTCCTGGTAGTTTATCACTCTCCAATTTATCCCTTACTAGAGCTTAGTACATCTATCCCTGTTCATCAAAAATGTCATGGTCCGAGCCCATACTAAAACAACCTGATGCAGCGAATAAGTGAAAAAAAAAACATACAAAACATACAGTATACTTGAGATACTGACATATTAAGAACAGTCACAGTGATCCCCTAAATGTAGTCAATGCAATCTCCAGGGGCCTATAGAAAAGAAGGTCTTCAGCTATGTACTTTTCTAGTTACAATGGTATGGATTAACACTATTAACAAGTCTTAGGTTTTTGCATTCTGCTTTCCCTTTAATGGCAACTGTGTGATTAACTGCAGTTAATCAAATTATAGGATTTGTTTTCATTCTGGGAGAGAGATAATGTGATAGTGGTTGTGAAACGCGTTGGAGTTCGCAGCACCTCACTAAGCAGATGATCTGCAGTACTAGTGCCAAGGCACTATGTGGATTGTTTTATCCTGTGCCACATTCTTCATACTTCATTAAAAGTGCAGTGACAGAAGTGCACTCCTGACTCGAGCTGTGGATTAGAATTCAAAACCACAGGATTTCTGACACTGGGTTCACCCAAATCTCTGATTACAGGCAAAGGATTAATATGGGGTTTGATGAAGCATTGGTAACAATGCAGCTTGCGTCCACCTGTCCTTCATGTGCTTGGACTTAGGCATCTGACACTGCTCAAACCAATCTTATTTCAAAATAAATCCACTAAACAGTTTTTAAAAAACAAAACTTATTTAACCATCAATTATATTACATAAGCAGAAACATTTCTACCATGTAAACTACAAGAACAGCTGCTTTGTTCTTCATTTAATGAATAATTAAGTGGCACAGAATATATATTTGTTTTACGCAAACATTAAATTTAAAAAAAATATTGCTTTTCAGCTTTTTTTCTATTGTCCTTCACAGAAATAATAACACTGACCAATCAAGACATTGCCCAGGGGCAGGCTGTAGTCACACAGGGACTAAAGACCGTCATTGGCACATTAAGCACTTCATTCCACATTCATGCACATACATAAAAACCCATAGGGTTGTGAGCAAAAATGTGCGAGGCCGGAGTGATATAGTGCCGCAAATTGCAGCGCCGTTGCCAGCATTTCGCCCCATTCACACCTAATTGGATTGACCCCTAATAATAAATCATTGTGAATGGCTTTAACAGGCTGGAAGGCTATACACTTTAAATCTTTAATAAATAGGGAATATAATCAGTATTCATTTTATGACTTCACGTGATCTCCCGCAAAGTAAATTTTACATTTTATTCTCTGCATATAGTAAATGTTACAATTGTTGTATAGCAAAGCTCCACCTTTAGGCCGCTGCCAGGTGGGTACTATGAATGCTTGCGTCTATCTAGCTAGAATATCATAGAGAAAGAAAAGAAGACTCTTTGTTGGGGGCACTCAAAATAGAAAGTATGTAGAATTGGATGTATTCAATATAAAACTTAACATTTATTCTTATATATTATATAAAATATTGGACAATATACTACATGTAACATACAGACATACAAAGAAAGCCCCTCATTAGTCAGTAAATACCGACCATGAGATCATTAATTCAGGAGTGAAAATGAGCTTTTGTGCAGTTTGCAACAAAAAGGTTCTATAATTCGTAACTATTCACTCACCCAGAGTAAGAATAAATATTTGTGCACTTTGCAACAAAATAATTATAAATAGTAGTTTAATCCAGTGTGATTAGTCCTGGCGAATATTAATAAAACTTGCAAAAGCCCAAGTGGATGTATCCTGCTAAGGGGTAAGTACTGATTAAGCATAAAATAAATACACCTATAACCGTGAACTTTCTCCTAATTCCACATAAATAGTAGCTTGGTTCAGAAGGTGAAGAAGGCAGAGCCCCTGCCGAAACGCGTTGGAGACCCCCCTACATTCTGACACCACAGCCAGCTTACACCAGAGCTCTTCATTCCTGCGGAGAACTCGGTCGAGCCTTGCTGCTTCCAGAACCCTCTCTACCCACCACCCGCAGGGCCGCGCTGGGCATCACACCTAGCAAAGCCCTTCGCACCCCTCTTGATCACCACTCCACCTGCTAGACCCAGGCGACCACGCACCGCCCCCTGGGAGCAACCAACACCAGCTCCACTCACAGCTGTTCGTCCAGCAGCAATCCCTAAGCGATCCACACCAGCAGGCACCCACCAGGCAGCGGGAACAGAACGCCAGCAACGCGGTGCACCAAGCCCCACAGTGCACCAGCAAGCCACTACCACACACAGAGCTTCCTCCAACCGCTGACACCGCAACAGCCATCCAACACCGCATCTGCAAAAGGAAACTAACACCAGCTACCAGCAGCCCAAGCCTTTTTCACCAACAAATCCTACCGGTAGGTAAGTGACTCCGAGACTTATACCCCTGCGCGGGACGCCGCCAGGGTGTACATCCACAACCGCCAGACCCGCTGCCAACCCACCACTCCCCACCCCCCGAGACATCCTAAGACTGTTGACCAAAGGTCCAGCAGGGGTAACGTGCCGGTCTATTGAACTGCACGGAAAGGAGCCCCCTAAAAGGGTCCACTCACCTCCCCAGTCTCCACCCACACACACCCCCAAGTGGATCGCTCACCCCACCTGGGTGCCTGGGACCAAACAGGATTAGTACTGTTTTTTTCCAATAAACCCTTTGGCCCCCATTTCTGCCTCTGTCTTCATTTCCTCACCCACCACCTCCAGTCCATTAGACCCCCTTCCCTCCCTACACCCCATCACTCCACAAACAACATCGAACACAAAAGACCACAACACACTATTACTTCAGCATTACACCCATAGGGCGAGCGCACCCTCCGCACCCTCTACCCCATTATATCGTTACACAGGACTCGGTACTCCTGCTTTTAGGAAGGTGCAGCACCCCGACACAAACAATACATCTCACATCCCATCTGCCCATACAGCAGAGCGCAGTTCAAACCCATCATTTGCAGTTTGAAATAACCTGATGTATTCTGAAGCCATAGGTGCATTTTAGTAACGTTGAATGAACCAGAGTGAAACAATATTATAACAATATATTGATTTCAAGAACCAATATTGAGGAACCACCAGCATAAAAATATCACAGTGTCACCTAAAGCAAAGGAAAAAGTTATAACTGTATAATAGGTTTGTAGTATAGCTGCCACAGAGTGGTGAGCCTAATAATGGTGAGTTAATTCAGTAAGATGCCCAGATATTGTCCCCCTCGTTTCTGCTGTCTCCGTGTCATGTATCACACAGAGGACATGGGATGAGAGAACGAGGTTGGCAGCTGGTGGGAAGAAAGACAGAAAGCACTTCTGCTGTCAGTATGCATAAGGCTACGTCTATACTGTTATCATAGACATTGCAGGACAAACGTGGTCAGCAAAACTGATGAGAGAGTGCAGAAAGTGTACCTGTAGCAAACCGGTTCAGTAGGAGTTCCACTCTATGCCAGTCAGCCGAAACGTCACCGGACGGGTGCACCGGGGATATCTGGAGCGGCTAATTGCCGTGGGTATGGGCACCGGTCAGATGCTGGAGAAAATTTCAAATGACTATAGTCAGGAGGGAGGGCAATTTGCAAGGTAAGTTCGTGAAGCGGGTGGCAAGGGACTATACCACGCGTCTCCGGCAAGCAGTCATCAGGTTCTTAGCTGGCCGCTTAGATCACGTGAAACAAATGTCAGGTGAGCGGACGGTGACGAGCTGCACTGAACGTCTCTTTGGTAGTCGGCTGGATGGTGCCCGGCCGGCCGAATCACAGTGGAGGTGATGACGTACGTTTCGCCTGTAGGAAAGGCTTGTTCACATCAGTGCGGTGTAACATACGAGGACCAAATATATACCTCTGCGCTTATTGAATCTAATTAAGATAATTAGTAGATTATTAAGGGTTCTTGTTGGCAGATAGTTATTGTATAAATCTCACCAAGTCTCCAAAAGGGAAGTTAGGGAAAGGGAAAAAGAAAGGAAAGAAAATTCCATTCATTTTATGAATTGATCATGTTATCAGGGAAAATGTTCACAAGTATATATATTTTATGATAATAGCAACACTTAGAGGGACATAGTTCAATAGCTGATGTCCGTCAGTAATATAGTTAAAAAGGTTTAATTTCAGGAACATGCATAATATATAGCTGCAAAAACGTATTGCATAATGCATATAATAAATATATATATTAAGACCAATGATCTTGGTTTGGTAATGGTACATGTAGAAAAAATTTTTTTGTTTAATATACATGATCAGCGACATAGATACTCTTAGAGGAAACATGCAAAATGAAATTAATTGAGAAGGAAAGAGATTTTTTATTAAAACATGTAGAAAATTAGTCAATGCATAGTGCCATCATAATGTAGCAGATGTCTAACACTTTGCATAACCCAATATATTGATTATATGTTTATTTCCATCTTATTATGAATCTCCTAAGCTAGATGTAATTACATAAGGGGTAACTGAAAGATGGCATGTAGGACAAGTAGCATATTAGTGAGTGACCAAAAGCCAAATAAATAACCAATGTGTTGATCATATCAGAGCGCCGTCAATTAATATGAAAGTATGAACCTAGTAGCTAAGAGAAAAAAGTAGCAGTGTGATGTTAATAATGCCAAAGCATAGTGAAAAAGCTGGAGACGGGGAATTAGATATAAGTATAGTTAGTACTAACACTGGAAATAAATATAACCAGTGAGGGATGCAAAGTAAGATTAAATATAAGTAAAAAGGACATAAGACAAGATAAGATGACAACATAAGTAAGGTGACCCTTAATTTGGGAAATGGAAGACCTTAGAAAATGTGGAGTTCAGAGGAAGGGGCTGTAATTAATATTTTCATTAAGGCCGCTAGGTGTAAGGGTCCCCAAGTTAAAGGTCCATTGGCTTTCTCTCTTGAGTAATTCCCTGGTCAGGTCACCTCCTCTTATACCCAATTTTACTTCTTCCAGACCGAAGGCCTTGAAGTTCTTCAAATCGCCCTTGTGTTTATAGTAAAAATGTCTTGCCACGGATGTCAGTTGTTTCATCCTTGTTATATCTGAGGGTGCATTTCTCACTGTGCCAAGATGTTCCAAAATCCTCTCTTTAAGCATCCTAGTGGTCATACCAACATATCTTGCACCACAATCACACGTGATGCAGTACACCACCCCTTTGGTCCTGCAATTAATGTAGTTCTTAATGGGAATTGATGTTCCATATCTGTTGGTGACCTCCTTTTTCTTTATCATATGTGGGCACGCTTTGCATGACCCACAAGGGTAAGAGCCTTTGGTAGATAATGGTAGAGGAGTAGTTCGTCTATAATGGCTCTGAGTGAGATTGTCGCGCAGATTAGGGGACCGTCTCCAACTCATGGCTACACGTTTACCCAAAATAGGTGACAAATCGTTGTCCAAGAGGAGAATATGCCAATGTTTCTGGATAATATTCCTGATGGTTCTCCACTCTTGGCAGAAGTCCCCCACGAATCTAATAGTCTCCAATGCGTTTTTCTCTTTTCTTTGTCCGAAAATGAGTTCATCCCTGTTAATTGCATTGGTGGTTCTTACAGCTTTTTTAATGGACCTATTACTGTACCCTCTTTCTCTTAATCTGGAGGACAGTATTTGACTTTGTTGTGTAAACACTCTCTGATCAGAACAGTACCTACGAAGGCGAAGAAATTCGCCCTTAGGAATGTTCTCCAATGTAGGTGGAAAATGGGAACTTGTTTGGTGGAGAACACTATTGGTAGCCGTCTTTTTTCTAAACAATTCAGTTTCTAGAGTGCCCTCCAAATTTTTATAGATTTTAAGATCTAAAAAGGTGATCACAGTATTGCTGATTTCATGTGTTAGTCTCAGATTAAGAGAATTCTGATTTAAAATCTGAATGAATTCAAGCAGGAGTTTCTCATCACCGTCCCATATGACAAGAATGTCATCAATATAGCGATGCCACGCTATAATGTGATGAGTGTAGGGATCATTGGTTTAATTAAACACGTGTTCTCGCTCCCACCATCCCAAGTAGATATTTGCATAGGTTGGTGCGCAAGCCGCGCCCATTGCTGTACCCCTGGTCTGCAAAAAAAATTTGTCAAAAGTAAAGAAATTATAGTGTAATACAAAATGTAATAACTCTAGGATGAAATCCTGGAACTCATTATGATCTTCCATGGCTTGAAAGTACTGTACTGCCATGATACCAAGTGAGTGATTGATGCTTGTGTATAGTGCTTCCACATCTAAACTGGCTAGTATCTGGTTGTCCTCCAATTTTATATCATGCAGCTTTTTGAGGACGTCCGACGTGTCCCTAGTGTAGGAGGGGAGTTGTAAAACAAAATGCCGGAGATGTAGATCTATAAACATACTGGCTCTTTCAGATAAGCTACCAATACCAGATACTATTGGTCTGCCAGGTGGGGTCAGACTGTTCTTATGCACCTTGGGGAGAAGATAGAAGGTCGCCAATTTAGGGTGTTCTACCTTCAAATAAGTATGTTCAGATTTTGTGATGATCCCATTCCCAAAGGCTCTATTGATCATGTTAGAGTATATGCTTTTGAACGTGTCAGTTGGATTCAGGAGTATTTGTTGATAACAGTCCTCGTCCATCAGGAATATTATCCAGAAACATTGGCATATTCTCCTCTTGGACGACGATTTGTCACCTATTTTGGGTAAACGTGTAGCCATGAGTTGGAGACGGTCCCCTAATCTGCGCGACAATCTCACTCAGAGCCATTATAGACGAACTACTCCTCTACCATTATCTACCAAAGGCTCTTACCCTTGTGGGTCATGCAAAGCGTGCCCACATATGATAAAGAAAAAGGAGGTCACCAACAGATATGGAACATCAATTTTCATTAAGAACTACATTAATTGCAGGACCAAAGGGGTGGTGTACTGCATCACGTGTGATTGTGGTGCAAGATATGTTGGTATGACCACTAGGATGCTTAAAGAGAGGATTTTGGAACATCTTGGCACAGTGAGAAATGCACCCTCAGATATAACAAGGATGAAACAACTGACATCCGTGGCAAGACATTTTTACTATAAACACAAGGGCGATTTGAAGAACTTCAAGGCCTTCGGTCTGGAAGAAGTAAAATTGGGTATAAGAGGAGGTGACCTGACCAGGGAATTACTCAAGAGAGAAAGCCAATGGACCTTTAACTTGGGGACCCTTACACCTAGCGGCCTTAATGAAAATATTAATTACAGCCCCTTCCTCTGAACTCCACATTTTCTAAGGTCTTCCATTTCCCAAATTAGGGGTCACCTTACTTATGTTGTCATCTTATCTTGTCTTATGTCCTTTTAACTTATATTTAATCTTACTTTGCATCCCTCACTGGTTATATTTATTTCCAGTGTTAGTACTAACTATACTTATATCTAATTCCCCGTCTCCAGCTTTTTCACTATGCTTTGGCATTATTAACATCACACTGCTACTTTTTTCTCTTAGCTACTAGGTTCATACTTTCATATTAATTGACGGCGCTCTGATATGATCAACACATTGGTTATTTATTTGGCTTTTGGTCACTCACTAATATGCTACTTGTCCTACATGCCATCTTTCAGTTACCCCTTATGTAATTACATCTAGCTTAGGAGATTCTTTAATAAGATGGAAATAAACATATAATCAATATATTGGGTTATGCAAAGTGTTAGACATCTGCTACATTATGATGGCACTATGCATTGACTCATTTTCTACATGTTTTAATAAAAAATCTCTTTCCTTCTCAATTAATTTCATTTTGCATGTTTCCTCTAAGAGTATCTATGTCGCTGATCATGTATATTAAACAAAATTTTTTTTTCTACATATACCATTACCAAACCAAGATCATTGGTCTTATTATATATATTTATTATATGCATTATGCAATACGTTTTTGCAGCTATATATTATGCATGTTCCTGAAATTATACCTTTTTAACTATATTACTGACGGACATCAGCTATTGAACTATGTCCCTCTAAGTGTTGCTATTATCATAAAATATATATACTTGTGAACATTTTCCCTGATAACATGATCAATTCATAAAATGAATGGAATTTTCTTTCAGGCGAAACGTACGTCATCACCTGCACAGTGATTCGGCCGGCCGGGCACCATCCCGCCGACTACCATAGAGACGTTCAGTGCAGCTCGTCACCGTCCGCTCACCTGACATTTGTTTCACGTGATCTAAGCGGCCAGCTAAGAACCTGATGACTGCTTGCCGGAGACGCGTGGTATGGTCCCTTGCCGCCCGCTTCATGAACTTGCCTTGCAAATTGCCCTCCTTCCTGACTATAGCCGTTTGAAATTTTCTCCAGCATCTGACCGGTGCCCATACCCACGGCAATTAGCCGCTCAAGACATCCCCGGTGCACCCGTCCGGTGACGTTTCGGCTGACTGGCATAGAGTGGAACTCCTACTGAACCGGTTTGCTACAGGTACACTTTCTGCACTCTCTCATCAGTTTTGCTGACCACGTTTGTCCTGCAATGTCTATGATAACAGTATAGACGTAGCCTTATGCATACTGACAGCAGAAGTGCTTTCTGTCTTTCTTCCCACCAGCTGCCAACCTCGTTCTCTCATCCCATGTCCTCTGTGTGATACATGACACAGAGACAGCAGAAACGAGGGGGACAATATCTGGGCATCTTACTGAATTAACTCACCATTATTAGGCTCACCACTCTGTGGCAGCTATACTACAAACCTATTATACAGTTATAACTTTTTCCTTTGCTTTAGGTGACACTGTGATATTTTTATGCTGGTGGTTCCTCAATATTGGTTCTTGAAATCAATATATTGTTATAATATTGTTTCACTCTGGTTCATTCAATGTTACTAAAATGCACCTATGGCTTCAGAATACATCAGGTTATTTCAAACCCCATTTATAGGTGGTAATGTTTAGCGTATGTACGGAGAAATGCACCCAATTGGGGTTGCTTTATCCACTCAATTGCGTGTTTATGGTCCACTTGCCGGTCATACAATATCTATAATCTAGAGTGCCGGTTAGTAATTAGATAGCTGAACCAAGCTACTATTTATGTGGAATTAGGAGAAAGTTCACGGTTATAGGTGTATTTATTTTATGCTTAATCAGTACTTACCCCTTAGCAGGATACATCCACTTGGGCTTTTGCAAGCTTTATTAATATTCGCCAGGACTAATCACACTGGATTAAACTACTATTTATAATTATTTTGTTGCAAAATGCACAAATATTTATTCTTACTCTGGGTGAGTGAATAGTTACGAATTATAGAACCTTTTTGTTGCAAACTGCACAAAAGCTTATTTTCACTCCTGAATTAATGATCTCATGGTCGGTATTTACTGACTAATGAGGGGCTTTGTTTGTATGTCTGTATGTTACATGTAGTATATTGTCCAATATTTTATATAATATATAAGAATAAATGTTAAGTTTTATATTGAATACATCCAATTCTACATACTTTCTATTTTGAGTGCCCCCAACAAAGAGTCTTCTTTTCTTTCTCTATGATATTGTAACTCTCTGACTCAGGGGAGCACCGCCAACCTTTGATTTTTCTTCTTGCACCAATTGTGTATAAAAAATTTTTTTTTCTCGTAGTTGGTTCTTCATTAATTATATTTGTCTTACCCTTCAATTATGCTATGAGAATTAGCAAAGACGGGGTTTTTTCCTTTCTGGTCTTTATCCTGTGCGGGCTCCAAAATTCACATTCTCTGTCTATCTAGCTAGGCAAGTACTAATCTTACACCAGCCAATGGGAAATTTACTAAGCAGCAGCTTAATGATGATATTCATAGCAACATGGCTTGCGCGCTGTGGGACATATAGAGATACAAATGGATCCCTATTTGCAATCCAGACTCTCTTCGGAGCGGGATAGTGCCTTCTGAAAATTACTTCGTTCCAGTAGTCAAGCTTTTCTAAGCTTGATAAATAGCGCAACCGGAATGTCCCCATTGTATAGGGACTGCAATGAGCTCCGTTAGTCACCAGAAGACAGGAGATGTTGCATATATCACTTGCATTACAGGCTTATTAAATACCTCTTCACTTAATTTACTGCTAATTCTGCAGAAACCGTAATCAACGGGAAAAATAGGGATGAAAAATAGTCACCTTATTAAGAAGAAACAGCTATCTTGTTAATAAACTAGCTTGTTAATAAATTAGTAATGCTAGTGACAGCAAGCACGTGGTTCCTATCATAAAAACTCTACTACAGGCATGTGTTTTACCGCCAGTTGATCTTGTTTTTGACAACGATACCAGCTTTTTCTGTGTTGTATCATTTATTTATTATAGTGTCCAAAGTACTTACTGGGACAAAAGGTGAACAAAAAACAGGTTATATAGGTCTACAGGTCTCATTTTACATCAGTCTAAAAGTGCCCATACACAGTGCGATAAAGCGGCCGATCTGACGGATTGGTATGATTTGGCTGCTCTATCGTACTGTGTATGGGCATGATATCGGACAGAGCGCGCACCCGTGGAGTCGTACATCGCACCCCCAGATCTTACTGCAGGTTCAGTCGATCTGGGGATGCGATGTGCGTTCCCATGCAGCGCTATGCGGGTGGGGGAGGGGGAGCCGGACGTCGGATCCCCCATTGCGTCGCACGGTGCATATCGCACAGTGTATGGCCAGCTTTAGATAACCTATAACTATACAGATACTGTCAAGCCTAGCATGTGTAGACAGCAATGCTTCTCTATATATAAATGCACCTGATGCTAGCACCACCGTATTGGGCCGCATACTCCCAAATGACAAACATTCAACCCTAGGTAAGCAATCTACAACTCTGAAAAGATGAAAGAATGCAAAAAAAAATCTGTAACATGGTAAAAACCGTCTTAAACGTTAGATAGCGCATGATGCAATATTTCATTGTGAGGAAATATCCAATATTGTGCGTACACAGTTACACACTATGCAATTGCTACTTCCGATCCTCATTATTTAGCTGTCCAAATGATTGGAAGGAAAAAAAGAGATTTACATATGCATGCCCGAAGCCATTACAGGGCTCAACAGTGCCATGCACTGACCCATCCTTTTAGCATGACATTGGGGAAATGCAGCAGTATCTGGACAGTCTTCAAGACGCTCCGGACAGCTGTACACATGGCAAGGTGCCTGCCTGTAGTGTCCAAAGGACGCTACGGACGGCACTGCCACAGCAATACTGGCTGCAGGGCGCCATTCTAGACACCCTGCTAGCCAGAAGGAAGGGCCATGGGGCATTTGATCATAGGCATTTATTGTCTGCATAAGAACAATACCTGTCCCACAATGCATTACACAATACAAGATAGGAATTTAATAGAAGAGTAATAAAAAAATATATGTGTGTAGCAAGAATAATAAAAACATTTTCAGTGGATGCAATTACATTTATTGTTTAGATATTATGCTACTTCCTCCTAATATTTTCAGTGCATTTTATCACATTGATGCAAGGATTCCTAGAACACTACATAGTAAATATAGCACCATTGTAATCGCTATGAATGCTGTCCAAAAGAATGTTAATTACTTTTTAATTATGTCACAGCCCTTAAATAACAAACCGGTAGCAGGTGTGCAGAACTTGGCACTATACTAACGCTGGGTGATCTGTCCTGTGTGTTTTGCTGACATATCCATTTATCAGCACCCTGCGGGCCTGATTCAGAGATGGACACAGGGCTGATATTTACGCAGTAGAGCGATTATCTGTGATCTGTGTATGAGTTGCACTTCACGTGTCAACTTTTATTACAATCAGTGGTCACAGCGAGGATTTGACTGTAGACCGACTGTCAGGGAACATTTGGGGGACTGGCGACGTAATTTTGTAGGTGTGTCGCGACTGTTTCAGGGGCGTTTCACAAACTGCGATTGTGATCTCATATGCAGGAAAAATGACTCCGGCTCCAGGGTTACACAGAACTCCAATAAATCGACTGATCTGCAACATATCCCAACGGCTGAGACATTTGCATGTTTTCGCACAGCCCCTGCGTACAAACTCACAGCAGTGGTGGCATTAGCGTCTTTCTCTGATCCAGGCCCCGTGTCCAGCACTACTACAAGTGCCAGACGCCCAGCTATGCTGTGAGTTATCCCATAGAAACAATTACCAAGCAACTGGCAATTGGGTCATCTTGGTTGGCCTGGGTTCCTCTGCTTGATGAAGATCTCAGCAGAGTTATCAGACAGCTCTGTGGTAAGTGGATACCACACAGGGTATTTTGAGAGGTGACAAAATGATATGCATGTAGGTCATGTGTGCAGAAATTATTATTTATTACCAGTTATATATATAGTGCACACATATTCCGCAGCGCTTCACAGAGAATATTTGGCCATTCACATCAGTCCCTGCCCCAGTGGAGCTTACAATCTATATTCCCTACCACATGTTCATGTTCACGCATGCACACACACACTATGGTTAATTTTGGTGGGAGCCAATCAACCTACCAGTAGATTTTTGGAGTTTGGGAGGAAAAAACCCACGCAAGCACAAGGAGAACATACAAACTCCACACAGTTAGGGCCATAGTGGGAATTGAACCCACGACCTCAGTGCTGTGAGGCAGTAATGCTAACCATTACACCATCTGTGCTACCCATATTATATACAATACTTATTTACTGAAAGCTCCATAAATGAGGATAACATATGTGGTCTATTATTTCCTCTACTAAAGCAGAGCACATACGGACTGTGACAAGATTTATTTAACCTGACCTTCTCGGCACAAAGTGATGACAAGTTTCAAGAATACCATGTGGAACAAGGACCTTTCACAACTGTATCAGGCCTGGATTTGTGGGTAGGCTACTAAAGCTCTGGTGGTGAGAGTGTATGGGTGGCGCCTAGCTATGCGTTAATTATTCTCGCTAACTATTTATTCATTATTTTTCTACGGCAGAAGATGTGGAACAGATTGTTGATCTGAATTCATTCAGTCTGTTAATTTTGCACAGACTTTAATAGTAAGAGCTGATAGAAGGTGCTCATCTTTACCAGACAGTACCGACTAGCTGTTCCTCAATGCCAACATACAGCGGCAGAACTACTGGAGACATTAGAGGTGGTTGCTTCCAGGCACCTTCTCCTGAGCTTCCACTTTATACGCTCTGCGGATGTCACAAGACAACAGGGGAGCCGATCTGACTTGGAAATGGTAGGACGTAGACATAAGATGAGAGTAGCTGTGAGGTGGGGGGGGAGGGGAGGGATGTTTGGTATGAACATAGGCCCCCGCCAACATAACTGTAAAATTTTTTTTGATTGCTCTATAGGTTATTATGATTTATCTGATATAGAAGAATGAGCGGAAGTTTTGAAAAGAGGTTGCCTCGTTCATGAATAGCCCTGTCTCTAAGCTAACAAGGTGGGCTTGAGGCTATGGAGTACATCATTTGTAGGAGGGAGGGGTATTTTTTTAGCATGGGCCTGGGTTATTGTTGCTCTGATCTTGTTGAACAGTTAGACCAAGTTATTTCTAAAAGTAATATTATACAGGACCATTTAAGGGGTTGATTATGAAACTATCCTATATTTGTAGCCATTTCCACAAACTGGGGGTAAAAAGAAAAAATGCAACTAGGCAATAACGTAATGCAACCATACACTTGCTTGAATTGCCTAAGCTACTGTAAATAGATGAGACCACTGCTGGTTTTTTTGATACATGAGTTTGCACTATGTAGCCTCCAATGACACAAGATATGCACAATAAATGTCTCTATAAATAAGGTGTAATGTATCTTACCTCTGCACTCCTTAAAGTTTGGCCACCAGCTACACAGATTGGAGACTGACATTAAGTTGCCTGGACTAGTGCCATCACTGAGACCGGAGGCACTAATTATTTCTTTAGCAGCCTACAAAATGTCAGCCCCCTGTGTACACTTTCATTCTGAATGAATACCAAGGCAAGAGTCACTCTAAACTCGTGTTCTCAAAAGTGTCTGTAAAAGTGAGAAAATGCTCTTTTGCTTTAGAATAAACTTTTACAAATGCTGTAGAACCCATCACCTGTGATCCCCAGGGCCGTTGAGAGCGCTGCGGGGGGGCCCTGGTAAAGAGGGGGCGTGGCCTAACAGCGGGAGGCGTGGCCACGCGACCTCGAATAAAAAAGTTAAAAAAAAGTATACATTTGCAGCGCTACACACCGGGGAGGGGGGCGCTGTGAGCCCCTCAGCCCGGCGCAAAGCCAGGGGGGGGCGCGATCAGTGTGATCGCTCCCCCCCCTCAGGCATAGGAGATTGCTCGCGGCTGCTAAGCAGCAGCCACAGCAATCTCCCACTGCATCTCAGCACACGCTGATATTGTGGAGCTTGGTAAGGCAAGGGGAATGTTTGTGGCCAGCATAAGGAGGAAGGAAAGAAAGAGACATATTATACAGCACTGCATAACATAAGTGGCAGACCAAATACATGCAATGGAAATCAGCTATGTAAATAAACATTCTGCATGACGTTTTGCAGTTCATTCCCATGCATGCTTCATGTCTGCAATATTAATCACATAAAGCTGCAATAAATCCATACAGCTATGTGGTGTGCGGGTGTCAGGGCTGACATGGTAGATCTTGCTACTCTACTTGGCACTTACATAGTACAGTGAATTAGATGGAAAATCCATGGCTCATCATAATAACCAACTTTTTTCTATTGTATTTTATTCTGACAATTAATAAAACAGACACACACACACACACACACACACACACACACACACACACACGTCACATCAATTCCTGGAAAAGAGTTTGAAAGTACTGTTGACTGCTAACTTTGACATTAAATTAATTTCCCAGCAAAGATCCCATTTCCTCTTTCACATAATATTTTTCTTTTCTTTTTAAGGCTTATTCCTCTAGGAAACTCAGCTTAGCAGGTCTTAAAAACTCCTTAATACATAAATTAAATCCTGTGTGAACAGGCGGAATAGCGGCTGGATAGGCAACAGATGCGCACATGGGCTGTCAATCATATGAGCTGAGTGCACTGAACACCTTCTTAATGTTTCCCTAAATCAGTAATTTATAGAACTGCAACAAGAAACAAATGGCCCCTCTCTTACTTGGTTAAAGCAGCATGTCACTATGGCTGTTGGGGAACTACAAGTTGTTGTTACATGTTGAACACAATTACACGGAATGGGATTGAAATGTCAAATCCCAACAGGATCAAGATCCTGACAGAAGCAGGTAAGTACCCTACACTCCCCTGCCCCCCCCCCAAAAAAAACCCCTTCCTCAGTGGTGCCTAACCCTAACTTCCCCCTTAGTGCATAACCCTAACCTACCCCCGGGGGTGCCTAACCCTAACCCCCCCTTACCGCTCACTAAACCTAACCCTCCCTGGGGGGCGCCTAACCCTAACCTTTCCCTGGGGGTGCCTAACCCTAACCCCCCCCCCCTAGGGGTGCCTAACCCTAATCTCTCCCCCCCATATCTAACCCTAGCCCTGTTAGACTCCCTAATCCTAACCCTCCCCCCCACGGCTAACACTAAGGGCGCCCCCGTCCTCGGGATTATGATAGGCATTGGTATTTCGGCACCTATCATAAATCCCTAGCCGGCATTCCGCTGTCGGGATTCTGACCAGCAGCCTTGTGTCCTCCGGTCATGTCACTGTATCCCCAATTGCATTTTTTCAAGGAATTTAATACCTCTTTACCAATCGTATACAAACTGTTGATATGCAGTTTTGCACATCTTTCAGAAAACACTTGTTTGTCACATATGAGCCTCATTATGTGTAGACATTAGATCAATTAATAAAATAAAGTTCCAACTGCTCACCTAAGACAACACAAGTTGCATTGAAAGACCACAGTCTTTCTGGGTGAGGGTCACGTGTCATACAGAGGACACCTAACTGGAGATAGAGAGACTGTACTCACTCAGCTGTGGAGAAAGCTTGTTCAAAGTTCTGCTTGTGATTAGAAGGCACCAGAGCGTCATAGTCAAAAGCTTCAGGGAAGAACGAGTGGACGAGGGCACAGAAAGCCATTCCATCACTCCAACTGGACGAAAAGTTCTGTAGATCAATGTTCTAAAAGAACAAAAAATAAAGGAAAGATTAAACTTACAGACCTATAGTAAACCTATAGCACATTCAAAACAGTCTCAGGGATTTGTGTACATACAGAAGCAAAGTGCCAAAATAACACATGAAAAAAATCCCAGGTTCAGATTGCACTTGAACTGTACATGGCAAACAGTTTTCCAGAACTGACAACTACCACATTCAATATGCCATGGCTCAGGCAGCGACAGACACCCCCTACAGATAATTGTGCATATCAAGTCATACAGTCAATGTCCGATTTATAAGAAGAGTAATGTGCTGGCATGCCCTCTGTGACCCAACCCTAACACTTTGCCCGATGCTAATAACAAATGGACAAAGAACTGATCATTCATACATTTCATAAAGAGATATATTGCTCTGTCGCGATTAGGTTATGGATCACTAGATATTAGGCAACATGTAACCCGTTATGTTTATTAGGTGTATTTCTTTTAATTACCATAGTGGTGACCTGCGATTGACCCTTGAAGTACAGATGCAAGGTTAATAATTTGTCTAAGACGTAACAATAGGTGTGTTTTTCCTGGATCACTTTTCGCATATATTGTTTCTCCCCCCAGACTTGCTTGCAGACAGAGGGTCAGGCAGATGTAGTGAGTTGCTCAGATCAGGGAACAGATTTATGGGAAAGTCAAAGTTTTCTATGGTGACACTTATTATCTAAGAATGTAAAATTTCACATGACATGTTAATCTACTCCTTGAAGATCTGCAAAACGTCAGAGATGCCGACCCTATACCATAAACGCCTCTAGCCATGACAAAATTCTATTTAGGAAAGAGGAATTAAATAACATTATCACTTTTGAAGACCCCCTATATCATGTATCTGTTTGTTGGTATCAAGATGTTGGATTATTTTAATATCATATTCTCCTTATTTTATATACCCTGGCAGAGGTATGCGTTTTAACCTTTACTTACTTCAGACAGTTGGTTTAAGCATGCTCTAGACAAAGGGCCATAAACCATAATTTGCATTGTCACAAGCCAGTGAGCAAGCAGAAGGAGTACTTTGTGACAGCTGAGGCAAGCATAAAATAAAATGTAAAACGCTGAAACTTTGTACAATTCTTGGGAGCTAATCTGACATTGGGAATTGCTCCATCTTCTTGTCCCCGCAAACAGATTCATGTAAGAAAGACTGTTCATTAATTTTTCCTATTTGTTTATAAAAAAATATTTCCATAAGACTATCTTTGTATATGTCATTCTTATTGTTTTTGTATAAGCATTGTGAGTATATTTCTCATATTAAACTTCTTTTAATAAGATTGGTCTCTGTGATTCTTATCAGATGATCCATGCTATATATCTGCACTACAGGTTATTATTTGGGTAATTATAAATGTGACTTAATGGTAATTGTGCAGGGAGATTGAAAACTTCCTACTAAAATCCTTTCCATGGTGGCAGTTATAATATTGGGAAATGAATAGTGGGCGGGAGAGATACTAGGGAGTGTAATAATTTCTGTAGTCAGACCAGGTGGTTATTTTTTGATTAACTGTGTGTCAAACCCACGTCACCCAGAGTCAAGTGAGTGCTGATCTTGAAGTTACGGACAGCAGTTAGAGTGGAGTATCTTGGTACTGGGTTGTAACACCCCCCCTTTAGCAATACCGCTGCTTATGATGTGGTACAGTGACATAAGGATCATTGATGACCTGTGCCTTGCTATGCCACAATATCCTAAACATTTCAGTAATTTGCAGCAGGATAAATATCAATGCCACATACAATGGCACACATTTTAAATGAGCTGTCATTCTGGTGACCTGAATATCTTTAAATCCATTATGATGTGGACAGTCCTGTAACCCATAACCTAAATATCCCAAGTGACAGGGTGTGATACAGTTTAGGGAATATGTTATAAATGGACTAAGTGCATGAAGACTCAAATAGAGCAGTTATATAAGTAGGTGAACTACATTTAACAATAGGGTCTAATCATAATGCTAACCATGGGGGCTTCAGTATTTGGGAGTCTAAACAAAGATTCCCCCCCCCCCCACCCACTTTGAATGTCAAGCCATTGGAATTTATACATACACGGATGTTTTCAAAATGCCTTTAAATTGAATCAAGAAAGAAATTTGTGCTTGTTTCATCTGTATACGCTGTCAGGGAAAACCCTTCTCAGATCCTAGAGCCTGCCCAGATACACTGCCTAAAATAGCCTCCATCCATCTCTGCAGGCCCTTACCCTCCCCTCTCTGGGTATAAACACTTCTGTCTACTTATACTGATTATCTACAGATTCTAATTACAAGTGCTCCTGTGTATCCCCATTGCCCCATAGTTGTAGTCTCTACATTCCCACTGTCTAGTTATCTATATCATGGTGCATGTCATGAAATTCTACAGATCTGATGCATGAACAGCTTCTTACGAAAAGACTACAGCACAGGCTACGCTACTACAACCGTACGCCTGCTGGTAAGGACTGGTGAGAATTGCTGGAAAAAGCACATACTGGCTTATAATTTATGTATATTACATGCAATATACACAGGTACACACTGCAAGTAGCGATACTTCAACATTTTGGGACACTGTAATTTTAACTTTTAAAAACAAAACAAAAACAAATTGATATAATATGTTGCAGCTGTACCGTATAAAGTTGAAATAATGTTAGACATTTTTGGAAGTGCTGTATTTCACCCGTTGGTTCACTCATTATAACCAGAGGAGTAAGACAGAAATCTTTAGGTCTGTCTCCTTTCTGCATTGCTGAGTATGAACACTGACAACCAACTAGTGCAGGCACAAATAAATGACTAGGAATAGAACTCTTACCTTGTAACCAATGGTTTTTGAACGGCACCATTCCAGGAGGATCTGTTTAATGCTGCTAGCGCTGGAAACGCCAAAACTCTGAGACCTTTTCAGCTTCACCTTGGATTCCCCCTTGCCTCTATAAACAACAGAAGTGTAATAATCAGAGGCCCTGCTTACAATGCTCAGAGGGGGTTAGAAATTTTTTCATCTAATCAAAGAGAATACCAAAAAGGATTCAAGAAAGCATTTATGCAGATAAATAAATATAATTACTTCAATTAAAGGAATATGTTAGGGATATGCAATGAACAGCGATTTGTTAAAGACTTTTGCTGTGATATTTAAAGCACCAATTTTGCCTCGATTTAAACATTAACAAAAAATTGCCGTTTTAAATCCTGCTGCAAAAATCATAAATTTTGATAAATCACGCTGCTTATTATATTACCCACATCAAGTCAGACTACAAAATGCATTTAACACAAAAGTGTTGCCATGAAACATATAAAATAAAAAGGAAAATGTCATAACTTGTAGACATAGCATAAATGTAATAAATAAAATCCGTAACAACCAATCAGACAACAGCTTTGATGACTAACTGCAAGTTAAACTAATGTGGATGCTTGATTAGTTTGCTGTAGGTCATCAGGTTCTTTGCACAATGTTAAAACTTACAATATAGACTTTAAAAAAAAATTTGTAAAAGACATCCCTTTGGCAGTCCATAAAATTCACCTCATACATCTTTCGTAGGGACTGCGTCTGGGCCGGGGGAGGAGTTGCCGGGGGAGTGCCTACCTCCCCATAGCTGCGTTAACCAGCCGGGTACGTTGGCCTTGTGGCAGCAGAAGAGTCCACTGCCGATCCCCGGCGTCAGATGATAAGGCCCCGGTGGTGTAGTTAGGACGCGGACAATTCCAGGCCATAACAGCAGTGGCTTCTGGTGCGTCTCTGACTGCCGCTCGCGATTTCTCGTAAGCGGGGAAGCGCCTTACCTGACATCTCCGTACATCCGGTTGTAATCCAGGTCGCAGCATAGCGGCTAGCAAGCTTAGCCGCGGCCCGCCGAAATCACCAGCCCAGTTACTGGTGTTGGGGCCTGGCGGAGGTAGATGGAGTCGCAGTATATGCGTCTTAATTCAGACACTTAGTACTGCAAACCCAAAAAACAAAACATAACATAAAATAAAAGCTTAGGACTGGCAGATGAGTCCCGTTACAAAGGTGCGTCTGATCCTGCCGCACCAAACGAACAACTGAAGTCCTATGGCTAGGGGCAGGGTATATATGGAGGAGGACCCCAGGCATCCTAGGAGCTGAAGCTTTAACTGTTTGGTGCCTGGTCTCCAACCATAATATCCCCATGGTATCTCTGTGGATCCCTACGGACCCTGAAGAAGAAACATGGAGTTGTTTGTTGCATACACATCCAGCAATACGGTTGCTTTAAAGAAAAGTGCCTCAAATAATTATCCCAACCAAACTGTCCGGATCAGCTGTGTACATGCATTTCCATCCAGGCAGCAGATGACGGCTGTCAATATGTCTGCACTGACTGCGCTGAGAAGCCCCGTGGTGAGCTGGCTGCTTAGTTCTAAGGGCGAGCCGACAAGCCTGTCCAATATGTATGTGTGGCCAAATTGGAAATTGATCCTGCATTAGGCACTCTGGCCACGTGCTAGTGCCAGCCTGCGTAGGTCCAAATATACTGATGACTTACTCTAAATATGTATTCAGGTTGCAACCCACAGCATCCAATCATGGAATTCCATCCATCGGAAAGAAAAATTAGAGCAAGCATCTGTTTATAGCTACAGATAACAGCGCGCTTCACCTTGTGCTTAAAGAAGAAATCCAGTATGGTAGCTATAGATAACCTTCTCCCAAATAGAAAAAAAAAGGTAGTTCTAGTATATGCCATTATCATGTGGCATAACAGTATGCAATTATATGATCCAAAGTGGTTGTTATTATCAAGCATTAGGGACACCTGTACAGAGACGCCTTGGCGTGGCCTGGTACTTAAACATATCTTTGCAAATATATGCAACAAAAATCTCTAGATTTCTATTAACATGTAGTATTCAAATCGTATTGCTGGTCTATTGCAGTGTGCTGGGGGAACAAGTTTTTTTTTTCCTAGTCTAGATTAAAATCCTTCGCTTTCATGCACCTGTGAAAGACTATTAAGTTGATCTGAGCAACCACTATTTTATATTACTAATTCCCAGAATTACTCATCCTTCTTGGTAATGACCTTCGAATTCTCCGAAGTGTGACATGCTGGATAGGTTACAATGAATTAAGCACACAGTGCGCTGTTTTCATAACACGTATTGGGTGGCTGCAATCACTCAGCTTTATCCAGTGTTCTAATCTCCCAAGTGTTGCGGCCTGGAGAATGGACAGATATTGGACTTGGCAGGGGCGAATCACTTCAGAACATTGACCCCTACAGGTCTGTCCCTTGGGAAAAGGGGAGTTCATTGTTACAGTAACCATTTTACCTGTCGTTCTTCTTGAAATGTTTGTAACATTAGGACCCAAGATTACAACAACAGGAACAGAAATGAATGTTTATACCCATTTGTGTATACACACACTGCCAAATTTCACAACCAAAATAGGATTATCTGGTTTCTCTTGCATACTGAAGTGTAGTTCAGCACAAGCTGTGCTTTTCGGTATCCACTTAGCGATTTAGCCAAGCTATTACACGGTAACGACATCATTATCGTGCAATCGCTTGCAAATCGCGTATGCATCGGGCATGTTTTGGTCAGAAGCGACCAGCGATGCGCGTGCCCGCTGGTCGCTTCTGACATCCGGCATCGCCCGTACATGCTGGTCAACCTGACGATCTCGTCAGGTTCAGCATGTACGGGGATGAGGGATGTGCCGGGACTGAACGAGCGATCATTCAGTCTAGGCACATCACTAGCTATACAAACGAGAGCACGATTGCAATGTCCTAATCGTGCTCTCGTTTGTTTATCTACAAGTGGATACCCGTTTATGAAATCTGCCAGCCAAGGTACTGAATAGGGAGCAATGCTTAACTGCAGGGCAGCCTCAATAACTCAGCATACACGGGACTGGACTAGGAATAAAGTCAAGTTCCAGAAATCAGGCAACAAAGGCTCGTTTAGGAAAATAAAATGAACTAGGTCACCAAACAGCTGGAGGAGGAGATGAAGCAGTCTGACTTTACTCCTAGGTCTTGGTCAAACAAATATTGAATTGTATATGTAAGTAAATCATAGGAGATACATTACATAATAGCAGCAACACATACAATGAATTGAGCATGACTCCACTAGTCTGGGAACCAAGAATGAACATGTCACTAAATGCACTGTCAACACTCAGTGATTTATCAAACGAAGGGTTAATGAGGGCATACCAAAACCAATTCCCATTCAATTAAACAGGTATTACAATGAAAACATATTTTAACATTTATGGTAAAAAGCTACCAAAATAATGAACCCACTTTAAATGTATTTATAAACAATATATAGCAACAGAAAGCGGCAAATGTTATTGAGCACTTCCAAGTTTACACTTTAAACATCTCAAAACATTCTATAGCTGCTTAAAAATGTAATACAAACATATGTGAGAATTCATTTCATTTATAATCCCATGAAAGACGGAACAAAATAGGCCACCCACGGGCCTGAAACTACAGATGGTTCACATAACATTTAGAAGATCAGTAGTTCTATAGAATAAAAATAAACACTGCCGCAATACCCAAAAGGGATAGTCGGACATGCTTTATGTATGTAAGTGTGTGGCACTCCCTTGTCCGCAGGCAGTAATCTATAAGGAAATAGCCCTGCAGAATGTTTCAGGCTAGGTATAGCACAACCTGTATTTAAAAGGCAAACTAAACATTGCATCGTGTGTTTAAAAAGGGCCCCTAGGAAACAAACTGCTTGCTGTCTTGACAATGCCCCCAAGGTGTGGCATTGTTCAATTTGATCATGTAGATGGAATTCAGTGGGTGTGGCTGTAAATAAGAGCGGAACTGTACGCAGGATAAGTGAAATCAGACAGACATAGAGAAATGGATTTAGTGAACTAATGTCACTGAAAGTTTATCTTCGCTTAGAAAAAAATAAAATAAATCTATATAGATATGTGAACAGTTTTTTTTTTGTCATCACATCAACTAATAAAGGTATCCATCTATGTGTTTGTGACCAGCTGTGCTGACAAAGGCGTTGGCATGTGCATCAGCTGGCTGCAGAATTAGAGAACTGGGACGGTCAGCGGGTGTTACTCGTTTTATGCATTATCCTCAGCTGGAGCAGTAAACATGGGCATAACTGATATGGTGGATGTGAGCCTCATGCAATTATAAACTAAAAAGCAAAATTGCTATGTAGACCTGAAGACCCAAAGAGGTTTTCATGTTTATTATCTTAGTATAAGAGGTGTAGACAAGCAGAGGTCCCACTAAATAAATGGCATGTTACATGATGGTACTGGGCTGCTCGCCCTATACTTTTACACTGATGTATGCAGAGGTCTACATAAGGCCAGGGCCAGCTCCAGGCACGAGCGTACACAAGAAGCATTGTAGCCTGGAAGGGAGCAGACCTGTGCCCTGAAATTAATTTCTGGCCCGGCTGAGACGCGGCCCAGGATTCCCCCGGACACTCTGGAAATAAGCATCTCGGGAATACAAAGGCGCTGTGCGGTGATGTCACTGTCAGTGCATCACCTGTCGCCTTCTCTGTTGCTCCCAGCCCAACCTCCAGCCCATCTCCTCCTCCTCTGCATTGTGGACTGTGGGTGCGCTCCCATCTCACAACAGCGCGAGAAGTGGACTCTGCCCCCATAGCCTCAGACACATGCTCTGGCCTCAGTGTGTGTAGGTGTGTGAGGGCACCAAAGGAAATTCTCATCCTGAGAACCATTTGGTCTATAACCAGCCCCGCGTAAGATGGCAAATAAAATAGCTCTCTTTCTGTAGACCAGAGTTTGCTGCCATAAATGACCATCAGTCCTATTTAGAAAATTATAAGGATAAAGCTTTAAAAAACAAACAGGACAAAGTGGAACACTTTTTAAAATCACAGTGCACGTCTCTATTAGTCTAATTAAATGTATTCATGTGTATATACTAGTTAAAAAAAGCAAATAAATACTCTCCCTGAAATATTTTGACTTCTTCAATCCATTTGCACATCAGCTGCTTACTTCTCTAATTGCATTTATAGAATAAGCAGCACAATAATACCTTTTTTCCCACCAAAATGCTGGGTCTGACCAAAGTTTTTCGAACACGGTTTCAACCCGTGTCACCATCGGGTCAGACCCCTTTCACACTGCACCTTGGATCCAGGTTATTCCCGTGTAGACTCAATTGAAACTGAACCCGTGTGTCATCCCTGCAAAACTTGTGTGTGTCATTACAAATGGATGTTGAACATCAAATGGGAGATGATATCATATCGGAGTGCACCAGAAGCTCCAATCAGAGGCTCTTTTGGTGCATACACACTAGACTGTTTGCTCCATGAACGATATTGTGTAATGTGTCCCCAGCAGGAGTGTGCTCAATGTTGTTAACGACACTGAGCACACACACTGAACGATATCGTTCAGTGCCGGGCACCCTCCCTCCCCGAACATGCAACTACCTGACAATATCGTCAGGTTGGCCTGCATGTTTAGGCAATGAACGACAATGACCAACGACCCGCGGGAGCACACATCGCTGGTCGTTCGCCGTTAGGGTTTATCGTTTTAGCGTACACACTGGCCAATATAGTGAAATACTGAACAATAACGATATAGTTAACGTTCAGTCGTTTAAAATATCAGCAAGTGTGTACGCACCTTTAGCGTGACCCAGGACGGATAACCTGGGACCCACCGCTCACACCGCACCATTTACCTGGGACCGTGCCGGATTCAATCCTGGTAGTTACCAGAGTCAGATTCCCAGGTAACGCGACCCGCATTGACTCTTTCACACCAAACCTGGGTTTCGCAATAACCTGGCTTATAAGTTGGGTCGAAAAGGGGTATAAGGGCTCTATTTATCAAGCAGTGATAACTCATTTTCTGCATCACCCTATTTCAGAGTTTCCCAAACTCCACAGTCCAGGTTTTAATGATAGCCATGCCTGTGCACAAGTGACTTAATTAGTACCTCGGTCATTTGATTTAACCATCTGGACTGAAGCATGGATATCCTTAAAACCTGTTCTTAAATTGGGCAGAGCTTCCCAAACTCTGCCATTGTAGAAGAGACATCACTGATATATCCTGTGGTTCCTATATTACTGTGGCTCAATGTATCAAGCGGATAAAAGCGAAGCTTTCCATCACTGGTAACACCAGCAATGGGCAACCTGAAAAGCCAGAAAGGTTTCTTTGGTTCCCATCTGGTGCAAATGTTATGCGCATATTCCTGAAACTCTTGACCAGCAGCGTTGGGTACACAACTAACCCACTGATACTTAAGTGCATATTTATTTTATTTATTTATTTTATAATTTGCTGGTCTATTATGTATTATTATAAGCTCTATTTATTGAACAAAGTAGACATTACTGTAAAATACAATATCAAGACCAAACAAATTCATTTACAAATACTTTCTAGTGATATGAGGCGCTTACTTGCCACTGTCCTGCTCAAATTTCTCAAAGAAAGCTTTCCGAACTTGGGTGCCAGAGGACCTTGGAAGTGTCTGTGACCTCACTAACTCTCGTTTCTTCTCAGCTTGGCGACTCAGAGCAGGTGGCGGGGACTGGGATTTGGGAGTAACATCAAAATACCTGTCCGTGCTGAAAGACACAAAAACAACACTACTTATTAATTATGTTTTCATTAATGAACTGTATTTGGAATTACAACTTTAAAAACAAAGTGAAAAAAAATCAATATTTTAAATGTTTACCAGACCCCTATACACAGCCTCGTTGTTGAGATGAACCAATATTAATAAGAATACACCACTTAGGCATGTTGCTAGCTCCTAACAAATTGATCTGCTGGTTCAAAAAGTTTGAGTAAACAGTAGCCTTTAGCATGAAAAATGGGAGGTAGTCCATTTTCCAGCATTCACAATGTCAACCATGACATTGTCGGCAGTATAATGTTGAGCACAGTATGCCGACACGGTATAATGTTAAACTATTGTAACCAGATTGACATTGTAACTTTAAACATGACGCTTTACCATCATATTTAGTGCTGACAGAGGTCTACAAATATAGACAATTTTGTGCAAGATAAAAGGGGGAGACATACTAAGCCTTGGAGAGTGATAAAGTGGAGTGAGATAAACTACCAACCAATTAACTCCTGTCATTTTTTTAAACACAGCCTGTAACATGGCAGTTAGGAGCTGATTAGCTGGTACTTTATTGCTCTCCACGGCTTAGTACACCTCCCCCAAAATATGCAGGTGCAAAAAAAAAAAACAACACATTCTTTTTTTCAAAATTGCCCAGGAAGGAATACTATAACTCTTTGCTTCTGCTCACATGCCTTAGTCTTTGTTCCTTCAACCACTTGCCTGGCATGGGTCGCTTCAGTTTCAACCACACCAGGCTGGGCTTTCCCTGACATAGTCACATCTGATGCAACCTGTCAGAAATGCCCAGTGGACGACTGCTGGAAGATAAACTTCCAGCAGCCACCAATCTAAGGGGGACCTCCCGACCCCCATGCACCTTTAGATCCTTCTCCTCCAGTGTGCAAAGCCCGGCAGCACCTCACACCCGGTGGCTGCAGAGAGGAGCAGCCATTGGTCAATCCAGCGCTGTCCCGGTGACAGTGTATAGACCCAGCGGCTGCAGAGAGGAGCAGCCGCTGGGTCAGTTCAGCCACCACTGCCTCAGTGTATAGACCCGACGGCTGCTCCTATTTGCAGCTGCCAGTCAATCCAGCGCTTCCCCAGTGACAGTGTATAAACATGGCATCTGCAGATGGGAGCAGCCGCCGGGTCTGTCCAGCCAATGCAGTCCCAATGTATAGACCCAGCTTCTGCAGGGAGGAGCAGCCGCCAGGGAAACATAGCAAAGACCCTGCACCCAGCATCTGCACCGATCATCGATACATGTCAACTGCCCAATACATCCGAGAGAAAGAAAAAAAATAATATTTCTTGATTTTCTAAAAAATATTTTTTTTTTTACAAATTTATTTACATTTTATTTTAGACTTTTTTTTTTTAATAAAATTGTGTTGGATAATTTTATATAGATGTTGTTGATCTAATTCAGGGGCCTATTCATCATTACTGAAAAAAATCTCTGGAGATAATTAAGTTTAGAATTCGCATGGAGTTCTATCATATTACCGGAGGAATGCCTTAAGTATCTATTCCGAATTTTTGTGAAAAAAATATTAACCAGTTATGGGCCATATCCAATTAGCTGTGAAAAGCCACTTTTCCCCAAAAATGAAAAACTTTGCAAAACCTTTATTTTGGGCTAAAAATGTTTGGACTTGTTTCATCACCCCATGGACAACCCCCTGCCCCTAGTGACTAATTAGGCAAAAATATTTTTTCCCCCATAATAATGACATGTAATTTTTTGGGTCAAAACTTAAAAAGTGTTGGATAAATGGATTTACAGTGGTGTGGTGGGTAATATTTGGGGGCTGTATGGATGGGACAAGTGTTTTGGGGATTGCAAATGGCTGCAGCAGGCGTATTTTTAACTTAAAAGAAAAACAGGTACCCTAAAATGACGCAAATATATAGTTGTGCTCATTTTATGTACCCCTAATTTAACTGCAGCATTTATTTTGGCCAAAAAAATAGCTTTATATCATCTTTCCATTGTTTTAGATAAATGCATATTACAGCCATTTGACACCATTTAAAAAACCCAAACCCTTTAATTTTGCCCAATAACACACTTCTAACTATTATCCTATGTTAGTTTAGCTTTTTTGGAGGGTACAGGCATATTTCCCCAATTTCAGGTGCACTTTTGCTGCTAACGCCAAGTATTTTTTTGGGGCGAATGCCGCATCGCGTCCTTTGTAATAGGAAAACCTGCATATGCGGCAAAAAGTGAGACATTTGGGCGAAGGGTGTGAAAAGTTTGCACATGCAAAAACGTAACGTTTTCGCGTCTAATTGGATATGGTCCTATGTGGTTACAGTAGAGTTCAAGAGCAGCTGGGAAGGATTCTGGGAGCAGCAGGTCACCTACATTCGCATCACGACTATTTTAAGCCTGACACTGTCATTTTGAATGAAAACAGTTTCTTCTCAGAGACCATCGACTTTATACAGTTTATTTTCAGTGGGTGCTTTGCACTTACTGCACAGTATGTTTAGCTTAGGAAATGGCGGTGTGATAATTACAAGTGTGCGCAGGCACAAGTGACAGCCTATTTGAATTAACAGAAAGGAAAATTAAACAGAGTGTAATCTAAACAATGGAAAAAGGGACATCAGCCCTAAGAAGTAGCTGCTTCACTCAAGGGTCTTGAAACAATGTCACTCAGACTTTTCACATGATTAATTGCATGCATTCCAGCGGGGAAGGAAAGGCAGGCACATGTACCAGGAACCTCGTTCTCATTTTAAGAGATATTATTCTTGGCCCTTCCAAGGAAAGATGTAATAAAGTGGTAGTTCAGCCATATGACCTAATCAAAATTTTAAAAGTGGAGATGTTGCCCATAGCAACCAGATTGTATTTAAGATTTAATGCTCCTTCTAGAAGATAATAGTTAGAATTGGATTGGTTGCTATGGGCAACATCTCCACTTCTAAAAACTCTCACTTTAGTAAATTTACCCCCGAGACATGATATGCAATTATGTGAATCAGATCAATATGGTATTTTGTGTGTGTGTTGCATTTATCCTGTATGCTCTAATTTTTTTAATCTCTCTCAAAAAGGTATTCAAATATACTGTATCTTCAAAATGAAGATGTGTATATTTCAATGCAGTTCATACATATGTCTTGTCTTGGGCCCTAATTACTGTCACAGTGATTTATTGTTCACTGTGTGAAATTTATTGCTTCTTCAAACTTTTCAGCAATGCCATTGTAAAGACATTCATTTCTTTTCAGTGAGACTTGTTATCTTCTCCAGGGCAAACCATCAATCTGTCCTTGTCATTTACTGCACCGCAAATCAATGATAGGCTGAGACTGGGAGCCAGAATACTGATCTCTGGAATATCCAGAAGAGCTGGTTTGAGGGTGGGTATCTTGTTTTTATACTTTTTTTTTTTCGACGGTTTTGTTTGAAGTTTGATGAAAGTTTTTCATTATGATTTTCTTGTGATTGCAGTCTTCACAGTTGAAGAAAGATGGAAGAAGCCTTTCTTTTGTGACAGCAAACTAGCCTGACGGGGTGCGGAGAATGTGTCACACACTTGCGGTAACAGGTCAGGGGATTACAGATGTTATTTTTATTCTTAGACCTTTTATTGCTTTTAATTTATAGGGTTGGTTTGCATAAGAACTAATTTATTGCTTAGAAAGGAGAAATGATCATTTAAAGCTCTCGGATAACTAATTTTTACGTAGAACGTAACACAAAGGCATATCTAAAGCATAGTGGCCTACTCCCCAGAAGGTCCAGGAGTATTTTGAAGGCCTCTCCTGGGCTCCTGAGAGTGCAGACCAGCCACTGGTTCCGTGGGGGGTGCTTGGTGATGCAAATTGAGGCCATTGTGTCAACATAGCCTGGTGCACAATGCCACAAATCGTGGCATTGTCTGGCACGATTCCCAGTACCCCCCACACACGATTTGTCTGACCTCTCTCTCCCTCCATGAGGAAACGTTAAAATAGTATGCAAGAGTTACCTAAAAGATATCAGTGGCTCTGTAAGGCTTAGACATACTGGGGCTTCATTAAAAAAAAAAAGGTCTGTATGCACTAATTAGCTGTAACCCATAGAAACCAATTAGATCATAGCTGTCATTTGCCTAGTGCAGCTTAGTAAATAACAGCAGAATTCTGATGTTACAGTACACCTGTGCACATTGCAGCATTTTATTACATAAGTCCTGAAGAGGTGCAAAGTAAGAGGTTCCTTCTACCGCTTTCTGGTGTATCTAATTGGGTAAGAGTTTGACATGATTTGTTAATTACGGTACAACGCACAATGCCATGGATGGTAACAAATGTTGTGCTATTGGTCTTATTGTTTTAATTAAACCTCACCCTAACATTAGTCTACGCCAGGAAAGGGGAATCTCAGGCCCGAGGGCTGTATAAGGCCCCTGGAATCATTTGGTCTGGCCCTCAGAGCTGTTTTCTGCTAGCCTCACCCTGCAGCCAATATCTATGCCGCAGTGCCGCCTGGAGCATCCTTAGCACACTTCAGACGGTCACACTGCTGCCCTTACGGCTCACTTGCTGTAATCACCGGCGATTGTGGTATCGCCCCCACCATGTGACATCACACAGAGGGGGCGTGGCCTGTACCGGGCCCTCAAATAATGTTATATACAGTATATCAAAATGGCCCTCGGCAGAAAAAAGCCCCCCCTTCCTGGTCTAAGCAGTATGTCTTTCAAAACACCTAAAGAGTTGTTCCCTTACAAACTCCCTGTAGGCTCTTGGTTAATATGTTATTTTCCTACACTACGTCTGAGTAAGTCTCATTGGTCCGTGAAACTATTTGCATTTATTAAGTCAAGAGGTCTACAATAAATGTTGGGTGTTCTGTGAATGGCACTAAGGCTGGTCACAACCTTAATACAAACCTCTCTCAGTAACTATTTTCACACTACATTATTTCATAAATAAAATATTTTGATGATATCCTCAAAAACTCCATAAGGCTAAGGGGTATATTTATCAAGGCACATATGAAGGGAATATATAGCGGCATGCTCCCATTCTGTCCTCAATATCTGCCTTTGGAGGGGATGCGTTATGAGGCAATACACAGATGGAGGGGGAGTGGGTAGCTGGAGGAGCAAATGCACTGGGTGGCATGAGGGTGCTGATCATGACAGAAGGCCAGATGACCAGTTAGGGTTTCTAGGGGCTGTCCAAGTCCTACCACCACCGGCATTTTTATTATTATTATTTTAAAATTAAATCAGATTTTTACATTTTAATAAATAAAATAAATACATCAAATTGTTAAAAAAAACAACACAATTAGGATCATCAGGATATTCCTTTTCTTCCATCCATAACATTTATTTTTTATACATATTGCAGAGGTGCCAGTAAGATACCAGTCTCTGATATAGGACAGTTTGGGGCTTTGTGGGAAAACACAGTAGTACAGCCGAGTTCAGATGTCAATATGTCTTCCCCATCAACCATTATTTCAATTGAATAGCGGAGAACGATTGCCCTGTAATCAGCAGAGGAGAGGGAGGGGGTGGGATCAGAGCAGGGGGTGCTGCATCACAGCACTATGCTCTTGCAAGCACCATGGGAGAGGAGCTGCTGCAGTACCCAGAGGGTAGAGCTCATTTCCCCTTAATGGTAAGGACCTGGAAGTGACGTGAGTGAGGGTGGAAGTGCTGTTTCATGCCCATTAAGTGCACCTAAAGAAGAAACTTGTCTCCTTGCGGGCTCGCTATGCTTTGGGCTCGCCACAGGATTATATTCCCCCTCCATGTCTACGTGGATGGTAGGGAAAGATGTTGGACAGTAACTGGTGACGTCAGGGTCCTCTCTGTGAAGGGCATCTAGACACTACCATACCCAGAGTGATGACTACTTGGCCTGTAAGTTAAACAGGAGGGGGGACACTAGATTGTTTGTCTCTAAGTGTGTCAGATGCGGTGAGACTCTGTATGTGTGACCTAATATGTGTGTGCGCACACCGCCTCTCTGTGTAAGCCTGTGTATGTCACCTGTTGTGTGTCTGTGACCCTGTGCGTGGGACCTAATTAGATGCCAATCACAGCATTTGTGAGCAGGTAAATGCAGGTGGATAATTGGGATTCAACCTGAGCTGAACAGATTTATCTGGTACATTCTAATTATGTAGTGATTTTCCATATAATGCTCCATATTTAAAAAGTGAAACTATAACTAAAAATGTTTAGTAGGTGGGTGAACTGCAATGTACATATAATTAAGTAATTGAAAGTGATTGTAAGCACAATTGTGTAAACTATCCCAGCAGGGGCAGAACTGTGGCAGACAATGGAGGCGTCAGCATCGAAGTGGCACCTCCTACATCGCCCACAATATATTCACCCTACTTAGGTCTGTAAATATGTACCCGGAGTGTACAGTCACGGCTGCTCAATACATGGCACCTATTTCTGACAACTGAAAAACTACCATAACCATATACTAGTGGAGGGCTCTGTGTCAGACCATCAGTTGCTTCTTCCATCCATCCATCCATCCATCCATCCATCCATCCATCCATCCATCCATCCATCCATCCATCCTTGTTCCTGCTCATTGGTGTCGCTGCTCCTCAGCAGCTTCTTATGCCAGTGAGACACATCAGAAAAAGGGTGTTTTTGGGGGGATATCCTGCAATTATACTTTTAGTAAATAGACCGAATAGAAACAGAGACACATATTCGGGGGTGGGAGGCACCAAATGATAACTTGCCTCTGGGCATCAGGGATGAACTTATACCACTATAGTATCCCATTGTGGCAGTTTTATAGCAGATCAAGGCTCAGTGCACGATTTGGGCACTGTCCCAGGGATTATGTAGGGGCTCTGCCTTTAAACCACCAGTAAAATGGTTTGTGAAGAATGGGGGAGCATGGAGGTAGGGGGTGTGCAGAAGAGAGAATTACATCAGGGCTATCCCTACCTATCATTCTGTTCTTTTTATTGCGCTTTCTACAGAAGTCTCTATTACGGCATGTAATAGAAATATTGTACATTCATAATAACGATTCTCTCTTCTGTCTTCTATTCAGCATGTGTTATTGGTTGAGTACAGTATAACATGCATAGTGAAAACAACTATAGAAGTACCCAGAGATAGATGGAGTATGTAGTCATCATGTCAACAATCAGAATGTATTCATTCACAATGCAGACAGACAATGTTGACATTGTCATTATGTCGACAGGTACAATGTCAACGGCACATGTCAGTATTAGGTTTAGAGTTAGGGCTCAAACACTGTAAGTACATGCGTTCAGAGTTAAAGTGAACCAAGTCCATTTTTGCCCTTTGCGTACTAACACTGCCATAGTAGAAACATTATATTTTATAAAATGTTGTATGTTAAACATTATACAAAGTTATTGAAGCAGTAACAACAATTAAAAGTCAATGGATAATTACTTAAAAAATTCGTCAACTTTGAGATCCATTTTCTCAAAATTGACTTTCATGGACTTGGTTCACCTTACCTCTGTACCGTCCATATGTGATGTAATTTAATCCCGGCTGTCGGAATGCCGGCACTGGCATCCCGACACCAGTCAGGATCCCGGTGCCAGCATCCCGACGGTAAGTATTGGTGTTAGGTGGAGTGTTATGGTCAGGCACTAGGGGAAGGGTCAGGGTTAGGCTGCGGGGAGGGAGAGTTTAGGTTTAGAGGTAGGATACTTACCGAGAGGTGTCGGTATCTTAACCTTGTCAGGATTCTGACTGCTGGGATCCTGATTGCCAGCATCCCGTTCCCAAACCCTCCATATATGTGTATGTATATGATAGAGAAGATCTGATATACATATACACATACTGTACACACACATACATTTTTAGATATTTTCAGTGAAGTTCAATTTTGTTAAAATTTTATTTTTAACTGTAACAAAACTAGAATTCTAGGTAGCTTCAGAATACCTTTCAGACATGTGCACCTTGAGAATACCCTGTAGGTTAAACTAAACAGAAATTAGAATAAGTCCGAGTGTGGGATTAATATTGCGGACTGCAACTGATCTGCAGGATCCACACTGAGAATCATCAGTAGACCATCATTTGTATTTGTCACACTCTGAAGCCTTTGGTGACGTCTCTACACACCCAACTATCTATTTCTATTATTTATTTTCACTCTTATTCCTATTAATCGCTTTTATTGTCTCTTATTTCACATTTTACCACCAAACCCACTGAGTCTTGGAAGGCACCACGCACTCTATTCCTTTGGGAGGCAGAAAATGTAACATTCTTTTATGTTGGTGATTTGGTCTGAGATAACACTTCCATGATATACCTTACCGCCTTTCTCATCAAAGATGTTAGGACAAATTTTAGTATTTCTATTCCACACTGGAAAGGTCACAACATTGTGGAAAGGAACCAGAAAGGTCTTGTATGAGGGTGTGTAAAATTCTTTATATTTAAGTAGAAAACAAAATACAGTCTTTAAACTCGTGTGGATATTTAATAATTTATGACAAAAATTATAACTTTGGTGTTTTTCCCATAGTTCTATCAGACAGATCTGTATGTTTGCTGGACAGCCATCACTGTAGTGCCTTGGATAGTGATACCCACAGGGTTAAAAAGGAAGAAATTCACAAAGTTTCCAGGTACTGTACGTGCCAAGTTTCTGGTACTCCTGTAGAATGATAAGTAATAGGACTTACCTTTCACTGATTAGTGCGGAATTTGTAACACTGTAACTCTGAGCGGTTTTCGTAGCAGTGTTTTTTTCTGAAAATAATTAGAAAGCAAATCTTAAATCTGTAAAACACAATAGAATACTCCTTTTATATGCTAAAGGAAGTTACACATGTATTGTTTAGAATTAATTCAATAACTGGCATTAAAAATAATCTATGCAGGTAAAGCATGGCAGTAACGTGGCGATGGGTACCCTACACTTCTTTCTGCGCTGTCTACAAACAATGGTTGCTAGATGGTTCCATACAAATGCAGTGTAAGTAAATGTGCTATCTGTGCTTTGTATTCATTGTAGATGGATTTATTTGCAGGTAAAAAAATAAAATCTAGTTCTTAAGGAGAGATAATTATATGCTTACATTTTCTCATTCTCATGGCTGTCAGCGATATTATATGGAATGTGCCATCACTAACACACTACATTGCTATTACATACTGTGAGGCCAGAGGTTTAAACTGAAAGAGAAGAAGGTTACTGAATGACAAGTATATACAAATATCACTTTGCTGGGATTATGTGAAGGAACTATCATGCCTGCAGTGCATTAAAACCATAGGTATCAGCAGTGATCGCAATAGTTTATACTTAATAGTTATATTCACATGTCATCAGATAATCCTCTGCCTTACGGCATGAAGGGAGATTTAGGAGTTTGAAAAGAAAGACGGGAATATTCTCACCAGAGCTTGCAGTAACACCCATTGTCCTGACAACGCTAGCATTCCATGTCCTGACAGCACCTAGCAGTTATACAAAGCAGATAGAGATACAATAAAAGTGTTTAGACACTAACACTTCATGTGTACATTAACCAGGTCATAAATATGAATTCAGAATGAGGTCATCCACACAGCACCTGATTCAATAGAACATTAAAATGTGCAAGACCGTACCAGAGGACTGAGCGGGGGCAGATCATGGAATTCTCAGATTTGAACATTCTTTACTAAAACAGATATAACTATAGCACGCGATGATAAATGTTGTCAATAGCAGTGCATCATTTAGTAAATAACTAGATACTCTCCCACAGTTATACCACAATTCATGTCCAATTATACAAATAAATTATTATAGACTGAGCCCTTTTAAGAGCAGCTACAGTAAGTGTTGTTTTCTCTATCTTCAGTAGCATATATTGATATTTGTATTTAAAGAAGACCATTATTATTCTGCAAATTAAATAGTCGATATTTCAAGTTATAAGAAGGGTACGGTGATCTGGGCTTATTTTTTAAAACCATAGTCCAGGAAAAGTTTAAAACAGTTGACTACTTTAAAATATCTAGCACGGTTTATTATGTGCCCTTCCCGGGAATGAAGTCAGTGGGAGATGCTCCACAAGTTTTGATTAACCCCTAGTCCCTGCATTTAAAAGGTCAAGCACAGGCTATATAATTTACAATGCTGTGGGAGGGAGGTGTGAATGGGTGAATGCAGCAGTGGATTGAATTAGAGAATGTCCAGTTAAAAGATGCACTCACAATCTCCCCCACACTCACACACACACATAAAAAAAAAATACTACACAAATCTTTCAAAGCAAATTATGGGGTCAATCCAATTAGTTGAGAGTTTGCAAGTGCAAGTTTGTTTCATGAAACTGAAACACTTCGCACACATGCTCGCTCGAGAAACACGCAATCAAATTAGAAATGCCAACTCACGCTACTTGCGGGGAGGGTGTGCGAATTTATTTTAGCATGCGACTTGGGAGAAGTGCATGAAAAAGTGGGGAGACCATCCTGGACCTCCATTAAGTGAAATTGTGATAAGCAAACTTTTTCCATTTAAGCTCAAACAAATGAAATGAAATATGCTACAAAAATAAAAGGGTGATTTTGCGGTAATTTGAGGTCACTCACACTACAAACTATTTCTTCACGGGATTTGGGCTAAATGCAAGTTAAAAGTAGGAGCCTCAGAGGATGAACCCTTATCAAATTGCTACATATAAAGGGCAACTATTAATGATTATTGTTGTTCTAAAGTGGTCAACTTCTTACCTAATAAAACTCAGGAAAAGTAGTGTTAGGTCTAGCTCTATGTAGGCTGCATTCATCTGTACTGTTCAACGCCATTGAACGACCTGAATTACAGTTCAGCAACAGCTGTATCACTGGACTACTGAACAAATATGCAACCTAATTTCCTAATCTTCAGGCTAATATCCTAGAATTTTCAGATAATCATCAGCTACAGATGTGTTTCGTTGACTGAAAAGAACATTATTGATAGCTTCAGCAATTATGTGGAATTTACTTAACGATGTTTAGCTAGTTTCTCATGAAACAAACTATATGACAAAAGGGAACGTACAATGTAGAATGTGTTCTGAATGGGCAGATGCACTGATGGCTACAATTGGAGCAGATCATTGCTATAAAAATGTTTTTTTTAAAGAATATGAGATTTGGGACTTTTTCTAATTTTGGGATACTTATGATTAATAATCCGTGTATAGGCTTGTAGAACAAAATTTGTAAAACTAGATTTCACTAGGATGTCCCCCATATACAGTATAGCAACCCATATTTTGGATCCTGACCCCTAGCTTAAATACTAATTCTTTCTAATTGCAAAAATTATGTGTAGTCAACTTAAGCATAGAACCGTAACGGATAAATAAATTATGACATAAAAAAGCAAATCATATAGGTTTAGTAAAACCAGATCTGAGAGTAATTTGGCCAATAGACTGATTCTATAATGTATGAGCAGCTGGGTATATTGAATTTGGGGATCACATCAATAAATGAATACGTATGTCCTCACCTTGTGTACTACTTTGTTTTGGTGACATTTCCAGGGGACTCTTGGGCTCTTGTGCTTGGAGACGGAGGTTGCCATTAGGCGTGCCGGAGAGGGCCTCTCCACATCCTTTTGTTACTGCTGTGACAGGCATGTGTGGTTTTCTGACAGACAGTGCAGGCGAGTGCTCCTGTGTTGGAGGGGTAGGCGCACACGAGACGGAATCCTGTGCGGCTTTATCCTGGTCTGCTGAATCTGTGCAGGTAAGGTATTAGGAAGAAAACAAAGCTTAGTATGCCAAAGCCACTCACTCAATCTCAGCACAATGCTGGCAAAATATATACTGAAATCATAAATAATGACACAATTCATATGCACTTTGCTAATTTTAAAAGCATTTATGGAGGAGTATTAATACCCTGCATGAGGAAATACCACATCCAACTCCCATATCATTATTTAGGGACCATTTATCTTGCACATCAATGTAGGAAACAGAAAAAAAAAAAAAGAATAGTGCATCAATATCTTTTACACATTGAGGCAGGCATTTGATAGGCTGCACCAATATTCAGCCCTATCAGCTCTCAGCTCCCTATCCCACTGTCCTTCATTAGATACCTACCAGGCAGAGGTTGGTGTCCATTTTCCACAACTGAATTGCTGGCTGGTTTTGTAGCATCGACATCGTTGTGCGCCTCTGGCATCACGCTCTGCCAAGGAAGTGAACCAAAGATAACGTAAGTCTGCCACCTTGTTGAAGATTAGAAATCATATTTAAAAGCATAAGGGTCCAGATTATGATAACTGAATAGCAGCAGGATCTTTGAGGCTTAGAAGTAACCAAAACATTTTCACACTAGATGGCTAGCCAGGGCTTTAGGAGAATTTACTGGGCAGAGTGGAGGGATTACATTAAATCTACACTCAGTCAGTTAAATATTACTATTAGAGCAATGTCAACTTGTCAAGCTCATAAGAACACTCAGAGAGACTTCAATATCTTAAAATTTATTTAGCAAATGAAAAAGAAAAAATTTAAATGTATATATGTATATATTACACACACACACACACACACACACACACCCCCAACAGAATGGCGGCACTCGGATAAAGACTCAGCAAGCACAGTGTGGTACTGTACCTGCCGGTGTGCTGAGCCTTTATCTATCCGAGTGGCGTCGTTCTGTTATGTATGTTGGGGTTCCTGGCTGGAGCTACCTACGGAGGGCAACGGTAACTATTTCCATAAACAACGAGTGTGCCGCCTATCAAGAGAAAAATATATAATATTGTATATACCATGTATATATATATATTTTTATACACTCACACCTCGCATGTATGGTTGAGTTTAATTGGAATCATTGTGATAATCGTACCAACATTCATATGACCCCCAGAGCTTACAGACAGCTCACATGCTACAATGTTCGCATGAAATATTCTACCAGAGAGGTGAATTACCTGTCAGATATGACACTATCTAGCCCAGGCCAGGCCAACCTGTGGCTCTCCAGCTGTTGAAAAACTACAAGTCCCAGCATGCCTTGCCTCATTTTTACTGTTAGGGAATGCTAAAACTGTGGCAGGGAATGATGGGACTTTTCACAACAGCTGGAGAGCCATAGGTTGGCCAGGCCTGATCTAGCCCATCAACTTCCAAGTTTTAAAAGCAGTTATCTAGGAAATTCCCTAAATGTTTATAAGATATCCCGCTTGGCTCAGCCTTACCAGTTTTTGGCACAATTTCAAATCACAATAAGCAAAAATCAACAATATAACAGCAGAAAAAAATGACACCTTTAATAGTTCCCCAATTCTTTAGATACAGACAGCTAAGTGTGTAATTAGTAAAGTGCGGGTTTCTAGAAGTGGAGTTGTTGCCCTAAGCAACCAATCAGATTCTACTTATTTATCTAGCACTTTCTAGAAGATAATAGCTAGAATCTGATTTGTTGCAATGAGCAACAACTGGTTTTCTAAAATATTCCCTATTGCGAAAAAGGACCCTTCTTTTAATGGGGTTTGCTGAAACAATGTCTACCTCACTTGCATTATGTGTGGAAACAGATAGGCCCCTTTTAATACATAGCTAGCATTTTGATTTGTTCTAAAAAATGCTGTTTCCCCATGATTATCGGACTACAGGCATCAGGGGCATGTATAAAGAATCTATAGTCATTGGGGGCATCATACTTCCTACATTATTAAAGGACCAGCAGGACACCGCCATTCCCATAGACATCTTTGGGAACAGTGACAAAATCCAATTTACCAAGCTCCACTAAGCTTTGCTCTTTGGAGCTTGGCCCCCATAGCCAACTCAATTGTAGCCTATACCCTACCTTTTCCCAAGAGAGCTACTATATACACATGCACCCAGCAAGAGGACTTTGATGAACTGCCCTAAAATACATCTGTTCATTCTTAAATAGGCCTATAAATGTACATAAAAATGCAGACCCACAAGAACACACAGACTGGGTCATTCCATGCCCATCCCAGTGAAATCCTATAGGAAAACCTGGTATGCTATATAATTTCTGTGTTCTATTAAAATGAAAGAAGAAATGCAACATAGTTGTCGAGTATGGGCCCGATTCAGAGTCGGGCGCAAAAAAAAAAAAAAAAAAATGTGGGCGCATGTAGAGCATTTTCGCAAACTGTGCAGCCAGACTCCCATGCCATTCTGCGGCATGCGTATGAGGAAGGGATGTAGGTTTTCATCTGATCTTTTTGCACCACCTGGCATGGAGCTGGTACAAGTGCCGATACTAATGATGACGGCAGCAGGACGCAAAATCACTTGGAGGCGCGGGTAAGGAAGCTGTACATATACTTGCATTAGCATAGGGCACTAAATTTCTGCCGCTCTGTGTGGAACTAAATCAGACCCTACACATATGTAAAGCAGTTTGTTGATTTAATAACTATATTCATGTGTATTCATGGAGCCGTTCTGCAAAAGTTTGCTCGTTAAGTTTCACTTACATGCCAACGCTGTAATTATGTTTGAGTAAAACAAAACCTTGAAATGGAGAATCGGAAGGAATCTACACTGGAAAACTTCAATGTTTTGAATCTAGGCAACGCCATGTAGTGTATATACAGCTCAAATAGAAGGTGGGAGTCTTTGAAACATCTGTTTCCTCACCAACCTGAGGAGGTAATGCAGGATTGTATACAGAAGGCTAGTAACAAGTACCTACTAGTACCATCACGCTATGCTATACAGGGGAGGCTACAGAAACCTGATGTTATCACATGAAGGTAAAGTAAAATGTATGTGAGAAGGCAGATTCCCTAAGAATGTAGTGAGTGTTCACAGCCATGTCCTTGAGAAGTTCTGCATTTTTATTTTATTTAAAATGCTTATTAAAGTATTAAGGCTACATAGGTACTCTACAAAAGCCACGTGTATTAGGAGAGGTTAAACCATTATTCTGTGAAATGCTTCAGCAATTATTGGCAAACAAAATTATTATAGCCAGGATTCACTACCACTATAATGGTTCCAATAATATGTGATAAAGTTCAATAGGCGTGATGCAATCAATCATCGCAGTTTGCATGCGATGCATCCAACCACTCAACACATGTATTCCCGCGTTAACACCAGTATGAATGAAGAAAATCGCAAAGGACAGCTCTACCGATAAGAGCTGTTCTTTGCGATAGAGGGACTTACGGGTTAATGACCCAGATTTCCTTCCGGCGTCCTTCTGTGCATGCGCAGAATGACGCACTTGCCGCGGGGACACAGAGGCATGCGACTGGATCCCTCTCAGTTCAGTATGCGATAAAAAGTCCATACGCTTCTATTGGGCAACGCCATCTGAACATGGCATTGCCCACCGGCTCCAAGCTGCAGAAAGCTTAGCTTTACCAAGCTTGGTGCATATGACAAATGCGTCCAACCCCCCGAAATCAGCATTTTCAGGGATTTGATCACAGAGAGGATAATGCATCCCTCCCAATCTCTTTCCACGTGTCACAAGGAAGATGTGGTAGACTTTTTATATGCGGATTCCGATGGGGTGAAATTGACATCTTGACCCCTGTAATAAGTGATAAAAGGCCGTTGTATGGAGCCAGGCTGATCATGCTCTCTGTCATTCATCTGCAGATTGCCAAATTAGGAGGGAGGGGCTACTCACTTACTACAGACAGTGAGTGATAGCTTTGAAGACTTTCTTCACAGCAACAGAGTGTACATTGGTGGATTTAATACACTGGGACCAGGCCAGTAATGAAATGAGCCTACAGCATTTGCATCACCATGGTCCCACCTCTCACTGCAGTGAAATGGATTCTCAAGCACCCACCCACCTATCTAGGGAAGTGGAACGAATCCTCTCTCGGAAATCCAGAGGTGTCGGGATTGCCAACACTCCCGGAAAAGTCCAGGAAAGCCCTGAACACGAGGGTCTCTCCAGGACTCTAGATAGAGCGGGCCCCTCTCCCCTATGCTGTCCACTTCTTGAGTTGAGTGGGAGGCCCAGGGGTTTGATGCTTTGATTTGCATGGAATCATATTATCATAGCCCTGCCCCCTTCCTTCTGTAAAATTCTGAGAAACAGGACTTTGCATAGTGGGGGGTGAAGACAGAATGACGTGATTGCGGCACCTCGCATCCCCCCCTCACTTTTCAAAAGTGGTCAAGTATGAAAATAGCTCTCCAGAATTTGAGGTCTCCCAGACATTCCAGGAGAGAATAATAAATATGACCATTACAGCTTCAGCAGTCTAAATTTGGAGGAGATATATCACTTTATTAAAAAGCATCAGTGGAATGTCAGGTTAATGATGAACAGAGTATTGTCCTTTCATAGTTTAGATCTAGAATGTAAGTGTTGGCTTTTAGTGTTTTTTTTAACAAATATTCATAAAATCAGCATAGGGCCTATATTTATGAAGCGTCCGCTTCTCAGTGGGTTTCAGGTGACAATTTAAAGGGGCACTAACATTAAGTGTAAAGCATGCCGGAAACTTGCATACATCAAATGCGTGCACCCAAAAAATGCAAAATTCAATTAGAAATGGCAATTCGCGGTAGTCGTGTCGAGGGTACGCAAATTGTCACCTATAAAATGCGACCTGGGAGAGTTGCATGAAAAAGTGTAGAAATCATTCTGGGACCCCAATAAAAATGACAGCTGATGTTGCAGGACCACATAGAAGGCTGTTAGTGGCCATAAGTAAAGTGATGGAGGTTTTCAAATGGTGTCAAAGGGCTGATTTTTGCACTTATTAATGGAGGAATAATATTAGCCAGCAAGTGCTTCTCTGCAGATTAAAGTCTTTCCACCAGTTTGGGGTATAGAAAAAGTGTGTATAGTAATTTTTCAGTGTTTTAAAAAAGGTTTGTAAACAGTTGGAATAAACACTTTTACCTTTCATCTGCAAGTTCAAAAACCCCTCTCACATCAACCTCCACGTACCAGTGGCGCAACTAGGGGGGTCACCCGATGCACGTGGCCTGGGCGCCATCAGGGGGCACTGTATAAGGGGCACTACTGGGGGCACTGTATAGGGGGAACTACTACTGGGGGCAGGGCCAGTTCCAGGGGGAGCTGCCCCCTGTGCAGGACGGTACCTAGTCGCCTCTTACCTTATGCGTGTTACCGGAAATGGGGGCGTGGCCTAATTACCATAGCCCCCGTCCCATAAATTACGTTATTTAGGGGCGTGCCCGTGCAGCATGCCTCCCTTTAAATGGAGGTGCCCAACCTCCCAAGGGACACTTTGCCCCACAGGTGGAACAGCGGGGCAGTACCCGAAAAACGGGACTATCCCACTGAAATCTGGAATGGTTGGGAGGGGTGGGGCCCTTGATGGGGTAGCGCCCCTGTTCGACCGCAGTGCTTGAACATGCCTCGAGCTGGCCCTGACTGGGGCACCACTGGGGGCACTGTATAAGGGTGCACTACTGGGGGCACTGTATAATGGTACACTATTAGGAGCACTGTATAAGGGGCACTACTGGGGACATTGTATAAATAAGTTGCAATACTACAGGGGGTATTGCAAGAGGGGCATTAAAGTGCATATGGCATGGAAAGGAATGTTCCCAGAGTGACGAAAAACGGTGTGTCATGATGACACGCTCCCATTTTTCAGTGGCCACGTCCCTTGTGCCATGTGGTCACGCCCGCTTTTCCAGTGCGCGCCCATACTTTGGGGTGGGGCACCATTTTTTTTACTTGCCCAAATACCCTAGTTACGCCATTCCACATACAGTACCTGTCTCACATCATTTACACCTCCACATACCTGTCCCCACATCATTTACACCTCCACATACCTGTCCCCACATCATTTACACCTCCACATACCTGTCCCCCATCATTTACACCTCCACATACCTGTCCCCACATCATTTACACCTCCACATACCTGTCCCCACATCATTTACACCTCCACATACCTGTCCCCACATCATTTACACCTCCACATACCTGTCCCAACATCATTTACACCTCCACATACCTGTCCCCACATCATTTACACCTCCACATACCTGTCCCCACATCATTTACACCTCCACATACCTGTCCCCACATCATTTACACCTCCACATACCTGTCCCCACATCATTTACACCTCCACATACCTGTCCCACATCATTTACACCTCCACATACCTGTCCCACATCATTTACACCTCCACATATCTAGCCCATAGCATTTACACCTCCACATATCTAGCCCACATCATTTACACCTCCACATACCTGTCCCCACATCATTTACACCTCAACATACCTAGCTCACATCATTTACACCTCCACATACCTGTCCCACACAATTTAAGCCATTATTGAGCTTTGTAGAAATATTCATCTGAATACTGACATGTCTTTATTGACATGTCTAAATTATGCTTTACCCCTTAATGTTAGTGCAGCTTTAACATTTTCACCTAAAAGCAGGATGTAGTTAACATCCTTGCGATCAGGATGCCTGTGCTCAGAATATCGGCGCTGGAATCCTGACAGCAGTCAGAATCTCGATGCCAGAACCCCGACAGTAAGGATTAGGGCTAGGCACTATGGGGAGGGTTAGGGCTACACTGTGGTGGGGGGCCATGAGGGCTAGGCTCTAGTTGGGGGAAGAGTTAGGTTGCGGTGGGGAGAGTTAGGGGTTAAAGTACTCAACTAAATGGGTTGGGATTCTGTCTGTCGGGATGCCGCTGTCTGTATTGTGAACGCCAGCATATCGACCGATGGGACCACTTACTCATCCCTTCAGAAGGAAGATTCATTGACCAATACAGCACAACATTCTGGGGATGTAGACATCAGCAAACCCAACAGAGATGTAAGTGCTTAACAGAAGATCAAGCAAAACCCTCTATGACAAATCAAAAAGGTAACAAAACAAACAAAAAAAACAAAAAACAAACCATGTTTACAGACCCTTTGCTTCAGCACTGCTAATCATCTATTATCCTCTTTTTTTACCACAAAGTATTTCTATTCCAATTAGCTGAGCTATAAGAATTATAGTATTTTCCTCAGAAATGAATATTCCGCTCTCAGTAAGGGTTCACGATTACCTTCCTCATTTAAAATTGAGGATATACAAGCTCAATAGCCCGCTACATTGAATTTGATGCCTGTATTTTGTAAATGGTCACGAAATGTTCAGTGTCTTCAGAGTGCATGATTAGTGTTTCTAAACTCCAATCCACAAGTACTTCACCAACAGGTCATGGTTTCTGGAACTTTTTAATCATGCACAGGTGAGTTATTCTATTTTGCCTTGTCAGTAAATATCCCACGTGTTTCCATAAGCAATAACTCTGAAAACATGACCTGTTGAGGGTACTTCTTTTAAAGTAGTTAAAAATGTCCCCACATTAGGGTGGTACCGATGGCAGCTCATTGAGGGAGGGATGCATGAAGCATCGCATTTTGAATGTGATGCATCCAGCCACTAATCACAAGTATAATGGCATTACCAACGCCAAATGCTTGAACAAAGTCAAAAAGGCCAGCTCTCCCGTTAACAGCTGTCCATTGCGATAGAAGGACCTCTGGGTTTAGGACTTGGGAGTCCTTCTGCGCATGCGCCTAGTGACGCACGTGCTGCTGGGGGTGCTGGGAGGGATCCAATTGGATCCTTCTCAGGGGGAAATGCGGATAGAAGCCCATAGGCTTCTATTAGGCAACGCTATCTAAAGATGGCATTATGCATTCCCGGAGCTTGGTGCATATGTGGCAAGTGGCTAAACCTCTGAAAATGGCATTTTCCGAGGTTTGACCACAGAATATGCTTTGCTGCATCCCGCCCAGAAAATAGAGGATGACTCCGGATTATCGGTACCTCCTCTGTGCCTGTAAAATTCATATATTAAATTAATGTAAGAATTAATTGGTCATAAACATGTCGGCGAAATTAAGACTGAAAGCTGGCTATAAATTGTGCAGACACATTTAGACCAAACAGATGGGGGGGCAGAGGGATGGTACAATAATTGGCATGCCTCCACACACTGTGTGATAAATGGGCATGATATGTACTTCACAGCATGCAATCGGGCTGAACAGCGGTTGGGATGGCCGGAAATGTTTGATAAATCAAATGATCCAGCCTTGTCGTGTCTGTACACTGGGTCTCATTCAGACCCGCTCGCGAGCGCAGGACGCTCGCAAGCGGGTCGATGGTACCCAAATGCGCATGCGCGAGACCCGGATAGCGACAGCCAAGCTGTCGCTCCGGGTCTCACGCCAAAGGGGGCGTGCTGTCGATGGTGAAAGCACGCCCCCTTTGGTTGGCGTGCTGGGGGCGTGGCTGCCAGACGGAGGCGTTCCCATGGGAACGCCTACCGTCTGGGTCCAACCCCACTGACATCACTAGTGATGTCAGTGGGAGTGATTTTGGCTCTGATAGAGCCAAAATCACTCCAGGGCTTGCGGTCACCGAGACCCTACCGCAGGGTCTCGTCGCAAGCCCGATGGTCGCGATGGTCTTCACCATCGCGACCATCATCATGGACGCTCGCATAAGCTGTGGGTGGTCACCCACAACTATGCGAGCGTCCAAGAGGCTGCTCCATTTTTAAGTAGGAGGGCCCTGATTCAGAGCGAACGCTCTGGTCAGAGCGTCCGGCTCTGAATCAGGCCCACTGTCCGATAATTCAGGACAGCATAAAATCTGTCTAAAAATTCAAAAATAAACAAAAAACATAAAGAAACAAACAGAAGAGGGTGACTAGTGTTTATATTTATTTGATGCAAAATAATAAAAAAATACAGGAAATTATATTCTGGTGTTATTGGTTGTCATATTTCTCTGCACCCAATGTTTAACCATCGATTGCACCAGACAAACATTTTCCTGGATAGGACTTAACAAAGGATTTATGCGCTTGTGTATTTCTTTTGGAAGTGGGAAAACACTGTACGAACAAAGACACTGATGCGCTTACTGGCTCTCTAACTAGATTTAAATCGCCGGCTTTCGAGGTTACGTAGGTCCTGCTGCCAAGCATAGTATTAAGTCATAACTCAAACTACAGGTTTCAAGCCTAGAACTAACACCTGCTACATGTTAAATGCTCTACAAACCTGTCCTCTCGATTATTTGATTAACTTTAAGCCCACAGATGTTCTGTTTCCACCTATGAAACACGCTTTAGTCATTCTTCAAATAGTGACATGCTGCCAAATACACGCTAATAATAAGATAAAACCCCACAAAGAAGGCTGCATAGCTGAGCGATGGAAGAATGCCTCGCCAGTCATGACATTATACACAGAGCGAGCATTAGAGAATATTAAACCCACATACATAACCAGGATAATTGTTTCCTTTGTTCCACCACCACAACATGAATAACTATAACGATCGTTATCTTAATCAAAATCACTAGGCTGTTTAATTAACCTACAAACAGCAAAATGGGAGAGTTGCACAGAAAACAGGAGCCAGCTCATTAATGAGTAAACTGCAAGCTCTGTGTTTAGAGTATACATGTCCGATGCTTTGCAGAAAGGGAAGCTTTCACCACCATATTAGCTTTCAGCCTGCAGCACTGAGACAGGTTTCAATTTCCAGGCCAGTCCTTTGTGGCTTTGTAACAGTAGCTCAAGCGGTCAAATCTAATGACGTTATGTAAATGCAACTAAAAAGGCTGAGGCACTGAGGGGGTAAAAAAATGAATTACAATGCAAACATTTTTTATTCAAATGTATAGAATGTCATATGTAGGTCAGTAAAACTGTACAAACGGCATACAAAAAAATGTTATGCCATTGCTGGCAAATTTAGTGAAATTCCATATATGGCACACGTCTGGGACTGAAATGTTCAGAGGAGGAAGCCAGTGACCCCACGTGATAATATTTGTTTTACTGGTGTAAAAGTCCTACTTCACAGTGGTGTCACATGTCTCACTCTGACAGGAACCATGATGGATAAAATGGCAGCACAGACGGTGTAATGGTTAGCGTTACTGCCTCACAGCACTGGGTTCGTTTCCCACTACGGCCCTAACTGTGTGGAGTTTGTATATTCTCCCTGTGCTTGCGTGGGTTTCCTCCAGGTACTCCGGTTTCCTCCCACACTCCAAAAATATACTGGTAGGTTAATTGGCTCCCCACAAAATTGACCCTAGTGTGTATGTTTGCGAGCATGTGGTAAGGAATATAGATTGTAGGCTCCACTGGGGCAGGGACTGATGTGAATGGTAAGATATATAAAGCGCTGCGGAATGTGTGCGCTATAGAAATAACTGGTAATAAATAAATAATAAATAAGAGTCAAACTGGGTATACACTACTGTATGCAATAATCGAGCCCAAGGAATGATTTCCAACCATTCATCTCAAGAATTGTTGAGTGTGTACTCTGCACCCGGGGCCGATGTTCGTACCAAAACCAGATGGCACCAGGATGCACTATGGGAAGAAGGCAAGCCAGCGTCGGCAGTGTGATGCTCTGGGCGATGTTCTGCTGGGAAACCTTGGGTCCTGGCATTCATGTGGATGTTACTATGACATATATAACCTCGCAACTTACAGGACTTAAAAGGATCTGCTGCTAATATATTGGCGCCAGATACCACAGGACCTTCAAGGGTCTTGTGGAGTCCGTGTCTCGACAGGTCAGAATCGCTTTGGCAACATGAGGGGGACCTACACAATACTGGTATAGTTATGGCTGATCGATGTAGATCGTTATAGTAAAAATTCTTGGTTAGGATTAGCCTATTATCGGATGTGCTGTACTGGCAAGAGTTCCCTATTAAATTGTTGCAGTAATTCAGCTAGTATCGCTACAAAAAGTGTTCATAATAGATGTTAATTACCAGGCAAATACAATAATATAATAAAATAGGCCTCATAGTGAATAGTAGTTCTTTATACAAATTTTTTTTTTATAATAATAATAATTTGAAGTATAGGGTTAATAGTCTAAGTACTTTTAGGTTTAACATTTTTGGTAATGTCTGAAAGGTTGGAGAAAAAAAATTAAAGTGCTAATGTTACAGAAAAATTAATGCAAAGAGCATAATGAATTACAAACACATTCAAATACACTTTTAATTTCTAGTAGTCTGACTATGTGCAAACTATCTGTATTCACAAGATATGAGACAGCAGATCTGGTATCTCACCAATAAACAAGAGTCTTGCACAACTTATCTCCATCAGAAGATGTTCAGCCAGGAACATTCTGTACTAGTTCACATCAGTTTGTTCAGCTAGTGTGACTTACACTGTGTCCGGTTATCTCTTCGTCCTCCCGCACAAGTTTTACTACCATAAACCTACTCTAAGAAACTCCTACAGTACATCAATGAAAAGAATAAGATGTATATATGTATTTTCCTTATGCCAACATCTGTACTTGCACACGTCCAATGTTTCTTCTCAAGTACTTTTTGACTCTTAACATTAGGCTCAATCTTTAGCTTAAAGTTTTTAAAGCTTATTCAGTGTAGAATAAGAATAATCGGAGTGAGCCGTACACACGCTTTTTGACAAGTGCTCGAATTCTGCTGTTTGCCAACTTCAACACTGTCAGTAGTGTTCAGAAACATTAAAGACGACTAAAATACATGTGAGTGTTGTCCATACTATAACGAGAGCGGTTTCTTTTTACGCAGATGTTTTATTTCAGAGATAAAATATATATATTATGACGTCATGATTGCAGTCTGGTTTAGCAGTCACTAGATACATTCATATCAATGAACAATGACATGAAGTTCCAAGTACATTTCACTACCGAGCAGGTGACTCTATGCTCATGCTGCATTGTCTATGGTAATCTTCCTGCACTACAATTGAAGGTGAAGTGAAACATGGATCTTGCTGCACTACAACATGAAGGTGAAGTGAAACATGGACGCAAACAATGTAATACATTTAAATTACATCATTAGTTTGATACACTCTTCAGCAGATTGTATGGAAAACCTAAAAACTAAGTTGTACAGCCTTCCCACCATTCTATGCAGACATACTTGATCTCACGTTGGCTTCATCGTATCTTCTTCACGGGATACGTTTAGGAAGCCGGCGTCCGCAATCCCGACCGCCGACTTCCCGAATCCTGTATCCCGCCTAGGGTTAAATGACAGGCGTCTAAAATCTAGACGCCTGTCATTCTCCCGACGCCGAGAGACAGGTGCCCGTCATCCCGATCGAAGGGATGCCGGGCGCCACGAGCGGACAACCGTGAGGGGGGGAGTTAGGGCTAGGCACCCCCCCGGGAGGGTTAGACTAGGGGAAGGGAGGGTTAGGCACCCCCGGGGGGGACTTCGGTTTAGGCAGCGGGAAAGGGGGAGGTTAGGGTTAGGCACTTGGGGGGGGTTAGGGTTAGGCACCCCTAAGGACGGTTAGGGGGGTTGGTTAGGTTAGTAAGTACTTACCTTAGGGACGATCAGGATTTCCAGCGCTGTCGGGCTTCCGCTGCCGGGCTCTGCTCTTTTGTCGGGCTGCCGCAGCCGGGAATCGAACTGCCAGTCATGCTGCAGCCGGCTTTTCATACCGAATGCCTTCTTCACATGTTCGGTAACGCTTCTAGTGTGAATAGCTTTTTAATGCGGCGTCATTGTGGTGCAAAGATATTACACAGACGTTAGGGTGAGTCATTATGACCCGGGTATATTTTATGCCTGATTTTTAAATCTCAAGGATGATTTTAGAAGATTATTAGTATATTTGGAAAAATTAACTACTGAATGAGGTATTTTGATAAAATAAAGTCATAGAGAAGGAACTTCTTTTTTTTTTATTTCTAAGTAGTCTTTAAAAAAATAAATACAATTTTACAACTTGTGTGTCATTGCTAATATCAACAAAAAATAAACTTTTCATCTGAAATTAAACTTTTTTGTTGACTTAAGTATGAGATCTTTGAAAATTAAAACACTAGAAAAACAAAATTGCTACACCGACATTGAGGTTCGGTCATAACATCTTTGGAGTTTGTATCGGTTTAGTTCTCTGCGCTGACGCCGGCTGACTGAGTAGTAGTGGGAAACGGGTACGGAGGGGTCTTCACTCCAGAAACTGAGAGGTTTGGTAACGTCGCATAACTAAGTAACAAGATGCACGTAATTTAAAATGCCCCGGGTCCCAACCTTAATGACGCCAGGTTAAATTAGAATTCACCGATACAGCTAAAGGATGTATCTAACCAAAGATGCAAGTATAGAATTATATTGGCATTGGAGGACATATACCTTTTAAATCGCATCTAAACAGTATGACCCTAATCTTTAGAGAAACGCATCTACAATAACAGATAATACAGCAACATTATCCATCTGGAACATTGCCGGTTTCCAAGACCTGAGATTGCCTCCCCATGCAACACTTCAGATCCACCTCGAATTCATACTGATTACCCCCGGATGCTCTCTGAAAGCGAAGAGGGACTGAAGTCACAAGTAGCCTGCACACAAGGCAACCTCTATATACTATTGCACAGACAGAGAATAAACTTTAAAGCCCGATATAAACAGTCAGTTGTGCAAACTACAGATACTTCTTTAAGACCACTCTGGGACTCACTTTGAATTCTTTCATTTTAGCGACCATACAGTTGCAGTCTTCAGATTGCAACTTAGTTGCTCTCATTATTATAGAGTGTAAAGGTGCGTACACACGGGACAAACAGACAACAATAACGATATCGTTGTTCGATCTCCCGGGTGTGCTGGACGATCGCTATCGATCATCCAACACACCATGTACCCACCAACGACTATAACGATCGCGGGTCCCTCTAGTAATCTGGTTGATATCGACCAGGTTGGCCTGCATGCATGGGCGATGGTCGATATAAAACATACATGCCCGCGCATCGCAGGTCGTTGGTGGCCAAAAATGAACGATAACGTCGAAATAGTTATCATTCATATCGTCCATCTTAATTGTACAGTGTGTAAGCACCTTAACACGGTTCATCTATTAAGTCACTGGACGATTTTATACTGCAATATTTTTACAGAGAAAACGGATGTGTTGAATGTTCAATATATTTATTAGTGTTTATAGTTTAATAAATGTTTAACTGTATTTCTGTGGGACCATGTGTGTGTTTCTGAGCGCACAGCCAATATTTTCCTTGATATTTATTCCGAAGACCTGGCACTCTTCTTAATTGGCAGCTGTACTCAATTAATAGGTTAACTTTGGTGGCGCTGAGTGACAGCATACATATATATCTTTCTACAAATAAGTGAAGACACCTAATCTTATACATTCATCTAGAAATCATAACTTCTACGTACATATAAAGCAGAGATTACCTCATGAAGAAAAGGACCTCACAGCTGGTTCACCTCACACATCATAAACCCCCTACTGCCGACGCAGGATGGGGGTACGCTGAACAAATAATTACAGTGCAGATAGATATATATTAGGGATGTGCAGGCTCGGATAGGTTCGAGTTTGCACGTGGAGTTCGGATTTTTCCCTCCAAAAAAACGGAACTCAGAACGAGGCAAAACGTCATCTTACATGGACGAACATCATCATTCCTGGACAAAAGACAAGGAATGATGATGTTCGTCCATGTAAGATGACGTTTTGCCTCGTTCTGAGTTCCGTTTTTTTGGAGGGAAAAATCCGAACTCCACGTGCAAACTCGAACCTATCCGAGCCTGCACATCCCTAATATATATATATATATATATATATATTAGGGGTGAGCGGGTTCGGATTTCTGAAATCCGAACCCCCCCGATCCGAGTCAGGCTCGACTTTTCCCACCTGACTCGGATCTGAAATCGAGGCAAAACGTCATCATCCCGCCTTCCGAGTCTCGCGGGTTTTGGATCCTATATAAGGTACCCGCGTCGGCGCCATTTTCTCACTCGGCTGTGGACAGTGAAGAGGGAGGGTGGGAGTTAGGGCTGGCTGGGCTGTGTAGTGTAGTGTAGTGCTGCTGTTGTCCACTACTTCAAAGTCCATAGGGGCGGGCTGTGTTGTGCTGTGCTGCTGTTGTTAATAGGGGCTGTGTCCACTACTTCAAAGTCCATAGGGGCTGGCTGGACTGTGTTGTGCAGTCAGTTCTCCATAGGGGCTGTGTCCACTCCAAAGTCCTGTGCAGTGTCCCAGTCCTAAAGGGGTGCTGTAGTGTTGTCCAGGGGGTGCTCTGTCCATCAGGGGTGCTCCCCCCAAGTGCTAAAAAAACAATATATTTTCTGTGTTTGTGAATTGTGTGCGCAGTAGCCGCACGTGCATCAACAAAGTAGTGCCAAGCGTGCGCCTGTGTCATAAGTAAAGGGCCGGCTGGCTTGACCGTTAAAGGGTGCTGTAACCCCCAAAGTACACTCCAAACCAAAAAAAAATATATTTTCTGTGTTTGTGACTTGTGTGCACTGTGGCTGCACGTGCATCAACAAAGGAGCAGCGCCAAGCGTGCGCCTGTGTCCCATAAGTAAAGAGCCGGCTGGCTCATTTCTTAAAGGGTGGTGTAACCCACAAAGTGCACTACTCTCCAGCAAAAATAAAAAAAAAATTTCTGTGTTTGTGTGCGCTTTAGCAGCACGTATATATCAATATAACATAAATGGAGGACCAAACTTTCTCCGATAAAAATAAAATAGGGAAAGATCAAGAACCACTTCCTCCTAGTGCTATTGCTGCTGCTGGGAGTTGTTCATCATCCCAGAGAGGAAGTAGGAACATCACTACTTTTACTAAACAATTGACCCTCCAACAGTCCCTAGCGATGAGGATGAAGTACGACAGCAGTCATCCTGAAGCAAAACGTATAACTGAGGCCTTGACTGCTATGTTGGTGTTAGACGTGCGTCCGGTATCCGCCATTAGTGCAGTGGGATTTAGACAATTGATGGAGGTAGTGTGTCCCCGGTTCCAAATCCCGTCTAGATTCCACCTGCATCCTCAAAGCAGCAGCGACAAGCGTGCGTCTGTCTGTTAAAGGATTACATCGGTGACAGCATCCAAGTAGGCATGTCAGACAGTCCGTACCTGTACTGGCAGGAAAAAGAAGCAATTTGGAGGTCCCTGTACAAACTGGCTCTATTTTACCTGAGTTGCCCCCCCTCCAGTGTGTACTCCGAAAGAGTGTTTAGTGCAGCCGGGAACCTTATCAGCGAAAGGCGTAGGAGGTTGCTTCCACAAAATGTGGAGAAGATGATGTTCATAAAATGAATTATCAACTCTTCCAGGGAGACCAGCCTCCAGAACGTACAGAGGGACCTGTGGTTCCAGCGGGGACGAATTAATACTCTGTGAGGATGAGGATGTACACACTGAAGAGGGTGAGGAATCGGTGGATGAGGAGGATGAGGATGACATCTTGCCTCCGTAGAGCCAGTTTGTGCAGGGACAGATTAATTGCCAGCTTGTTTTGTGGGGGCCCAAACGAACCAATCATTTCAGCCACAGTTGTGTGGCAGACCCTGGCGCTGAAATGATTGGTTTGTTAAAGTGTGCATGTCCTGTTTATACAACATAAGGGTGGGTGGGAGGGCCCAAGGACAATTCCATCTTGCACCTCTTTTTTTTCTTTGCATTATGTACAGTTTGGGGCCTAGTTTTTCAAACTGCCATCCTGTCTGCCACTGCAGTTTCATGCCTAGATGGGTCACGTGTTTGTGCCGCCCACTCGTGTCGCTTAGCATAGTCATCCAGCTACCTCGGTGCAACCTTTTGGACATAAAAACACTATTGTGAGGTGTGAGGTGTTCAGAATAGACTGGAAATGAGTGGAAATTAAGGTTATTGAGGTTAATAATAGCATAGGAGCAGAAAAACCTACAAATTCTGTGATTTTAGCTGTTTTTATGCTGTTTTTCAAAAAAATACAGATCCAAAACACAAAACCCAGAACCCAAAACACGGAAGGGTGGTTTTGGCAAAACCAATCCAGATCCAAAACACGAAGAAAGATCCAGATCCAAAACAAAAACACAAAACACGAAAAGTGGCCGGTGCACACCCCTAATATATATATAATCTGCTCTCTATTATCCTGCGGTGGTCTGCATGACCTCAGAATTATAACCCCTTCAACATAAACTTTAAAACGATACAACCAAGTTTACATCTAAAATATATAACAAGATAATAGGATGCACATGGGAATTTACAAATGGATCAATTTTAAATTAAAAAAAATTATTTAGATTCTTAGTAATAGATTTGCCAATAAGCATGCATCTATGGGATGCAATCTCCGGCCAGCCCCTTTAGCTGCAAAGGTGGGAGATGTACTAAGCCTTGGAGAAAGTGGAGAACGATAAAGTACCAATTAATCAGCTCCTAACTGTTACTTTACAGGTGGTGTTTGAAAAATGACTGGAGCTGATTGGTTGGCATTTTATCTCTCTCCAAGGCTTAGTACATCTATCCAGATGTCTTAAAAGTAGTCTAGTGAGTAAATTCCAGCACTTGATGATCCATTTCTAAATCTAGCCATCTAGTTTAAGAGTAATAAAAAAAAAAAAGGGGTCATCACTCTGGCATGTAAAGACCGTTGAGATGACTTCTGACCCATCCCACCTGTGTCAGTGATGTCACTTCCAGAGAGTTCCGGAATAACACAGATCTACAGTCCCCAAACACCTGTTATTTCCCATACCTAAGCCGCGTATCCACTAATCGATAAATTGGAAGATTTGAACGATAACTTTTTCGTTAATCATCCGCAATATAGTCCAGTGGATATGCCATCAACAACCAGTGATGCGCGCTCCCGCTGGTCGTTGACTACATCTTTCATCGCCCGTACTTGCAGGGCAACCTGACAGTATCATCAGGTTATGCAAGTACGGGGATGAGGGAGTGTGATATCATTCAGTGTGGGTGCTCAATGTCATTAACGACATTGAGCACATCACTGCCGGGTAAACACTAGACAATATTGATCATGGAGCAGATCGTCTAGTGGATACCTGCATTTACTCATTACATAGCTCCCCATGATAAAAACACAGACTTAACGGAAAAATCAACCAATAAAAACATCACAACATTATCTATATTTGAAAATGTATAACAGTACAGAAGAATGGAAAAGGCACACAGGAGTGCACAGGCCACACACAAAGTAAATACACTCTGTAGAGGAGAATAAGTGAGGATGTCCCAAAAAAAAACAAACCATAACGACGAAAAGATAACGTTAATGTGCAAGATAATCTACATAATAAATAAAGTGCTGATAAGCAAATTGCACAGATGAGGTCTAAGAGAGTTGGAGTAAGAGGAGGAGAGGGGAGGAAATAGGAGGAAAGAGAGACACACAAAACAGTGTTCAAGCACATAAGTTATTCACCTCAGGATGTCTATCAATAGAATGCGGTATATAGAAAAATTGCTCTTAAGCATAGTAAGCAGTTCATTTGCACATTATGACCCCCTCCCTCCCCTCCCTACGCCCAGCATGTATATTTTGGCATTAGTTACCCTGGAAACCTGACTTTAAACTGTTTTGCATGACAGGTTCAATTTAAGAGAGTGGAGTTCACAAAATGGAAAGGGAGACATATATTTTAGTTAGTAAGTGGTTCCAGGATAACCTTTGAGCGTTCATGTAAAAATACTCCTCTGATAAAGCCTCAGACTCTGTTACAATGTGCCCCATGTCCAACAAATAAATGCATCTCTGTGGGTGTTATCTGGACAAAGCATTCCATAGAGATCCATCCTCCCATTGACACTTCTGTTTGGAAAACTGCCCAGCATCTGGAGCCAGACTCTCCCCGTCTATGTGATTATACCAGCCTCCATGTCATCACTCACCAACAAACCCATATGGCCCTATAGGAATGTTATAGCAATTTATGCATTTGTATGTATAGCCACAGAAGTAATCAATTATAATTTTTTTTTATACATACTGTATATACACATATACACACACACTAAAGCAAATTAAGTGATGACGGAGAACGTAATAATATAACATAAGCAGGTAGGTTTTTTTGTTTTTTAAAAGACACGAAATAACAAAACTTAGTCTGCAGTATACATTTGACATTAGAAAAGTAACCGCAGGGTGTTGTAATAACCAGTTACCAGCTTTAATCAGTACAGTGCGAGTTAGGGTGCCCACACACACACAGCGATTTTTTACCCGATCTGGCCGATTCCGAAACATCGGAACCACAGATCGGGTAAAAAAATGCCCAAATCGTGAGGTCCCACTCACGATCATGATGCGATGCGCTCCCCCGCAGGTCGCACATCACATCGTCAGATCTTCCGTGCTGTACGGCAGATCTGACAATCTAGGACACAATGCACTATAAAAATGTCTGGCTGCAGTAGATCGGATGAAGATTGGACAGCATATCGTGTGCTGAGCTGCCGGGGGGCAGTTTCAAGGGAACTCGTACACATCGTCGGATTGTAAGTATATCGGTATGTGTGTGGGCACCTTTAGACTAGAGATGTGCGCAGACCACCATGTTTTGGTTATAAATCATCGTTGTGTTTTGGTTTCAGCAAAACCACCGTCAAGTGTTATGGTCCAGACTCTGGGCCTGATTCAGACCCGCTTGTAAGTGGCCGCTCGTTCGCTCCGAGCGATGTTCGCACAACTGCGCATGCGTATGGGTCGTAATGCGCATGCGCCAACCAGTCAGTGCGATCGGAAATCGAGCGCTCGCCAAATAGCGAGTGCCTGCTAATTTGAGCAGGATGAGGCGTTTGTGGGTGGTAACAGGGGAAGGTGCTTGAAAACGGGGAGTGGAGATCCGAACGCAGGCGTGCCAAACAGTCAAAACAGGCGTTTTAAGGGTGTGCATAATTAACAAAGCAGCATCATCGACCACCTCACTTGGTTGCCTCTTAGCCTGAACTGTTCGAATGATTGCGGTAGGATAAACCTACCACAAGCACTGCGAGCAGTTCAGATGCCTTTCGATGTACTCGATTAATCAAATAAATAGCGGAGATGACGTATGATACGAGCGGCAGGGGGCGTCTTTACAAAATAGCGAGCGCATGTTTCGTTCGCTCGCTCAGACATAGAGGCGTCAACAGACCGCAAAGAGCAAGCGCTTAATTTAAATAGCCGGCCCCTTTTTCTGACCGAGCGAGCGCAAATAGCGTGCGGCTCTGAATCAGGCCCTCTGTTTTAGATTTCTTTAAAAATTTATAAAAACAGATACAATCATGTAATTTGGACCGGTTTTTATTAATTTAGTATTATTAACATCAATAACATTAATTTCCAGTCAATTTTGACAACCTCGCAGCACCTGAAATCACGAGGGAGGGAGTTCTACATTGCGAGAAGACCCTAGTCAGGACTTGGTTCTACTAGGAACCCAAAAGTGATTCCGAACTGGAACCCTTACGCTCGGGTATGTTAGATTTTCTCAAAAACCTCATCTCTAAGTTAGACTACTGAAGAAAACAAAAAACAGAAATCACGACCTGTTGGGGGTACTTGAGCACTGGAGTTGAGAACCACGTTTTTACAGCACTTGTGTGCTTCTGTGCCAGTGTTCTTCTTTAAATATTGCCCCAGTTTGGAACAAAACTCCAATAATAAAGCACACTCAGGTAGGTAGACTTTGGAAAATGAAAGCCGGATACTTTTAGAATGGTTTTCAGAAATGCGGACCACTATGTGTGTGTCTGATCTGCGCCAGACGTTGAAGTCATGAAGGCAGGTGTCAGAATGGCACCAAGCACTTACAAGGAAGATCCTGTCCAAAATAAAAGCACTTTTATTAATTCGTTTGAATATAACAAAAAATAAATATCTGGCAATTGGGATAGACACTGGCAGCATATTGGATGGGGAACCCTGCACTGACCCAACGCCAGTGAGAGCAGACGGTGGGCACGGAGGAGATGTTCTGCAGTACGGAATGCCAGAAGCACTGACATGTTTCTTCCACTGGGCAAACTATTGAGATGGGAGGTGGGTCAGATTTATTTATAGCACAGACTTAATAGTCTGTACAAAACAAAAACAGAGTCACAGATGTGACAGGTCCTCTTTAATATATAACCAAATCTAGACAAAAGTGCCAGTCAATGTTCCAGCCTCTGAAATAAGATGAGATTTAAAAGATCCCTAGAAGCCATTTATCAAATGTAACAAATGAGCTGGTTGCAGAATACTTAAGGTGCGTACACACGTAACAATTTTATTAACGAATTAACTATAAAACAACGTTGTTATCGTTCAAAAAAATCGTTCAGTTTCTGAGTTATAACAATGAACGAAAGTCGTTCAAGCGCGCTCCCATTTGTAGTTTGTAGTTCATTTCAGACTGTCCAACATAACGATTTTCATTAAGGGAAGGAACATTTTTCGTTCATCGTTGTAAAAATCGTTCATTGCACTTCAAAAAATCGTTCACTTTTCAAGGGAAAATCTGACAGATAATCGTTGGTTACAAAATCGTTAAGTGTGTATGCACCTTAACTCTAGGAGAGTTGAAGCCGGTCAGGCAACGCGTCCATGCCAGGAAAAACACAGAAGTCGAATTATCATGCACTTAGATACAAACACCAGCTTCCTTCCAGAGAAGCAGGACCAGCTCTTGGTGAAGATGTCACCCAAACACACAGTGATCACACACATCTCTTTCGTTACTCTCTCACACTGACACTCCCACAGACATTATTGCATGCAAACACAAATAACTATAAATATGTAGATAATCAAAGCAAAAACAATATTGATTTTTCGTGGGCTCTTTTTTTTTTTTCTTCTTCTTCCTGGCTGCACCTTACAAAAGGTTAGTACAGGTCGTTCATACACACTGAACGACCATCATCTGTATGCTGTAGCGGGTCCCAGCGGCCGGGTAGGGGGCGTGGCCTAATTGCGTAAGGTGTGGTCACTCCCCCTTGAAAAAAAATTCAAAATTGCGGTGCTGGGGAGGGGGGAGCTGTGTGCCCCTCAGCCTGGTGCACAGCCAAAGGGGGGTGATCAGCATTATCACTCCCCCCCTTGGCATAGGAGACTGCTCGGGCTGCTGTTTTAGCAGCCTCGGACAGTCTCTCAGTGCAGCCCAGCACACAGCAGCGTGTGCTGGGCTGCTGTGGATGGGGAGCTGTGCCGGACCTGGGTAAGTAGTACCCGCTCGTGGCTGCCCCTCCCCCCCTCTCTGCACCAGTGTTCGGCTGATCGCCCGTACACACTTGCCGATGGACAGATATGTCTGCAGACATAGACATATCTGTTCAATGGCTGTGCTGCACAGCCAATGCGATAAGTCTGAACGACGTTGTTCACAGACCTATCGTCTGTACACACTGGCCGACGGGGGCACGATATATTGATCGGCCAATATATCGGCCAGTGTGTACCCAGCATTACACATACATTTGTGACAAGTTTACTTAAACATACACTACGTTAATTAACAGCTGCAAAGATCAATGTTGTACTATTACTAGTATATCACCACTCCCAGTACACAAATATACAAAACAGCGACGTGCTGTGTGTCCAACTCCATATAGATTAAGAATCAGTGTTTGCATGAACAGACAAAGGAAAAAAAAAAAAAAAAGTTTAGAAAGCAATAAAGCACATTCCCTTGTGTTTGCGATCTCTCATCAATGATTAACTGTACCGTCCTCCTGCGTGCAGAACTCGCACTCGGCTATATTATTTGGAAATAAGTCTTTAGCAATTTATAGACTGGCTCCAACGTTGGCGTTTATGTCATAACATTCGCAAGTGCAGTGCTGAAACTAAGTCTTCCTGGCAAGGAAAACAACATTATATTAATACTACTCTGCTAAAGCCTCACAAAGCTGCATAAACCCCCAAGTGTAAATACTCTCAGGACAAATGCATTACATACTGGCTTAAAGCTGGACAACGCAACGCATTTCTGGGTGAAGGCAATTTGATGGGACTGCCCAATTTGGAAAAGGTCACTGGGAGGTTGGAATACACAGGAACCAGTTAACAAGAAGTACAAACTTTTTGCAAAATATCATCTACATACAACTTCAATGGAAAGTGCAGATGTGACCTCATACACCTAGTCTCAATACGCCATACAGTGCGAGACACCCGGGGTGTAGCGTAGGATATATTCTTTAAGTTTTGCATCTTATTCGCATTGCAGACACAGAGAAACAACACTCAAAGTGTACTAGAGACGCCAGCCTGCGACTTTAACCGCACAGGAATTAGGTTTACACAGGTATGAAGTCGCAGGTGAAGCACAACGGAACTTGGCATGAGAAAGAGCCCCAGCATCATAGCACTTCGTATACAAATTCAGACTCTTTTTGGGACACATGTACAAATGTCGCACATCAAATTGATCAGTGCAATCTAGCAAAGTAGTTTTACTGCTTCCAGCTGTTTTATATGTGCGCATAAGACGTACACTTTCAGCTAAAAAGACGCTCGGTGAGGCAGAGTCGCCCGGGACCTGGCGCAACCTATATGACAGTGTATGAGGACACAGCTATACATTTTTTTACTTTAACAACATCAAATTTGTTTTCTGAATAAAGCATTTTTACCCCCCCACGATACAGCCCAGTTCTCATTTCAATAACCTTTATAATGTCTAAATGGGAAATAGTCTGCAAATACAGTAAATCAACAAGCAAGTCTGTCATTCACCAATTAGCTAAGTGATAACAGTGTTGCATATCCTGTAGTCAACAGCAACTACAAAATATGGCACCATCCGATTGTGCTTTCTAAGACGACCTATAGAAATGTAAGTAACGCACTGCACATCTTATGAAGTATCAATGCTATCTGATCAGACCTATGAACATAGCTACAAACATACAGGGTCAAAAAGGAGAGACCTGAATAGCTTGCATGGATACAGTATAATCGGTTTGCAATAGAAACTAAAGTGACCACATACTGTAAGGCCCATCTGTTCAATCAGATAGTCAATAGGCTGGATCTATAGCAAATGTGATCATATTGGAGAGGTAATGCTGGGTACACACTAGTTGATATATCATACATTAGACTGACGAACTACGAGTGCATCAGCGGTTGTGTACAGCCAATATGTCTGAACGACGTCATTCACAGACATATCAGGGCGGCCCTGCAGCACATCTGATGCACGGGTGTACAGACGACCCACCAACCGTCCATACACTTGCTGCAGGGTCCTGCCAACACAGACATCTCAACTAGGCGGGCAAATTCTGTCCGCAGACTGATCTGCCACTCTGACAGTAGATCAGTCTGATGACAGAGGCATTGTCTTAAGCTGGGTACACACGTAAAGATTTTCTGTCCAACCATCCAACTAGTTGATTGGTTGGAATGAAAATCTGGTAAGGTATGAAAGCAAATGACAATCAGCAATTTGCTCCCAAACGCTGGAAAATGGACAAAAACTGTTTGTTAAATGTTTGATCTAAACAATTTGTACAAACTTGTCTGACGACCATTTTCATCTGTTTTCTGGCATTTAGGAGCAAATTGCTGATCATCAGTTACTCCCATATGTTACCAGATTTTCATTCCAACCAATCAACTGGTTCAATGGTTGGACAGAAAATCTTTACGTGTGTATGCAGCATAAGTGTGTTCCCAGCTATATAGTGGAGAAGTTGCTTATAGCAGCCAATCTTTTACCGAGCACAGTCTCTAAAACTTACAGAAGCCGATTGGTTGCTATGGGCAACTTCTCAACTTAATCTCTCAAGGCGTTATACATCTCCCCCACAGTCATGTAGTTTACCACACATTAGATGGATGTCATACATTCTCTGCCATCTGTGTAAACTATGGTCCAAGTGTCGTAGGCCCAAATTACCGGTCACGGCGCCATTCAGGCAATATAGTTGCTAGAATTACAGCGACAATTCGTTTTAAATGCAAAAACAACCTGGTTTTGCCTTAAAACTAATTGCCGCTTTAAATCTAACAGCTATATCAGCATAAAAACAAGAAAACATTTAATACTTAAAAATGACTACAAAAGTATTTGTGAAATTAAGTACAACCATGATAACTAGATAGAGTAAAGGTATATACACACCAGAAAGATATATCTGAAGATGATGGTTGTTCATACACACTAAACCATCATCATCATCATCATCTGCCTGCGGGTTCCGCTGGCCGTGGGTTGCATAGCGCTCTCCTCCCTGCAGCCTCTGCAACAAGTGTAAGGGTGGTCGGCTGACAGCCGGGGCGATATGTCTGAACAACGTCGTTCACAGACATATCACTGGTACACACTGGCCGACGCACCCACAATATACAGTATTGGCCAATATATCTGTCTGTGTGCACCCAGCATAAGCCACAACTCAAATTTACATTATGACTAAAAAAAATAAACTTAATACTCCCCTTTTTCAAACAAGTTAGATGTCTGACCACCACTCTAATCAGGACTCCAAGCCTTGGAGACTACTTCTAATTCATTATTCTAAAAGAATAAAATAATATTTGTGACATGTATTAGTAATTAAGGGGTCTATTCATTATTACTTAATATTCTTTGGAGATAATTAAGTTTAGGACTCGTGTGGAGTTCTACCCAATTACCGGAGGAATTCACCATTCCTCCTGTCCATAAGTATCTATTCCGAAAAATATGAGATATGGTAAGAACTTACCCTTGTTATCTCTATTTCTACGAAGTCCATAGGGTTCCACAGGATACCTTGGGTATAGGTGTGACGTCAGTCGCAGGGCACCAAAGAGTTAAGCTTTCAGCCTCCCAGGATGCACTAGGTCCCCCTCCTATACCCCGCCCCCGGGCCAAGGCACCTCAGTTAGTTACCAAGCCATAGGCCGGAGGAGGAGAAGGAAGAGAGAGAACAAAGATCTGGACACATACAAGAATCACATTCTCACCAGAGGGAGACGGAAAACCGGTGACCAGAGCAAAGCCCATCTGCAGCACAGGTGCGACAGGGCGGGAGTCCTGTGGAACCCTATGGACTTCGTAGAAATAGAGATAACAAGGGTAAGTTCTTACCATATCTCATATTTTCTACTTCAGGGTCCATAGGGTATCCACAGGATACCTTGGGGATGTCCCAAAGCAGTATCCTTTAAGGGTGGGGACGCTCCTGTGCAAAAAGGAGAATCCGCCGCCCGAAGGAAGCATCCTGAGAGGCGAAGGTGTCAAACCTGTAATACCTCATGAAGGTATGGACAGAAGACCACGTAGCAGCCTTGCAGATCTGAACTGCCGAGGCACCACGTCGAGCTGCCCACGAAGGACCCACAGACCTAGTGGAATGAGCCTTCAGAGAAGGAGGGACCGGTAGGCCTTCATGAAGATAAGCTTCAGAAATAGCCATACGGATCCAGGCTGCCAAAGTTTGCTTTGAAGCAGGCCAACCCTTTTTACAGAAGCCATAGAGGACAACAAAGCGTCCGACTTCCTAAACAAAGAAGTGCGGTCAACATAAGTCCTTAAGGCCCGCACAACATCCAAAGAGGCCTCACCCACGGAAAGACCCGGTGAGTTAAAGGCCGGAACAACTATTTCCTCGTTAACACGAAACTGGGAAACAACTTTGGGAAGAAACTCGGGCCGAGTGCGGAGCACTGCCCTGTTCCCATGAAAAACCAAGAAAGGGGGTCTACAAGAAAGAGCCCCTAACTCAGAAACACGTCTGGCTGAAGCAACGGCCAGAAGGAAAACAGTCTTAGCTGTTAGCCATTTAATATCCACTGAGCCCAGTGGTTCAAACGGCGGTCCTTGGAGAGCCCTCAGGACCACAGCCAAATCCCAAGGCGCCACAGGTGGAACAAAGGGCGGCTGAATACGGAGAACACCTTGCATAAAGGTGCGCACATCCGGGATTGTAGCAATCCTACGGTGAAACCAGACAGATAGGGCCGAAACCTGTACCTTCAAAGAAGCAAGGCGAAGCCCATGATCTAGTCCCGCTTGCAGGAAGGCGAGAATCCGAGACAGACGAAACTCCCGCGGTGCATAACCTCTCGGTCGACACCACTGGAAGAACGTATGCCACACGCGATGGTATATCCTCGCGGAAGACGGTTTCCGAGCTCGTAACATGGTACGCACCACAGAGCTGGAAAACCCCCAGGACCTTAGCATGGCCGTCTCAACAGCCACGCCGCCAAAGACAGCCGAGTCAGGTCCGGGTGAAGACAAGGACCCTGAGACAGAAGGTCCGGTCGTAGCGGCAACCGCAGAGGACTGTCCACGGACAGACCCTGAAGGTCTGAGAACCAGTGCCGTCTGGGCCACGCGGGAGCTATCAACAGGAGCGTCCCTCCTTCCTGTTTGAATTTCCGGATTACCCGTGGAAGAAGGGAGACCGGAGGGAACAGGTATGCGAACCTGAATGTCCACCGGACGGACAGAGCATCCACCAGAGACGCCCCTTCGTCTCTTGTGCGAGACCCGTACACCGGCAACTTGTTGTTGTGCCGGGACGCCATGAGGTCGATTTCTGGAAGACCCCACCTGTCCACCAGTAGTTGAAAAACGTCCGGGTGCAGGGACCATTCCCCTGGATGAACGTCCTGGCGACTTAGAAAGTCCGCCTCCCAATTTAGCACTCCCGGGATGAAGACCGCTGATATGGCCGGAAGATTGCGCTCCGCCCAAACCAGGATCCGAGAGACCTCTACGAGAGCCGCCCGACTGCGAGTTCCTCCTTGCCTGTTTATGTAGGCCACGGTGGTAGCATTGTCCGACTGGACCTGCACCGGGTGACCCTGGAGAAACCGCTGTACCTGCAGGAGAGCATTGAAGACCGCACGGAGTTCCAAGATATTTATTGGAAGCTCCGCTTCTGTCGGTGTCCACCTGCCCTGGAACAAGTGTGGACCCGAAACTGCTCCCCAGCCCCGAAGACTGGCGTCCGTTGTCAACAGGACCCAATTTGGAACCCAGAACGGACGTCCCTTGTTGAGGTGGGTCGTCTTTAACCACCACGCAAGGGACAGGCGAACCTCCGGGGTGAGCACAATCGTCTGGAACTTCAGAGACTGAGGCAGCCCGTTCCACTTGGACAGGATCAGGTGCTGCAGAGGTCTGGAGTGAAACTGGGCGTATTCCACCATGTCGAACACCGACACCATGGAGCCCAGTAACCTCATCGCCGAGTGTAAGGACACCCGGCGGCTGTGCAGACAACTGCGCACCCTTGACTGTAAAGCAGAGATCTTGTCCTCCGTCACGAAGATCCTTTGCTGTCCCGAGTCCAATAAGGCTCCAAGATGCAGAATCCTCCGAGACGGGATTAGAGTGGACTTCTGCCAGTTGATTAGCCAGCCGTGCCGTTGCAGCAGTGCAATGGTCAGGTCCAAGTGGTGTAACAGGAGCTCTGGAGATCCTGCCACCAATAACAGGTCGTCCAAGTACGGCAACATGCGGACTCCTTGCAGCCGCAGAGAAGCCGCCATGACCGCCATAGCGTCCTGTATGTCCAATGACACCATGTAGTCCCCACGTTCCAGCGCCAGAATGATGGACCGTAGGGTCTCCATCCGAAACTTCGGGACCCGCAAAGACTTGTTGAGTGCTTTGAGGTTGAGAATCGGACGATATGACCCATTGGGTTTCTGTACCAAAAATAGATTTGAATAGAAACCCTGGCCCCTCTGGGAGAATGGAACAGGCACTATAACTCCAGCCTGGAGCATAGTGTGCAATACCTTCCGCAGCTCCGTAGCCTTGTTCCGGTCTGATGGTAGACCCGTGGTGAAGAATCGAGCCGGGGGTCTGTGCCGGAAGGAGAGGGCGTACCCGTGAGAGACCACCTCCAGAACCCAAGTGTCTGTCGTAGTGAACGACCAACACCGGGAGAACTGCAGCAGGCGGCCTCCCACCCTGGGATCCCCCAAGGGGAGACCCGGACCGTCAGGCCGCAGGCTTGTCATCTGGCTTGGGGGCCGGACGTCTGGTACTCCATGCCTGTTTCCGGGGCTTGACCAATTTCTTAGGGCCAGCCTGTCGAGGAAACGACTGTGGTTTGGGCCTGCCCTGGGCCCTAGATGACCGAAAAGACGATGGTCCAGAACCAGAAGGAGCAGCGGCCGACGGGAGACAAGCAGATTTGGCTGCCGCCAGCGTGGCCACAATCTTATCCAGATCCGGACCAAAGAGAACTTCTCCGGTAAACGGCAACGCTTCCAGACCTTTCTTGGATCTGCGTCCGCCTTCCAGGATCGCAGCCACAAGGTGCGACGAGCAGCTACCGCTGCTGAAGAAATTCTAGACACCAGAGTACTAATGTCTAGAGCCGCCTCGTTGATGTAGGTGGCCGAATCACGGAGATTGCCAATCAACTCCGCCTGTTCGGCCGGACAGTCGGATTCAAAAGAAGCCTCTAATGAATCCGCCCAGCGCTCCATCGCTCTGGCAACCCAGCAAATGGCCATAGCCGGCCGTGCTGCCCCCCCTGCAAGGGAATAAGCGGACTTCAGGCAGATTTCTACCTTGCGGTCCGTAGCATCCTTAAGGGAGGACATGGATGGCATCGGCAATGTGGCACTACGGACAAGACGGGTCACGTGAGAATCCACCTGTGGAGGGGATTCACACTTAGCAAAATAATTATCCGCGAACGGATAAGCCACCGCCAGGCGTCTCTGCGGCTGGTATCTTTTGCCAGGTTGTTTCCACGCCTCCTCTAAATGGTCCACCAACTGACCCGAAAGAGGAAAGACTGTGGCATCGCCCTTCACATCTTTGAAAAAGGCATACTTAGATTTAGCCGCTGGGGGAACTTCGTCCTCAATCACCAAGGCTGTGCGGACCGCCCGAATAAGTCCAGGAATATATACTTTGGACTTAGCATCAGCGTCCTTAGTATGGAAAGGTTCCTGATCGTAAGGATCCAGAATCTCCCCATCATCAGACGTCCCTTCGTCATCCTCATAAGGAGCGGACAGAGACGCCACCGGCCTTTTATGAGGCCGCATCACAGACTCCCCTTGCAACACATCCGACAAGTGCTGTACAGAACTCGTCAGGGAGTTAACCCACGCTGGCTCCTGAGAACCCGGGAGCGGGGAAATAGGGAGACTGTGGGGTACCACCAATTGTCGTGGGAACCCCTGCATGGGTGACGACACCACAGACTGCTGGGACAAACCCATCGGAGTAAACGCGGGCTGCAGAGCTAACTGGCCCACTAAAGCTGTTAACGCCTGAGCGAAACAAGCCCAGGGCGGCTCCTGTACCGGTGCTGTAACCGTAATAGGCCGCGCCATGGACAAACACTGCCGGCAAAGGCCCTCCGCGCTACCCTCCCCCTCCGCTAACGGTACTTTGCACATGGTACACTGTAGCCGGAGGGGAAAATCACTTTCAGACATGATGGCACCACGTATGTGACCTCTCTCACCAATTAAGTATTAAATAGGCGAGAGACCACCCTGCAGCACCGCACCGCAAGGGCTTTAGCAGAAAGAACAGGGACAGTAATAAAGCTGACAGTTTAGAGAAGAAAAGTTACAGGCAGCGCTAGCACAGTCACATACAATGCAGAGAAATAACAATTCCTGCACTAACAGCGCTGATCACTCAACTACACAGACACAGGGCCTGGTAGGACACAGCGCTGCATACACAGACCTGAGCCACAGCGGAGGAGAGGTATGCGGGGGGACCCAGACCACGATGCTTCCGTCCAGACTTCCAGCAGCGTTCACCATGCGTTGCAGAGAAGATGGCCGCCGAGGAGCAGAGAGAAGCTGGCCTGGGGGAGGAGCGCTGACACAGGACCAGTCAGCACAGTGCAGAGAGGGCTGTGTGCAGCGGGGGAGGCGCCGGCTGTGAGACAGGGAAGGCGCGCTCCCCTGGCATGCATTTAACCCCTGGGACGCCGCAGCGCTACCGCTCTGCTGCGGTCCGCTGTCCCAGGGGGTAGTGGAAGCGCAGGTTGGTCGCCTGGCTCCACGCTGCAGCCAGTCCCCAGGGAGCCCCCTGCCTGGGGACTTAGGACCATGTGATCAGCGGGGACCCACCGCGGGACCCCGCTGCTTACCTCTGTCCCCCTTGAATCCGGCCATGGTCCGGAGCATCTGGGGTCACCGCTAGCTGTGACCCCAGACGCCCACCAGCATCCCCGGATCAGTACCGGCGTTCTGGTACCGGCGGGGTGTAGGGAAGACAGCATGGACGTCAGGACTGACTGTCCATGCTGTTCATCCAGATGTGCAGCCACAGCTGCATGAAGAAAAAACTTCAGGGGCTCTTCTAGCCCCCACTCCAACAGGTGCACCCGACTCCGGCCGGGCACCAAACTAAACTGAGGTGCCTTGGCCCGGGGGCGGGGTATAGGAGGGGGACCTAGTGCATCCTGGGAGGCTGAAAGCTTAACTCTTTGGTGCCCTGCGACTGACGTCACACCTATACCCAAGGTATCCTGTGGATACCCTATGGACCCTGAAGTAGAAAGACGTAATTTTTGCGATGACAGCTATTCGCAAAATAGATACTTTTCCCTACCTGCATCCTCTATCTCCCCGCTCCTTCAGCTCTGCCCCCTGGCATTGTGCCCGGCTCCCCCCCCCGCTGACACCTCCATCCACTTTCCCCCGTAACAACTCCCCCCCCCCCCACCCAAGCATGTTCTGCCTGGCTGTCATACTCAAAGCGAGCCAGCCATGCCGAGCTGTGACAGGACATGGCCGGCGGGGAGATGGGCTGAGGGGACTGCATATTTTTATTTTTAAATACTATCCTATGTTCTTCCCGCCGCCGCATGCTGCCGGAAAGCGTCTCCCCTCTGTCTGTTCCTCTTCAATCAACTGTTTATACTAAATAAACAGTTAATTGAAGTAGCACTTACATGTGTCCCCAGGGAACAGAGGGGAGACGTTTCCCGGCAGCAGCAGCGGGGAGAACACACAGTCCAGACAGAGGAGAGAGCGACAGAGGGAGCCCGATGAAGACCTGCAGGTAAGTGTATATCCCGCTGCTACACAAGCTGCAGCTTGTGTAGTCTTACAGGGGCTGTACGCCAGCTGAGATATCTCCTGCGTTGAGTGTGTTAATGAAAACTAAAAAATGGTTAATTAAGGAAAAAGTCCTTAAAACCGTTAGTTTAGTGTTGATTAATAGGCCCCTAAAAAAGAAATCTACACCAGACTTTTTGTATTATTTCTGGAAAAGTTAAAGTTAATATTTACCATACAATCTACAGATGAGACAAAGACTGAACCTCACGTTAGGAGATGGCCAGTGACATCACTAGAGATAGACAGCAGCCAGCACTTTCGGAATTGTGTCCGGGCTAAGTTGAGCAGACAGAGGGGGTCATTCAGACCCGCTCGCGAGCGCAGGACGCTCACAAGCGGGTCGATGTTGCCCCACTGCGCATGCGCGCGACGGAGGGAGCTCCGTCGTGCACATGCGCGAGACCCGGATAGCGACGGGCTTTCCGTCGCTCCGGGTCTCGCACCAAAGGGGGCGTGCTGTCGATGTTGATTGACAGCACGCCCCCTGTGGTGGGCGTGCCAGGGAGCGTGGCTGCCAGACGGAGGCGTTCCCTTGGGAACGCCTACCGTCTGAAGCCGGCCCCACTGACATCACTAGTGATGTCAGTGGGAGCGATTTTGGCTCTGATAGAGCCAAAATCACTCCAGGGCTTGTGGCAGCGAGACCCTACCGCAGGGTCTCCGTCGCAAGCCCGATGGTCGCGATGGTCTTGACCATCGCGACCATCATCATGGACGCTCGCATAAGCTGTGGGTGGTCACCCACAGCTATGCGAGCGCCAAGGAGGACGCTCCATTTTCATGGAGGAGGGCCCTGATTCAGAGCGAGCGCTCTGGTCAGAGCGTTCGGCTCTGAATCAGGCCCAGAATGCGAAAAATGCTGCTGCTGCTGCTGCACAGGAGCACAAGTTAAAGTGGGAAGGGGGTAATACCAGTTTACAGCTATATAATAAAAGTGGTGATAAAACTTACGTCACCACTGTGGCACCCACTGCAGGACAAAAGCTAGTGCTTAATAAACACTAGTAAAAAACATTTTTTGTCACTGAAGTGTAGAACCCTAGTGTGAACACATAGGGACACTTCTGTACGCCGTGTAAACTTACAACTGCTTTAGTGCAGTACAAAATAGTGTTCCAGATGGCAGTGGGTGATTGTATACCACATCACCACCACAGGAGGACTACATAGTTTACCCCTTTTGTTACTGGTTTCATGAGAGGTCAGATGAATAATAAGAAAAAGTCAAATCAACAGATGTTTATATGTGTGATATTTTTAGGTCTTTCATTTCAAACTTGTTCCCATATTAGTGTTGTGAATAAGGAGTAAGTTTACGGTGAGCTTAGGGTTTAGCTTTACTCAATATTGCACTTCTTATAAAGGAGAATCTCTTCTCTTTGAAATCCGTCATATACCCATTGGTGTTCATGCATTATATTAGCATTTTTAATACTAGTAAAATGCATGTAACCAGGAATGAAAATGGAAACCACTCTCTCCAATGACACCGTACCTACACGAGATGAGTGTTACATTTCTTAGAAGGCCAACTGTCCTATTCACTTTTGTTTACCAGAAGCGAACGCATAGGGGAAGCGTATAAGAGTGTAAATGACTTCCCAAACATGAGTGAAAATGCTATGAACAATCACATGTTAAAACGTTTGACATCTGCTTTCACTGGTGTATGTACTTAAATTTCTAATTTGTTGGGCACGTATCTTAAAGCTGGCTACACATTAGGATGATGGATCGGCCGTCCAACGTCGGCCCGATGTGTCGTGCCTGACACACAGCACGATGTGCAGATAGCTCTGCAGATATATCTGCCATCAGTTGTGCAGCACAGCCGATGCGATAAGTCTGTGAGCAACTTTGTTCACAGACATTTCGTCTGTACACACTGGCACACGGGATATATCGTCCGTTCAATTGCAAGGCCGATATGTTGGCCATGGTGTACCCAGCATTACATTCTTAGGGTTGGAATTCAATTCAGTGTGAATTGAAGAGTGCCGGGAGGGAGCTCCTGGAGCTATTCAACTGACCGCGCTGTTTAGTCTGACTAAGGATTTCTCCCCCTCAGGAGAAATCCGACTAAAGTGCCGGCAGAGAGACCGGCACGCGCTGTGCCAAGCCGAAAATCAGCCTCGCTGCCGGCACTTTAGTAAACATCGCAGTGAATAGAATATGCTGAATTGAATCGCCCCCATTGCTTTCTAGTAGCCCAAAGACCTGATAGAAATGCTCTGTCAGTATACAAAACCAAAATGTTAAAAATATTGTACCCTCTATTCTTCTGGGCCCAGGGCTAATTCCCCTTTTGTGACTATAAATAATGAGTTTCTATTTTGACTAAGGCTGAGTGGGTGTTTTCATAGAGATCAGTTATTAAAATAAAAAATATTTGCTTAGATAAGGTTAATATACATATTTTTGGGTATTATAACAATTACCAATAGACCCATATATATGTATAACACAGACCAAGACAGATTTGTGCCCAACAACATCACATAACTACAAACAAAAACAAGATACATAGCACGGTCAGATACCGTAGACATATGTGCCACTCAACATACTTTAGGACTACATGTGTTCCTCTGTTTTAAGCTTCCATTACATTCCTGAGGAGTAATCCATATTCACTTACAATCCACAGATCCCAAAACTTTCTATAGTATTTGACTGGATTCATTTCCATTGAATGCTTTATTTCTCTACTTTGTAACGGTTTTACAGTGTACCTCTGTACTGATCTGGGATTCACCAGAGACAGCTGTGCCACCACATGCATGTGTATCTGTGCCAAGTGGGAAGAGGGGTGACATTATAGATACTTGTCAAGCAGCAAAACATTTATGAGTCCAACTCTGGGAGGATCAGCTGAAGTTACCCAATGGAATTCATAGCATATTTATAACCAATGCTGTATTATAGTCTGGGCTATTGGCTCTGCAGTGCTTGTGGCCAAGGGTTTCCCTGTTCTACCTTAGGGGCCCATTTATCAACGAGTTTTATCATATGCAACAAGTTTTAATGGTGCTCCACCCAATCAGCTCCTAACAGTCACCTGTTTGGCTTGAGCACCATTTATCAGACACAAACTCGTTGTGTATGATAAAACTTGACGACAAATGGGCCTTGTAGAGGTCTTTGTACTAAGCCTTGGAGAGAGAAAGTGGATGGAGATAAAGTACCAACCAATCAGCTCCTGTCACTTTACAGGCTTTGGGCCAGATTCAATTAGAGGCGAAGAGTGCCGTTTGGAGATGGGTTTTCGCCGATTTGGACTTTGCCTGTTTTCAAAGTATCTCCATATTCAATTCCAGGACGATTTAGCCTATGCGGAAAGTCAATGCATTGTAATAGGCGGAAAAGTATCTCCTATGAATAGGAGGTGAAAAAAAGCGGGAAAAAGACTCAGAACCCTTGGGACAGCCCCCCAAAGGACAAATCAGCCAAAATAAAACGTTACCTCAGAACACCCCAAAAGAGACATGTCATTTTGGGGGCGAAAGAGTGGGGGAGACAAACCTAAAAACTAGCCAAATAGACTTCTTGAGGGTCTGCAAGTATGGGTCAGGTGTTTTAGGGATTTCAGGTGCATGTAGCAGGTAGATTTTTCAAGTTTTTTTTAAAAGTTCACTTTAGAGACATTAAAATATGCTAGCACCCATTTTCAAGTACCCCAAATTTGACTGGACTACTCATTTTCACCAAAAAAATACTGCTTTATGCCATTCTTCAACACTTTTACAAAGACGCTAATAGCAAGCTATTTACACAACTTAAGTACCCAAAATAGTTATATTAGGGCAATTAGTACACAATTATATTGATTTCTTATGTTAGTGCATCTTTTTTTGGGGTACAGACTGATTTCCCCAATTCTTTCATTACTTTCCAACTGTTCTGCATTCGCTGCTTTCTGTTTTCGCCTGTTTTGGAATTGAATTAGGCGAAAAGCGGGGACAGGAAAATTTTGCCTCCGTAACAGGCGAATGAGGCAGAAAGTAGGACCTTTGTTTGAAAAATGACAGAAGCAGATTGATTGGTACTTCATCTCCGATTACTTTCTCTCTCTACAAGGCTTAGTACATAGACCCCTTAGCCTTTATATTTTAAAGAGTCAAAAAAAAGGGAAAACCAGATTGCTTATACCTTTTAAAAAATTGACTATGAAAAATATATCTCCATAGGACAAGTGAAGACTGGACTGACCCAGCCAACTGATCCTACTCAACAGGACATATTGATTCCATATCTGTGCAAAGGGCTAAAAATAAAACAAATATAAACAAAAATCCCACAGCAAAAACATACAGACAACAATGTGGCCTAACACAGAGGGGTTTGCAATCCTGCTCAAGATTCAATAAAGGTTTCCCAAAAGCATTTAAAAATATATATGTACATAGAATAACGTATCATGGGGTACATTTACTAAGCAGTGGATTTTCAAATGCCTCAATTTTTGCAGATTTTGCCTGTCAAAACTAAAAGGTCAGTAATGCAAAAGAAGCCTGATTTTTAATTTACTATTATTGCCCTTTTTAAATATGGGAAGCCGAATCTGCACAAATCGTGGGCTTTAAATTCATTACTTTGTAAATATATATATTTTTATTGAAATGTTTAAAAAAATGTCACCACTTTCCCAAGCCTGTTCTTAGATGTGCAATTGAATCCAGATGAGAGATGTACAGCAGGCTAGACAAAGAATATTAAACCATTACACTTCTGGCACAGAGACCATGTCTGTTAGTGGAAAGTGTACACACATCAGGTTGCTGTTCTCTGGTGTGGGCATTCTGCTGCTTTCCTGTGCACTTTAATCAAATTCCTCCATCCATGTGAATTTACAAGACTCTGAAATAAAGCCTAAGGCAGAGACAGGTGCAAATTCAGAGGCCCCGAAACATAACATTGAAGGTCCTTTGAAAACACACAAGTTATTGAAAAAGGAATTCTATGGCAAATGAAATGTAACCTTTCCATAATGACAGGATTAACTCGTCACTTACCGACAAGTCCCAAACCTCCACACTCATTATTAAAGCATTTTAGAAGTTATAACGGTTGCACATAACTAGAAACTGGAATGCACTCAAATGACCACAGTTCATGAGCAGTAAAATAAATGTGGTGAAAACATTATCCCTCTGGTGACTACTGAAGGTTATGGACGGGGCAGGCACACATGAACACAGGAGTCTGGGCAGCAGAGAACTGTACTGCGGAGTCTGACCTTGCCATTGCATTTGGGTGACAATCTGAGACAAACTTATTTTCTTACAATTTAAATCAAGCTATGCATTTGCAATCATCTGCCGTTTGCTTAGATCAACATGGTCTCATTACAGTTCAAAAACATTACTTGAAAACGATGTAGTTCTGCTTTGCTCAATGCATGACGTCATATACTGTAGGTTTAAAATAATAAGTCCCAGGCAATGGATTTAGGTGAGAAAATAATGCTGTTGTAGCAACTTCAGGGTATGTTACAGCATTTGTAACAACTTCCACTAGTATTAATATAATCTTTTAACATGAAGATCCAAAATGCACCTGTGCTTTAGGCATTCATTGTGTTTGGTGCCTCACTATACGTATAGAACTCCTTGTCAAATGTATATATACACATGCAAATGGAAGCAATGACCTCCATGATACTACTTATTGGAGGCAGGACGATTTGAGGTAAAACATAAGAGGCAGAATGGAGTTCCCCTAAAATAACTAGGATCAAACATTGTGTGTGTAGGAAAAGATTTCAGCAACCCTCACTTCACTGCATCAAGGTGTTGTTCTTGTAACTATTGTCTACATAGCATCCCAATATTGATCTGCTTATAAATAGGATGTCCTGTTCCTGTGTAAGGGCTACACTACAGTCTATCAGCTGTCTGCAGTCTGTTATCTCCCATGGAGTAGAACTCACATCCAGTCATTTATGCACTTTGAAGTTCAATACTCACAGTGGAACTTTTTATTTTGTACGTAGAAAGGCCAATCACTTCCTGTACCTTAACCTTTTACAGGCCACTTTTATGTACAAAAGCATTGACAATTTGTTACGCCGCAGAAATACTGCTGATTTAGATATAAGTGCTCACGCTGTCTATATTTAAATATCTATTTAGTATGTTCTTTGTAAAATTAATATTTGTATCCATTGTCTCTTCAGAAAGGTCTTTAGCATTTCAGATCGGGTTATTGTTACTTATACGAAACATAACACATTTAGCCTTCACTGAATTTAGTAAATCAGAATTCCTCCAAAACTTTCAGTGGAAATGTAAACCAAAGTTAGGTCATTTTTAAGTAAAGTGGAAACGCAAATTTATACTTTGACATATAAATTCACCACTGATGTCATATGACAGAGTGTTTCTACACTGTTGATAGAGCTTATTATATTAGATCACTGGTCTATTTACTTCTAGATGTGTACTCTAGAAGATAAAGAAAAAATAAATAAATTTATATATATTTATTTATATATATATATATATATATACATACACACATATTTTAGAGATGCACAGTTTGGTTTTACTCGGATTTACTTGGATATGTTCGGATCTCAAAAACAGCATCACATTGGCTATCTAGCTGACACGTGTTTTGAATAGCCAATAAGAGAAATCTGAACTAATCCGAATTTGCGATAATTTGGCAATAACCACCGAATAAAAACGAACCCGCACAGCTCATATATATAATCCAATTGCAAAACTCTTGAAATATTCATTATGCTCCTAAAATTGCAACACACATTTTGGCTTTTTAGACCGCTGTACTACAGCCATAACATTTTCGCCATACTCCTCACCGCAAATTAAAGGTCAGCCGTAAGCACTTGGGACTAAACAAGGGGGATTAAGTGCTCCCACTGTCTATTATGAAAGCATAAGCCATTAATCACATGAGCAGATCCGAAGGAGATATCACCTCCCTTGCTGGAAGCAGTTACAGCCTTCCCCCCAGGGGAGATGTGTAGAACCAGCTGTGGTGAAGTGATGTCATTGGGAGCCAATAGGGACGTCTCCAGCCAACAGCTGTCTGGCCCAGCAGACTTATTACAGGATGGAGTTTACATTTAAACCTATTTTCCTAGAACCAGACTTTGTATATCACAAGTAATTAAAAAAAAAAAGTTCTCAAATTTGGCTCTTGTACCCAAAATATTTAACCCCCTTTTTTGTAACAACTTTTTATAACATTACATCAGTGAGAACTGTATGAAAAAGGTCTGAAAAGAGTCCAAAGGCGGTGGATAGGATATAGAGTATTACCATAAGAGGACATGTAGTGTAGAGAAGTACTTTATCGCACCCTCTTACTTTGTTTTACTTAGCATATTAGATTAATGAGGTGTTAAGTTAGTATCTTTTTTCTTGTGCAAGAAGCCAACACTGAAATTTCATTACGCAATTCAGATATTTTGCCAACGACATACCCTATAATAAGAAAATTGCTGTCATTATTACAGTAGCTTGATGTCTAAGGGAATGTGTGGTCCAAGCAATAGTTACATCGGGTATCCACTTAGCGATATACAAACGAGAGCACGATTACGACATTGCAATCGTGCTCTCGTTTGTTTAGCTAGTGATGTGCCTAGACTGAACGTTCACTCATTCAGTCCCGGCACATCCCTCATCCCCGCAGGTTGACCTGCATGTACAGGCGATGTCTGATGTCGGAAGCAACCCGCGGGCACGCAAATCGCGGGTCGCTTCCGTCCAAAACATCCCCGATGCATGCACGATTTGCAAGCGATTGCACGATAATGACATCGTTATTGTGCAATCGCTTGTTTAAATCGCTTAGTGGATACCCCCCATTAGTGTTATAGGATTATCTGCCCCCCACTTCCATTAAAAAAAAAAAAAAAAAATCAGATATGGTGCAGTTTGCATTTATCTTAAAACAAACAGTTAAACAAACAAGTCAAATAGTAATGTAATTCTCAAACCTTTTCTCTGTAGTAAATATCTCAAAGTCCAGAAATAAATCTATGTGAAATAGAGACTTTAAAAGCGAAATATACATCAAACTTATGACCAAAAGGATAAACCCAAAAGGTCATAGCTTCATAAATCTCACAACGCTGGTAAGCCTTGAATTCAATGAAAGCGGTGCACTACAATTCTGTTTAACGTGACTGCACAAACCAAGAATTATAGGACACAAAAACAACACTACGCAACAAACAGTTGTACTTTCTCCACACTGGCAATTCCATTTGGCAGACAAGATAGAACTTCAATTCAGAACCTTAAAATCGTGATAAATATTTGGAGTGGTTGTATAAACAAAAAGAGCTAAAGTCACAGGACAAAACAAACAATCCACTCAGACAGAGTTTGGCTCCAGGGGCCGCTCAGTCTCCACACATAACGGAGCATCAGCACCAAAAATCTAGGGAGCTTTATTTATCTTTCCTCCCCCTTTACGAATCAGCCATATGTGTTCCTTGTCCAGGAAGACGCTGTCTGCAGATGAACCTGTATGTATGTGTACATGTGGTAGGGACTACAGATTGTAAACTGATGTGAATGGCCAAAAGTTCTCAAAAAAGCAATGCGGAATATGCTATATAAATAACTGGTAGTAATAATAATAATAACAGTAGAATAGGGTAGAGCAGTGGTTCTCAAACTCTGTCCTCAGGACCCCACACAGTTCACGGTTTCCAGGACACCCAGCAGGTACAGGGCTGTAGAGAGCCCTGGCGGGCCCAGGTACAGAGAAGGCATGGCCTAATCGTGGGAGGTGTGGCCACGCCCCCTTGAGCAAAAAAAGGGGGGGGGGGGCGCTGTAAGCCCCTCAGCCTGGTGGAAAGCCAGGGGGGGCGCGATCAGTGTGATCGATCCTCCACCACAGGCAAAGGAGACTGCTGTGGCTGCAGTGAGAGTGAGAGAAGGGAGGGGGGGGGGGGCAGCAGCGGACACGGGCCTCCGCCTTGCCCCTCAGGAAGCCCGGGCTAACAGTACCCGCTCCCCCCCTCTCTCGGCGCCCCTGAGCAGGTGCACAGGTGTGGTCATTACTGGCTGACACATTTTAAAAGATTCACAGGTGGAGCTAATTATTTCACTTGTGATTCTGTGAGGAGACCTGGAAAACATGCACTGTGTGAGGTCCTGAGGACAGAGTTTGAGAACCTGTGGGGTAGAGAATTTCTATTGTGTCAGGAAGGAACTAGTAGCCAGCAGCACATCCAGGCATCTAGGTCACTCAGAGCAATGTCTTAAACATGCTTTAATCCACAGGACTATTACACTTAATACTATAAATCTACACCAAAGAACTGAATTGTTCCAAAATATAAATTCACTTGCGGTATTAGCAGATGGAGGAACGGCCTTTATTCTTTTAGCATTTGAAGTATATTCCAGTCCTGGATGTTAATATGGGAGGGGCATGGAATGCGGACTTACCACTCAAGTCAAAATAGGTCTATAGACAAGTAATTTTACAATAGTTAAAAGCAACTTAATGTTCAAAATTGCATAAAAACATCTATTATTATTATTGTTGCAGTGATCACAGATTAAAACTTATTAACCCATTAACAACTATTTACATGGAGAGGGCAGTGTGTAACTCGTGTCTCAGTCACCAATATTTGCCAAGCTATAAAAGGGCAGGGAAGGGCATGTACTGTACAATACTGAGTTACATTTGAAGCGCTGAATCAGAATGGAAATTCACAGCTTTTAGAAACACATTTCCTGGTTTTCAAGAATAGCCGACACTACAAAAGGTTGACTCCTCTGTTATAGACTTCATCCCCGACTCCTCTACCCGATTGCACTAAACCACCAGTTGAAGACAATAGAATAACTTATTTTTTGGCCACCCCACAAAGGCATTAAATATAGCTATATATAGATGTAATCGGTGCAGAATTTCCCTGAACAAATGAATAAAAAAACAAACATACATTTCTCTGGTCAAAGTTCATTTCCAATGACATCACCCTTCCATTACAGCTATTCAAATGTGATGGTTTAAGATGATGACACTTCATTCCCTAACTCGTCAATACAATCTACTTGGTATGAGGACATTCAGAAGAATAAAAAAAAAAAGTAAAAAAAAAAAAAAAAAGGAGTGAAACCCTTCTAATAATGCGGCAGAATATATATTGTATAGATTTTGTTCACACTTTATTTTTCATGCATAATTTCAGTTTGTAATGCTAAAAGATCATTGGAGAGCTGTGAGCCACAGAGTAATGAATAGTGGGGGTGGAATAATGAATAGTAACAGGTAACATTTGTTAAACAGTCATTCTAATGTCATAGTAAAGTATGATGCTCACAAGAGTCCAGGATATTATATGCAGTCAGGATTCCTGCCAGTCAAATAACCAGTGTCTGCAACATAGTTTATTATAATTGCACAATCTCTGCCCCCACCAAAAAATATATACACAATAATAATAATTCCATGCCATGTTGTGCCTCCACTAAATGCCTAGACCTAGAAAACAAATTAGACCAGCCTGTGCCCCTACAAAAAAGCATTAGACCAAAACCCGTTACCACCCCCCCTCCACAAAAAAAATAAATACACAATGACACAACTATGTTTCCCCTCTGTCCTGGCTGGATCAGAAAGCGTCATCCATAGACTGACTCCGATGCAGATGGTTGGCGCTCAAAGGGCAGGTGAAAGTGGTCATTCGGTACGGGATGCATTGGCACGGTTGCCATGGTGTAATTAAACTACTAATTCCTTGAATCCAAATGAGACACCATAAGGAAACAGATTTACTCATAATGAAAGTTATTATTATAGCCCCAAACAATAGGAAACAGAAAAACACAAATGTTTGGGAGATGTCCAAGAGTGAAAACAGAGGTCTGGGGTTTTATTTTTGGCAGTATGAGAAATTGTTCTACAAATGACAAAATTTACTGGAGCCTTAAGAGAGTCACTAAAAATAGTTCTCCAGATTGTAGAACTTTAAACCTTAACTCTTTCAGAGTCAAAGTATAAAGTCATGTATTCAAAGCAGGAATATCATACTTGCCAACTAATGAATTCACCTCCCCGAGAAGCAGGTGGGCTGAGTTAGGGGCGGGGCTGACCAAAGTCTCATTAAGCACCACCCCCTCATTGGAATTTGCTGCAATGATGACCGTTTCAGCTATGGGGCGGGGCCAAATGACACGATTCTCATAATCGCATCATTAGGCCCCTCCCCCAACACACGGACCTGCCGAACCTGGCTAATATTCTCCCCATTCTGCCCACTTCACTAGGAAGTGTGCAGAATGTAGGAGAGGTGCCTACCCTTCCGGGGGGGGTTATCCGAAAAATCAGGAGCCTCACGTGAGTTCCGGGAGGGTAGGCATGTATGCGGAGTATACCGACATATTTAATTTGGTAAAAACAATAATAACTAAAATGGAAAAATTCCTAGATCTATAAGAAAGAGCACATGCACTGTGCTGGAGAGTGCCCCGTTATATATTATGACTGTATATAAAGTTATCTGCTGTAACAACAAATGGGATTAATGGTGCTCGGTGAATGCGACTTGCAAAACAGATCCAAATGTTAGAGGACAATTTAGTTTTCACATTCAGATAATTAAGGCCTATGATGCAGACCAGTCTCTTTACACAACATGTGGTACATTTACTATGTGCTATAGCTGTACATTTCTTCTGACAGTGCAGTGGTTTATCTCTCTGCATGAGGTTAGCCATGTTCTGGCAGGTGTAAAGGTGCGTACACACTAGACGATATTTTGCACTCGGGATTCTGACTGCCGGGATCCCGAGCGCCGGCATCCCGTACCCAACCCCAGGAAGGACATAGTAACATCAGGGATTTATCATTAAAAAGTGTAGCTTGTGATTCAATTGGCTGCCTAACAGTATGACAGGTAATTTAACATCTACCTATACTGTTACGGAAGTTAAAAGATCTTTATGCAGCATTGTTACAGATTTTAACCTTTAAGGCTTGAACACTCCCACTAAACAAAGATAGAACATTGTAGTTCTTCCTTTCTTTTAATACAGTACTAAAGGCATGTTCTTATAGCCGTACCTCAGAACAGTGTACTGAGCAGCAGAGCCGACCCCAACCAATTTGATGCCCTAGGCAAGATTTTGGCTGGTGCCCCCTAGCACTGCCGCTAGTTCTGCCTCTGACCCAGCACAGCACATATCACAGCAGCAGCCAGCAACACCCCTCACCCATAGCAATCCTCATCCATAGAGCTATAACTAGACATTCCGCTGCCCTGTGCCAGCAAGAGCATTGGTGTCCTCATCCCCAATATTTTAAATAAGGACAGCACACGTCGAAGGCCACATCGTATTGCTCCTTATTCACATTACACCACACAGTAGTGCCCTTTATACACATTATGCCACACAGTAATGCCCTATACACATTATTACACCCCAACCTCCCCGCACCCCATGCAGAGCACTCACCCGGCCAATAAAACTGTGACCTCGTCACCTCAGCCTGCCTGGACTCTGCAGATATTGAAGACGCCATGCTTGCGCTACTTACTCTATGCTCAGCTCGGCACTATTTGTCTCCCTGCAGACAGGCTCAGCCTGCTGGACTCTGCAAAGGCACATGGGAGAAGGAGCAGCTATGGGCTGGGCATGCACAGCAAGCCCTCCTCCTCCAGTGGACGTTTTTTGTTAATGCCTCCTACCTCCGCTGTCTCTGCTCCTGGCTGTATGAGCTACTGCCCAACTGAGAGCTAAGAGCACGGTAGGACAGCCAGAGCAGAACCGCCAGCGCCGACCGGCCCTTTCCGGTTCTGGCGCTGCCCGCTGTCAAGCTTGGAATGTATGCCCCTAGGCATTCCATATGCCTTAGGCATTTGGCTATGCCGGCTCTGCTGAGCAGTCTTATAAAATCTCCATTATATTGTACCGATCAATAATGAACTTTGCAGGAAATGCTGACATGATCACACAAAGTGAATGCACAACAGAAATTGTGTCTGTATGTGTCCCATCACTTAAGCTGGGTACACACTGGAACTATGTTCTGATTGGCCAAATCGAAACGACAAATGGAGCATATCGCTCATTGGGTATGCCATTTGCACGCTCCCGCATAAGATATCGTCCGGTCTGCCGTGCTGCACAGCCAACCGGATGAGCTCACATTCGGCACCGTGCATAGTTATGAAGGATGGAATGAGTGATCGGTCTGCCCTTCATTACATCGCTATAATGTGTATCCACAAACATGCAATGTCTAGGGCAGCGGTTTTCAACTGGTGTGCCGCGGCCGGTTGTGAAGTGTGCCGCGGGGCTGTCAGAGCCACCGGGCACATTTTATGTACTTCAGCATCCCGGGCCGCTGAGCTCCTCTGGGAGACTCAGGCGCGACCGGGTAGTGACCTGCAAAGATGCGGCGGCGTGACATCACTGGTCACGCACGCCGCGTTGTCCACTGCCCTCCAGCCCACTCTGCCAGCCAACGCCCTGCGCCAATCAGCCAGCCCGCGCTCTGTCCAGGCAGGCTCTGCAGCCTGCCTGGAAGCCCGCCTGCACGCGATCCTGCTGCAGTGTGATTGACAAGGGGGGAAGAAATGTGGGTTTTGTGGGGACCAGACATTTTTTTCTTCTTCGTGGGTACCAGCCGTAGTTTATTTTTTCGTGGGAACCAGTCATGTCATTTTTTTTAGTGAGAACCAGCCATATGTTATCCAGCCATATATTTGCCTATTTAGTGGGGAACAATGTGTTTTGTTTTTTGTTTCTGTGGGGCCAGCCATAGGTTTCTTTTTCTGTGGGGAGCAATTCTGTGGGGCGCAATGTGGTATGGTTGTTTTTTTTGTGGGGAGCAATGTGGTTTTTTTTTTCTGTTAGGCCAGCCAATGGGATTGTTTTATTCTTGTGGGGGCCAATGTAGTGTGTTTTTTATTCTTGTGGGGGCCAATGTAGTGTGTTTTGTTCCTGTGGGAACTAATGTAGTGTGTTTTTTCATAGTCCGCGCACACCGCATCGCCGGATAGTGTGCCTTGGCAATTTTAAAATCTTGTGTAGTGTGCCGCGAGTTAAAAAAGGTTGAAAATCACTGGTCTAGGGTGTCCCTGGACATTGGCACAATTGCCGATCGCTCAAGTGTTTACCCGGCATTACACTAACTTTTTGTCTCCCAGACGTTAGAGAAGGTCTACTAGGTTTTAATGATACGCTTTAAAACTTGCATGATTTTACCGTCCGTGTGTACAAGGCCTTCACATCTCAATGACAAAGTACATTTATATTTACAGTAACAGAATGTCAAGTATATCTTTGTCATACTGTAGAAATAATACACAAGATAATAGGTACTATTTATAGCCGACTTTCAGAGTTGTTTAGAGAAAAAATAAATAAAAAAAACCCTGAATATTTGTGTTGGAGCCATGAATGTTTAATATACAGTGGAGCTCAAGCAGCAAGCGGATGGTGCAGAAAGTTAATAGTGGAAATTTCATTTAGTTGCAGAGCAAGTTACCAAATATAAAATTGGCAACTCTACAAGTTGTTAAAAAAAGGAAACACTTAACATCAGAGTACCTTAAAATAAAAAATAAAAAAAGGAGTTTTCAGTTTTCTCATAAATTGAGTCGTTTCTCGTAAGTAGACAATGCCATATTTCTAAGTAACTCCATGTCATGTTATCTAAGTGGGATGAGTAAGGTTAACTGCACCACCAGCAATGTCTCCATTCTTATATATCCAAACATGGGTTTAGCATGAAACAAAGTGGATACCAAATGCGCTTAATATAAAAACACAGCAGGTGCAGCTGAGATCCCAAAGGTGAAGGCCGCAAAAGACACCCAAATAGTCTGAATGAAAAATAAAAGTTCAGGATCCGCGCTGCCCTTATTAGGAAATAAAGTCAGTATGGTGTAATTTTCTTGAAAAATGGGGTACTTGTTACCACAGTCTCAAGTCTACAGATGTGGGATCTTTTTGGTTCCAGTACCGGATACAATGTATGTTCATGCAGTTTGGATGCTCCTAGGGTCAAATGGATACTCAAAAAGATAATAAAAGCCCCATATAGTGCAGTACCATTATAGATTTATTGAAAAAATTAGATATCATATAAAAACAATATAAGAGAATAAACAAAAGAAATCCCCATGTGAAAGGGGTGCCTGCGTACCCTATTGAGCCTTATCAAGGAAGGCACACTTTAAGGGTAGATGGGAAACCAGAGTAAACTCCTTCGATCCCCATCAAAATGTGTTCCTTAATAGCCCAGACGGATATCCGCTGATCATCTCAAAATACGCGCTTCGGCGGGATTAACAGTATAGATTATGCTCTCAATAAGAACACAGGGAGGCACAAGGAAACTTGGTTGCAGGAAGCCAGAATCCAAAGCTGCGAACAGGCAGAGGATATCTGAGAACTGTTAACCTGGAGCACAGTCACAGTGGTAGACTTAATGACCTGGCCTGGGTTTAGCATATCTATCATACAGTAGCATGGACATTTATTCGCTTTCAAAAGAGAGACCTTTATGGCAGATCCAAATTGGCAAAGCTTGAGAGTGGCAGAAAGAGTAGATCACCTGTATATTTCAGTGCCACGTCAGATTTTCCATTTTTTTTTTGCTATTTATTTAACGGCTTATCATGTCGGACATTTAGCCAGTATAAAACCAATTTTTTTTATGAACCCAATATGGGTTACAAATAGATTTAATCTACTGTCAAACTAGACAGCAAGCAGCTCAGAAGTTATCAACTGACAAACCTCTCCGTCTCTATGTACTAATCAGTGTGCCTTCGGAAGCAGCCTGTTTTGTGTCCAACCATAATACAGCATGTTCTAGAGCCCCACTGCAATCATGTAATCGTAAAATTTCACAATGTAAATAGAACTACAAAACTACATACATACAGTATATAAATAAGCCAACAGAGCACAACGTCAAAATGATCGAGTGATGTTGACAGAAAAAATCCACATGCAAATTGCACAAGAGCTAAGGAACACACTGAAATGACTAATAGTCTAGTAATATTTTCTAGGTGCACTTATTTCCTTTTCCCTTATATGACTATGATACTCTTACAGACAAACGTAAGAACATACACTATATAAACAATTCTGCATAGGCTTTGTTCAAAGACAATCATTTACAAAGCGCCCCCCCCCAAAAAAAAATAGATTGGAAGTTCCTCTAGGGACTGATGTGAATGGCCTAATATTCTCTGCAAAGCACTGCGGAATATGCGTATGCTATATAAAGAACTGGTAATAATATTATTACCTTCATTACGACTGCAACCCACATCATCTGGCAAACAGTCTAACTTTGTAAATCCCAGTACCTTCCCCAAATGTGTTACATAGGAACACCTCATTGGAAATTAAACCATTTAAATTGGGTTTGGTATAAGAAAGAGACAGGAATTAGACTGGGCTTGATTCAATCCAGTGGAATGCTGAATAGCCCTGGGAAGGAGCTGCCGGGGCTATTTAATCCACCGCGCTGTTTGGTCCGACAGTTGCCAGTTAAGTCGGAGAATGCCGGTACTCGCGATTTAACCTGGGTGTTTAGTCGCTAGCACCGACATTCACAGACTAAAAAGTTCTGGCTGCGTGGCTGTAGGCACCGCGCTAAGCAGGAAAACAGCCGTGCGGCTGGCACTTTAATCGGATTTCTCCTCCTACCCACAGGGGGACCAAACAGCGCAGTGAATTGATTAGCTCCGGCAGCTCTCTCTCAGGGCTATTCAGCATCGTGCTGAATTGATCGAGCCCAATGTCTAGATAGACAACAGGTGTTCTACAGGCAATAGGTCAACAGGGAAAAAAGGTCAACAATAATAAAAGGTCGACACAGATGAAGGTCAACATGTACAAAAGGTCGACACAAAAATGGTCAACATGGTTCATTTTTTTTTTTTTCTAACACTAATCTTCACCCTAACCCTCCCCTTGGTGCCTAACTCAAACCCTCCCTCCTGGTTTTTAACTCTAACAGTTGGGCAAATTGCCTAACCCTCCCCTCCGGTAAGTGCCTAACCCTAAAAGAAAAAAAAAAAAACAAGAAAAAAACAAACACACATGTTGACCATTTTTGTGTCTACTTTTTGACACAGATGACCTTCATCCCTTCATTCCATGTCGACCTCTTCTGCGTTGACCTTTTGCCTGTCTAACTTTTCGATCTAGACATCGTTGACCTTTTTACTAGCTATCTACTGACTGGAACCCTTTACATTAACAAATTCCTAAGTTAAAGCACTTAATTTCTATAGATAACACTTTGCTCAGAAAGAATAACGTTTTATTGCCAAATGTAAAATTTATCATTTTTTTTCTTAAGCAAGTTGCACACTGCAATATTTGCAGATGTGTAAGTCATATCTACCCATATAGGAGGTAATGTTTACTGAAATTATTCACAGTCTGTGTTAAGCAAAATAAATATTTTCTGTAACTATCCTTATTCATAGCAGAAATTAGAAAGTTATGCTTGACTGTGGTCATTATAATGCAAGTAATACAATATATATAATAATTTGCCAAGTTCTGTCCCTGTGCAGTCATGCACGGTGGGAGCCGGAGCACCACTGCGTGGGAGGCGGGACAGATCCCAGAAAGAAATGAGGACCCGTCTGGAGGTGAGAATGTATGCAACCACAGGAGAGCGGTGGCGGGACAGAGTTGGGTTGGGGGAAATGGGTAGAGCGGTACTTACCAGCTGACAGTGCAGCAGGCGGAGGAGCAGACAGAACAGAGGTGGGACGGGACAGTGCAGGGGGCAGACACTGAGGATATACCAGGTCACTTTACTAATTAATAAAATATTACAGTGAGGAAAAATACAAAACAGTGGGACTGATACAAAGGTACACAGAATTCAGATTGCGAGTGGATCTTGTGATTATTTTTTTTTTTTTTTTTAGCAAACTGCACATGCGTTGCAGCCCTCATACACAACTTAGAGCATTTCCGAATTACTAAGATTCAAACATATCTCGATCTCTCCTCATTTACAGATGAATGAGCGTTACTGCTTGGGAGTGAGGATTTCACACTGTTATGTTCTGGGTTGTTTGTGGACCCGGGGTGGTAGCAGGAGCGATCACAGAAGCGGGTTTAAAAATAAAACTAGGTTTTTTAATAAGTGCTTGAGAAGACAAAGTATGGCAGTAAATAAAAGTCCAGGTATATATAAATGTGCACTAAAGTTCTGTGGTGGGAGTAGTGGGTTAATGTCCAAGTAGAAACAATTAGAACTGTCCAGGTGTGCAGGTAGTGAGACTGGAAAAATCCACCAGGTATGCAGGTAGTGATGCAGGAAAATAATAACCAGGTTTGCAGGTAGTGAACTAAGGCAATGAGCAGGATGTCAGCAGGCTCAGGCACTCAGGTATGGGCAAGGGTGGTGGAGGAAGCAGGGTAGTCCAGTGGAAGCTAGGAGCGGACAGGCAGACTGGCAGACAGCGAATTCACAGGAACAGGATAAGCACAGAGAACGCCCTCTCAGCTAGGCTGAGATACACGTTGCACTGGCAAAGAAGGAAGGCACTGACCCCTCCCAAATACCCCATGCCGTGCTGTTACTGGCCGGAGGGAACATGTGACTCACCAAGATTGGCCAGCTGCATCACATGGCCAGAAGGCAAGATGGCGGCACCCATGCCAAACGGAACAGAGACGCCGCCAGGCCTTACCAGCGCAGAGTGACAACAGGCCCGCATAACAACGCGCGCAGCCAAAGCTCCCCGCCAGACACCAGATCCGCCACCAGACAGCCCGCGCCACAATGACCTCACAGGTAACACCCGCCTAGCGCCATGCTGAAATACCCTGGCCGTGGCACACACGAAGCAGAAGAGTTCTATGGGCATGTCATGGGTATGTACAGCCATGGCCAAGTATTGGTTTTCACAAAGTCGGCTGCTTCAGTTTTTATGATGGCAATTTGCATATATAAAGAGTGATCAGATGAATTGCAATCCCTCTTTGCCATGACAATGAACTTAATCCCAAAAAGAACATTTTCACTGCATTTCAGCCCTGCCACAAAAAGACCAGCTGACATCATGTCAGTGATTCTCGTGTTAACACAGGTGATAGTGTTGATGAGGATAAGGCTGGAGATCACTCTGTCGTGCTAATTGAGTTAGAACAAGACTGGAAGCTCAAAAAGGAGGGTGGAGCTTGAAATAATTGTTCTTCCTCTGTTAACCTTGGTTACCTGCAAGGAAACGCGTGCAGTCATCAACGCTTTGCACAAAAAGGGTTTTACAGGCAAGGATATTGCTGCTAGTAAGACTGCACCTACAGTCAGGTGCATAAATATTGGGACATTGACAGAATTTTAACATTTTGGCCTCTATTCACCACCACAATGGCTTTGAAATGAAACAAACAAGATGTGCTTTAACTGCAGACTTTCAGATTTAATTTGAGGGTAATTACATCCAAATCAGGTGAACGGTGTAGGAATTACAATGGTTTCTATATGTGCCTGCCACTTTTTAAGGGGCCAAAAGATAATGGGACAAACTAAACAATACTAAATCTAACTTTCACTTTTTAATACTTTGTTGCAAATCCTTTGCAGGCAATTACAGCCTGAAGTCTGGAAGGCATAGATATCACCAGACGCTGGGTTTCATCCCTGGTGATGCTCTGCCAGGCCTCTACTGCAAATGTCTTCAGTTCCTGCTTGTTCTTGGGGCATTTTCCCTTCAGTTTTGTCTTCATCAAGTGAAATGCATGCTCAATTGGATTCAGGTCAGGGGATTGACTTGGCCATTGCGTAACATTCCACTTTTTAGCCTTAAAAAACTCTTTGGTTGCTTTTGCAGTATGCTTCGGGTCATTGTCCATCTGCACTGTGAAGTGCCGACCAATGAGTTCTGAAGCATTTGACTGAATATGAGCATATAATATTGCCCAAAACACTTCAGAATTCATTCTGCTGCTTTTGTCAGCAGTCACATCATCAATAAATACAAGGGAACCAGTTCCATTGGCAGCCATACATGCCCACGCCATGACACTACCATCACCATGCTTCACTGATGAGGTGGTAGGTTTTGGATCATGAGCAGTTCCTTTTCTTCTCCATACTCTTCTCTTCCCATCACTCTGGTACAAGTTGATCTTTGTCTCATCTGTCCATAGGATGCTGTTCCAGAACTGTAATGGCTTTTGTAGATGTTGTTTGGCAAACTCTAATCTGGTCTTCCTGTTTTTGAGGCTCACCAATGGTTTACATCTTGTGGTGAACCCTCTATATTCACTCTTGTGAAGTCTTCTCTTGATTGTTGACTTTGACACATATACACCTACCTCCTGGAGAGTGTTCTTGATTTGGCCAACTGTTGTGAAGGGGTTTTTCTTCACCAGGGAAATAATTCTTCTGTCATCCACCACAGTTGTTTTCCGTGGTCTTCCGGGTCTTTTGATTTTGCTGAGCTCTCCGGTGCGTTCTCTCTTTTTAAGAATGTTCCAAACAGCATAAACATTAGGTGTGGCCAAATCAACTATCTCTCTGATGGGTTTGTTTTGATTTTTCAGCCTAATGATGGCTTGCTTCACTGATAGCGACAGCTCTTTGAATCTCATATTGAGAGCCGACAGCAACTGATTCCAAATGTCACACCTAGAATCAACTCCAGACCTTTTACCTGCTTAATTGATAATGAAATAACGAGGGATTAGCCCACACCTGTCCATGAAATAGCTTTTGAGTTGAGAGTCCCATTACTTTTGGCCCCTTAAAAAGTGGGAGGCACATATAGAAACCATTGTAATTCCTACACCGTTCACCTGATTTGGATGTAATTACCCTCAAATTAAATCTGAAAGTCTGCAGTTAAAGCACATCTTGTTTGTTTCATTTCAAAGCCATTGTGGTGGTGAATAGAGGCCAAAATATGAAAATTATGTCAATGTCCCAATATTTATGCACCTGACTGTAAATCAACCATTTATCAGATCATCAAGAAGAGAGGTTCAATAGTTGTGAAGAAGGCTTCAGGGCGACCAAGAACGTCCAGGACAGTCTCCTAAAGTTGATTCAGCTGCGGTATCAGGGCACCACCAGTGCAGAGCTTGCTCAGGAATGTCAGCAGGCAGGTGTGATTGCATCTGCACGCACAGTGAGGTGAAGACTTTTGGAGGATGGCCTGGTGTCAAGAAGGGCAGCAAAGAAGCCACTTCTCTTCAGGAAAAAAAAATCAGGGACAGACTGATATTCTGCAAAAGATAGAGGGATTGGACTGCTGAGGACTCGGGTAAAGTTATTTTCTCTGATGAATCCCCTTTCAGATTGTTTGGGGCATCTGGAAAAACGCTTGTCCAGAGAAGGAAAGGTGAGCGTTACCATCAGTCCTGTGTCATGCCAACAGTAAAGCATCCTGAGACCATTCATGTGTGAGGTTGCTTCTCATCCAAGGGAGTGGGATCACTCACAATTTTGCCTAAGAACACAGCCATGTATAAAGAATGGTACCAAAATATCCTCGAAGAGAAACTCTCCCGACCATCTAAGAACAGTTTGGTGACGAACAATGCCTTTTCCAGCATGATGGAGCACCTTGCCATAAGGCAAAAGTGATAACTAAGTGGCTCGTGGAACAAGATATCGCCAGGAAACTCCCCAGAGCTTAATCCCATTGAGAATTTGTGGTCAATCCTCAAGAGGCGGGTGGACAAACAAAAACCCACAAATTCTGACAAGCTCCAAGCATTGATTAAGCAAGAATGGGTGGCCATCAGTCAGTATGTGGCCCAGAAGTTGATTGACAGCATGCCAGGGCGAATTGCGAGGGTCTTGAAAAAGAAGGGTCAACACTGCAAATATTGACTCTCTGCATAAACTTACTGTAATGGGCAATAAAAGCCATGAAATGCTTGTAATTTTACTTCAGTATACTATAGTAACATCTGACCAAAAGGTCTAAAAACACTGAAGCAGCAAACTTTGTGAAAACCAATACTTGTGTTATTCTCAAAACTTTTGGCCATGGCTGTAAAGTTGCAGGGTATTCAGAGGTGAATATATGCAGAAATCATTCTTCAGTCTGATTTCCTGCACCAAGGATGGGTCTGACCTGCAAATGAGATCATAGTGATGACAGCTCTTCTTGCAAGAAGACAGCTGGGGTGGTGCGATCGCATTATATGGCCAACTCAGAACACAGGCGGATATTTGCATGGATGGCTGATCACGAGAAGTGACCACAATTCCTAATGCTTTATCTGCAACTCAAAATCAGGTCCAATGGGTTTTCTCTTCAGATCAGTATATCCATAGAGGAGCCCAGCAGCCACCCCTACTTAATGCTAATTGCTGAAAGTCCATGCAGCCACGTTTAGTATAATGAAGGTAGACTGGAAAAAGTCTGATCCAAACTAGGTCTACCACATAGAAGAAGTTCACAAGTATTAAGCAATCCTGCAACTCATGGTTTTTCGCTTTCACCGTGATTAATTTTCCATAGCACTGCCCCTTGAGGAGATCCTGGAGGGGAGATCCAAGGGACAAGTGCAGGGGAGAAACCATGATATCACAAAACGTTTTGATTACGGCTTCATCCCGACTATGCTGCGGTGTGATCACTCCTGTGGGTGGGGCCTTGCATCATCAGGCTGCAGCCACCACTGCGCAATGATGACAATTGTGTCCTCATACAGCAAAGGCAGAGCCTGATATGAATTATGTTTTCAAGGCCCCAACACACCCACTTCATAAGAGAGAGATGGGATCAGGGAGGATGTCCTACTGCCCTGGCCTCCCCAAAATTTAGAGATTCCCAGATATTACATTAGAGTACAATTCTAACCAGAGATCAGCATGGAGACTGTTCTCCCTGTGGTTTCCCTGCATGCTCTGGTTTTCTCCCAAAACCCCAGGTAAATTGGCTTCCCATGAATGTGGCCCTGTATGTGCAGAAGAGCCTGAACAAGCGAAATAATATTGTAAACACCTCTGGGGAAGGTAATAATACAAATTAACCATTTTTCTATAATGTGTTGCTAAATATGTACATGCACTTCCCTGGATAAATTGCATCTAGACAGAGTCCTCATAGGAGTAATAGCCAGGGGCACCGTGAGAAGAGAGGGGGTTGTCCGAAAATGGCAAATCCTCTAGGTTACAGCAGATGGGCCTCACTCCCTGCAGAGGGCAGAGCAGAGGGATCTGTGATGGGACTTAGCTCTCCATTTATACTACTTTCAGATATACGACCCAGGAATTTCCAGGTTTTTGCTTGAGACCCCCTTTCACACTACACCGGAGACCCGGGAAATTCCAGGGTCAGATACGTTCACACTAAACCTGGGTCTGTCCTGGAATTTGGTGTGGATTTAAAGGGGATACATATTTTTTTTGTTCACAGTAATGACATAATATAAAAATTAGCATTTTTAGAGTAAATACCACAATGTTTGTTTATTTCCAATGTTTTTTTTCATTGAAAACCAATAAATGTTTACATTACAATATAAGAAAATTATGAATATAGCCTCTAGAAAGTGGCGATAACATTTTTACATAAAAAAGTTAAGCAAAAAATACAAACTTAAATTAGTTTGCTCCCCAGTCATGTGGTCTGGGTGACTGCAGTTGATGTCATCAGCAGGTGCATGGAACAGCCAATGAGAAGGTTTTCTAAAAACCCAGGTCTAAAAACCTGGGTTGGATGCATTCACACTAGAAGCTACCTGGGTTGCACCCAGGAAAAACCCTGTTATAAAGAAGGGTCATGGACCCGGGTCGTTTCTGTTCACACATAGCAAAAATCCAGGTTGATGCACGTTCACGACCAAAAACCCAGGTTTTTGCTGTATGCCTGAAGGGGTATAACAGAACCAGCAACAAAACAATTAACAGCTTATATCAGGTATCTCTTCAATTATTTGTAAGGGCAATTTGCATGGACCCTGCAGACGTCTGAAATACGTCAGTTCTTATAAGTATTATTACCCTATTCCTAATCCCTACCTCTATCCTTTACCCTAGTGCCTAAACCTAACACACACACTCTGTTGTTGGGGCCGTTTACAATTTTGTTGTCCTATGGGGTCCCAGAGCAAAGAAAAAGTTTGGAAACTCCTACACTAGCAGAAAGTTACAGATAGTGTGACCCCGACAACAGATACCAACCTCAGGCAAATATGACTCCACTGACATAGATAAACATTAAAAAACATATTTGGTGCTATCTTTGTCTTTACTCATCACTAATAAGAACACTGAAGAAAATATTTACAATGCAAATGTCTATTTAAAGGATTGGCCCACCAGGTTATCAAGTAAATCTCTGTTGGAGCGTCTAGCTGGGTACACACTATACGATGTGTGTACCCAGTGATGGAACAACGCAATGTAACGATATATCGCGTGCGCTGTACACACTGCAGGATCTGTTACAATAATAAAAAACAGAACAGGAAAAGTGCAATGTGTCCAAGGAGAAACAGGTCACATTGGTAGGATGCTATCAGCTTACTTTATACACCAAGTTGTTTAATTTTAGCACATGGTTTCCAGCCTTGATGAACGCCTTACAGTGCACGTTCTCATGACCTGCACACTAGAGCAGGTGGTTTTACCATCCCCAAGAGATTGGCCAGAATGACACACGCAATGACTGATCCACCTGTTTTTACTTGATAAAATCAGACAACCTGCAGAACTGAAAGGGGGAAGACCTATGGCAGGCTGTAACACAAAACCAGCCGTCTCAATAAAGGTTTCATTTAATAGCAATGTTAGCTGCACCACACATACCGTAGGCAGCACGGCAGGTGCCTTGCAGGAAAGACAATCCAAGGGTTAAACAACGTACTTCTGGGAGTGTACACTACCGTTCAAAAGTTTGGGGTGACTTAGAAATTTCCTTATTTTTGAAAGAAAAGCGCTGCTTTTTTTCAATGAAGATAACATTAAATTAATCATAAATACACTCTATACATTAATGTGGTAAATGACTATACTAGCTGCAAACGTCTGTTTTTTAAAGGAATATCTACATAGGTGTATAGAGGCCCATTTCCAGCAACCATCACTCCAGTGTCCTAATGGTACATTGTGTTTGCTAAGCGCGTTAGAAGACTAATGCATGATTAGAAAACCCTTGTGCAATTATATTAGCACAGCTGAAAACGGGTTTGCTCGTTAGAGAAGCTATAAAACTGGCCTTCCTTTGAGCTAGTTGAGTATCGGGAGCATCACATTTGTGGGTTCGATTATACTCTCCAAATGGCCAGAAAAAGAGAACTTTCATGTGAAACTCGACTATCTATTCTTGTTTGTAGAAATTAAGGCTATTCCATTCGAGAAATTGCCAAGAAACTGAACATTTCCTACAACGGAGTGTACTACTCCCTTCAGAGAACAGCACAAATAGGCTCTAACCAGAGAAGAAAAAGAAGTGGGAGGCCCCGATGCACAACTGTGCAAGAAGACAAGTACATTAGAGTCTCTAGTTTTACAAATAGACGCCTCACAAGTCCTCAACTGGCAGTTTTCATTAAATGGTACCCGCAAAACGCCAGTGTCAACGTCTACAGTGAAGACGTGACTCCGGGATGCTGGCCTTCTAGGTAGAGTGGCAAAGAAAAAGCCATATCTGAGACTTGCCAATAAAAGGAAAAGATTAATATGGGCAAAAGAACATAGATAGAGGAAGATTGGAAAAAAGTGTTATGGACAGACAAATTGAAGTTTGAGGTGTTTGGATCACACAGAAGAACATTTGTGAGACGCAGAACAAGTGAAAAGATGCTGGAAGAGTGCCTGACGCCATCTGTCAAGCATGGTGGAGGTAATGTGATGGTCTGGGGCTGCTTTGGTGCTGGTAAAGTGGGAGATTTGTACAAGGTAAAAGGGATTTTGAATAAGGAAGGCTATCACTCCATTTTGCAACGCCATGCCATACCCTGTGGACAGCGCTTGATTGGAGCCAATTTCCACCTCCAACAGGACAATGACCCAAAGCACACATCCAAATTATGCAAGAACTATTTAGGGAAGAAACAGGCAGCTGGTATTGTCTGTAATGGAGTGGCCAGCGCAGTCACCAAATCTCAACCCCATTGAGCTGTTGTTGGAGCAGCATGACCGTATGGTACACAAGAAGTGCCCATCAAGCCAATGCAACTTGTGGGAGGTGCTTCAGGAAGCATGGGGTGAAATTTCTTCAGATTACCTCAACAAATTAACAGCTAGAATGCCAAAGGTCTGCAATGCTGTCATTGCTGCAAAAGGAGCATTCTTTGACGAAAGCACAGTTTGAAGGACAAAATTATTATTTCAAATAAAAATCATTATTTCTAACCTTGCCAATGTCTTCACTATATGTTCTATTCATTTTGCAACTCATTTCATAAATAAAAGTCAGTTTTCATGTAAAATACGAAATTGTCTGGGTGACCCCAAACTTTTGAACGGTAGTGTAGCTCCGTATGATATAGAACACAAAAGGTTGTGACAATAGGAGCTATAGGATAAAGCAGAGCTATGACATGTTTGTGCTAAATAACAAAGTCAATTGGCAAAAGTCCTGGGGACGGTGCTTTCTACACCTCATCGTCAGGAAGGGATATAAAATTATTCAGTGCTGCTAAAAAAAAAAGACAACGTGAAACCATCGAGGCATCCTGAAAATTACAGACAGAGATGAGAGAAGGTGCCCACACACATAGCGATCTGCTCATGATCCCACGATGTGTGCGATTTCCCCTAAACCCTCCCCCGGCAGCTCCCCAGCAATCCTACACACGATTTGGAGTAAAAAAAATGTCCAATCTGACTTAAGATCTATCGTGCATCCAGTGCATTGTGTCCCAGATTGGCAGATCTGCCCTTTAGCACGGCAGATCTGAAGATGCGTTGTACGACCAGTGGGGATGCGCATTGGCTTCGTGATCGTGAGTGGACACTCACGATGTGGGTATATTTTACAGGATTTGTCGTCATGATTCACCGAAACCGGCCAAATCGGGTAAAATATAGCTATGCGTGTGTGGGCAGCTTGAGGATTCAGGATAGGAGTGCGCACTAGGTTACATTATCTAATTGTAGTACACTATACATCATGTTTCAGCATGGTAACATCCATCAAGACATAAGCCTCTCTTTCATTCATTGCTGTACATATCTATAGGATTCAAACAACCTCCAGCAACCTAACAGACACAGTAAACCTTTATACTTATTATACCCAATACAACAATAAAAGGCTCTGGTTGGTTCCTCAAACATATTGCAGCCCTGTATGTACTGTAAATTCAATAAGACTCATAAATCCTAATAAAGAAGCCTTTTTAGGGGTCAAAATGTGAAGAAAAAAAAAAAAAAAGAATTGAGCTAGACCAAGTTGCCATTTAATCCAGTGTAATTTATCATACAAATATAGGAAACATGTGGAAATAATTACTATTTCTAGAGAACATTATAACGTAATAACATTGAAGTTATGAAAACAAATATATGAAAGAATGTACAGTATTTGATTGTGGAGTCAACCAAAGCGCAACCATTTATCAGCATTATCATAGTGCCACAAATTCGAAAGAAAAACAATACATACCATCAAAAAGAGACTAATGATTAGAAAAACCCCATAACATAATCAAAAGTATAATTTGCGGAATGATACATTCCTAAACAAGCAAGTGCTGAGTAGTAAGGTACCTGAAAGACACAGGACATAATGAGGATAAAGCTGCTGCCTTGGAACTCTGCAGGACAGTCTGACACAATGACCAGACCAAGGGGGGTTCTTAAAGTGGTCAGCTATTTTTAACAATGACATGAAAGGGGGAGGAAGGAAGGAATTCCACACCAAATGTCCAGCAGTGAAAGACACAAGTGGGGAGTTCTAGATATAACCTTTTGATTACTTCAAATTGCAACTCGATACTCCCAATACTTAGAAGATATTCTGAGAGGGCACATTAGGAATAATCCAGAGCTAGGAGCAAATCAGAGACAGAAAGAGGAGCAATTTGTACCTTGGCAAAACCATGTTGCACACCAGGAAGGGCAGATTTAGAATGTACTGTGTCGTTAAAACAAAACTGCCCAGTATTTGTTTGCTAAATGGAAACAGTCTGTATTTTCCCTGCATACAAAAAAAATAAAAAAAAAATAAAAAAAAACACATCTGCGCTCCTTGCATAGCAACATGGTTTATTCCAGGAGCAAATTGCTCCTTATTTTTTAATTTGTTCCCAACTCTGAATCAGACCCATTGTAACCAAGGAATGTTTAAACAGCTATGCCTTCATCAAATCTGACCAGACGGCAAATGTCAACATTTGCATTGAAATAAAATAAAAACTTCAAAATGACTCTGCTTCTACTGTACTTAACATGATTCTGTCCCATGTGATTTTAAATCAGAACATTTCCACAAACCCAGCCGAATGATAAATAAGTAAACGGTGTTCATTTTTATAGTTTATTCATATTGTGCTACAAGGGTCCCATATCACTGTTTATAGAGGCAAGTACAAAACATTACCTTACTATATAAAAACTGATAGGTTCACAATTTTATACGTACACAGAATTATGCCTGCAATTTACATAATGACATGGAGAGAAACAAATGGGAAAGAGGTCCCTGCTCAGGAGAGATTAGAATTTAAAGGGGATAAGGGCCGATGCAAAGAAGGGAAGGGGTAGAGCTGTGGGATGTAGAGGCTCAGGAGTAATGCTGGGTACACACAGACGACAAATCGGTCAGGAGACTTCTCCGCCGTCAGAGTGACCAATTGGTAAGCTATACACACTTACCAATCGGGCAGACTAGATGGGCCAAGTTGCCATCAAATTCTATGTTCTATAATCAGCCGCTCGATAAGTCTGGGTCGACATCCCAAATGGGCGGGCATTCAAATTTCCCCGCCCAATTGAGATGTCTGCGTCGGTGGTCCCTGCAGCGAGTGTACCGGCGGTCAGTGGATCGCCCTTACACACAACGGCTGTACTGCAGGGCCAACCTGATATGCATGTGAATGACGTCGTTCACAGACATATCGGGTATACACACCTACCGATGCACTCGAGATATATTGTTCGCCAATCGATTCTACGATTTATCGTCAAGTGTACCCAACATCAGGAAGGGGGTGGAAGACTTGGATTAGTTGGGGGGTTTTACGGTTACATTTAAAAGCTGGGAGACTGTATGCCAGTGTAATTGATCATGGGTTGGCATTCCAGAGGTTGGGAATACAGCAGAATAAATCCTGAAAGTGGATGTGGGAAGAGGTTATGAGGGAAGTGGCAAAGCATAGGGCAGAGTCGAGCATGACACAGACAGCAATATGGGGTCCAGAGTATAGAGATATTTTTTTCTATGGACAGAGAGGAGGGAGAAGAGAGGACTTTGGTGGAGGGGGGGGGGGTAGACAATGAGGTTTAGTGATGCTGAGTTTGATTCAAGAGGAGATGACCAACAGATTGGAGGAAACATGGGAGAGAGCAGTTGGACAAGTAGGAGGTGAGACCACATGGGTGGAGTATTTGCAGGAGATGGGGGTGGTCAACTACATCAAATGACGCCGGGAGGTTGAGCAGTAGAATGAAGATACAGGAGTGGCCATTAGATTTGCTGTGAGGAGGTTATCTGTAACCTTGATGAGGGCAGTTTCGTTTGAATGGTGAGACCCAAGGCCAGATAGTAGTGAGAAGAGAGGAAGTGTCTATGGCCTACAATTTCCTATTACTTAGATGGTATTTGAATATAATCCAGTGTGTGCGCTAGTTTATTTATTTATTACCAGTTATTTATATAGCGCACACATATTCCACAGCGCTTTACAGAGAATATTTGGCCATTCACATCAGGCCTACAATTTCCTATTACTTAGATGGTATTTGAATATAATCCAGTGTGTGCACTAGTTTATTTATTTATTACCAGTTATTTATATAGCGCACACATATTCCACAGCGCTTTACAGAGAATATTTGGCCATTCACATCAGGCCTACAATTTCCTATTACTTAGATGGTATTTGAATATAATCCAGTGTGTGCGCTAGTTTATTTATTACCAGTTATTTATATAGCGCACACATATTCCACAGCGCTTTACAGAGAATATTTGGCCATTCACATCAGGCCTTGTCCCAGTGGAGCTTACACTCTATACACAGGTAGGGCCGTGGTGGGAATCGAATCCATTACCTCAGTGCTGTGAGGCAGTAACGCTAACCATTACACCGTATATATGGGTTTATTATCTGCCTACTCAAACTTACAAAGATGCATTTGTCATGCTAAGCTATCATATGTGGACTACAATTTGCATGCAAGCTATAAACTTCATTTTAGGTTTCAGAAGAAAAAATTATTGTACCATTTCAGAGATTGTTGGAAACGTGCATTTTTACAGTCTAGGTCTTGGAGATAAAGCAAACGCAACAGAGAGTTTATTCCCTTGCGACTCAGAATCAGCTCACAAGTGAGCCGAGGAAGGGAGTGCCAGCAGAGGGCACCTCTGGGTCCTGCTACGTCTCTGTCCCACATTTCCCTTCCAGTGACACCCCCCATTCTCTCACCTATCGGTTTGAGCTCATACAGAAGCAGTGATTGGACATGTTCAATTGCAGCACAATATGCTATATTTTCACAACGCATGCAGTCTGTTCCCTGTTTGTGAGTTGATCAGTAAAGATTATTTCAAGTAGTGGACACTTAGGGCGGAATTCAATTGTTTCTACCCCCTTCGCGCCCGAGGGAGCTATTCAATTGTTGCTCCTGTCGGGCGCGATCAGCTGCCAGCGCTCCATTTCAGCTCGCAGCCCCAGCGGGGTGCGAGCTGAAATGTGAGAAAAGTGACCTGTTTGGGTGCTCAAACATCACTTTTCGCGGTCGCGCCCAGCACTTTGGTCAGGGGGTAGCTGCTTTACGCGGCTAAACCCAACCACTTTGGGCGTGATCAGCGCGGAAAACGGCAACAACTGAATAGCGGCCCGCAATCTCCTGTCACTTTAGACGGATGATCCAGACAGCGTAAACAATTGAATTCCGCCCTATGCTTACTGTATTGGATAAATATTCTATTTACAGTACGCTGTACCTAGATACTAGAATACAGGATTCCACCATGTCCATGACTATTTTAAAAGCTAAAATAAAAAAAATAAAAAACATTAAAAAAAGAATCATTTTTCAGTTTTTTTTTTTTTTTTTTTAGATAAACAAAGACATATGATATTCCATTTAATATTGGAAAAGCAATAACACAAGAGGAGTAATGACCAACATAGAATCTACAACATATGGAAAGGTTTAGAATATTTGAGTACTTTATCATGCTGCAAGCTTTGGGAGTCAATAGTTACATTCTCACACTGAAAATGAAATGGGCACAAAGAGGTATATTTACTAAAGTGAGAGTTTCGACAAGTGGAGATGTTGCCCATAGCAACCAACCAGATTCTAATTAACATTTAATTAGCAATATCTAGAAAAGAATAGCTAAAATCTGATTGGTTGCTATGGGCAACATCTCCACTTTTTTAAAATTCTCACTAAAGTAAATTTACCCCAAAGCATCCATTTTATTTTAAAGTACGACCGTGCCAATCCAATGGGCTTACAGTATGTTCTCTATGCAATGTAAATTTACTCACATGGACAGGTTATGCCAAAATCTTGTGACTTTGGGTTTTCTGGTAAAAGGTTCTTTATCCCCACAATTTGTAGCAGAATGCCTAAAATATTGCACAGTATATTTACAAAGGACCCGCATTGACCGTACGAGGACTCACTTGTTGATTATATGAGGCATTACTAGGGACCAGCAGCTATGATTTGCCATTTCATATTTCTGATGAGTTTTATCCAGATAATAGGTTTCCATACAATAGATTCCATAAAGGTGTATCAATTCATGGACAAAACTGTGCTGTAAAATAGTTATTCTAAAGTTAGATATTATAAATGCAATATAAATCACAAAAATATACTTTTAAAAGCCAGGTTAAATTGGATTCACTTTATGGTTCACCAAAGATAACGAATTGGTAGATGCCTACAAGTTGGTACAGGTTGAGTCTCCCATATCCAAAATGCTTGGGACCAGGGCTATTTTGGATAACAGAATATTCCGTATTTTGGAATAATTGCATACCATAATTAAATATCTTGGAAATCGGACCCAAATATACACACAGCATGCATTTATATGTTATATACACCTAATACACACAGCCTGCAGGTAATTTTATACAATATTTTTAATAATTTGTGACTTAGACAAAGTTTGTGTACATTGAACCATCAAAAATCAAAAGGTTTCATTGTCAGAGTCATGCCAAAAATATTCCGTATTTCGGAATATTTGGATATGGGAGACTCAACCTGTAGGTGCATAGCGGATGTGAGCATGGAGGTTAGTCCACACGATTGATCAAAACCAGAGTAGGTTTTATTGAAGATAGCAGGATACAAGGGATAGGAGATAAACAGCAGTCAATTTGATAAGGTATCAATCTCTCTGTACAGTGCTGTACAGCACTGTGATGCTCCAATAACACAGTGACAGACTTGGTCACATGCAGACCCTTTTATAGAGCAAAGTAAACAAGTCTTCCATGAGAAATTTGTTGCCTACTAAGGGTTCATGTAATAGGCTTGGTCTGCCCCTGAAAGGATTAGTGTCCAAACAGGCCAGAGATACAGCTCTGCCCCCAGTGTGGGGTGGTATTGCCATGCCCCCTGCAGTTGGTGAACCAAACCTCCCAATGTAATCACACACCTTCACACATGGCCATAACCCTTTTCTAAGGGTGGTCCTGAGCATTTGCAGCCATTTTCTTGAGTTAACCTTTCTACTTAATCACCTTACAACACCAGCACAATGGTGTGACAGTGATTCTGTTTGACAGTTTGAGCTTGAAAAAGTCCAAAGTGTTGGACGAAACTAGTTGCTGCCTTGCTTACCTTCACGTTGTCCAGAAAGAGGCTTTTCTTCCCACCAAACACCCTGAATTGAGGTTTGCGACTCACCAAGATGAGGCGTCTCTGCTGATCCTGGCACACTGCATGCCTTAGTGCTAACTGCTGCAGTACTTGGTCCCAATACTATAGCCGGCGCGACCCAGCAGTTTGAGTGAGCCGCAAGACATTTGAGGTCTGGGACGGATCCAACACAGAGAGCTGCCGCAGAGCGCTACAACAACACAGGATCACTAACAAAGTATTTATTAAAACAGCCAGTGCTTGTGCTATGAAACTAAAGGTGCCTACATACTAGACGATGTGCTCACGATGCAATATCATGAGCAATTTTCCTTGATCTCTCCCCGGGTACTCTAGGACATGATGTGCAGCAAAAGCTGCAGGATGTGTCAGAAGATCTATCGTGCACGATCTAAAGACTTGCCGATCTTTAGATCGTGCAGGATAGCAGACAGATGCGTGGACGGGATCAGTGAGACCCGTCCGTGCTGCTGTGTGTAAAAAGGAAAACCTGTGTGTAAACCCCCCCCACCATAAAAAAAACAGCGTGGCCCCTCCCCCATAAGAGCAATCAGCCCCGGGCTTTAGTGTGACCCTGTGCTGGTTGTCAAAATACAGGGGACAAACGACATAAGAGTCCCCTGTATTTAGCGCAACCAGCACTGGGCTCTGATCTGGTCCTGGTTCTGGATATACAGGGGGAAAAAAATGAATAGGGTACCCCTGTATTATACAGAACCAGTACCGGACTTTTTCTAGTGGGGGGCTAGTGCCACAGCCAGGGGAGCTTTTTCCCCAAGTACCCCAGCCAAAGCATCAACCCTCGCCACTAGTCAGCCCAGGCCAGGGATCCCTGGGGAGCTGGGGTCCCCCCCCAATAAAGGGATCCCCCTCTCCAGGGCACCTCAGGCCTAAGCTGATAGCCCGGGGCAATCCCAGGCACCCCAGGAGCAGTGAGTGCCGGGTTCATAGTGTAGTGGGGTGTAAAAAAATAGAGGCGATAATATTGTCTTTTGCTGTGGAACCACAGGTCCCAGCAAGCCTCCCCCGCATGCTGGTACTTGGAGAACCACAAGTACCAGCATGTGGGGTATTACAGGCCCGCTGGTACCTGTAGTTCCACAGCAAAAGCAATATTAAAATAAACACAGGACACACACACACACCGTACAAAGTTAAATTTTATTAAAACATACATGCAGTCACACACTCACCTATGTATCCCTGAAGCCATCACATCCTCTCCTCCATGTAGAATCCTTAGGGTACCTGTAAAAAAAAAAAAAAAAAAATCCATACTCACCTTCTCCTATGCGAAGTTCGGGTCCTCTTCATTCCAAAGTAGGCATCCCCGGCCTTGGCAAAATAAAAACACAAATGTAGCGGACCCATGGACTTTAGTACCGTCCTATATGGATGGTACTTCCCGAATGAGAGCTCAGTGGTGGGATTTCACTATGGAAAACCCACCGCTGAGTGGTCATTGGCTGAGAGGCGAGCCTTCTGCCTCTCAGCCAATGAAGTCAATGGTGAGAACAGCAAAGGTAACTTAAATTTACTTAAATGGTGAGAACCGCTCATTGGCAGAGAGCGCGCCACTCAGTTTTGTTTTGTTTTTATCAAAGGTTATTCATTTTTAAGACACAGATGCACGGATGGAGATCCGTCCATGCATCTATGTCTTAATGCTTGCAGCACGGATCTCCCTGATCCATGCCTGCAAGCATCGTATGCGGATCCGAACAACATATCGTACAGGCATAAACTCTGTACGATATGCTGCCAGATCGTGTACGAGATTGGCATATCTTACCTGCAGCGGGCAAGATCTGAAGATGCGATGTACGACCCACGCGACACTCACGATTTGGACATATTTTACACGATTTGTTGTTCCGATGCATCGAAATTGGGTGAATTGTGTAAAACATCGTCTAGTGTGTAGGCATCTTAAGAGGAAGGTAACGCATATGTTACACATGAACATTTAGCAGTCCATTGACATGTTATGGTTCATATTTTATGTTGTATGTATGGTTTAGGTGTCATTAGGGGGGAATTCAATTCAACGAGAATTGAATAGTGCCAGGAGGGAGCTCCCGGAGCTATTCAATTCAGTGCACTGTTATGTCGGAGAATGCCCGTTCTCGTGACTTCACAAGGGGTGTTAAGACGCGAGAACTGGCATTCTCTGACTAAAGTTCCCGGCGCGCGGCTGCTAGTGCCGGGCTAAGCAGTAAAACAGCTGCGCGCCCGGCACTTTTGTCGGATTTCTCCTCTCATCCCCAGGGGGTGCGAGAAGAATCCTTTGCCCCCCCAAACAGCGCGGTGTATTGAATAGCTTTGGGAGCTCCCTCCCGCGGCTATTCAACAACGGACTGAACTGAATTCCCCCAATTGTTTTTATATGCTAGTTTATTGTATGATCAGCAGCGCTGATTCCATGTACAGTATATTAAAGACTGAACACAGATACATTTTTGCAGTGACTAGTCAGTTGTTTTTACTGTGTCTTTGTTACAATAAATTATTATACTGTGTCAATTGGTGGCTGTTTCTATCCAGCGCAGTTTTTTCGCTTATTAATGTGTAGCTTTGTGGAGTTGACAATATTTCTCCTTCATTAACTGCAGCAGGTTGTTTCAGCACATTGGTAGTTGCAGGCGCTGGAGAGATTTTATTTGTTCACTAGTTGTACTGCCCAAGTTCAACTCCCCTCTAGCTACTGTCCCTGAAGCCTCAATAATGTCACTAATTCCTGATAAACAGGCACCCTAAATATTAGTTTAGCAAATAAATTGTCTGTTTCTACGTGGCAGGAAAAGACTAGTCTGAAATGTCTATAAAACAAACAATTTATGCAGTGGATAGCACCGAAGACTAAACATTTTTCATATATTGTAAATTTTAAAAAAAAAAATAATCTATATAGTTTAGAGAAAACACAACAGGGTTCCAGGAGTTAGCCATTATAGCCATGTAAACTAAGTCATATCCATGGATTTTTTTTTAAAATTATTATTGCTTTTATTTTTAAGGACGGGGTAGTTTACAAATGACTATGAATCTCATTTGTATTTAAGAAAAGGTCATGGTAGCTTTAAAAAAAAAAAAAAAAAAAAGCTTAATGATTGACTGATTCAGACAGTTATGTTTAGTAGACTCCACTGAATAGCCCCCAAAGGACAGATGAGTAACTTGGCAGCAAGCAATTTTGTTCCTGTATAGTGATATAGCAGTGCTCTGCAGTCTTATAATGGCTTGCCAGCCGACATATACAATAATGTAATATTCTGCAGGCCTCTGACCTCTACAAGTCACTTTGAATGTTTCCCAACAGGCACCTGGGACATACCAGATCCATCACATGGAATTCCTACTTGGAAACAGTGTGAGCTTTTCCCAGCTACATCTGCTTAGTCTTGGGAAAAAAAAACAACATTAATGTACATGTTTTTCTAATGGGACAATGTTGCATGTGTATGTATGTGTTGAAAGTTTAACTGTTTCTCTTTTACAATACATACTGTATGATTACTAATTCTGTCAAGAAAACCCCTTTTTTATAATAGAAACTAATTTTGAAGAATTGGCAATTAATAGCAGCTTGAAGACACAAACCAGGGGTGGCCAACCCTTAGGTTTGGTGATGCAGCTCCCCCCCACTGGAACTCTGAACTCTCAAGCGGTCATAGGCTAAAGAAGCCTCTGACCGCTTCAGAGGCCAGCGTTCCCAGTGAACCAGTGTGAGGGTGACGTCATGACATCACCCATGTTGTGACTGAGTAGCCTGCCCTGCGTGGCTGCTGGATTTACTTAGATCCAGTCAGAGGCAGCGGGAGCCAGAGCCAAAGCTAGCATGGTCAGGTAAGTACTGGGCTGTAGGCACTGCTTAAGAGGCACTGCATATGGGGCAAAACTACAGGAGGCACTGCATAAGGGGCACAAATACTGGAGGGACTGTATAAGCAGCACAAATACAGGGGGCACTGCTTAAGGGGCACTACTTTACAGGGCACAAACACAGTATTTTCAAAGTGCTGGGCTTGCCCCCAGTTTGACTAAAAATGGGGGTGTGACACAAGGTCATGCTCCTGCAAATGTCATACCAAAGGCGTGTGCACAAAAATGGGGCGTGGCCTTGTGCTATCGGCTCTTTAGCTTGACTAAAGATATTTTTTGCCTCTTTGCCTGACTGGTTGGCCACCCCTGACACATACCAATGAAAATGGTAAATAAATGTACAGCCATGGCCAAATATATGTACAGCCATGGCCAAAAGTTGAGAATGACACAAGCATTGGTTTTCACAAAGTTTGCTGCTTCAGTATGCAAAGAATGAATATTTGAGGGTTGACCCTTCTTTTTCCAAGACCTCTGCAATTCGCCCTGGCATGCTGTCAAATTCTGGGTCACATACTGACTGATGGCTGCCCATTCTTGCCTAATCAATGCTTGGAGTTTGTCAGAATTTGTGGGTATTTGTTTGTCCACCCGCCTCTTGAGGATTAGCCACAAGGTCTGAAAGGGATTAAGGTCTGGAGAGTTTTCTGGCCATGGACTCAAAATTTCGATGTTTTGTTCCCCGAGCCACTTAGTTATCACTTTTGCCTTATGGCAAGGTGCTCCACCATGCTGAAAAAGGCATTGTTCGTCACCAAACGGTTCTTGGATGGTTGGGAGAAGTTGCTCTTGGAGGATGTTTTGGTACCATTCTTTATTCATGGCTGTGTTCTTAGGCAAAATTGTGAGTGAGCCCACTCCCTTGGCTGAGAAGTAACCCCACACATGAATGGTCTTGGGATGCTTTACTGGAGTTGTGGAGTTGCTTCTCAGCCAATGTCATTCTGAAACCTTTTGGCCATGGCTGTATAGTAAATATAGTCAGTAAATATATATTGTTGTTAATTTCATGTAGTCTGCAAAACAATTGCATAGAAACTATTTTGCTTATTGGCAGTTAGAGAAAGGTGTTTGCCACTGCTCAGTGGCAGCAGCAGCAGTCTCCTCTCCCACAGCCCTGCAGGTGACCCGGGCCCCTCCAAATGGCCCACATAAGTAGATACCCACTCCCCTGCTTCTGTCAAAAAGTGCCCTCGGTGTCCCTGCCTGTCTGACAAAAAGACCATACTGGCAGGAAGAATGCTGTCTAATGAAGCCTGACCCGGGCACTGCTTGCAAAAGTCATTTTTCATATGTGCAATTCACTGCCTGGGGGAGCACATGAAACAGTGGCGCCCACAGAGGATATCTCCAGGTAAGAAAGCTTTGAGGAGACGGTCACTTAAGGATATAAAAACTTGGGTGGAATTATACTTTAAGTGTTTTACAAAATTGTGTACTCGTTTCAAAAGCTAGTGACCCTCATTGAATGTACTTTCACATCTGGGGGTAAATTGACTAAGTGGCAGTATTTGCAAGCCGCTGCTTCTAGGCATGTTCAACACAGAAATTTTAAACAATCCAATTTTGATTTTAACATGATTGCAGTTTTATTTTCTGGGTAAAAGGTGCCTCTTAGTAAATTTATTGCCAAAGGTCAAATCGCTCTGTAATACAAGTTCTTGCTAAAGCCCAAAGTGAGAAGGGTGTATGCCAGGGACATGCAATCAGGGTGGAGCCTCCCCTGTCACACTCCCTGTCAAGCTCCAGAGTTTTGATACGTGTACCTCCCCAAAAAGTATGGTGGTTGCTCAGATCAGCTTAATGACTCCGCACAGGTGCTTGTAAAGGGCGGGGTTTACACTGAACCCGGAAAAAAATGATTTGCCCTCCAGCACACTGTAGCAAAAAAAAAAAAAAAATAGTATCATTGAGGTACATTATTATCGATCACATTCCACAGTCTTTAAGCGGTGGTGATCGATCATTGCTGTTGCTGAAATGTGAATCAAGGTGGATTCATAGATTGACCACCTTGACTCCTAATGGTCTGAATGATCATCTTGGATTACACTGTTTTATGTGATTTAGGTGGATAATAATCAACTGTGCTTAATTTCAAACTTGCTTATTTGTGGATGTATCCCCTATATCATTAGACACTGGCACAGTTTAGATGTACATTTATACCCTGGTGATTATACTATTATGCATATAATTGTTCACTAATATGCATTGCGAATATTATGTGTTTTTCTGCAAACGTTATTTGTATTCATTTTCTTTTGCAAAATGTTTTTTTTTTTATTTAAAGTATTATGAGAGAGTTAAACACGAGGAAAACAGTAGGATTACAGTCAACCTGAAATCTCTGCTACTGTGAAACTACTTCGAAGAAACTGCACTTTGGCCTCTCTCCAATTTAAACACCTGCATTCTCCATATACTGGACACTACTTACTAAACACCCTATGGCTCCTGCACTTCATCCTGGACACACTGCCCAGCTGGATCTCGGTGACCTGGCCATGAGTATCTGTTCACCTACCCTAACCCCCACCCTAATCCTTAACCTAATACTTTAACACCATAACATTATCCCCTAACCCTAATACAAAAACCCAAAATACCCTAATTTCCTATCAACCTAAACCCTAATTTTAATCACCTACCCTAGTACCCACTTCCTAACCCTAACTCCATAATAACATTAACCACCTACCCTAGCCAAGCCTCTAACCCAATCCCCTAGCCCCTAACACTAACTCTAATGTTTAAACAACCATAATCCAAATAATCTAACTCTAAAGGGGCAGACTGGATGGGCCAAATGTTTCTTATTTGCTGTCAAATTCTATGTAACTAGCGATCCACCCTGTTTTCGCACAGGAACAATTTAGAATTTACGGCAATAGTCTTATTTAACCGAGGTCTAATAAAAGATTTCCTTGTAGACTTCATTACCGTGTTTCCCCGATAATAAGACCTACCCCGAAAATAAGCCCTACCCTTCATTTTGTAACCCGGTCCAAATTAAGCCCTACCCAGAAAATAAGACCTATCTGAATCTCATTTTGAGCTGGGAACGCTGCAGAGACCAGCGTTCCCAGTCTTGCAGTGCGCAGGTGACGTCATGACGTCACCCGCGCGCTGAGGATCCTGTGCAGCCGCGCCTGCTGGATCATGTTAGATCCGGTCAGCGCGCAATTGAGAGCGACATCCCGGACGGCTGCGAGTCAGGTAAGTGCATTGCAATAAGGGACACTGCTACAGGGGGGCCTGCATAAGGGTCACTTCTACAAGGGGGCCTGCAAGGGGGTGGCCTGCATAAGGGGCACTTCTACAAGGGGGCCTGCATAAGGGGCACTTCTACAAGGGGGCCTGCATAAGGGGCACTTCTACAAGGGGGCCTGCATAAGGGGCACTTCTACAAGGGGGCCTGCATAAGGGGCACTTCTACAAGGGGGCCTGCATAAGGGGCACTTCTACAAGGGGGCCTGCATAAGGGGCACTTCTACAAGGGGGCCTGCATAAGGGGCACTTCTACAAGGGGGCCTGCATAAGGGGCACTTCTACAAGGGGGCCTGCATAAGGGGCACTTCTACAAGGGGGCCTGCATAAGGGGCACTTCTACAAGGGGGCCTGCATAAGGGGCACTTCTACAAGGGGGCCTGCATAAGGGGCACTTCTACAAGGGGGCCTGCATAAGGGGCACTTCTACAAGGGGGCCTGCATAAGGGGCACTTCTACAAGGGGGCCTGCATAAGGGGCACTTCTACAAGGGGGCCTGCATAAGGGGCACTTCTACAAGGTGGCCTGCATAAGGGGCTGGCCTGCATAAGGGGCACTTCTACAAGGGGGCCTGCATAAGGGGCACGGCTGTCAATGATAATATAAGACCTACCCCGAAAATAAGCCCTATGGTGTTTCTTTTTAACAAAAAAAAAAAAGACTGTGTCTTATTATCGGGGAAACACGGTAGTTGTTTTCTTCCTGACCTCAACACGAAAAGATTTAGTTTTGACGTGACATGCAAAAGGGCCACGTAAAGTTGTCCATGAGCAAAACAGTCTGCACTTAGGTCAACTCCTGTCACGTTAAGTGTATGTCCCTGTGCTTTGTTGTCTATTGCCATGCCAAAGCAGGCTCTTACCAGGAATTGGACTCATTTGAAATTAAAGAATCTTTTTTCACATAAATGAAACAAAAATGATAAAAAAAATTATAATTTTTTAAAAAAACTGACATTTTTGTAACCGTAAACAGGGCCTACATCAAGGTTTCTGGAGAAACAGGACAATACGTATCAATTTCTACCTGGTATAAAATAAAGTCCATCGTTTTATTCAGTAGAAGCTGCTTGTGCGTCCTATTCGCATCACATTGCAAATAAGACGCATTTTAATGGACAAAGTCGCATGAAAAGACACTCGGCACTACAGAGTGGCACGCCGCTCAGACTTGTAGCGCACGGATAATAGATGTGGACACATCTGTACATCTTTAACGGTTTAGGCAGGGTAAGCTAAGAAAGCGATCGGACATCTGTTTTTTTAATTGACGTTTCACTAAAATCGTCACTGCACGGCTGCCTTTTGTCATACATTAATATTTCATACACCTAAACCTTCCTCAAAAAAATGCTCTATAGAATAGTGGAAACTGCATCAAAATCCGTCCAGTGGTTCTTGAGATTAGCTGAAACAAACAGACAGATGCCTGCCAGGGACTTTATTTTATACTATGTATAGATAGATTAATGGTGCATACACACGGTCAGATTTTTCTTCAGATCTGAACGATAACGATTTTAAAAATCGTTCATATCTGAAGGAAAAATCTGACATGTGTGCAACGATGAACAATGCATGTTCCCGATGGTCAGATAATGATATCTGACATCTGATGTGTTTGCAGTCAGTTTTGGACGATTTCCATTAATTTTACTAGTCAAAAATCGTTCAATCGTTTGCAAATCGTTCATCTGACATATCTGACCATGTGTATGCACTTTAAAATATGGAAAATGCCATTCCAAGTTGTGATTCAAATTTGGGCAGCCAAATGTCCTTTCTCAAAGCACCTGCCTGCCCGAAACATCACAGTATATCTTCAAATGATGTAAATAAACACTTTGATGTTTTAATCACAACTTGAGATTGCTGTTTTCTTACGCTGCATCCACTATATCCTTGTACAACCGATTAAACATTGGATATTTCAAAACCAAAACCGACAGACGTCGATCTCATTTAGCTGCCTAAAAAATGACTATCATTTGTTGGGTTTCAGTTTAAATTGAAACCCAACGTCAATGTCAGACGTATTCTGCAGCTTTAAAGTCCATTGATTTTGAACTTTCAGTTGAAAACCAATGGCAAACCCATCCAAAAAGAAGCACTGCACAGATCACTATGATCTGTGCCAGCTTCATTAGGTGTAAGAACTTAGAAATAATAAAAATTAAACAAATTTAAAAATAATAAATGTATGCGACCTGCCAAGCATGCCGGGGCTGTCTTGCTGGTACTTATAGGCTGCCGGGGTGGTAGTTCCTCGGGAGGGGGATCCCATTTTATTTTTGGAGTCCCAACTTTCCCAGGAATTCCAGCCCTGGGCTGACCAGTTTTGGGCTGGCTAATGTTACGGCAGTGGGACCCCACACTGTGTGACTCCCTGCTATAGCATGGTTTCCCCAGTTGGTTCTGCCTGGCACTGGTTTTTGGAGAATGTGGGAACCCCATGCCATTTTCCCCCCTGTTTTTCAATACTAGCCCAGGCAGAGAGGCCTGTGGCTAGTTATTGATTTGGGTAAGGGGGACTCGTGTAATTTTTTTTTTTTAAACTATTTCTAGGTTTTTACACCTAACGAAGCCTACACAGATCAAAGTGATCTGGGCAAGTGCCTGTCCCAAACTCGGCTGCCACAGGCAGGTCTATTGTAAAAAAATAAATAAAAAAAAAATAAAAAACAGCTTTGATTGTTAGTGCGCTGTTCTGAAGCAGTGATTCACAAACTATCTTGAATCACGGCACCCCTAGAAAATCCTGATAAGACCTATCCTTTGATATAGCCTCGGATAGAGGGACTTGCGGGTTTAACACCCAGAAGTCCCTTGGCGCCCTTCTGCGCATGAGCAGAAGGATGCGCATGCCACAGGGGAAGCTGGGAGAAATCCGATTGGATCCCTCTCAGAGGGGGTCCCAAAAAGAAGCCCATGAGGATGAAGAAATGCAGTAAAACACCCGAAAATTGCATTTTAGGGGGTTTTACCGCATTTCTGCCATTAGTACATCCCGCCCTTGTTAAGAAATTCACAACAAATTAAAGTAAGTAAATTGTGTATAGCTGTCATCCCTAGGTTCAGTTATATGGTGGTGGACAGAGTTGCTAAATCATTTAATTTGCACCCTTGCAGGTGTCCCACAGCACCCAAGATTCTGCAGTTTATTCTCTGATGTCTCAAGTTGGTGATCTAATGTGAACATCCCATTACTTCGATACAACATATACAAAGTTTGAGCTCCAATATTGGTCTTTTGCGCAAAATCTTTTGAAACCAATGAATCTACAAAAACTTGTGACAATTATTTCTATATAAAAAATAATACCAAGAGATACCTATGCATCTAACCTGATGTGCTGGCAGGTGTCTTTGCTTTTAGATCTATCATATACTTCTACATAGATAAAAAGCAAGAAAATATATGCATAGAAATAAAATCGGTTTTATATACCACTGTAAACTTATTAAATTTCAGAATGTGGGATCTTCACAAGTTTTAAAGATAAGTTTTGTTCAGTGTAGACCCTATTAATTTACTCAAAAGGCAGCAACTTTGGCTTTTCAACTTTTGAGAAAGTGTATATTTAAGCTGGAGAGCCACAAGTTAATACATTCTGATTTACGGATGACAGATATATAGGTCAATTCCATTAGGCCCAAAATTACTCACAGCCACTAGTAAGTACAGCTATATGCCGCACTTAAGGTACCTCCGAACCAGTGGATATTTGTTTGCAACCCCATAGGGAAGTGTGCAAAATCCACAAGTCCGGAATGTGCCGTTGGCGGCATTTCCACGCTGTTACAATGACAACTTGCAATCCTTGTGTCTAATGGAATTGGCCCCATAAATTGGTATGTTTATTATTTTATTACCAATCTCTGTTATATTGACATTGTGCATATATGGCAGTGGTCCCCAAAGCACCCCAACAGTCCAGGTTTTAAGAAAATCCATGTCTGAGCACAGTTGATTATATAAAAATAAATGAGGTACAGTACAAATTATGTCACCTGTGCTCAAGCATCGATATCCTTAAAACCTGGGCTATTAAGGGGCCTTGAGGACAGTGGCCCAATTTTTAACAACGAAGCATAACCCCTTTAGCGCTCGTTAAAGGGTTTATGTCACCCTTTCTGGATTTAACAAATAGTAAGATTACCGCTGTTTGTCACAGCATCACTCTCGCCATCTTTTAGATGGCGAGAGCGATGCGGTCCCAATGGAGATCCGCGGTGCCTTCCGGCTTCAGCAAAGCCTTCCAGGCAATGCCGGGTCCCCGTGTCATGTACATGCGCAGCCGAACAATCGCGCATGAGCATTACACCAAGCCCTGTCGCCGGCAGCGTTAGGCTACCAGCAGCCCAGCGGAGGACCTCGCCAAGGACGAAGACTTCGCTGGACCTCGCTGGAGGGGTAAGTATTGTTAAATACCAGTGATACTAAACGAAAAATTCTGCCGGCATTTGCCTTCATTGTCAAATAGGGGCCAGAGCTTGGGAACCACTTAAATATGGAATAAAGATTTTTTTTCACACATTGTCCAGGAGTGCGCTGGCCTTTCTTATGCTATTTGGGAGAGAGAGAAATTTATATATATATATATATTTATTAAACTTAAATTGCCCGGCACTCAAATGAAGTTTACAACTGTCCAGGTACCCCTCCTGCTGTAATCCATATGGCACGGCTATAATATAGGTAAGAGCTAGGATGGCACTCCGGAATTAATATATATATATATATATATATATATATATATATATATATATATATATATATATATATATATATATATATATAAAATTGTAATTTTTTTTCCATACGTAAAATAACAGGAACTGCAAAGTTTCACCACAACATGCCTCTTTATAATGTGAACATCTTAAACAGCTTCCAGAGACACTATCCTGAGTACTGTCTACGTTACCCTTGAAGCACTACAATTCCCACAACATGTTTATTGAATTTGCTTATATGAGATCCTTATTTTGCACTTTAAACACTCCACATAAATCAGTTTAAATATAGTATATCAAGAGAATCAAAATAGACAGAATGGAACTTAATATGCAAAATAAGAGGAACTGGCATATATACTGTTGGTCAATACTGAAAAACCAGGACATTTCCAGAAATAAAAGCTTTCCAAGGACATATTGCTAAAAGCTGGGAGCAACGGGACTGTGCCTGGAAATGAACCACAGCCGACAGCTCTGCTTTCGGAATCGGTATGGAATCCCGGCTGCCGCATGGCCGGCAGCTCGATTCCCGGCAGCGGCAGCCCGACAGATCAGCAGAGCCCGGCAGCGGAAGTCCGACAGCGCTGGAAATTCCGATCGTCCCTAAGGTAAGTATATACTAATCAAAACCCCTAACCCTCCTTAGGGGTGCCTATCCCTAACCTCCCCCCAAGTGCCTAACCCTAATCCCCCCCCCCTTCCCCGCTGCCTAAACCTAAGTCCCCCGGGGGGGTGCCCAACACTAACCTCCTCCCGGGGGTGCCTAACCCTAACCCCCCCTTCCCCTAGCCTCATCCTAACCCTCCCCGGGGGGTGCCTAACCCTAAGTCCCCACGGGTGCCCTAACCCTCCCCCCCCACGCGGCTGTCCGCTCGCGGTGCCCGGCATCCCTTCTATCAGGATGCCGGGCGCCGATCTCCCGACGTCAGGTAAATGACAGGCGTCTAGATATAGACGCCGGTCATCTATCCCACGCCACGATAAAGCAGCCGGGAAGCCGGCTGTCGGTATTAAGGCAGCCGGTTTCCCGACTGCATACCCTGCTTTCCAGTAATAGGCAATGATGGGACTGTTTCTCAGTAGTGTCTATCAGCCTCTTATTGCAGTGGTTTAACAGCTATACATCCAGTGTGACCTGAAAAATATATATACACTATGCACACAGCATAGTTTGTGACTGATAATTTAGATAGATATAAAGCAGTGGTTCCCAATCTGTGCGCCGTGGCACCCTGGGGTGCCTTGGGACACTTGCAGGGGTGCCTCAGGTTGGTGGTCCAGCACCAAATCATAATTATTTGTCAATGTAATGTAAATATGTGTACAAGCAGAAGCACAAACCTGTCCACCATCACATTACTGAACCTAATTGTGCCAACACACTGTCAGACTTGCGAGATCAATGATTTTACCAACGATCTCATTAACGATGAATGATTTCTGACAGTATTTAAATGATGAAGTCGTCCAAGTTGGACTGCAAACACAGACGACTTCAGATACCATTATCCGCCATGCGGGAACGCGCATCGTTGGTCGATGCATGCCAAACACGTCAACGATATCAACGATGTAACGATTTTTTCCATCATTATCGTTCATATCTTCAAGAATATCTGACCGTGTGTACCATCCATAAGTATGACAGGTCTGCACAATTTACTTCACTTTACAACATTTTATTCTGAATTTCAAAACGTAGGGGTACCGTGAAAACAACGTTTATACTCTAGGGGCGACGTGATTCAAAAAAAGTTTGGAAACCACTGATATAATGCATAGTGTGTGACTGATCATGTATATAGATATAATGAATAGTGTGTGACTGATCATGTATATAGATATAATGCATAGTGTGTGACTGATCATGTATATAGATATAATGCATAGTGTGTGACTGATCATGTCTATAGATATAATGCATAGTGTGTGACTGATCATGTCTATAGATATAATGCATAGTGTGTGACTGATCATGTCTATAGATATAATGCATAGTGTGTGACTGATCATGTATATAGATATAATGCATAGTGTGTGACTGATCATGTATATAGATATAATGCATAGTGTGTGACTGATCATGTATATAGATATAATGCATAGTGTGTGACTGATCATGTATATAGATAATGCATAGTTTGTGACTGATCATGTATATAGATATAATGAATAGTTTGTGACTGATCATGTATATAGATATAATGAATAGTGTGTGACTGATCATGTATATAGATATAATGAATAGTGTGTGACTGATCATGTATATAGATAATGCATAGTGTGTGACTGATCATGTATATAGATATAATGAATAGTTTGTGACTGATCATGTATATAGATAATGCATAATGTGTGACTGATCATGTCTATAGATATAATGCAGTGTGTGACTGATCATGTCTATAGATATAATGCATAGTGTGTGACTGATCATGTATATAGATAATGCATAGTGTGTGACTGACCTGTGCTGCCAGTTTCCCGGACACGGAGAGCAGAGCATGGCTGGAGTACCTGGCCTGCCCCTCCGCAGCACTCAGCCCCGCCGCCCGGCTCAGCGCCTCCACCTGGCGGTTCAGCCTCTCCACCTGCTCCCGCAACCGCCGGTTCTCGCCCTGCAAGTCGGTAACTGAGCGGGAGAGCGGCGCCGCCAGCCTCAGCACGTCCTCCAGCTGCCTCTCCACGCCGCGCCGGAACTGCTCCATCTCCGCCTGCAGCCCCTGCACCGTTCCCTTGTCATCTTCCTGCCGGAGGCTCCTGCAGCTGGCGCCCGGCCACACCGACACCTCCACTCCGGGGTCCATGGCTGCTGCTTGTGAGGGAGGGTGCAAGCCGGCACGGAGAGCGCTTACAGAGCACTAGTAGCAGCGGCTGTAGGAGGAGACACCATGCCGCTGCCGGGCGGCACCTGTACGAGGGGGAACCTTGTTCGGCACTGGTCACTTAGTCCCTCGGTGCCCCCGGGTCTCTATGGGCAGCAGTGCGTGGGGTGATGCCCGGGAGCAGCAATGACACCCAGCGGAGAAGCCAATCCCTGCAGCTCTGTGCCCAGACAGGGAAGCACTCCTGTGCCAGGTGTTACCCCTGTGCGGTGGCAGAGCTGTACCTGCTGCAATACTCAGTCACCACTTATACTACTACAGCAGCTGCTTATAGTCCGGGGAGTGGTGGAGTACCTCCTGCCCTCTCTCCTCTCCTTTGCACTCAGCTGTAAGGAGATGCTCAGACGGGGGAGGGACGAAACGGGGGGAGTCCTGTCCTTTCTTCCCCCTGTGTTACCATGCTGTGCCAAATTATACGCAGCCTCCTTATCTGTCTGAGGAGGGGCGAGGTGACAGAGAGGAGGCTCTGCAGGTTACCACACTAGATAAAGACCAGCCTCTCAGATTTCCTCCTTTATTATTATTTATTGATTGTTGATATATACAGATACAGTATATAATTATAAACCGATCATACAAATATCTGTATGACAACCAGTAAATGCAATACAACAGTATTATTACACTTCTGCTGGGTGCTTATACAGACCAGTACCATGGACGTGTGCTGTTTAGTCATCATGAGCTGCACGGTCTGCACTGGTAGGATTCCTGCATTTCTCATAGACACACAGGCAGCAAATTACTGAGTGAGCACTGAGGATAACTTGGAAAAATGGTCAATATAGCTTTAATAATAATTTTCTTGAAGAATAAAACACAAAGGTAAAGGCAGCTCTGGAACTCTGTATGGAATATGTGCAATATGAATTAGAAAATAAACTATCACATAAATACAGTATATTTTTAAGTGAATGTATTTCCCCAGGGAAAAAATAGGTATTTTTAGTTCCACTTTAATGTTTTTTACCCCTTAAATGTTTTTAATAAAATGGCAAGTCAATGGCCCTTTTCCTGATGTACTTGTGCTTCTCCTAGGAAAACTGTATTAATAAACGTCAGGTCCCCTGACTTCCGGCGAAAGGAGCAGGACAGGGGCTGAGGGATCTGAAAGGATCCCTTTGCACAACCCGGGACTCCTTCCCGGGACTCCTTCCCTAAGGGGTTGCTCGCAGCGAGCGGGAGCAAACGCCATCTGAAGATGGAGAATGCTCCCACACTCAGGCTCCGAAAATATTATATTTTCGGAGCTTGATGAATTCTGTCCCCATACAGGTTGAGTCTCCCATATCCAAAATGCTTGGGACCAGGAGAATTTTGGATAACGGAATATTCCGTATTTTGGAATAATTGCATACCATAATGAGATATCTTGGGAATAGGACCAAAATATACACACACAATGCATTTATGTGTCATATACACCTTATATACACAGCCTGCAGGTAATTTTATACAATATTTTCAATAATTTTGCGGCTCAAACAAAGTTTGTGTACAGAAATTAAATTCATTTATGTTTCCTATATACCTTATACACACAGCCTGTAGGTTATTTTATACAATAATTTTAATAATTTGTGCCTTAGACAAAGTTTGTGTACATTGGACTATCAAAAATCAAAGGTTTCATTATCTCAGTCATAGAGTTTGTGTTTGTTGTGGACCCAGGGGTTGTAACGGGAGTAAAAAACAGTGGAACAGGTTTAAACTGAAAGGTGGGTTGTTTAATATGAATGTTGGTAGACATGAACAATAAGATAAACTAAAGTCCAGTAATAAACAAATATATGTGGCAGGAGGGAACTGTAGTGAGTGGGAATAAAAGAATGTCCGGATCAGTGACAGAGATCAATGAGGTGAATCCAGATAGACTGTAAGGGCGGAATTCAATTGTTTTTATCCCCTATCGCGCCCGACGGAGCTATTCTATTCTTGCTCCTGTCGGGCGCGATCAGCTGCCAAGCGCTACATTTCAGCTCGCAGCCCCTGGGGGATGAGAGCTGAAATGTGCGAAAAGTGACTTGTTTGGGCGCCCAAACATCACTTTGCGATCGCGCCCAGCACTTTGGTCGGGTTTAGCTGCTCTACGCGGCTAAACCTGACCTCTATGGGCGCGATCAGCGCGAAGAACGGCAGCAATTGAATGGCGGCCCGCGATCTCCTGTCACTTTAGACGGGAGATCCGGACCGCGTAATCAATTGAATTCCGCCCTAAGAGTGAAATGGATATCCTGGTGTGCTGAATAGTGGCTGAGAGAGATATCCGGTAATACTGTGATGATGTCTGAAAGGGAAATCCGGTAATGCTGTGATGATGGCTGAAAGGAGAATCCAGTAATGCTGTGATGATGGCTGAAAGGGGAATCCTGTAATGCTGTGATGAGGGCTGCGCAGGAATGGGTTAACTGAGGAGACAGGTTCAGGCAGGAAGCACCCTTAAGTACCCAGTAACAGAGTGTGATAGGCCAGAGAGAGCAGGTGACCCACAGACGATTGGCCTGCTATGTCACATGGCCAAAGACAACATGGTGGCACCCATACAACCGTGACATGGAGACGCCACTAGACTTACCTGGATGGCCCAACGCTGGCTGACTTCTGCATACATGCAATGCCAGTCTCCACACGCCAGCTCCCCCTCCAGAAGGACCACACCACAGCGCCCTCACCGGTAAGGACCGCAAACCTCCACGCCACGAAACCCGGGTCGTGACAGCTGGAGATCACTCTATCATGCTGATTGAGTTAGAACAACAGACTGGAAGCTTAAAAAGGAGGGTGGAGCTTGAAATCATTGTTCTTCCTCTGTTAACCATGGTTACCTGCAAGGAAACACGTGCAGTCATCATCGCTTTGCACAAAAAGGGCTTCATAGGCAAGGATATTGCTGCTAGTAAGATTGCACTTAAATCAACCATTTATTGGATCATCAAGAACTTCAAGGAGAAAGGTTCAATAGTTTGTGAAGAAGTCTTCAGGGCGCTCAAGAACGTCCAGCAAGCGCCAGGACCGTCTCCTAAAGTTGATTCAGCTGCGGGATCGGGGCACCACTAGTGCAGAGCTTGCTCAGGAATGGCAGCAGGCAGGTGTGAGTGCATCTTCACGCACAGTGAGGCGAAGACTTTTTGAGGAATGCCTGGTATCAAGAAGGACAGCAAAGAAGCCACTTCTCTCCAGGAAAAACATCAGGGACAGATTGATATTCTGCAAAAGGTACAGGGATTGGGCTGCTGAAGACTGGGGTAAAGTTATTTTCTCTGATGAATCCCCTTTCAGATTGTTTGGGGCACCTGGAAAAACGCTTGTCCGGAGAAGGAAAGGTGAGCGTTACCATCAGTCCTGTATCATGCCAACAGTAAAGCATCCTGAGACCATTCATGTGTGGGGTTGCTTCTCAGCCAAGGGAGTGGGCTCACTCACAATTTTGCCTAAAAACAGCCATGAATAAAGAATGGTACCAAAACATCCTCCAAGAGCAACTTCTCCCAACCATCCAAGAACAGTTTGGTGATGAACAATGCCTTTTCCAGCATGATGGAGCACCTTGCCACAAGGCAAAAGTGATAACTAAGTGGCTCGGGAAACAAAACATCAAAATTTTGGGTCCATGGCCAGGAAACTCCCCAGACCTTAATTCCATTGAGAAGTTGTGGTCAATCCTCAAGAGGCAGGTGGACAAACAAAACCCCACAAATTCTGACAAACTCCAAGCATTGATTAGGCAAGAATGGGCGGCCATCCGTCAGTATGTGGCGATTGACAGCATGCCAGGGCGAATTGCAGAGGTCTTGAAAAAGAAGGGTCAACACTGCAAATATTGACTCTTTGCATAAACTTAATGTAATTGTCAACAAAAGCCTTTGACACTTATGAAATGCTTGTAATTTTACTTCAGTATACCATAGTAACATCTGACAAAAAGGTCTAAAAACACTGAAGCAGCAAACTTTGTGAAAACCAATACTTGTGTCATTCTCAAAACTTTTGGCCATGGCTGTAGATATTAAACTAGACTTTCTATTCAAGAGAATTCTAGTTCTTTTTTGTAAACACTGAATGCAAAGGTAATGATGGCTTTTTTTAATGTTTAGAGTTTATGCTTGACATAGAATCCATTTCAATAAATTGCTGGGAAGCTAGTTTAATATTCCTATGTCTTTAATTATATGATGTATACATGCATTTGGTATGCATGAAAACTGCTTTTCTATGATTCTGTTGTACAGTGTTGCTGTACATAAGCCACTAGACTGGATCTCATGGTACAGTAGCTCATGAGTCACATCAATGAATTGTAGCACGGGATCTGCTGCTTCACCTGTTCTGAATAAAGGATAGTCCTGTTACTGCAATTGATGGTTGATCTCTTAAGCCGTACATCCACTAGGTGACTAGGGAAAGACAGTACGATTGCAACATTGTAATCGTACCGTCATTCCCCATCCCCTACAGTGCCTGCACTGGATGATTAAGCATTCAGTGTAGGCACCCTCAGAGCCTGCCCTAGGCATAGACATAATAAGCAAATGCCTAGGGGTGACTTGAATGCCTAGGGGGCATCCAGGGCAATGCAACTAACCAGCACCCCGCCTGCCACTGCCCCCCTATTGCATGATACATTTCAAACCCTCCCCCCACCAGCGGCAGCTGCCCCTCACCTGCCGCGAGCAGCGTAAGCCAGGTCAGAATGGGCTTCTGCACAGAAGCTCATTCTGGCTAGGCTACAGGAGGAGAAAACAAGATGGCCACGATAGGGCATGCCACACATGCCCAGCCGCTGCCACTCCTCCCATGGGCCTTTGCGGAGCAGAGATGTGAGCTGACGTCTCTGCCTCCGGCTCCATATAACACATAATAGCCGGCGCCGCCCGGCCCAATGCCCGTCACCCAGCAATGTAGACGGACCAGGCTGCATTTTCAACAGCAGCATTAGCTGCATCATAGTACTGTATTAGCATTAGCTGCATCAGGGGCAGGCACTGGCTGGGGGCATATATGTATACATGTGTATGTATATACATATATATGTGTGCATATATATGTATGTGTATATATATATGTGTATATATGTATTTGTGAGTGTTTGTGTATATATATATATATGTGTATATACTATATATATTTATATATGTGTGCATATATGTATATGTGTGTATGTATATATATATATATTGTGTGTGTGTGTGTTTATGTGTAGATATATATATATATATATATAATTATATACACACAAATTGTTGATCGGCACTCAATATACTTGTCCAACTTCCGGGATGCAATTTCCCAAGGAGCCTGACACAGAGCCACAACACCATCCATAATAGATTTTTTAATATGTCATTTTTTAGCCATATGGCATTAGAGATATCCTCCATCCAGGGCCGACGGGGGATATTGTTCAGCAGCATGGCCCCCGCCAGCATCTGCAGGTGTATATTGCACTTGGTGACGCCGGCTCCCCCACCAGGTCCAGTCGCTGACGAGGTCGGGTACACTAGACATCGTCTAGTGTGTACCCGACATAAGATTGCTGGTGGAATTATCTGCTAGGGGGCACCAGTCTACATTTTGCTTAGGGCACCAAATTGGCTAGGGCCGGCTCTGGGCACCCTCCATCATCCCATTTGTCGTTATCGGCAGATTGACCGGCATGTTCAGGCGATGGTTAATGTCGGAAATGACCAGCGGGAGTGCGCATCGCTGGTCGTCTCCGACATTGTAGTGCACGTTTAATGAGCGAACGCACGATTACAATTTTGTAATCGTGCAATCGCACATTAATATCGCCTAGTGGATGTGCGCCTTTAGGGTACAGGTTCTCAAACTCGGTCCTCAGAACCCCAAACAGTGCATGTTTTCCAGGTCTCTTTACAGAAAGTGAAATATTTAGCTCCACCTGTGGATCTTTTAAAATGTGTCAGTGAGTAATGAGTACACCTGTGCGCCTCCTGGTTGACCTGGAAAATGTGACCTGTGTGAACCGAGTTTGAGAATCACTGTCTTAAGGGATTAGATTGCTGTCTCAAACAAAGTATGAATGGGTTCTTCTGTATATTTGTTGACATGCAGCATGTCATCATTGACCACATCCACATCCATCATGTTGCCACTAATGAAATGTCGACATGATCAGAATGTTGACAAAACCTGGTGGTGTAGTGGTGTCATACTTAGCGGGGGTGTCTAACGCTCCCTCCCCCTAGCCTAACCCTAACCTCCCAGGGGGTGCCTAACCCTAAGTCCCCCCGGGAGCCCTAAACCTAACCCTCCCCCCCCCCCCCCCGCGCGGCTGTCCGCTCGCGGCATCACTACGATCGGGATGCCGGGCGCCTATCTCCCGGCATCGGGGAAATGAGCGGCGTCTACATCTAGACGCTGGGCATTTCACCTTCGCCTGGATATGACAGTCGGGAAGCCGGCTGTCGGTAAAATGTCATCCGGCTTCCCAATCGCATCCTAGCGGGTCCTGTTGTCAGCTGATAAGGACTTCTGGGTGATCCTGCAGCGCTCCCAGCTCCCCAGGGATCCCCGGCATGGACTGACTAGCGGTCAGGGTTGATGCTTCGGCTTGGGGCCCCGGTGAAAGGGCTCCCGGGCTATGGCATCACCCCCTCGCTAGAAAAAGTCTGGTGCTGGTTCTAGAAAAATACAGGGGGTCCCTACGCATTTTTTTCCCCTGCATTTCCAGAACCAGGGCCGGATCTGTGCCCAGTGCTGGTTGCGCGGAATACGGGGGACCCCTACGTTGTTTGTCCCCTGTATTTTGGCAACCAGGGCTGGATCTGACTAGCCCGGTGCTGGCTATGCTTACATACGGGGGACCCCTACGTCGTTTGTCCCCCTTATGTTGCACAACCATCTCTGGGTCACTAAAAGCCCAGGGCTGGTTGCTCTATGGGGGGGGGGCACACCATTTAAAAAAAAAAAAAAAAACATCCCTGCATCTGTGTTTATTTTATTCTAGGCAGATGCATGCATCACAGATCTCCCTCACCCGTGCGTGCATCAGTCTTTTTTTTTTAATTTAACAAATAACGGCGCTTAAACAGCCGGATGCTCAATTACACAGCACGATCAGCATACGATTACAGAGCAGCGGGAGCGCGCATTGGATCATATCCTACCTTAAAAACTACACGATTTCCACACGATTCATCATTCAATCAGAAGTGCGTCCCTTAACGGAGAACACCAGGGAGGAAAGAAATGTGAACAAGGCGCGCATGTGCAGTAGCAAATGTTGGAGGTCAGGCCTCTTGCTGAGCTTCGGAATGTCCTAGGGACCGCTGACTCAGTAATCTGTTTGGCACTATGGATGGAGGTAGTGCAAGAGTGCTCCTCATCCAACACACCTACCCCCTCGCTCAAGACTGCCTCTCATCACATGACACGACGTGAGCATCACAAAAATTTACATCTCCCCAGCAATGATACACGAGGAGGGTTATGCAAACATAACATTGCCCAGCAGGAAAATATATCAACATTGAAATATGTTCCAGTCCACCACTCTGTAAGAAAACCTTCTAGACATGGTAAATCAAAATTGGTGTGAGCATGTTGGCAATAGTGTTTTCTCCTGAAACATGAAACATACCAACTCAACATCCTGTATCAGCTCCATGACAAAGAGACACTTGGCAGCAATGCCAATGACCTTCTCTGAATTAAAAAATATTTTAAATGTAATTTAGTTCCAAAATTAGGTAGGGCAACTGCAAGTATCCCCCTGTTGTCTTCTTTTGTAGTTGGTTACATAACACTTGATGCTTTCAAGTTTCTTGGAAACTTGCTTTGAACTTCAGGACTTATGGTCGATTTCCACTTTTGCCTCAGAGGTGTGGTGATTAACGGAGGAGGACGCCAGGGAGGAAAGATGTAAAGCTACCCTGCTGAGCTGAGTTCCACAAATTTGAAAAGAAAAAAAAAACAACTAAAAACAAAGTTTTAAAAAAGGGTAGTTTAATAAAAAATTTGTGTTTACGTTTTTAAAATATTTTAAAAAAAAATCCTATATTTTATGAATACATAATTTATTAACGGGTTTGTTGTGCTATTAGATGTGTATAACAGAACAGGTATCGCAGTGGTACAAGTACAACACAATATTTCTTATTCAGGCAAACAAAAGCATGCAGAAGCCTTTTACCGGTTGAAAGCCTGCAAATTACGCCGGTAGGGTTATCACCGGCAGCAACGGTACTTGCCTATACTCCCGAAAGTCAGAATTTTTGGGTAACCCCCTGCACCCCCAGAAGTGTAGGCAGATCTCCCACATCCTACCCACTTCCTAGTGAAGCGGGCAGGATGGGGAGATTTAATGGGGAATTTGCAGGTCCGCGAGGAGGGGGCAGATCTAAATTGCACGACTTGTATCATTTAGCCCCGTCCGCTCCTGACAGACCCGTAAATCACAGACTTTTCCAGGAAAGGGGTGGGGCCTAATTACACCACCAGTACGACCCCCCCCCATCATCTCTCAACGTTGGAGGAGCTCTTACCTAAGCCTGGAAAAAGAGGAGTGGTGCCATCTAAAGGTTAAAGACAAATACACATTTGTAAAAGGTCATAATGAAAGTTGGGTAAATACTTTAGAAAATTGAGATAAATATAACTTCACCGATAAACAAATAGCCTTTTAGAATGAAAGCTCTTGTGAGCAGGACTTTCCCTCCTATTGTTTTATCTCTCCCCTTAGGTCCACTATCTCAACCAATTGTTATACTGTATGTTATTATTATTACTATTCATATATTTGTAATTATATATGTACCCTGTTTTGTATGCTCTGCACGGCCTCTAGAGAATTGTATGGCTCCGTATAAATAAAGGCTAACAATAATAAATTATGGCATTCAGATTCCTTTATCTCATCAATCATTTGTTAGTGTGTATTTTTCAATATATATGAAAGAATTCACTGTGAGCCTATAGCTTCCATACTATCAGTTAAATCCAGGCTATTTGCGCAATCTCACAAATTCTCAATACTTCACCAAAGCTCTCTTCCACTGTCTCCCTGGAATGACCATTTGTCTTTCTGTTATTCTTTCAAAGTCTTGCCAAGGAACAGAGTAAATGATCTATCGGAGAGGAAACATCTGTTTTTTTTGTTTTTTTTTAAATATAGAAATACATTTTTTGTTTTGTAACTGTATCTGTTATGACAATAAATTAAATAATTGTTTACAACATTATTTACAACAATACTTAATTAAAAATAAGGAGATGTTTATTACTCTACAGAAACCACAGTTTAATATGATGATGTAATTGAAGCAGGAAGCCTGGATGGCTGGATGTCATACAGTTCTGTGTCTAGTCTAGAGAACAGTTTATTAAAAACCTGTGGTATAGTACTGTATGACACAGACAGAGTGGAAAGCCAAAATAATATCAACCCATCCATGCAAATCAAACACAGTGTAATATCTTAATATTTATTACTGCTACCAAAACAAATGTATCTATTCATTTTTACTTTTATTTTTCTTTTGAGACTTCATCCACCACACCTAAATGCTTGTGAATGACTAGCACGGTGACACACACAAACACACAAACGTACCCTGAATCACTGCACTATGGCATGCAGGTAATTATTACAGCCGAAGAAAACACAAATGAGCAGAAACATTACACCAGACAAAGAGGACTACTGTTTGGTGAGTCACACAAATGTTTATGTCAGCAGTCTCCAGGGATGTGTAGAGTTCAGAGAGGTCTTTGCTATCACACATTACACAGGCAGGTCACAGGATTAGCACACCTTTTCATTTAGATATAGACATTTCCTTCCAGGGCTTCACAAATGCTCAACTTTTAGCTACTAGGCTTTCACAAATTTTATCTTCAACAGGTGGCAGAGTCTGATGTGAAATGGATGGCAGATTACATAGGAAAGGTAGAATATAGGCACAAGCCCGTGCAGTTATTATTATTATTATTATTATTATTATTATCCTTTATTTATATGGCTCCACAAAGGTTCCGCAGCGCCTTACACAGTACATAAATGAGCACACAAGAAAAACCGTTAATAGTAATATAAAACAATACAGGACAAGGACATGGTTTATAAACATAGCTGCATAACACAAGCAGCAGGGCTTCAGCAACCAAGTGTTAGGTGCCAATTGGGCAGTTAGGAGTAAATGATACTATAAGTAGGGGGAGGAGAAGCACGTGAGGAAAGAGGGCCCTGCTCGTGAGAGCTTACATGCAGTCATTGGTCATGTGAAACTGTTTTTGTTCAGTCGATTATTTGAAATTGTACAGTATATGTTTGTTTGCAAATATTAGGAATCAACCCATATATTAGTGCTGAACTGTATATATCACCCCCCCCACCACCTCAACATGACAGCATCCACTCAGCTGCCGACAGAAACCAGGAAATTCAGAGTAATTGTAGACACCCAGCCCAGGGTTATGTTCTGAATGGGAGAACTGGCAGGGTTTTATTTACAACCTCTGGTGTCTTCTATTTGGAGGAATTGGTTTACAGTGAAATCTTTAGGGCTTGTTGGATACATTTAAAAGGGGTTGGGTACGGGGTGCCGGTACTCAGGATCCCGGCGGTCAGAATCCTGTTGGAGGAATCCTTATTTGCCCGTAGCCCTCTTACGCACCCCACATTCCAAAATTACCAAGGGGACCCTCAACAATGTTCTTTCTAAAGACACTTACATATGGGTCAATCCAATTAGGTATGCATTGTGAGTAGCGAGTTTGTTTCACAGACTTCGTACAAATGTGCGTACCTGAGAATTCTCCAATCCAATTAATAATGCCTATTCACGGTACTCGCAGCAGAGGTTTGCAAATTGACTGGCAAATGCGATGTGAGAGAAGTGCATGAAAAAGTGGGGAGACCCTCCTGGACTCCCCAAAAATTATAATTTCTTAAGCAGGACCATATAGAAGGCTGTTTGTGGGCATTAGGAAAGTACTGAAGGTTTTTAAATTGTGTCAAATGGCTGATGAGTGCTTTTTAAAAAAAATTATAAAAGAAACTTTTTTCATTTAATCTCAAACAAATTAAACAAAAAACGCAAAAAAGTAGGGAAAAAGTTGATTTTGGGGTACTTTGAGGGCACTTTGAAAAATTGTAAAAGAATTATAGTTTAAAATAAAATAATATATTTTTTAAAAAATTCTGTAATTAAATTTGGGGTGCCTAAACTAACAAAAAAGTTGATTTTGGGGCCATTTCTTTAACCCCAAAAATTACTTGAAATTATTGGACAAATTAAGCTAATTGGAAACTTCTGATCCAATCCGCAGTAAGAATGGCTTCGGGTTTGACCGCATTTCTCAAATGCACCAAGCCTTGGAATGCAATGCACTCCAGGGCTTCGATGCGGTGTGTAACGCCACCTCCTGATGGCATTACCCTGTAGAAGCCTATGGGCTTTACCGGGAAACTGCTGTGAGAGGGATCCCTCCCAGCACCCCCTGTGGCACATGCGTCCTTCTGCGCATGCGCAGAAGGACGCCAGAGGGGTTTCTGGGTCATAGACCCGGAAGACCCTCATTCACCAAGGACAACTCTTAACGAGAGAGCGGTCCTTTGTGGTATTCTTCATGTATACCGGCATTGCTATCGCCGGCATGCATGCGAAGGGTGGTGTGATGAATCGCGACAATATGATCACAAGAACACAAAACAAACACAATGGGACTGATTCCGAGTCACACGCTAGTCCGAATGCAGCCATATTCTGAATGAGAATATAATGCTAATGCGACCATATGCACATCTAATGTGAAAGCATCTATGCGATCGCACTGTCCCTCTTTTTTCTGTACGCAAGAGCATACTAATACCCCTTTTACACCAGAGCAAAAACCTGGGTTTTTGCTGGGTCTACCTGGGTCGCAGCTCAGTGTAAAAGGGTCCCTGAAAAATAACCCAGGTCAAGTGACCCAGCAATTCAACCCAGGTAGCTACCAGGGTTGGACCCGGGATGGACCCGGGTAATGGTGCAGTGTAAAAGGTGCAACCCGTGTTATCTGACCTGGGTCATGCCTAAAATTAGCTGATTGGTGGTTGTGGAGCAGTCACCTCCCACTTTTTATGACCTCACAGGTTTAGCAGGGCAGACCTGAGTTCAGTGTGAACAGGGCTGAACTGGGAGTAACCCAGGTCGAATGTGCAGTGTAAATGGGTCTGACCTGGGTCTGACCAGGGTTGGAACCATGTCCAAAAACCCAGGTCGGACCTGGGTTTTTGGTGGAAAAGAGGTATAAGTGCAGCAGATCCTTCTGAATTTAGCATCCCAGAATTCATACACATGACTCAGAATAATGAGTAACTTTGTCTCCACGTCCATAACACACCCCGACACACATGCAAAACAGTTCTCTAGCGTGCGTTTGCCTTGTTACTGCCCAGTTGCCATCTGGATAGGCCCATTTAGCATCAGCAGAGATGTTGATCACTAGATGTGGCCGTATAGAAGTGGCATGTGATTCAGAATCAGGCCCAATATAAGCAAATCAATTAGATCCAATTAATTCAAGTAGCCTATATAGAAGTTAAAATTGACCCTATAAAATGTCTTTCAGCATTTCCTTTATTCTTTAAGTAACATTCCTCTGTATAATGAAGCACACTGGATTTTGTTGCTAATTAGTTGCCTACATACCACCCAAGTGCTTTGAATTCCTCCTTTAATCTGTGCAGGAGGAGATTGGAATAAGTAGCAGCCCTCAAGGGATCTTAATTAACAACGCTATTCATCTGCAAGGTGCTCAAACATCATAGATTGCAAAACTTGGCATGGAACATAATGAAGTATTCGTCACATGATCACTTTACAAGCAAGTGACATCTGGAGCTCTGGGCCTGATTCAGAGCCGGACGCTCTTTAAGAGCGCTCGCTCTGAATCAGGGCGTTTTTTTTTTTTGTTGCGGCCTGGCTGCTCGCTAAGCTGTGGGTGACCGATGTTCGCGATGTTCGCGACCATCAGGGCTTGCGATAAGACCCTTGTGGTAGGGTCTCGTCTGTCGCAAGCCCCAAAGAGCTTCCTGCTCTAACCGTGCAGTAAGCTCTCCACTGACATCACTGGTGATGTCAGTGGTGCATCCCACGAACGGCAGGCGTTCCTTCGGGAACATCGACAGACGCCCCTTTTGTAGTGAGTCCCGGAGCGAGAGAATTTCTCTCTCGCTCCGGGGCTTGCGCATGCGCGCGGCGTGCACCGCATGTGCGCGGCGTGCACCGCATGTGCGCAGTACTCCACCATCAACCCGCTTGCGAGCGCTATGCGCTCGCGAGTGGGTCTGAATCAGGCCCTCTGTCTCTAATCAGGTTTCCTCTCTGCCTTTTTGCTCAAGCGATTTTTAAAAAAATTATTTTGAAACAAAATGATGCACAGATGCAGCAACCTTCTCTATTCTGGTTTCAATCTCTAATACACAGTGTTGGGCTGGGACATTAAGGGCCCACCGGGGAAGGCAGGGGTAGGGGCCCATGCTTAAAGGGTGTAGCCAGCCACTACAAAGGCTTGCCCAACCATTATAGAGGACATAGCATGCAGACAACCTGGATACTACATTGCATGGTTTGTTCATCCATGTTTCTGTTCTACCAGGTAACTGACCCTCTAATTGAGTAATACCTCTTTTCCACCTAAAACCCGGGTCCAACCTGGGTTTTCAGACATGGTTCCAAGCTAGGTCAGACACTGTTCACACAGCACCATCAATCTGGGTTATTCTCAGGTCAGCCCTGTTCACATTGAACCTGGGTTTGCCCTGCTAAGCTTGTGAGGTCATAAAAAGTGGGAGATGACTGCTCCACAACCACCAATCAGCTCATTTTAGGCATGACCCAGGTCGGATAACCCGGGTTGCGCCTTTTACCTTGCACCATTACCCAGGTACATCCTGGGTCTGACCCTTGTAGCTACATGGGTTGGATTGCCAGGTCAGTTGACCCAGGTTATTTTTCAGGGACCCTTTTACACTGAGCTGCGACCCGGGTAGACCCAGCAATAACCCAGGTGTTTGCCCTGGTGTAACAGTGTATAATTTACTGTATATACACATAAACACATACATACACAACATATATACAAATAGACACATACATACACATATATACTCAACATATATACACATTACATACACATAAACACATAAATACACATATATACACAAAAACACAAATATACACATATATACACACATAAACACATACATACACATATATAAACAATAAAATAGTACACATACACTTAGTTTTTTTGCAGCTGCTGTTCCATTCATTAGGCTCCTCCCCCTTGCGCCGCAATCCCGAGATTCGCGGGTCATATGGGGGCGGGGCTTACCATATTGGCTCCGCCCCCACATTGGCCATGATAGCAGCACTGCTGCAGCAGGGGAAGTTGCTTTTTCAGCATGGGCTAGTGGTGGCCCTCTTTGTGTGGGGGCCGCGGGATGACCGCCCCTGTTGCCCCCCCTTAATCCGGCCCTGGCTAAGGCCAATTTCTTTAAACTGAGCCGATCACTTGCAGTTTCTAGTGCCTGTGAAAATCCATCTCAGTTCATCTTTAGACCAGCAGATGCACTATCAAAACCTGCACCAGCCCTATGGCAGGCGCAATTTCTCTTGCGAGCCATGGCGTCCTGTGTGAGCGATTGTGCATCTTTTAGAGTCAGCGACATGTCCGCGATGTGCTTGCATCTGTTTAGCCACCCCCCATGTTACTTCCCAGGCCCGCCCACTAAAAACCACACTCTCTGCATCCAAATTCGTTCTGCGTTTTGGTGCGGTAACAATTTGGATGCATGCGCAATGCTTAAAACATCAGCCAAATGTGCTCACATCGTCACAGCGTGCATTGATGAATCAGGCCCTATATTTGCAAGGCAGCGGAGGTGCTTATTATACATGACACAATAACAGTAATTAACAAAGCTGCAAATTCTGTTTGGTATGTCATACGGCCCATATTTGTACAAACGCATCTGCTCCAGCTTTTCGCATGGCTTAGCGCATCATGATGGCATCAAATGGTGTTGTGCAAAATGTACCTGCTTCATCTGGGAGCAGCAGCACCACGTGGATGTTCCTTGCTGAATCTAGGCCAAGGGTATTCAATCTGTGGCCCACCAACTGCTGCGGAACTATACATCCCAGCATGCCACAGTTTTAGCATGCCCTTATAGCAAAACTGTGGCAGGGCATGCTGGGATGTATAGTTCCACAGCAGCTGGAGGGCCACATGTTGATCTAGGCTAAGCACACAACAACCATGTTCCATATATTCAACCAACATGCAAAAATGTTATTTAGTGATGGGAATTTGCAGTGGTGGGAACTTGTGTCCCTAACATTTCTGCACTGTGTTTTATTTGCTGAATATAGGCCCTGATTCAGAGCCGGACACTCTGACAGAGCGCTCGCTCTGAATCAGGGCCGGGCTATTTTTTTTTTAGAACAGCCTCCTGGCTGCTCGCATAGCTGTGGGTGACCACCCACAGCTATAGCGAGCGGCCAGGAAGATGGTCGCGATGGTCAAGACCATCGCGACTATCGGGCTTGCAACGAGACCCTTGTGGTAGGGTCTCGTTGCCGCAAGCCCCAGAGAAATTTCGGCTCTAATAGAGCCAAAATCTCTCCCACTGACATCACTGCACTGGCCCACCATCGACCCGGTTGCAAGTGCACAGCACTTGCGACTGGGTCTGAATCAGGCCCATAGACAATAATTAATATATCGGTACTTATCAGCAGGGGCAGATTGGCCTTAGGACTCACAGGGAAGATTCCTAGTGGGCCGACGCACCTGTAAGGTCACTCTGACCGGGTGATTTTTTTGGGGGGGTATGGCCACATCCACACCCCCACTTCCTGCATGATAGGCAGCCTGTCATAGCAAGCAGAGCGGCCCACAAGACAAAGCTCCTCACTCAGCGTGCACCACCTGACTAAGTGCGGAGGAGCTGCTACTGCCACGGCTGCACACAGAGCACAGTGAAGCTGACGGTGCTGAACAGAACATTGCAAGTCAGCCCGGAGACACTCTCCTCCTCCTCAGCCAGATCACTGCAGCCAGGTACCAGGGAAGAGGTAAGGTCTGTAAAGGGCTCAGAGCCACTAGTGAGGAAAAGTCCTGCACAGCCTTGAGGGCTTGAGTATATTGGCAAGATGCGGCCGTATAACTGTGATGCGGCCTTTGGGCCGGTCGCAGCCTCCGGGCTGGTTGAGGCCTGAGGGCCGGTAGAGTGTAATGCAGCCTTTGGGGCGGTAGCAGCTTCTTTGCTGGTTGAGGCCTGAGGGCCTAAAAGTAGTGATGCTGCCTTTGGGCCGGTAGCAGCCTCTGGGCTGGTTGAAGCCTGTGGGCCTATGAGTTGTGATGCAGCCTTTGGGCCGGTAGCAGCCTCTGGACTGGTTGTTGCCTTGAGGACAGAACGACTTGGCAGGAGGATGCTGAGTTGCTACCAGTGCCGCCGGAATAACACTGGTGACGGTGCGCTGGATTGCGCACTAAGGATGCTGAGTTGCAACCGGTTCTGCCGGGATGACTCTGGCGACGGTGCGCTGAATTGTGCATGTGGGACGCTGAGTTGCTACAGTGTCTTCGGGATGACACTGGCAACGGTGCACTGGATTGCGCACTTGGAACGCTGAGTTGCTACCGGTGCCGCCGGGATGACACTGGCGACAGTGCGCTGGACTGCGCACTTGGACTGCTGAGTTGTGGCCAATGTCGCTGGGTTGACACTGGCGCCGGACACAGACTGGCGCTTCAGGTGGAGGAAGTGCACAGTGCCACCTAGATGACACAAGCAGCATGAGCAGGTGGAATGTAGACTGGCTCTGGAACTCGACTGGAAAACAGGAGACTGGAACAACCGGAAGTACGAGAAACTATCACCAGCATGGAGTGAAGGGCTGGCTGGAATTGAAAAAAACAGGGCCCAACCAGAGCCAGCCTCCCTACTGAGAGACTAGTGAGCAGCTGGGCTGTGCACAGACACGATAATCAATGTGTGCACCTGATACTGCACACAGACAGGCAGTAATTAGTGCAGAGCCTCAGCAGCAGCCAGGACTGGAACTGCAAACAATATGCTGCTACCACAGATACTAACAGGAGGAAGGAGGAGACTTCAGTGAATGCGTGTCCAGTGTTCACCCTGCACAGCATTGGCAGGGTGACGGCTTGTGACAGGGTCGAGCTGGGCTGGGGGGACAGAGCAGCATGTGACATTTTTAACACTTTTGGGCCAGTATATAATCATCCTATAAGTGATGCGGCTCATCAAGAACTGGGGAGCGTATTCTAGGACCTAGAACTAGATTTTGTTTTTTTCAATCAGCATCACAGCTGATTGGAATGGAGGCAGAGCAGAGCTGTGTTGACTCCAGCATTCGTTCAAACTTGGAGCCACTTGCGAGCCAATCATGGTATGTGAAAGGAACTACCAGTATCATAGTACCATATCACAAAGTGCAAATGAGTAAGTGACATGAGTGAGTATTGGGGAGATGTACTAAGTCTTGGAGAGTGATAAAATGGTGTAAAATAAAGGGGATCTAGTTAGCAGACCGGCGGATGGCATGCCGCCGGTCTGAATCCCGACGGTGGAACCCGACACAGGACTTAAGATAGGTGTCGAAATACCGGTATTACATACCCATTCCAAAATAAAGTACCATCCTACCATTGGTAGGCCCAGCGACAGGGGGTACAAAGGGGACACTTGCACCGGGCCCAAAGATTCTGAGCGGCCCAGGCCCCTCAGGAATCTTGGGAGTCAAGTTCATCTCCCTCCATGAGAGTGAGTGTTTGGAGTGAGAGACAAAGGGGTACGGTTTGAGGCTGATAAACTCAGGGGGTGGGTTTAAGGCTGAGAGACACAGGGACTGGGTTTGAGGCTCAGAGACACAGGGGATGGGTTTGAGGCTTGGTTTGAGGCTGAGAGACACAGGGGCTGGGTTTGAGGCTGAGAGATACGGGCTGGGGAATTAAGTTGAGAGACACAGGGGCAGGGGAGTGAAGCTGAGAGAAACAGGGGTTAGGAAATGAAGCTGAGAGACAGTGGAGTGGTTGAAGCTGAGAGACACAGGGTAGGGGAATGAAGCTGAGAGACACAGGGTAGGGGAATGAAGCTGAGAGACACGGGTGAGGGGATAATGATGCTGAGCCACAGAGGAGATGAGTGGATGGCTGGATATGGAGATACATAGGGGTAAGAGGCTGGAGACACATGGATGGTGCTGGAGAGACGAGGGTTGAGGCTGGTGCAACACAGGCAAATATGAGGCTGGAGACACACAGGAGATATGGTTGAGAGACACAGTTGGGGATGAGGCTGGAGAGACAGTTGGGGATGAGTCAATGGCCGACCTGCATGTATCTACTGGGAGGGGATAGGGGGCTCCAAAAACATTAGCGTGCAGGGCCCCAAGTTTTCTGTTGCCAGCCCTGCTCATTGATAGTGCTTCCTGCTTTGCTAAGCAGGAATAGTTATAGTGGCACGATGTGTGCCACTATAATATATCTTCCCCTGTGTTTGAAAAATGACAGTTAGGAGCTCATTGGTTAGTACTTTATCTCTCTCCACTTGATCACTCTCCAAGGCTTAGTACATCTCCCCTGAATGTGTGATAAAGTGTTAAAACCTTCTGAGTGTGTCATGTCATATTTTAATATTTTCATCACAGTGGGGGTACAGGTGCCAGCTGCCTGCTGGCACTTTTGGTTCTACATGTGCAGCAGGGCAGGCTTGCTGGGATCTTTAGTCCCACTGTAAAGACCGATATTAGTACTATATTTAACTAATTACTCCTGCACCCACCACAACCAGGGGTGCAGTGAAAGAGCTCTGGGCTGTGAGCTCAAGGCTGGTTGATCCTTGGAAGGGGGGAACCCCTTTTTTTTCTTTTCAAGGATTGCCCTGGGCTGACCAGTTTGGCGCTGGAGAAGGCTTTGGCAGGGAGTACTCACACCATGGACCAGATTCAGACCCGCTCGCTAGGATGCATTTGCTCGTAGCTGCAGCAGAGTGAGTGACAGGGGAAGCCGTTTGTTGGTGGTAACAGGGGCTGGCCATTAAAAATGGGGAAGTGGAGGTGCGAACGCAGGCATGCCTGAGCGTCTCAACACCGTTTCAGAGGCGTGCATAATTAAGAGACACCATCATTGTACATGTCATCTGGCTGGATTTTACACTGAAGCGCTCGCAGTGCTCGCGGTAGGGTATGGTCTGCCTCAAGCACTGTGCTTGCATCTGATGGTATCCGATGTACCGATGGTTGCATACCCTTCCTGGAGGTGATGTGCACAAGTTGGCGTCTTAAGACAGGCTAGTGGGCATCCGCATACTCAAAGCGATCGCATGCCAAGATATAGTGGGCGTGCTAATGCCTTGCCGTGCGATCGCCTGCCTTGCTGTGGGTTGGCCAGATTTGCATATGCTGGGTGCGAGCGTATGCGTCTAGTGAGCGGGTCTGAATCGAGCCCTGTGTGTCTTCCAGCTGTTGCATTACTACCCCGGTTGGTTCAGCATGGTGCTGGTTATAGGAAAATAGGGGGGAACACCACATTGATTTTCACCCTATTTTCCTGTACCAGAATGGACTGAGGTATCCAGAGCTGGTTATGCTTTTGGGGGGGGGGACCTCACGCCATTTTTTTTTAATTAACACTTTCTTTAACTTATAGCACACAGAAGCCTGCACAGATCACACTGATCTGTGCAGTGCTTCTGATGAACATGCTGCTCACAAGAACTTCTAGTCATTTCAGCCAAATACAAATATATATTTAATAATATAGGATTTCAGTGTTAAGTTTCATCAGTAATTTCAAAGTTAGATGAAGGGAACTGTGAATTTACTGTAGGGACAATTTGGTTAAGGATATTGGGGTGTATGCTAACCCTCCCTTTCTCCCTACCCTAACCCTCCCTCTTTGGTGCCTAACCCTAACCTCATCCCCTAGTGCCTGAACCTAACCTTTCCCTCCCCGCACCCTCCCCCCTTAGTGCCTAACCCTAGCCCTCCCCCTAGTACCTAACTCTAACCCCAAAACCTAACCCTAACCCCCCACACCCTGCTACTTACCTTCGTCGTCCTGGCGGTCGGGATGCCGGCGTCGGTATTGTGACAGGCGTCGGGATTCCGGTGCCGGTAATATCAGCGCCGGCATTGCGGCCGCCGGGATACTGACTGTATCCCGGATATAGAGTTGAAGCCCTCTATAGGGAAAGAATGTTTCAGTCAATGGTAAGGGAGCTGGGTATTTTAGACTTATGCATAATTATCTTTTGGGTAAAAGTCCAGTTAAGACATATTAATATTTGTGGGATGTTAGAACCTTTTATTGTGTATAGAATGAATAGAGTCATATAGTCCAGTATCTCCTAGTCTATTCAAACCTTTATTTCATCCCTCTTAATAAACTACCAACATCCTTTAGGTGTTGAGCCAATGTGTTGTTTATTTGGTAGGGATGTGACGAAAGTTCATCACATCTATAGCTTAGGGCTTAGGCCATAAAGGTTTCCTCCTTGTGATCCCTGGTGAACCAACATCTACTGGAAAGAAGAGGATAAAGGCTCGGGAGGCAACACCAAGACACAGGATCTGTCCAAGTTAGCTAATGTGACACTATCACCCTAAGACAAGCTAAATGTGTCACAATAGCAGCAGATATTGATGTGGTTATACTAATATTGGCAAAATTAAATGAAACATCCACCATAAGTTAAGAACAGATCACTGTTGAATTATATACAATGGACCTGATTTACACAGAAAAAAAATATTTAATACTAGCTGAGATACCCGGCATTGCCCCAATTGAAGACTTGACTCTGAACTACGTCTGCAGCCTTTATTTGTTTACATTGTCCTTGCCTATAACCCCATTCCATTGATCCTGAAAGGACCCCACTGTTTGCTAACATGCTTGCAAACAGTGGAGGAAATACCGTGGGGGCGGCTGCTGTGGTGTCCGAGCTGCCTTTGTGGCCCGCCGCTTTCCCTGCCCCCAGTCACACACACAAGGTGGGCTGGTCCAGTCAGGGCCAATCGAGGGGCGCTCAGGTGTCAGTGATGTTGATTTGGTGCCGGTTCGCCAGTTGATTTCAGCTGGTGCACCAGCAGGCAGACATGGAGAGAGCGCCGCTGGTCATGAGACAATCAGAGCTCACGGACCGGCAGCCAATCAGCAGTGGTGGCTCCTGATTGGCTGCCAGTCCGCAAGCTTCTATTGGCTCATGACAGTTGCCAGATTTAAATTGTGCCGGCGCTGTCTGTCCAATGTCTGCCGCTGCCTGCCGGTGCGCCAGCTGTAATTAGCTTGTGGCCCGGCACCAAATCTACACCTGCTGGCTGCTGAATGTGCACAAGGGGAAGTGAGAGGTTGCTGCAGTGACATTACTGTGTGGCATAATGTTATAAGGGACATTACTGTGTGGCATAATGCATAAGGGGCACTACTAATGTGTGCAGTAAAGTGTTATATATGGCACTACTATGTGGCATAATTTGTAAAGGGCATTACTGTGTGGTATAATGTGTAAGAGGCACTATAACTGAGTAGCATAATTTGCATAAGGGGTACTGCTGTGTGACATAATGTGTGGGGGCAAATGTATGGGTTTTTTTTACCCCTGGGGGGTACCCTTTTAAGATCTTGCTATGTGGCCCACAAAGTTCTAGTTACACCCTTGCATGCAAACACACTGACTAATATATATGGTAACACTAATTCTGGATTTAATATGAATCTGCATGATAATAAAAGTGCGTATCCACTAGCAGATAGTGGGACGACAGTACGATTACAACATTGTAATCGTACAGTCGTTCCTCTTCCCCTGCAGTGACTACACTGAATGATATGTCGTTCTTTGTAGGCACCCTCCCTCATCTCTGAACATGGTCAATCTGTCATTATCGGCAGATTGACCAGCATGTTCAGGCGATGATTGATTTAAAAAATGACCAGCGGGAGCACGCATCGCTGGTCGGTTTTGACAATTACATGCCAGATTCATGCCCGATTAATGAGCGATTGAACGACAATGATATCGGCAAGTGGATGTGCACCACTTTAAACTGTTTGTTTGACACTTGCTCAGACTGAGGTTAAAAGGATACTTTTGTAGTTTTCACACTGGTTTTTGGCAGACTGCCAATTTCCACTGGAGCCAGCCCCAGAACCTGTGTAATTTAAGAGTGTCCCCATTTTTAGGGATTGTGTGACAGTGTGTGGCCCTGACGAAGTTCAAACCTAGGCAAAAACCTAATCATGGTCAAACTACAACACGCCAAATTTGGTGGAGCTAGGTCCAAAACTCTGACTGTGCATAAAGGACAAACAGACGGACAGACAGACAGGCACGCTTTCTCGCTTATTATATAGATTGGTTACATTATGCAAAGAGATAATGGTTTGTCTTTTTACTGTAGGTACACTATGGCAACTATGCTCGGAATTAATTGTTGTGGAGTTATTGTTGAATTATTGTTGTGGAGCCCCTCATGTTGCTGGATTTAAAGTATTGTAACAGTGCAACTGAGTTAACTGATGGTAAGCTAGCTTTGCATTCTGCCTGTAGGTTAATGTATTCATGTGCTGAAATGAGCTGGCAAAACGCCATAATGGTTATATACAACATGTCAAGTTGAAAGGTGATAAACCAACATGCAGTAGGGACTTACTGAATACAGAAGTACGTATATGTCTGTCAATATATCCATTAGCACAACCATCTTTGCACCTTACCTAAAAGTAATTGCATCCCATGAACAATACGGCTTTCCCATTAAGCATATGTAGATGAGACCTTTGCTCTTGCCAAAGATCATGGAACAGAATATCTTGCTAGACTGATATGTGAGTCTATTAAAAGGCACCACAGTCTACAATCTATGCTAAACTCTAATTCCAAAACCAGCAATGTTTCATGCCAAGGTTAGGTGGGCTGTTTAATATCTACTAATTGGATAATTGGAAGCTGTTTATCTCAGATTTATTATTATTGTCATTGTGACAGTACTCTGCAGTGCCAGTGAGGGAAGCAGGCATGCCTCAAGGCCCCCATACATCGGCTACGGATCGTTGTGATGTAGTGATCCTGCAACCCCATAGGCAAACGCAGGGGGGTTTTCCGTCTGCCTGGAAACTCCCCTCCCCAGCCCATACCATAACCACAGTAGAAATAGTAATATAATAGAATTTTACTAGTGCTACATGTTCGTTTCAGTATCACAAATGAAATAATTAGCAACACCTGTGGATCTTTTAACATATATCAGCCAGTAATAAATACACCTGTGCACCAACTAGGAGATCTGAAAATCATGCACTGTTAGGGATGTGCTGCTATAGAGCCCAATATGTACATATATGTCCAGGGAAGTGCTAGGTTCTTCTGCTGCTCCTCAGGCTCCCGGCCTTGCTCCAGTGCTCTGGAATGGTACCCGCATCTAAAATAAAAACATTTAGCTCAGGCAGGATGGCTTACTGCCTCATCAAATGACTAATACCCCTTTTACACCGGAGCTAAAACCCGGGTTATTGCAGGGTTAACCCGGGCAGCTCCTTGGTGTAAAAGGGGTGAGGGTTGGATCGCCGGGTTGAGTGACCCGGCAATCCAACCCAGGTAAATAGCAGAGTTTAACACGGGCATAGCCCGTGAAACCCTGCTCTGTGTACGGCGCACTCCGGGTCTTGATGAACTGGAGTGAGCCGCATGCGGGCCAATTGGTCCGGCTTCAGTGGCGCTTGGAGATGACGTCATCTTCAAGCATCCACTTTCACGGCGGAAAAGCCAGGTCTATGCAGACCCGACTGCGGTGTGAGCGATCCCGACTCGGGAATATCCCGAGTCGGCGCGGGCTAAAATCCGGGTCTGATCCGGATAGGAACCCTGGGGCTGATTCAGACCCGCTCGTGAGCGCAGGATGCTCGCAAGCGGGTCGATGGTGCCGAATTGCGCATGCGCACGATGGAGGGAGCTCCGTCGTGCGCATGCGCGAGACCCGAATAACGACGGCCAAGCCGTCGTTATGGGTCTCGCACCAAAGTGGGCGTGCTGTCGATGTTGATTGACAGCATGCCCCCTTTGGTGGGCGTGCCAGGGGCGTGGCTGCCAGACGGAGGCGTTCCCATGGGAATGCCTACCATCTGAGTCCGGCCCCACTGACATCAGTAGTGATGTCAGTAGGAGTGATTTTGGCCCTGATAGAGCCAAAATCACTCCAGGGCTTGCGGTCACCGAGACCCTACCGCAGGGTCTCGTCGCAAGCCCGATGGTCGCGATGGTCTTGACCATCGCGACCATCATCATGGATGCTCGCTATAGCTGTGGGTGGTAACCCACAGCTATGCGAGCGTCCATGAGGCTGCTCCAAGTTGAGGGAGGAGGGCCCTGATTCAGAGCGAGCGCTCTGGTCAGAGCGTCCGGCTCTGAATCAGGCCCTATGTTCCAACTCCGGGTCAGACCCGGAATTTTGGTGGAAAAGGGGTATTACTGTGATCCTGTATATGCTGAAATTATGACACACAATACACATTGTATGACGCATATTAAAGCTGGATAAGTACTAATTCTGCCCTCTTCATGGACTGGCAACACTAGCTCTAAAATCAAGCATTTGGAAAGCCCCCCTCTAGAAATCCTACGTTTGCCACTGAAGCCGGCATCGCAGGATTGCTGAAATCCAACATGTTGGATTTGACAGATATGCCGATCACGATCAAAACATGATCGTAATTGGCAGATCGGTGAAATTTAACATGTAGAATTTCACCGATCCTGCGACTGATCGCGGAACATCGATGGCAGCCGGTCAGCATTTCCGAGCGGCAGATCAGTGTTTCCAATCCCATCGCTACATTGCGATGATCTGCAATGTGGCCTTAAAACAGTGACATAAAACAGTGACATACAGGGAGATAAAATAGTTGCAGAGTGCAACACATGGTAGGGAGGGGACCCAGGGGACCCAACCCGCTAGGGAGGGTACAGCTCATATGAATCTGGAATACAAGACTGAGGGAAATGTAAGGAGGTTGCAATAGTCAATGTGGGAGATGATGAGAGAATGGATAAGGATTTTGGTTGCATCATGGGAAAAGAGTGTATTCTGGGAATATTGGAAAGAAACTGCATGTGAGGAATAAAGAAAAGAGCAGAGTCAAGTGGAACATCATTGCAGCGGATTTGGGAGATTAAGGAAATTGTGTTGTTATTGACGGCGAGGGAGAATTGAGGGGAGGTGTTGACTTTGTTAGTAGGAAAGAGCATTTGCTCTGTTTTGGACATGTTAAGCTTTAGCTAACAGTGGGACATCCATGTGGTGATAACAGAGAGACAGTTTGTTATACAAGATAGGACAAAAGGGCAGACATCAGGGGAGGAGAGGTAGATTTGCATGTTACTTACTTGGCATTCACTCAGTGTAAGCTAAATGGGTGAATTATTTCACAAAGAGAAGAGTTATATAGTGAGAAAAGTAGAGATATGGTAAGAACTTACCCTCGTTATCTCTTTTCTACGAGGGTCATAGGGTCCACAGGGTGACCTTGAGTATATAGGGGTATAGGTGATGCAGAGTCATCCGGGCACCTTACGCAGGATGCAACGGGTCTCCCTCTATACCCCACCCCCAGGCCGGAGGCTCCTCAGTTACGTAGCAAGCCAAAAGCCAGAGGAGGATAAAAGAGAGAGACGAAAGTTTGGAACACTTTAGAATCACATTCTCACACAGAAGAAGATGGAAAACCGGTGACCAGAGCAAAGCCCAGTGGAAGCACAGGTGCATCAGGGCAGGTGCCCTGTGGACCCTATGGAACTCGTAGAAAAAGATATAACGAGGGTAAGTTTTTACCATATCTCTACTTTTCTACTTCAGGATCCATAGAAGGTCCACAGGGTAACCTTGGGGATTCCCAAAGCAGTATCCTCAGGGGCGGGGATGCTCCTGTGCAGAAAGGAGAATCTGTCACCCGAAGGAATCATCCTGAGTGACAAAGGTATCAAAAGAGTAATACCAAGAGTAATACCTCAAAAGGTCTGAAAAGAAGACCACGTGGCCGCCTTACAAAGCTGTACAGCTGAGGCACCATGACGAGCTGCCCATGAAGGGCCCACAGACCGAGTACAATGAGCAGTAACAGAGGGCGGGACTGGAAGGCCCTCATGAATGTGAGCCTCAGAGATAGTAATTCGAAGCCATCTAGCCAAAGTTTGTTTATTGGCTGGCCATCCCCAGAGAGACCACTTCCTACACCCATGAATCTGTGGTAGTCTGACACCAGTACTGGGTGGACTGAAGAAGCCGGCCTCCCACCCTGGGGTCCCCCAGGAGGAGGCCCGTCCCATCAAGCGGAGGGCTTGTCATCAGGCTTGGCAGCGAGACATCTGGTACTCCAGGGCTGCTTCTTAGCCCTGGCAGATTTTTTGGTGGTAGATGGCCTGGGAAAGGATTGAGTTCTAGCCTTACCTGGGGCCCGATAGGTCCGAAAGGAAGGAGTCCGAGCACCCGAAGAGGCTGGAGCAGAAGGCAGACTAGCTGACTTATCAACTGCTATGGTATTCACAATTTTGTCCAAATCAGGGCCAAACAAGGCAAACATTCCAACCCCTTCTTGGATTCCAAGTCGACCCTCCAAGAACGGAGCCACAGAGAGCGGCGAGCCGCAATGGCCACCGAAGAAATCCTGGTATTTAGTAAGCCAATATCCAATGCTGCCTCATTTATGTAGGTAGCAGAATCTTGGAGGTTTCCCACAAGATTCAGCTGTTCTCTGGTAGCATTTGGGGCTAAGGATGTTTCCAGGCTGTTAGCCCAACCTTCCATGGCCCGAGCCACCCAGCAAATGGCCATAGCTGGTCTGCACACAGCCCCTGAAAGGGAATAAACAGATTTAAGGCAGATCTCTACCTTCCTATCTGTAGGATCCTACATGGATGACATGGAAGACATAGGTAGCGTTGCGCTTTTTACCAAACGAGTGACATGGGAATCCACCACCGATGGAGTCTCCTACTTGGGAAAATAATTCTCAGCAAAAGGATAAGTCGAGACTAGACGCTTGTGTGGCTGATAATGCTTCCTTGGCGTTTTCCATGCTACCTCCAAGTGATTCACCAGTTGGTCAGACAACGGGAATACAGCATCAGTCACCTTTTCTTACATGAAATATGCATGCCTAGACTTAGGCGCAGGAGGCTCATCCTCCTCAATGATCAGGGCTGCCTTCACAGCCTGTATCAAACCAGGAATATATATTTTTGATCCTCAAGAGGCGGGGACTCAGAGTCAGACTCATCGGAGAGCAGCCCATCATCAGATGATACCTCATCGTCCCCACACACAGTAGATTGTGACGACAGCAGGACCCTCTTAGTTGGTCTACTGACGGGTGCGTCATTATGCCGTACCTCAGTCGCACATTGTAATACTGCGGGAACTGTATTAACCCACTTGGGGGGTAACACCTGTGTGGGTACAGATGGTTGCAGCAAGTTCTGCGCTGGCAAAAGATGCTGCTGTTGAATACCGAACTGTGGAAACACAGGAGGGCCTGCCAAACACCCAATAATGATTGTCAGTGCCTTTGCAAAGCACCCCCATGGCGGCTCCTGCTGAGCGGCAGAAGTCGCAGAGGGACCTGGAGGGGTATAACACATCAAACATAACTCCTCAGAGACTATGGGTCTCATTCAAATCCGGTCGCAAGCACCGTTGTGCTCGCAACCGGGTCGATAGTTAGCCCTGCGCACGCGCAGCGTGCGCAAGCCCCGGAGTGAGAGAGAAACTCTCTCGCTCCGGAGCTCTCTACAAAAGGGGCGGCTGTCGATGTTGATGGACAGCTCGCCCCGTTTTGTAGGCGGGCCGGGGGGGTGGTTTCCAAAACGGAGGCATTCCTTAAGGAATGCCTAATGTTTTGTGGGCGGCCGCACTGACATCATCAGTGATGTCAGTGGGGAGTTTCCTGCTCTTTCAGAGCAGGAAGCTCCCTGGGGCTTACGGCTGCCGAGACCCAACCTTAGGGTCTTGTCGCAAACCCACAGCTTACCTAATGATCAGGAGGCCGCACTTCAAAAATGAAGGGGCAGCCCTCATTCAGAACGAGCGCTCGCTTCTTGCGTGCGCCTCTGAATGAGGGCCTATGGGCCTGATTCAGAGCCGAACGCTCTGACCAGAGCGCTCGCTCTGAATCAGGGCCCTCCTCCATGAGGAGGACCATCGCGACCATCGGACTTGCGACAGAGACCCTGCGGTAGGGTCTCCCTGCCACAAGCCCTGGAGTGATTTTGGCTCTATCAGAGCCAAAATCACTCCCACTGACATCACTAGTGATGTCAGTGGGGCCGGCTTCAGACGGTAGTTGTTCCCATGGGAACGCCTCCGTCTGGCAGGCACGCCCCCGGCACGCCCACCAAAGGGGGTGTGCTGTCAATCAACATCGACAGCACGCCCCCTTTGGTGCGAGACCCGGAGCGATGGAAAGCCCATCGCTGCCCGGGTCTCGTGCATGCGCACGACGGAGCTCCCTCCGTCGTGCGCATGTGCAGTGGGGAACATCGACCCGCTTGCGAGCGTACTGCCGCTCGCGAGCGGGTCTGAATGACCCCTATGTCCCCTGCCAATAAAACTGCTGTGCATTTCTTACAGAGCAGTTTAGTAGGGGCCAAATTAGGCAAATCACTCTCACTGCCAGTCATAGTGAAGAGGATACCACTCAATAGATGTGACTGTATAATAAGGTCACAGCCTGCGACTTTTTACCACATCCGCACAACACCAGCGATATGGCTCAGAAAAGCAGAATAAGTACAGGGATAGCAAAAAATGGCTGACAGTTTTTAGAAAGAGAAACTCAGACATCGCTAGCATACAGTAGCAGACAAATGCAGAATAATAACAATACTTACTGGTCAACTACAGAGACTTAGCGCCTAGTTGGACAAAGTGCTACATACACTGACTACCAACAGGAGGAGAGGTATGTAGGGGGATCCGTACTCCGCACCGCCTGCCGAGAGCTGCGACACGCAGCCAGGAGAAAACCTCATGGGGGGTGGAGTCGGAAGGAGGAAGCTGTCACAGTTTAGTTTAGCCAGACCGCAGTGGAAAGGCGCGCTGTACAGCGGGAAGGAGCCGGTTGTTAGACAGGGAAGGCTGCCTCCCCTGGCCAGCGTTTAACCCCTAGGACGATAGAGCATTCCCGCCAACTCCAGCCCACTGTCCCAGGTGGCTTTGTGGAAGCGCAGGACTGGTTCCACATGCTGTCAACCCCAGGAGTCCCCAACCCTGGAGGAAAAAGGCGTGTGCCACTTACCTGCTGCCCAGTAACATCTAGCCGCAGTCTAGGGATTCCCCGGGGGTCTCTGCTAGCCAAGACCCCAGAGGCCTGCCGAGATCCCCGGATCAGTACTGGCATCTCAGTGCCAGCGGGGTGATGATGCGGCAGTGTGGGCTTGTACTGGACTGTCCGTGCTGCCGCACTAGAAGATTCTTCAAATTTTAGCAACAGCCCCACAGTGTTTTCAGCACCCAAAGAAACTGAGGAGCCTCCGGCCTAGGGGCGGCGTATAGAGGAAGACCTGTTGCATCCAGGGAGAAGAATTTACTGCGTAAGGTGCCCGGATGACTCTGCATCACTTAAACCCCAAGGTCACCCTGTAGACCTTCTATGTATCCTGAAGTAGAAACAGAGGACCTGATTCAGACCCGCGAGCGAGCGCTGAGCGCTCGCAAGCGGGTCGACGGTGTCCAAGTGCGCATGCGCACAATGGAGGCGCCTCCATCGTGTGCATGCGCGAGACCCGAATAACGATGGCCAAGCCGTCGTTAAGGGTCTCACACTAAAGGGGGTCCGGCCCCACTGACATCACTAGTGATGTCAGTGGGAGTGCTTTTGGCTCTGATAGAGCCAAAAGCACTCCTGGGCTTGCGGCAGCGAGACCCTACCACAGGGTCTCATCGCAAGTCCGATGGTCGCGATGGTCTTGACCATCGCGACCATTATTTTGGCCGTTCGCTATAGCTGTGGGTGGTCACCCACAGCTATGCGAGCGGCCAGGAGGCCGCTCCAAAAAGGAGCAGGGACGGCCCTGATTCAGAGCGAGCGCTCTGTCAGAGCGTCCGGCACTGAATCAGGGCCAGAGACTTGTGGAAACATACAGTAGGAGTGGAGAAAAATATGTGCCGGAGGAAGAGACCATGAAGAAATCAACCAGGATAGAAAGGTGTCATGAAGGCCAATGGAGTGAAGGGTGTGCAGGAGTAGAGTCTGATCAAGACTGTCAGAAGCATAAAGATGTTGAAATATGGAGAGCGCTACTGCACTGTCTCCATAAATGATCCTTAGATGAAGCATTCGACCTAACCAATATGTGGTTTGCTCTTCTGGGCATGCGTGATGCCATCTTGTCACTGTGTATATGTGCCACAGTGGGACACGGACGTGTTCCACTTAGCTTCAGAGACCCTGCCAGAATATCCTGCATATTGACCTGTATGCATAGCGCCTCCTGCCTATACTTGCTCCGCTACCTCCATACATCACCTGCTATTGCTCTGTATGTCTGTAAGTGTGTAACTGACACCTGATTAAGCACTTGGGATGTTTGGTGTATCTGCATTTCCGCTGGTATTGCTATTAATACTGCTTTTATACCTAAATTTCGGGTCTGACCTGGAGGTTGGAACAGGGTTCCTAACCGCATCAGACCCGGAATTTAGCCGGCACCGACGCAGGTTTTTCCCAAGTCGGCGCATTCACACCAGAGCCGGGTCTGCAGCGACCCTGCTTTTCCGGCATTGTAGTGGACGCTTGGAGATGACGTCCTTACTGAGACGGCCTCAGTAATAGCAAACAAAGTTCTGAGTACAGGATGCTGGGCTAGGTATGTGTTTATGAGGCACAGCAACCACCCGCATCTCCACTACAGAATCCCGGCGAGGGTTAATTAACCTACCCCGGGAGACCGGTGCCCGGTATCTCGATCGAAGGGATGCCGGGTGCCGAGCGTGGACAGCTGCGGGGGGGAGGGTTAGGTTTAGGGTTCCGGGGGGGGGGACTTAGGGTTAGGCACCCCCCCGGAGGTTAGGTTTAGGCTAAGGGGAGGGAGGGTTAGGGTTAGGCACCCCCGGGGGGAACTTAGGGTTAGGCTCCCCTGGGGGACTTAGGTTTAGATGGTGGGGAAAGGGAGGGTTAAGTTTAGGCACTTAGAAGGGGGATTAGTGTTAGGCATGGGGGGAGAGGTTAGGGTTAGGCACCCTAAAGGAGGGTTAGGGTTAGGGGGTAGATTAGGTTAGGAAATACTTACCTTTCGCACGATCGGGATTTCCTTCCACGTCAGGCTGGCGCTGCCGGGATTTGAAATGCCGGCCATGCGGCCGGCGGTGTAATATGTGTATTCCCTGGGCTATGCCCAGAAGACAATGGCTTTGAAAATAGTACTGAACTGAGTACTAGCAAACAGTACACAATGGTGCTCTAAGTCAGGAATAGTTCCTGGTTGGCCACACATTAACAGCTGATCCTAGGAGTGCATAGGATTGGTGTTTGCAAGATCATCTGATTGAACTAAGATGGCTGCGCCCATGGACAGATGACCTCCTCGTGGGTACAGTGGAGCAGTGCCCTAGCAGGTAAGAGAGAATCACTGGGAAACGGGGCTAGACGCCAGACTCCCAGGCAGCATCAAATAGTACCATGCGGCAGATGCCACGCACAGCTGCAGGGAAAATGAGTACGTAGGAGAGTGTACTGGAATCTAGATAGCTAGAGCGCAGCTGACAGGGACCTCTGTTGTAGCCTAACAGTCCAACTCCTTACAGTACCCCCCCTTTTTGGGTGGTCCACTAAGCTTCTGAGGAAATTTTGCATGAAAGTTTCATATCAACCTAGGAGCGTGAACATCTGATGCCCTTGACCAAGATCTTCCTTCTGAACCGTGACCCTTCCAGTCCACCAGATACTGTAAATGCCCCTGATGCCAGCGTGAGTCTAATATCTTCTCAATCTCAAATTCCACTCCATGAAAAGTCTGAACTGGTGGTGTTTTTGGTAACTTGTCATGGAAACGATTAAGTATCAACGGTTTGAGCAAAGAGACATGAAAAGAACTTGGAATCTGTAGATTAGGTGGAAGATGTAGTTTGCAAGCCACGGGATTAATAACCCGTTCAATTTGAAAAGGACTGATGAGCACTTTGAGCCTTAGGTTTTTTGTAGAAAGCTAAACACGATCTCCAGGAAAGAACTTGGACACAGCAGAGCATTTCTTATCAGCAAATATTTTGTACTTATGTGAAGCTTTCCTTAAAGATTGATGAATTTGTTTCCAAATTTGTGAAAAATGTTGGAGGGCTGCACTGGCAGCTAGTACTTCCACCATCGGTGAAGACTGAAATTCTGGAATGCGGGGATGTAGCCCATAGTTGGCGAAAAAAGGATTTTCTCCTGCAGCAGAATGATAGTGGAAGTTGTGGGCAGCCCATAGCAGAAGGTTAGCCGATTGTCTTAGGAAGAAGATAAACAAATCCTGAGGAACGTTTCTGAGGCTTGATTGACTGTCTGGCCGTTTGATTGTGGGTGATAGGCTGATGAAAAATGTATTTTAATCTGCATAGCAGAACATAGAGCTTTCCAAACAACGGGCTACAAATTGGACCCCTTGATCGGACTATTTCTTGAGGAAGTCCTTGAAGATTAAAGATTTCTTGAATAAAAATCTGTGCCAATTTGGTGGCTGAAGGAATACGTGGTAAAGGATAAAAATTAGCCATTTTAGTGAATCGATCCACTACTACCCAGATGACTATGTAACCTTTGAATTCCGGGAGGTCATTAATAAAGTCCATCGAAAGATTGGTCCATGGTTTGACAGGAAACGGCAAAGGATGGAGTATCCTGCAGGAGATTGACACGAGGTCTTAAGCTGTACATGCTTGGTACAAGAACGAATAAACTCCTGTACATCTTTTTTCATCGAGGGCCACCAATAACTTACCTAGCAGGTAAGTGAGAATCACTGGGTAGCAGGACTAGACGTCAGACTCCCAGGCAGCGTCAACAGTTCCATGTGGCAGATGCCTCGCACAGCTGCTGGGGAAACGAGTACTTAGGAGTGTGTACCGGATAACTGGAGCGCAGCTGACCAGGATCTCTGCTTATTTATTTATTTACTACCAGTTATTTATATAGCACACACATAATCCGCAGCACTCTATAGAGAATATTTGGCCATTCACATCAGTCCCTGCATCAGTGGAGATTACAATCTATGTTCCCTACCACATGCTCACACGCATAACGAGGAGGCAAGACTGCTGGGACCTGGAAGGAGCTGAGCACCCAGACTGTCCTAAGGAAGCTCTGGGTGGTTCGCTAGGCTGCAAGGTGCTATTCCAGGCACCCTGCAAGCTAAATGCTAGTGCCATGGGGTAGTGAGGGTGCCACCCCCTAGGCTCTGTTCCCTGGGCAGCAGCACTGCTTGCCCCTGGATATGAGGTGGAGGTAATTTAAATGAATAAATTATGGAAGGATGCACTTTTATTACACACATATCTCTCATTCCATAATGCACACAATAAACAGTGGCACACCTGGCAAGTAAGTACGGAGTGGCCTGGAAGTAGAATACCCTTTGTTAGGTACTAGCCACACACCCTTATGAGCAAGATATGCCCCCTCCATGGGCTGATCATACCCCCTAGAAATCTTGTTTGTCCCTGTGGGGGAGGTTGTATTTTCTTGGTTGCAAATCCTAATGAAATGTGAGGCGCAGACCCATGGATGTATCTTATGTAAAACAATATACCATTTGTATTTGGTATGCCATACTGATTATGTTTTACCAAGAGCTGTCCTGTTGCACTACAAATAATAAAACAAAATGTGAATTCAATTGGGAGTGCATCTTTACATGTCCCACTTCCTCTGTGTGCTGTAAAGAAATGAAAGGTGTTCTCTAGTGAAGCATAAACTGTTCTATCTGTATCAGCTGTTAGTGGCCATGTTCCCAGAATAGAGCTCTTTCCATGCAACTCGTACAGATCAAGTTACATACAGTTAAAATGTCACGTGCCAGGCACAGTGGAAAAAGCACAGTAGGTTCATTTCATGGTAACTTTAACTTCTAAGTACTTTTAAAGCTAATGGTCCAAGTAGATTAATGTCTAAAAAAAAATTAATCTGCAGGACTCAAAAGGCTAAATTTCAAATTCATCCTAATTATAAATATTTTCTTTTTTCAAAATCGAGGACCAAATTTTGATAATAAATGTTCTTTCTTTTTATTACTTGGCTGTTGGGTGCCAGTTAAGTAGGAAAGTTTGGTTAAACTATAACTGGTAGTTAATTTGATAGATATTACAATGCGATTAACAAATGGTTTACAGAGGTGAAAGTAAATAATAGTTTTGCAAAGTAGGTTTGTGACCCAAGGGTTAAGAATGCTTACATTTAATGGAGGGTGAAATAGTTTATTTATTGCTGAGACTGTGGATCCAACGTGTTTATTAAAAGGAGCGACAGGGGACAACATTGTCCTTTCTTATCCGTTAGGAACTAGAACAGTCAAAATAACACTTTGCTGAGTTAAGACAATAAATAATATATAGGAAGGAATTTATCAAGCAGAAATTTGGGGCTTGCAGAAGGTTAACTCATTTGCGTTGGCTCTACCAAACGGGCAGCTTTACTTGCACTGTTTTTGTTTCAAACCTATTGTCTCAAGATAAGAAAATGGAAGATAACTATTCAACCACTTCATTACAGAAAATATGGGTGCGACTTTATATTAATATAACAGTTAAAATAATACTCATAATAAAAGTACCACTGATTTGATTTATTAGTCACAAAAAGACATACTTGCCTCCCAAAAATCGTGTGCCGCTCCCGGCCCCCCGGATAGGCAGCAAGCCTCACGGCGGCCGCCGACCCATCCGGTGTCATTTTGGATCCGGTCCCTGCTTCACAATGCTGGAAATCTCGGCATTATGTAGCAGAGGTGGGGCCAAAAAGATGCGATCGCATGGCCACGCCCCAGTGCCGCCCCCACCGTCGACCCACGCCACCTTGTTTTGCCGATATGGCTGCCCCCTGCCAAAAGGGGCAGCCAGAATGTCGGCAACCCTACATAAAGGGGGCACACTGTATTTCTATTTGAAAAATTATATAGGGGACACCGACCTATTGATCATAAATGGGGCACATATTTTTTAATCCAAAATGGGACAGAGATTTATTACAAAGGGGGACACATTTATTTGTTTACCCTGTAAATACTAACCATGGGTACAAGGAGAAGGTCAGTGTATGCTGGGTACACACTGCATGATGTGTACCCAACACGACATCGCCAGTAATGGGACCCTGCATGCGGCAAGTGCATACACACTTGCCGATGCCAGGTCCGACGGGGAAGGAAGTACGTGTCATGCTGCATTCTGCAGCATTGCATCATTAGCGACATTCCCTGTCAGCCCGGCAGTAGGGCCGATGGGCGATTTCGGTAGTGACTTGTGGGGGCGCGCATATCATGGGTACACATTAGACAAAGTACCCGATATGTCGCTCCACTCCGCGGGATCAAATGACATATCGTCTAGTGTGTAGTGTACCAAGCTTTAATTAGCATTAGCATTGGCCCAACCATCCCTATGAGTGGGGGCCAGAATGTGTGTTTGGCCCTCCATCTAAAATGGCGGTGGTTTTCCAGTAATCACATGTACTTTGTATTTAGGGGTTTGAAACTGACATCAATTGGCAATTTGCATTTTTGCTAAATATTACTTTTTCCTTTGTCCACTCTACACGGTACTTCCTTGGTGACAAATGTTTGTAAGTTTAAGGGGCCTATATCACTTAATTTCTACAAAAGCAGGTGAAAATGAACATTTTCACCTGCAATTGTACAAATCAAGTTATCGAGCCATTCATGAAGAAGGTAAAGCAGGAGATATCACAGATATCTCCTAATTACCTTTCTCTCGCGGAATGGCCCGCTGACCCCATACACTAGTATCACAGATATCTCCTAATTATCTTACTCTCGTGGAATGGCCCGCTGTCCCCATACACTAGTATCAAGACATCTCCCAATTACGTTCCTCTCGTGGAAGGGCCCGCTGTCCCCATACACTAGTGTCACAGATATCTCCTAATTACCTTCCTCTTGTGGAATGGCCTGCTGTCCCCATACACTAGTGTCACAGATATCTCCTAATTACCTTTCTCTCGCGGAATGGCCCGCTGTCTCCATACACTAATATCACAGATATCTCCTAATTACCTTTCTCTCGCGGAATGGCCCGCTGTCCCCATACACTAATATCACAGATATCTCCTAATTACCTTTCTCTCTTGGAATGGCCCGCTGTCCCCATACACTAATATCACAGATATCTCCTAATTACCTTTCTCTCGCGGAATGGCCCGCTGTCCCCATACACTAGTATCACAGATATCTCCTAATTACCTTTCTCTCACGGAATGGCCCGCTGTCCCCATACACTAATATCACAGATATCTCCTAATTAACTTTCTCTCGCGGAATGGCCCGCTGTCCCCATACACTAGTATCACAGATATCTCCTAATTACCTTTCTCTCGTGGAATGGCCCGCTGTCCCCATACACTAGTATCACAGATATCTCCTAATTACCTTCCTCTCGTGGAATGGCCCGCTGTCCCTATACACTAATATCACAGATATCTCCTAATTACCTTTCTCTCGCGGAATGGCCCGCTGTCCCCATACACTAGTATCACAGATATCTCCTAATTACCTTCCTCTCGTGGATTGGCCCGCTGTCCCCATACACTAATATCACAGATATCTCCTAATTACCTTTCTCTCGCGGAATGGCCCGATGTCCCCATACACTAGTATCACAGATATCTCCTAATTACCTTCCTCTTGTGGAATGGCCCGCTGTCCCCATACACTAGTATCACAGATATCTTCTAATTACCTTCCTCTCGTGGAATGGCCCGCTGTCCCCATACATTAGTATGGGGACAGAATTCATCAACATCTGAAAATACAATATTTTCGGAGCTTGAGTGCGGGAGCATTCGCCATCTTCAGATGGTGTTTGCTCCAGCTCGCTTCGAGCATCTCGTTCCTTCCATATGGGAAGGAGTCCCGGATTGCGAAGAGAGAGCCTTCGGATCCCTTCGCCCCTGTCCGGCTCCTTGTGTGCATGCGTGACCTGTAAGTCCGAACGGAGCAGCAAAAAGATTCACTGCTCCAAAAGGAACACTTCAGGGTGACAGCTGATTTTTCGGATCAGCTGTCTCCACGCCAGAGCAATGATGAATTGCTTCGGCACTTGCATTGAGTTAGAATGTTAATTAACATCATGAATAGACCCCTAAATCACTTGTGAAAGAAGCTTCCCTGCACTCTAGTAACTAAACAGTCCCTTTTGATAACTCCACCAACGAGCCACTGAAATTCCCTATCCATTCACATACAGTATACTGAACTTATTGGCAGATGGATTGAAATAACACTTTTTTTTTCATTTAAGTGTTCTTTTTCATAGGAATCATAGAACTACTCTTCCCCCTCCACCCCCTTGCTACACACTTCAGAGAGCAATAATGCAGTTAAACGCTATGTTCTCACATGATTCAGATATGTAGCCATAGATTCTAAAAATAGTTTGCTAAATAACATAAATAACGTGAGTAAATCCAACATTTCAATACCTGTCACAGGATAAAGGTTTCTGTAAATAGTTATCAATGGCAGAATAGCATAACAACATTACTGCTTTTTGCCCTGGACAATGTGATAAATGAGTGCATAAATAAATACAAGAGCACTTCTCTAGATCTGCTAAATCACAGGTTCTCAAACTCGGTCCTCAGGACCCCAAGCAGTGCATGTTTTGCAGGTCTCCTCACAGAATCACAAGCGAAATAATTATCTCCACCTGTGCATCTTTTAAAATGTATCAGTGAGTAATGAACACACCTGTGCTCCTGCTGGATGACCTGGAAAAAGTGAACTGTGTGGGGTCCTGAGGACCGAGTTTGAGAACCACTGTGCTAAATAATCCAAATACATTATAAATACATACGAGGCAATTCAATTACAGGACTCACAAGTTCAAGTACATTCCAGTGCCTGGTAATTATGTCCTGATGTACACGATATGTGATTGAGTATAATCTGCTAACACATGGATGAGGTGATAGCTCCACCTTTGGATGAAAATAATTTATTTAAAGTTCCTCTATTGATGTCCCGCGATCTGTCGGAGGATGGGTGAAATTCTCCATGTTAAATTTCACCGATTTGCAAATCACGATCATATTTGATCACGGCAAATCAGTGAAATCCAAGATGTTGGATTTCCCCGATCCTGCAATGTGGCATCTCTTGATCGCAGGAACGCTGCAATCCGTCGCTGGTGTATGGGGGCCATTAGACGGTGTTTCTGAACCTCAGCCCTCAAGGCACACAAACAGTCCAGGTTTTAAGGTTAGCCATACTTGAGCAAAGTTGACTTAGGGCCTCATTTATCAATGAGTTTTATCATTCACAAAGAGTGATACAACTTGTTACGTATGATAAATGGTGCTCCAGCCAATCAGCTCCCAACTGTCATATTTCAAACAAATGACAGTTGGGAGCTGATTGGCTGGAGCACCATTATCATACGCAACAAGTTTTATCACTTGTTGTGAATGATAAAACTTGTTGATAAATGGGGCCCTAAATTAGTACCGCAGTTATTTTGATTTAGGAATTTGTACTCAATCATTGATATCCTTTAGTGTGCCTTGAGGACTGAGGTTGGGAAACACTGCTCTAAGGGCCTGATTCACTACTGATCGCAACTGTGATTGCAATAGCGATTATGCACGCAGTTCAACTGCGATAATATGCTAATCCATTGCGATCGCTATGTACAACATAAGGATGCCCATTTTACCTTACACACATCCGTAATGTTTAGCAAGACTGCGAAACCATCGGTACAATCGAGTACCGTCACAGCCTCACGCACACTTGCACAAGCTTTGACCTTACTCATAAATTGCTAACTTCATAGCACGCTATGAGTCTTCAAGCTGCGTAAGGCATCGCAGTGGATAATTTATGCACGCCCATGCAACGGCGTTCAAATGCACTGGCACGCCTGCATTTTCACCGACCACCCTCCCATCACCACCCACAAAGGGCACATTCTGTCAATCACTCTGCGATGGGTCTGCGTAGTCACTGTGATCGCAGTTCCGATTGCAGTGGCTGGTTTGCGCACGTGCACTGCGATATATACGCATGCACATTACGCAACAATTTGCCGATTGCGTGCATATTAGCGGTTGAGATCCAAGCTGAATCAGGCCCTAAGATGTTCTCAACATTATTGAAAGGTTTTAAAAGTAAAAAGGATTAACTTAAATGTACTTTCCATATATCAGTATTGAATACTGATTTGTCACTGAAGAAGTTCAAGCATTTGTTACAACTGATTGCACAATTTCAGAACATGCTTAAGAACATAAATGTAGCACAATAAGGGCTTAACACAAGCACGCAGCATATTTGCATTGGCAAAGACAGACGACAAATAGATGCCTAAAAAATTTGATTATCTTGCATAGCTGGCCATACAGTAAGGGTATCATATGGTTTGTTTTACTATAGGCAGGGGCGTAGAGAGCCGTGGGGGCCCCGGGGAGGTGGCCTAATCGTGGGTGGCATAGCCACGCCCCCACAGGATAAGATGTTAAAAAAAATCCTTATTGGTGCACGCTGGGGAGGGGAGAGCTGTGAGTCCCTCAGCCCTGCACAAATGGTGCTATCAGTGTGATCGCTCCCCCCACAGGCATGCATAGGAGACAGCTGTGACTGCAGTCTCCCGCTGCACCTCAGCACACAGCAGCGGGTGCGGGGCTGCTGTGAGGTAAGAAGGAGGGGGTGGGGCAGCAAGCCCCGCCTAGGTAATTAGTACCCCCCCGCTCCTCGGCACCCCTGACTATAGGAATGAACATATGCACGTGTATTACACCAGGAGGTGTGGATTCACAGTGGTGGTAGTAATGGCAACACCAGGATGTCAGCAGTTATGATTTTGACATGGTTAACTTAAAATGTTGACATAATAATACTCAAAGTCAGCGTCTCAGTCCTTGCACATACAAACGCACAACTATACACCAGGGAAAAGCTTGTAGAGGCATTTGCAGAAAGTTGCAGAAGCATAACTCTCAGGGGCCTATTCATCAACACTAAAATAACAGTTTTAAGGACATTTTCCTTAATTACCGTTATTTTAGTATTCATGAACACACTTAACACAGGAGATATCACTGATATCTCCTGGTTAAGTCCGCCTGCATTCATTTCCACACTCCCCATACATTATGGCTATTCATCAAATTCCGAAATTATGTATTTTCGGAATTTGATGGTGTTACTATACACCACTCTCAGGTAGTGTATAGCGGGTTACACTTGCCTGCTGTCAGCTAGGCATGTCCTCCTCCATCACTCCCTCGTCCCTCCTCCAGCTCTGGCTACTGCACCGACTGTGTTCTCCCAGAAGAACACAGTAAAGTTTTTTTTTTTAAATAATATTTTTTTTCTCCTTTTTTTTTTACTTTATTGTTTTCTCTTCTTCAGATGGGGCTGCAGTGGCTAGGTAGGTGGGGGGCAGGGAGGTGAGCAGAGGGGAGGAGGGGGAGGGGCTTGGGAGGGACACAGAATTGCCGCAGCTGTAGGCAGTGATGCGCGTGCGCTGATTTTGTGAATGTAACGGCGCATACACAGCACTGATTACAGCTGTAGTAAGTTAGAGCAGGCAGGATAAAGTATCTATTTCTTGAAAAGCTGTCATCGCAAAAATGACAGCTTTCCGGAATAGATTCTTATGGAGAGGAGGAATGATGAATTCTTCCGGTAATTAGGTAGAACTCTATGCAAGTTCTAAACCTAATTACCTCCCATCCATTTTTTAGTTTTGATGAACAGGCCCCTCAGTGTCTGACTCCAATGCGAATTTGTAATTTACACAACTGCACGTAGAGAATATTTTGTAGCTTTAGAAATAATGATTAATCTCAGAATTCCATGCAGATAGCATCCTATCTAAACTAAAGTCAACAGCAAAGTTGTTATGTTTGGAATTACATGCACCACTTTCTGCTGGCGAATAAAAGTTAAACTCTGCAAGAACAAAGCTTCCTTTTTAATGTAGGTCTTTTATTTCTTCATTATAAAAGGAAACCATACACTATGTACAATAATAAAATGATCTTGTGTTCTGGTCAGGGAAGTGATACCATCGCAGGTCTCCGGAGCTTTGTTATAAAGGTCTGTCCGCTGGTTTCATGTTCATTGAAATGCAGCTTAGAATATTATTAGACATGAAGAATGATATGGAGTGTTTGCATCCGAGCACAATGCCCAACTCAGTTTTTCTGCTAAATCTTTTGCAGAACACAAAACCTTCTCAGTGTCTATTTTCTTATAGACTCAACATCCTGTTTTCATATTAATTATGTTCTTCATTCAATAAGTTTATCATTTCCTAAGTCCCTCCAGATCACTGCCACAAAGATCATATATCTAACAATCCATATATAAATGATCTGGCTCAATTCTACTTTATTTTGACTGTAGATTTAGGACTATATTTACGAAGCGGCCGACAGCTTTTGTAAGCAGCCTCTTCTCAACGGATTGTAGCTGAAGATTTAAAGCTGCACATTCGTTCAGTCACACAACGGGCTTTACTCTGAACGTTTTTGCTGCTTTAAATGTTCAGCACCATCCCTCCGACAAGAGCTTCGTAAATGTAGACCAAAGAGCCTGATTCAGACACAACTGCAGCTGTGGCTTTTGGTGGTCACCTGTATGCGACACTCCCATGACAACATACTTGCCTACACTCCCAGAATAACCGGGAGGCTCCCGAAAATCGAGTGGTGCTTCCGGCCAACCAGAAAAGTAGGCAAGTCTCCTACACCATCCTCCAGAGCCTGCGTCCCCCCTTCACCTGCTCGCAGCCCCCCACGGCCGCTCACTTACAGAGCACAAGTGGGCGGTCCGGCGAAGCCGTTGACACGATTTGCAATGAATTGCGTCAAGGTAGCCCCGTCCCTGCTATACAATGCCTATTTTCTCTGCACTGTAGAACGGGGGCGGAGCCAAGATGACAAAATCGTGCCACCCCACCTCCTGCACCACCCACTTTCCCAGCTGCCACCTTCAGGGCCAGATTAACAATGGGGCGTATGGAGCTACAGCTCCAGGCCTCCACTTAAAAATAGGCCCATTGTCATGACAACATGATGTTGACTGTCCATCTGCTCTCCCCACGGTCAGCCATAAATCATAAGTAGTAAAATTGTATTTCTATTTACCTCACAAAATAAAGCATTTTTTTTCTTTTACATATTTATGGAGACATTGGTGCTGAGAGTATAGAGGCGTACACGCCCACATGGCACTGGCCACACCCACACAGCACTGGTCACACCTCCTCTGCTTCTCAGAATAGGCCCTTGGTCATTTTCAGCTCCAGGCCTGTGACCCTCAATCCGACCCTGGCCACACCCCCTCACTGCCAACCTGGTTGAGAAAAGTAGGTAAGTATGTATAACACGCTCATAAAACGGACCATGTTGTTATAGGAAGCCAGAGCCCAGGGTTCTCTTATCAGGTCCAGCAGCACTGGCTCAGCTGTCCAGCGCCTTGCTCCACATCTTAGAGCAGGAGCTTGGCTTTGATCTCTCTCCCTTGCCATCATCCCGTTCTGCTCTATACCATACTGTACTCCTGTTCCCCTTGTAACCTTGTCTATTGCTTAGTAGTTGTTGCTTATTTTTGATCTTGCATGTTTCTGGTTACTCTCTCCATCAGCTAGTTCAGAAGATTCTCGGGCCTGCTTCCCATCTGAGGCTGGTTCTGACTTCTGGCCTGCCCAACTATTCTCCATTCTGTTCGTTTAATTAAGCCTTCTCCAGTATGCGCACCAAACATGAGCTTGCTGATTATCTCAATATTACCAGGCTGACACAGTGGGAACCCAGACAGAGAGCCGCAGCCTGCATACCGGACGTAGCGAAGTCCCAACCTTTGTATCTGCAGGGGTGCTATGCCTTGGTGAAAGTAATTTGTCAGCCAGTATGCAGTTATATTCCTCTGGACTCCGGTGTAATATAATGCTCAGGTTGCAACCTTCTGGCATGGACCATTTGACAGAATGAGCGATGGATTGGCAACACATGAGGCTCCAGATCAGCTCAGAACATGTCTGCTTCAATCAGTGAGCTCAATAGTGCACCCTGAAAGCGCACCATTCTTGTCTCGTTTTTCTTTCTAGAAGTCAATGCTTTCCTTTCCAAAGGAGGCTATGCAGGTGGACAATTCTCATATTAATTAATAGGAAACTGCAGTTTCTGCATGATTTTAAGTCCCATAGGGGTCTATTTACTAAGCTGTGTTAGGAGATAAAGTGAACAGAGGTAAGGTACCAGCCAATCAGCTCCTAACTGCCATCTCACAGGCTGTGTTTGAAAAAATGACAGCTAGGAGCTGATTGGCTGGTACCTTATATCCGTTCACTTTATCTCCTAACACAGCTTAGTAAATAGACCCCATAATCTTTTAAGCCCCTCCTGTTCCAATGTTGCTGGATATCAGGGAAAAGGACAATCTGGATTGCTGGCCCTATTCTCTTGGGTTTATCCTCAGAGTTCGGAACTTACCGCTACTCAGTCCTTACCCTTTGTTGAGTCTGGTGTTGGGTGAAAAGTGATGCACATAACAGAGCCGGTTCTTGTTCCTTCCAAATTGATCTGATTGGAGGCTGCCTCCCAAAAATAATGAATTTGTTGTTTTTGTGGCTATGTACCGGCCAGCAGTTTTTGTTAGAATGACCAACCAATAAAAAAGGAAATGCAAGTCATAAGTAAGGCAAATAATGTAGCTTTACATGCAAGTGCCACATGGTTTCTTTTAAAAATATATGGGGCATACCACTGCCATTCTTCCTGAGAATAGAGGGTCCCAGGTGGGCTGTCCCATTCTTATCACAGTTCTCCTTGAAGTTTAAATTTGCTGCTGAGAAAAGCAGTGGATATGCTTTATTTAGTTATTATTGCTTGGCGATAGCATGCAAGCGTTTTACCATTTTTTAGGCTAATCTAGCCACAGGATGGTGCATGTTTTGCAATAGCTGAAATGGCCAAAGCAGAGCAAACTATATGACAGTTTGGAGTCATAAAGAATATACAAAATGATCCCGATGGTCGGCTTTCTGTGGAAGGAACTCCTGGGATATCATTTCAGCCTTTACAGAAGATCTGGATTCATTCTCCATGACAGAAAAAAGTAGTATTCTGTATAAGTACTTTTGCAGGGAAATCAATAAAAATATCATGTCTGGATATTTTGTCAGAGGATGGCCAGAGAGACAAGATGCACAAGATGTGCTTGCAGCAAAGTGATATCACTTTAATCCATTTCCAATCAAACAAGTGACAAATGACTTAGGGGAGATTACTGCAGTTTCAAGAGGATCCGATTCTTACATTCTATACTTTCAGGAACAGGAAAGTACATTATGACCTAATCTCAGCACTGTTCCAAGATTTATTCAACTGAATGTGTGTGTGCCAAAAGTCCATGTGTGTGTGTCTGTGTGCGGCACGCGCGTGTCTGTTTGTATTGTTAATGCTTATTCATTTATTAGTTGACATATACTGTAAGTTTAATCCTAATTTGTTTATTTTCAAATAAAATGTAAAGATGAAATATGAGGGGTTAAATAAAGAATTCTACCAGGCTTGGGCGGTTTAAGAGAGGAAGGGGTCCCATGTGCAGACTACTCTGTGTGGCACCCCTCCGCGCTGTGATGCACTAGTCATGGCATTATGCAGAGTCTACTGCACATGTGCCCATTCCATGGTACAGGGGACACCTCTACTTTGCATGCATAGGTTTCCTTGGTACTGGGGACACCATCTATTACGCATTCGCAATCTCCATGGAAAATGCCTGTGGTGCCATTTTCCCTACTGCAGCATCAACGCGGGTCACCAGAGAGATAAGTCTTAAACATGGGTGCAGGGTCTGCGGTGTGGGCACCACACACCCTGCACCCTTTATAGATACGCCAATTCCACCAGGGAGTATGCAGTCGGGAAGCCGACGGACCTAATCCCGACAGCCGGCTTCCCGACTTCTTAATCCCAGCGAGGGCTAAATGACAGGTGTCTAAATCTACACGCCTGTTATTTTACCGACGCCGGGAGACCGTCGCCCGGCATCCCGATCGAAGGGACACCGGGCTCCAAGCGCAGATAGCCGCGGGGGGGGGGGAGGGTTAGGTTTAGGGTTCCCGGGGGGGACATAGGGTTAGGCACCCCCCCGGGAGGTTAGGATTAGGCTAGGGGAAGGGGGGGGGGTTAGGCACCCCTCGGGGGACTTAGGTTTAGGCGGCGGGGAAGGGGGGGGTCAGGTTTAGGCACTTAAAGGGGGGATTAGGGTTAGGCACTGGGGGGAAGGTTAGGGTTAGGCACCCCTAAGGGAGGGTTAGGGTTAGGGGAAGGAATTAGGTTAGTCAATACTTACCTTAGGGACAATCAGGATTTTCACCCATGTCGGGCAGTCGCTGTCGTGATTCCAACCACCGGACATGCGTCCGGCGGTAAATCATACCGATTCCCACCAGGGTGACGTACCTATAGGAAGTAGGAACCCCCTCTGCTTTTAGTTAGGTACTGTACTTTGTTTTGAAGTCTTCTCTTGCTAGTGAAATAAGTGAACAGAGGTTAAAAAACTTTAATGTCTGTTGTACACACACACACATATATATATATATATAAATATTTATATATATAAAATAATGGGGTGCACTCACCAGACTTCAACAGGCAGTGGAATTTATTCATATACTATATATATATATATATATCAAGAAAAAAGTAGTGGCACTCCGAGTCTTGAATGGCATTCAAGACTTGGAGTCCCGCTACTTTTTTCTTTCTGTACGTACCATTCTTCTAGGAGGCACCCGAGCATATCATCCAGGATTTAGTGAGTGCCGGGCTATTGCACAATATATATATATATATATATAAATAAATATAATTATATATATATATACACACACACACACACACACACGATCAACCAGACGGATGGCGTTCCCGACTATTAAATAATAAACACGCTTGGACCAGCGTTCAGTTCCAAGTGAACGCTGGCCCAAGTGTGTTTATTATTGTTTGCACACACACATCATACACACCACTATCTATTCAGGCAAAGAGAAAAGAGATATAATGAACATATCTAAGAAACAACAGCATATAACAGAGGTATCTGAGATCAAGCATCAAATTTAAAACTAAAGCTGCTGTATTAAGTTGTCTCAGCAAACAAATATCCTGACTTCTTCCGTGAACCAAGACACCTTGCAGATCTGCTGCTTCCCCTTTTTAATACGCCCAAATACTCACAGGTTTGTGAAATAGAGAGTTCATTGATGCATTGAAAACAATAGTTTATTGAACAACTTAATAAAGAGACTGAATTCATACCTAGTCACACGTGGGCCTGTTTTTACCTGCAATCACAGCACAGTGGCGCATATATCAATAGAGTGGATAAGTGGAGTAGTTGCCCATAGCAACCAATCATTCTCGATTTAGCATGTAACAAGTGCATTCTATAAAATGATAAGTAGGAACTGATTGGTTGCTATGGGTAACTTCTGCACATTTCGATCTTTGGGATAACTGATACCTCTTCCCCTTTGGTTCCTCAGCAAGTGCACATCTTCTCTCAGCCAACTGAGTGTTAAGGGTCAAAGCTTCAACAAATCAAAATGTTTACATTATAAAAAAAATGGATGTGATAAATTTGAGCTTAGACCTTACCTGGGTATAGGGCAGGGCCGACTCCAGGGGTCTGAGCACCCTGTGCCGGCCTGGTATTATGCGTCATGCGAAGCTATGCGCGACCGAAATTGGGGGCGTGGCCTCATTACCGTAGGCCTTGCCCCCTAAGTAACGTTATTTGGAGGCGTGCCCGCATGGCACGCCTCACATCAGTGAATGGATGCCGCGCACATGCGCATGCCTGCGGCATCCATTCACACTCCAGGGGCCCGATTTGACCACCCGCGGGCCACTTCATACACAGTACTGTATCGCTGAAATCGGGATGGGTGCGCCCTCTATGGGTGGCGCCCCTGTGCCACCGCACTGGTCGAAGACCCCTATAGCCGGCCCTGGTATAGGGGTGAAGAGAGCAGCCGGGCTTATGCATCACAGGGATTGCAACATGATGCTGATGAGGTATAAGAATTTGCTATATTTTTGCATTGTACATTTTAGTATTAACAAGGAGCATCTTTCACCCACTATTTACCTAAGTGATTTATGTAACCAATGTTGACGTACTGGGAAAGGCCAGGGGCGACACCTAAGGACTGAAATATGTGCAGGCCAGTTGGCTGGGAAGCTGTAAGAGCTAAACATTATTACATTTCCTCACAAATGAAGATATACTCTGTAGTAAGTATTTCCTACATTATGCAAAAGACTAGTTTTGATGGTGTTTTTTTATCTCAGATTCAGGGGCCTATTCATCAACACTAAAATAACAGTTTTAAGGCCATTTTCCTTAATTACCGTTTTTTTTAGTATTCATTAACACACTTAACACAGGAGATATCACTGATATCTCCTGGTTAAGTCCGTCTGCGTTAATTTACACACTCCCCATACTTTATTACATTAGTATGGGGATGTAAAAATTAGGCTATTCATCAAATTCCGAAAATTATGTATTTTTGGAATTTGATGGTGTTACTCTACACCACTCTCAAGTGGCGTATAGCGGGTTATACTTACCTGCTGTCAGCGTGAGCAGGTCCTCCTCAGCTCCCTCGTCCCTCCTCCGGCTGCTGCTCTGACTGTGTTCTCCTGGCAGCACACAGTTAAGTTTAAAAAAAAAAAAAAAAGTTTAAAAAAAATAAAAAAAAATTCTTCAGTTGGAGCTCAGAGTCCGCGGCTGCAGGTTGTGACAGGCAGCCAGGTAGGTGGGAGAGGGGAGCGGAGGAGGGAGGGAGGGGACACACACACACAGAATTACTGCAGCTTTTGTTTCCAGCTGCGGTAAGTTAGGGTAGTGAGGGAAAAGTATCTATTTTCTGAAAAGCTGTCATCACAAAAATGACAGCTTTTCGGAATAGATATTTATGGAGAGGAGGAATGATGAATTCCTCTGGTAATTTGGTAGAACTCCATGCGAGTTCTAAACTTAGTTACCTCCATCGATTTTTAGTTTTGATGAATAGGCCCCTAAGCAACTAGAGATGAACAAATTCGATTCAGAGATAAAGTATTGGTATATTATTTATAACAGCACATATGTAGGGCATATCAACCAGGACATGAGCACTGTATGTTATTTATAGGGTCCCAGACCTAAATGACGGTATTTATTTGTGTCTTGCTGTAAAATGTCCCCAATACAGGGATGGTGAGAGGGGGAGGGATACTGATTACCCGGGCACAGGATTGTTGGAGGGGCCCTGGTCTGCTGCGGAGGGAGACAATTGTCCCCCATTGACACGACATAATGCATAATATTTTTTATTATTGGAGGGGGCAAGGCTATGCCCTCTGGGATTTGCCCACAATTATTCACTTCAATGTGACATTTTGACATCATGGTTGCCACCTCTGATTTGATGTTGTCAGTGGTCACATGCTGTCATTGTGACATCATCGCTGCCACCTCTGATTTGCTGTTGTCACTGGTTAGTGGCCATTGTCAGTGTGAAACCAAATCATTTGGTTGTGAAACTGACAGCTCAGATTTTCTGTGTATTTTTGTCTGCAATTACGATGGAATTACGGAGTGGTAGGCGATACGGGGCGGGAGACGCCAACTTCCGCCCTAGGCGGTAAGTTTCATTCATTTTAGCTAGAATGAAATAGATTACAGTATGTTACTTATTTTGGAAAGAGAGCAAGTTAGCAATGTCCAAGTGTAACAGGTGGAAATCTATTGCTCAGAATGCATTTCCTGATGTAGCAGAATTAGTGCGAGGGTAACAGAATTCGCATAGATATATTGTGTACAGTCATTTGTTGCATGACACACACACAGTGCAGTATGTCATTTCTTTATTCCTTAGTGCCTAATATTTGCACCCCTGTGTCTCCCTGTTCCCTCTGTCTCAGCTGTATTCTCTATACTACAGGGATGCAGCAAATATATTAGATAAATTGCTTTCATACTCTGTGGGCTCATTTATGAAAGGAACATCTGACCACACAAATGTCACTGTGAAATCATACGTTTGCGAGCTGTGCCGCTGTATGTATATATGGGACAGCTTATCTGTGTGAGGGGAAATCCACAGTTATGGAATGTGTGACTCTGGTATCTGCTCCTGGGTGGAGCAGGACAGGAAATGGGCGATGCTTATTAGAACAGGCTCACAGGGCCGTAACTAGAAGTGTGCGATCGGTGCATCCCCACAGAGCACAGGGCTCTGTGGGTAGCACCGTCGCTAGCCCACGCCCCCTGCTTTTGTCGGCAGGGTGCGTGGAACAGCACCCTGTTGCCAGTATCGCTGCGGCAGTGCTGCCTGTAATGTCCAGTGGATGCTACAGGGAGGCACAATAATAATTTACAGCTGCTCTTTGACGATGCTCTGGGCACTGCTGAAGTTCTGGGTGATGACGGCTCCACCCCCTTATGTGAGACATCATGACATCATGTGCAAAGGGGGCGGGGGCGGGGCCGGCACACAGCGCTCAGGAGCTCATTCAGATCTGCTCGCTAGATGCGTATGCTCCCACCCAGCATATGCTTATTCAGCCAAGTGATGGCAAGGCAGGCAATCACATGGCAAGGCACAAGCACGACCACTATGTCTTGGTGTGCAATCACTTTGTGTATGCAGACGCCCACCAGCCTATCTTAAGACGCCCACTTGCGCACGTCATCTCCAGGAAGTGTATGCAACCATCAGTACATCGGATGCGATCGCAGCGCTTGTGGTTGACTATACCCTGCCGCAAGCACTTCAGTGTAAAAACAAACCAGATGACGTGTGCTATGACGCTGCCTATAATTTCTGCACGCCTCTGAAACGGCGTTGGGACGCTCAAGCATGCCTGCGTTCGCATCTCCACTCCCCCATTCCATATAGCCAGCCCCTGTCACTACCCACAAACGGCTTCACCTGTCACTCACTCTGCTGGGCAGTCTATGCGCAGCAAGCAAAAGCTTCCAGATCTCTCGCACTGGTACACGCACTGCAATGTATACGCATGCGCAGATTGCGAAAATCATCCAGCTACGAGCTAACGCATCCCTGCAAGAGCGTCTGAATCAGGTCCTCAGAGCCCTAGTCACGGCCCTGCAGACGGGTTGCAAGATGCGCCTTACAATAAGGGAGATGAACAATGGTGGGCTTAAGCATCTATATATGTGACGGTGTGACCCATAATTGGCCGTAAATATCTGCCACTATAATTATACAGTAATGCCCTTTATAACACGTTATGACACACGCAGTAATGCCCTTTATAATACATTATGCCACGCGCAGTAAATCCCTTTATAATACATTGTAGGAGCCGATCTTCAGTAGTATCTGGCTATGTAATGAGACTGCCTCCAGTAGTCAGTGTCAATCTCTAGGGTTAAGTGGTACCTGGGTATGTGTAGGACCCTGTCTCTATTGGTAAGTGGTACCTGTGTATGTGTAGGAGCCTGTCTCTATTGGTAAGTGGTACCTAGGTATGTGTAGGAGCCTGTCTCTATTGGTAAGTGGTACCTAGGTATGTGTAGGTGCCTGTCTCTATTGGTAAGTGGTACATGGGTATGTGTAGGAGCCTGTCTCTATTGGTAAGTGGTACCTGGGTATGTGTAAGAGACTGTCTCTCTTGGTAAGTGGTGCCTGGGTATGTGTAGGAGCCCGTCTCTATTGGTAAGTGGTACCTGGGTATGTGTAAGAGACTGTCTCTCTTGGTAAGTGGTACCTGGGTATGTGTAGGAGCCTGTCTCTATTGGTAAGTGGTACCTGGGTATGTGTAGGATCCTATCTCTATTGGTAAGTGGTACCTGGGTATGTGTAGGATCCTATCTCTATTGGTAAGTGGTACCTGGGTATGTGTAGGAGCCTGTCTCTATTGGTAAGTGGTACCTGGGTATGTGTAGGAGCCTGTCTCTATTGGTAAGTGGTACCTGGGTATGTGTAGGAGCCCGTCTCTATTGGTAAGTGGTACCTGGGTATGTGTAAGAGATTGTCTCTCTTGGTAAGTGGTACCTGGGTATGTGTAGGAGCCTGTCTCTATTGGTAAGTGGTACCTGGATATGTGTAGGAGCCTGTCTCTAGTGGTGAGTCGTACCTGGGTATGTGTAGGATCCTATCTCTATTGGTAAGTGGTACCTGGGTATATGTAGGATCCTATCTCTATTGGTAAGTGGTACCTGGGTATGTGTAGGAGCCTGTCTCTATTGGTAAGTGGTACCTGGGTATGTGTAGGAGCCTGTCTCTAGTGGTGAGTGGTTCATGGGTATGTGTAGGAGCCTGTCTCTATTGGTGAGTGGTACCTAGGTATGTGTAGGAGCCTGTCTCTATTGGTAAGTGGTTCCTGGGTATGTGTAGGAGCCTGTCTCTATTGGTAAGTGGTACCTGGGTATGTGTAGGAGCCTGTCTCTATTGGTGAGTGGTATCTGGGAATGTGAAGGAGTCTGCCTCCAGTAGAAAAGGGTATAGAGGGAGGTGGCGAAGCCTGCCTCCAGTGGTGAGTGGTATCTGGGTATGTGGAAGAGCCTACTGCCTCAGGGTTAAGGTGTACCTTGGTTATGTTGCCCCCCAGTGATGAGCGCTACAGGTGTATATGGATGACTCTCAGCAGTAAGGGGTACCTGCCTGGGTATGTTGCTGATCCTGCTCCCCCCTTGACCAACACCCTAATACCAGCAGCAGTTACACCCCCCTCTTACACCAACAGCAATTAAACACTCCTCCGCCTTACCAACATCCCAGCACCTGCAGCACACTCCCCTCCCTTACCAACATCCAGAACCAGCAGCACACTCCCCCCTTTACCAACACCCCAGCACCAGCAGCGCACTCCCCCCTACTAATACCCCAGCACCAGCAGCACACTCACCCCCCTACCAACACCCTAGCACCAGCACCAGCAGCACACTCCCCCCCTACCAACACCCCAGCAGCAGCAGCAGCAGCAGCAGCAGCAGCACACTCCCCCCCACCAACACCTCAGCACCAGTAGCACACTCCCCCCTACTAACACCCCAGCACCAGTAGCACACTCCCACCCTACTAGCACCAGCAGCACACTCCCACCCTACTAACACCCCAGCACCAGTAGCACACTCCCCTCCCTTACCAACACCCCAGCAGCACACTCCCCTCCCTTACCAACACCCCAGCAGCACACTCCTCCCCACCAACACCCCAGTAGCACACACACCCCCCATTACCAACACCTCAGCAGCACACTCCCCTCCCCCATTACCAACACCCAAGCAACCCCCCCATACTCCCCCTTACCAACACCAGCATCACTTATAACAGTACACCATATATGCCTACACTCCTGAAAGTCGCGAGAGGCGCCCGTTTTTTGGGGTAACCCCCCGCACTCCAGGCAGTGTAGGCACTTCTCCCGCATCCTGCCCTCTTCCTAGTGAAGTGGGCAGAATGGGGAGAAACTTACCTTAAATCCATGGTCCGTCGTTAGGGGGCGGGGCTTATTGACGCGATTCTAGTATAATCGCGTCATTTGGCCCCGCCCTCTTAAAAAATGTGCGAAAGGCCTGGCCCCGCCCACATCACTACTTGCCTGCTGCCTCTCCCCAGGCTTCTACCCCAGGTCTTCCTATCTGAGTTGGCTCTGTAGTCTGTACTGCTCTCAGCCTCCCACACACTTGTTGCAAGCAACCATGCCCAGATGGGAAGCTCCCAGGGGTAAATTTACTAAAGTGAGAGTTTTCAGAAGTGGAGATGTTGCCCATAGCAACCAATCAGATTCTACTTAACATTTAACTAGCACCTTCAAGAAGATAATGGTTAGAATCTGATTGGTTGCTATGGCAACATCTCCACTTCTAAAAACTTTCACTGCCCATAGCAACCAATCAGATTCTACTTCTCATAAAGCACCGTCTTGAAGATAATACCTGGAATCTGATTGGTTGCTATGGGCAACATCACTTCTTAAATAGAACTCCCATCTTAGTAAATTTACCCCCATACTTCAGAGCACTGAGAGCAGAGCTCAAGGAGGCGGAGCTGCTCAGGCTCAGCCTCCGAGACCCCGAGTATGCTGCTGCTGCAGCTGTTATGTCAATCCGGCTGCCAGTAGCAGCAGCTGCCGGCAGCCAGCAATTAAAATGAAAAAAAAAACAACTTAAAATGACAGGGGGACTCAGCAGAGCCCTCTAGGGGCTGGCGCTCCGGGCGACAGCCCTGTTAGCCCTCCCTAGAACCACCCCTGGTATATATGACATGTAAAATAACGGCAGCCCCAATATTACCTGAGTTATATTGTATCAAAAAGTTATACAAGTAAAAATGAATGAGGAAGACAGCTCGAATGTTATAATTGACATTACTGCATAATAACATTTTCCCATCTCTGGCCCATGCAAATAATACATTTCACTCCTGATTCTTTATCTTCATCTCAATGAAATGACCATGCACATACATTATACTTAAGGCCTTTTTGGCTGCCTACCCCAGGAGGGGGGGAGCCAGGCTGGTGCAACAGGGGGTGTGGGGCCGGCTTAAGTAGGCGTTGCGGGGGGTATGCTGGCATGATAACATCATTGAGGCCCCGTCCACTGCTTTACAATGCCGATATTGCCTTCTCTTCCGGAACCTGCAGGAGGTTCCTATGTTTCAGATAGACCTCCGCACCCCAAAAAGAGTTGGTGTATCTTCCGCATCCAACCCACTTCCTAGAGAAGTGGACAGGATGAGAAAATTATGCATGGAATTACCTGGTCTGTACATAGGGTTGGGGCTAAAATGATGCAAAAGCACCATTTAGCCCCATCCTCTCTTCTTGGACCTACAAATTGCTGCATTTTGCTGTGATGGGGCAGGGCCTAATGACGTGGAGAGCCCAGCCCTGCCCCCTGAATTTATCAGCTGCATTGTGTGTGTGTGTGTGTGTGTATGTGAAATATATATATATATATATATTATATATATATAATCATATATTCACACCTTATGCCATTTTATGTATGTCTGTGAGATATTGTATAACAGTACTGTAATCATGCATGTGTGCGCAGTAAAGCAAAACTACATTTTTATGACTCAGAGTTGGACTCTTGAAAACACTGACGTCCTCTATATGTGAGTAATAATCATTGTGTTACAGATGATTCTTTAATGCTCTGATCAGGACACTGAGGAATCGGGTCTTGAATGCACTATAACAGTGGGGTGACACAGAAGTCGCTGGCCTATAAATGTATGCCATTGGCTCTGACACCCAGGTATAATATTTCTAGTTCTCGCTAGTTTTCCTGTCATATCTTTCTTTATGTTTCAGCACCCGCAGGATCCCTGTTGTTGTGGAGGAGCAAAGGGACAATGGTGAGACAGACACTTTAATAACATTACACATACATAGAGCCAGCCCTACTTTTCACATTTCTCTTCATGTGGCTTAAATCCCATTAAAGTCCAATATTAAACACATTACAGTAATTGCCAAATAAAAAATCATACCTGAAATCAATATTTTCCATATCATTGGTTTCAATAACCCAATAGTTTATTAGAAAGAAATATACATGTGATAGAAGATAAACATCAGTCAAGATGATAAGGAATCAATTTCTCTTGGGCTAACTACTCTACAGCTGTACAGCACTTTGACGTTCCAATACAAAGGAACAGTTCTGTGCTGCAGATTCTTTTATAGAGGCATGTAAACAAGTTTTGCATCTGCTGTCTAATCAGTCTGACCTTTAAATCTGGTGACTCAGACATGTGATGTTAACCATTTAAATATATATCAACAGAATGGAGTCACCTGGTGCTGCCCTTACCCCCCTAGTGATGCCACTGAGTGAAAGTAACAAGTCATTTAGGTTGGGGTTTCTTATTAATAAGCTGTGAGGAAACATTTTGCCAGCATAAACACTAAAACAGGCTTCACAGAGGCTTCTGCCTATGTAACAAAGGGTTAGTGCTCTGATTTCACCAGCCTTTATTTACTTTCCGCAATATACCGCTGTCCTCATAGACTTCTATGGGGACAACAGTTTTACCCAATCTATCAAGCTTCAGTGTTAGGTGACATCATCGTAAGATGGCGTCATCTGTACCTGAGGGAGCAGCAACTCCAGGGAAACCTCTCTGGATTCCTCCAGGTTAAATTCTCAGTGCACATTGCTGGAACCCTTTGCTGGCATTGTTAGGCTGTAGGTGAGGGGGAGAAAACCACTGATTAAGGAGCAGAGTTTCTCACCAGGACTCCAAGAGGAAACCTGGGGAATATTTACTAAGCAGTAGTTTTACATATTGTGGTCGTTTTACAATGATTTTGCAATTCGCAGATTTACTAAATCCCAAACTGATAGGAAACTGCAGAGAGGGAAACTAAGAGGAGCTTAGAATACAATTGAACATTGGTTCACCATCAATGTTTTTAACATTACAAGCATAGATACACCAGATTTACTGCTGATAACACGCCATAGGCCTCTAAGCGTAGGCTGGTAGTGTAAAATATAGGAGGGGGGGAGGGTAGCTTTGGGGCTTTAATACCAAAACACATTGAGCCTGATTCTAAGTCGCACACAGCCCCAATGTTGACGGAGTTGAGTGATTTTTTTTTTGCTACTTCGTGTGTGCGATATATTCTAAAACCCTTACGGCATATGCATTACACAGGTGCTGCTGAGACACCCGGTACCAGAGATTGGAAAAGTGCAGGGCGGTGACTGGGAGGTGGCTAAACCTATGCACAGAGATAGTGTGTCTTATGGGCGTGTTATGGCAGAGCTGTAACTAGGGGTGAGCGAGCGGTGCAGCCTTCGCACAGAGCCCAGCTGGCCAGCAGGGTGCATGGAATGGCTACTGCAGTGCCGCTTGGGGCATCCATTGGGTATTCTAGACATGCACACGGCATCTCTCACAGCCCTCAGAGCATCCAGAGGACGTGTTATGGGAGTGTCGCAGCCGTCTTGCTAATGTGGTGATGTACACAGGCGGACAATTGCTCGCTTTGGAGGCCATACTCAGATGGTAAAGCTGCACCTGCCATAGGACTGGTGCAAGTTTTGATGGTGCGACCGCTGATGACGTCTAAAGATGCACCATGTGATATTACAGTGTGAGAGGGTGGTGGGCAGCAGACCCAGTCCCCTGCCAGGCCCCACTATCAAGACCAGGCCTGGGTGATAAGTGCCCCTTCTCTCCCTTTTCTTGGCTAACCTGCAAGTCACTGCTTACTAAATAGACCGCTGTAGGGCCAACTGCCAAACATGGAGGAGAAAGTGCAATGGTCTGCAGCTTTATTGTTGGACCCCTAGTTTGTTACTTGCAGTCACAGAGTGACTGGCAGGGAACGGGATTAGTATAAGCCCAATTCCTAATCCACAATGGAACACATCTATATATAATTTACTTGTATTTATGTATTTCAGGTAATATCTTATTCTATCATGTAGAGCAGGGGTGGGGAACCTTTTTTCTGCTGAGGGCCAGTTTGATATATATAACATTATTCGCGGGCCGGTGCAGGCCATGCCCCCTCCGTGTGACGACATACAGGGGTGTAGCCACAACCGCCAGTGATTACAGCAATGCCCGGAACATCCTCAGGATGCTCCGGGGAGGTGTAAAAGCAGTGGTGTGACCATCTGAAGCGTCCTAAGGATGCTCCAGGCAGCACTGCTGCATAGATTCTGGCTGCAGGGTACCATTCTAGGCACCCTGCTAGCGAGATGAGGCTAGCAGAAAAAAACTCAGAAGGCCAGACCAAATGATTACGCGGGCCTTATACGGCCCCCGGGCCTGAGGTTCCCCATCCCTGTTGTAGAGGTTATTTATGAACAATAAGGCTGATGGCTCATTGTATACACACACACAAAGTCACAAACACACACACACACACATTATATATATATATATATATATACACTGTATATACACTGTATATCTATCTATCTATCTATCTATCTATCTATATAATTTATTTATATAGCACAGCATCTCATGTATTTTACATTGTGTGTTTTCCCCCTCAGGCGTGTGGACTGCGTTCGCTAGCGCCATAAGGAGGTGAGTGTTAATCCAGATACCATAGACCCACTGACTGCATGTAAGACAATAGATATTTTAATATGCAATCTTGGAATCCAAGAATGTTATTATTATCATTATTTTTTATTTATAATGAGCCATAAGGGATCCGTAGTGTCTACAAGGGGATGAAACTGACAACAGGATACATAAGTACAGACTAATACAGACAGTATATAAAGTCATATAGATATACTGTATAGTTATAGAGAGCAGTTAGCATAATTATGCAGAGAAGCAATAGAGGACATAGGGATAGAACCCTGCCCATATGAGCTCACAATCTATAGGGGGTATGGGTGGGCACAATAGGGAGAGTTTAGAGAGGGAAGAGTGGTAAGCTAGAATGAAAAGATGAGTTTTAAGGGCAGGGTGGGGGTGGGCTGAAAGTCTTGAAAAAGACCTACTGTTGGTTTGAAACGTGTTGGTGTAGTTTTGGAGGCAGTAACACCATTATCCTGGAGAGAAAGGAAGTACTGCTTAGTAGTGGAAGCTAATACTAATTAGCCCTATATGCATTGAACTGTACCTTTTCTGAAAAAGGATATATATGGAATTACATGCTGGCAGTATTGGATTCATAGTGTTGAAAACCTATATATGCTGAAGGATTCAGGATTGGGCTAATACTTTAACTTTTTTCCTCTGGAATCTAAGTGGAGACATTACCTTAGAAGATACCACATCTTAAAACACACGTGACTAGATGACAAATATTTGTTGAATGATTTTTTATTTGATTATACCCTTGGAGGTAGAGCGCTTGGATCCATATTCTTCGATTATTCTCTATATATGATTTGGTATGTATCATTTGGGGACAAGCAGTCTTCCTAAACGTGTGTGCGCAAGGGAGTTTTTCACCTTTATAAAAATCTACTGGAGCAAAGGAGGGAAATTTGCCTTTAAGTTCATATACTGATAAGTCCCACTTTCTTTTTCAGGAACATCAATATCCTTTTAAGTACAGCACTTTATTATGGTAAGTCCTTATGTATGTATATGTATATATATATATATATATATATATTTATATACACACATCTAAAATACAAGTACTTCACTCACTCTCCCTATACACAGCCCCTCTTCACTCACTGTCCCCAATACACAGCCCCTTCTTCACTTCTTCACTTACTATCCCCCACACACAGGCCCTCATTCAGAGGCGGTTGCAAGAAGCGATCGCTCTCTCTGAATGAGGACGGGCGCTTCTTTTTTTTTGTGCGGCCTCCTGGTCGCTAGCTAAGCTGTGGGTTACCACCCACAGCTTAGCGACCGACCAGGTTGATGGTCGTGATGGTCTTGCGGGGCTTGCGACGAGACCCTAAGGTTGGGTCTCGGCAGCCACAAGCCCCAGGGAGCTTCCTGCTCTGATCGAGCAGGAAGCTCCCCACTGACATCACTGCTGATGTCAGTGGGGCCGCCCACAAAACGGCAAGCGTTCCATCAGGAACGCCTCCGTTTGTGAAACCACCCCGCCTACAAAACGGGCCTAGCTGTCGATCAACATTGACAGCCGGCCCTTTTGTAGTGAGTGCTGGAGCGAGAGAGTTTCTCTCTTGCTCCGGGGCTTGTGCGCGCGCAGTGTGGCCGCTGCACGTGCGCAGGGCCTAACCATCGAGCCAGTTGCGAGCGCTCAGCGCTTGCGACCGACTCTGAAGGAGGTCCACAGTCTCTCTTCACCCAATACACAGCTCCATTTCATTTACTCTCCCCAATACACATCCCCTTTCTTTACTCACTGTCTCCAATACACATCCTCCTCTCTTCACTCACTCATCCCAAAACACAGCTCCCTCTTCATTCTCTCTTCTCAATACCCAGCTCCCTCTCTTCACTCACTGTCCCCAAGACACAGTCCTGTCTTCACTCACTTTCCTAAATACACAGCCCTCTATTCTCTCATCTTCAATAATACACAGTTCCCTCTGTCCACTCTCTCCCCATTTCAATCCCCTCTCTTCACTCATACACCCCAATACACAGCTCACTCTCTCCACTCACTTTCCTAAATACACAGCACTCTATTCTCTCATCCTCAATAATACACAGCCACCTCTACACCCTCTCTCCCCATTTAACAGTCCCCTCTCTTCACTCACACTCCCCAATACACAGCTCACTCTCTTCACTCATACACCCCAATACACAGCTCACTCTCTTCACTCACACTCCCCAATACACAGCTCACTCTCTTCACTCACACTCTACAATACACAGCTCACTCTCTTCACTCATACACCCCAATACACAGCTCACTCTCTTCACTCACACTCCCCAATACACAGCTCACTCTCTTCACTCATACACCCCAATACACAGCTCACTCTCTTCACTCACTATCCTAAATACAGAGCCCTCTATTCTCTCATCCTCAATATAACACAGCCACCTCTACACCCTCTCTCCCCATTTCACAGTCCCCGCTCTTCACTCACACTCCCCAATACACAGCTCACTCTCGTCACTCACTTTCCTAAATACACAGCCTTCTATTCTCTCATCCTCAATAATACACAGCCACCTCTACACCCTCTCTCCCCATTTCACAGTCCCCGCTCTTCACTCATACACCCCTATACACAGCTCACTCTATTCACTCACTATCCTAAATACAGAGCCCTCTATTCTCTCATCCTCAATATAACACAGCCACCTCTACACCCTCTCTCCCCATTTCACAGTCCCCGCTCTTCACTCACACTCCCCATTAATCACATCTCACTCTCTTCACTCACTTTCCTAAATACACAGCCCTCTATTCTCTCATCCTCAATAATACACAGCCACCTCTACACCCTCTCTCCCCATTTCACAGTCCCCTCTCTTCACTCACACTCCCCAATATACAGCTCACTCTCTTCACTCACTTTCCTAAATACACAGCCCTCTATTCTCTCATCCTCAATAATACACAGCCACCTCTACACCCTCTCTCCCCATTTTACAGTCCCCTCTCTTCACTCACACTCCCCAATATACAGCTCACTCTCTTCACTCACTTTCCTAAATACACAGCCCTCTATTCTCTCATCCTCAATAATACACAGCCACCTCTACACCCTCTCTCCCCATTTCACAGTCCCCTATGTTCACACACTCCCCAATACACAGCTCACTCTATCCACTCACTCAATACAATACACAGTCCTCTCCTCTCACTCTCCCCAATAGAGGGTCCCATCTTCACTCACTCCTTCAATGCATAGACCCCTCTGTTTATCACTCACACTCCCCAATACACATCACTTACTCTCAGTAAACTTACACATTATGTTTCTTATTTTTAGTGCTAGTCTTCTGTCTATTTGAGGCATACTTTGTCTTTTCGGAAGACCATAAGACCTTCAAATATTTTAAGGTAAATTTATATTTTTAAATTAGATTCACAGTTTGATCACTTTGACTATTTATCATCATTATTTATTGACAAGAATAAACTGATTCCGCAGTTCTTGAGGGCTGGTATACAGATACAGGGAAATCATATAAAACATTGGCAATGCATAAGTATAATAACAATGCCATGCTAGAGCAATCACAGGTAGCACAATCCCAGGTGTGTGAGTAAAGAATCATCTGATACTGTCCCACATAACAGACTGGTACATGAGATATAGGGCGGGATGTACTGAGGGAGAAAATGCCGTCACACCTCAGAGGACCACCATTTTTGGAGGTTTGCCGCAATTCCCATATGTATCAAGCTCCACTTTCTGGAGTTTCTACATAATAGGCAACGCCATCTATAGATGGCGTTGTCTATGGAAGCTTATATGCTTCTTACCTCAGAATTCCCCTGAGAGGTGATTGCACATGTACAGGCTGTGGCCACGCATGCGCTGTCGGTCCCTCAGGTCATAAACTCGGAAGTCCTCACTCCGCAAAGCTCTTATCGGAGGAACTGTCCTTTGTTTAATTATTCACAATTATTCATTTATACAGATTAATAAATGCAGCTTTGCATGCAATAAGTGGTGGGATATATTGCAAACAATATACAAAGCTTGATACATCCCATCCTAAAAGATTTAGGGCTAAGGGTAAAAATTTGTACATGGACAGAAACTGGTGAGGGTATGGGCAACATGAGGTTGTTATATAGTGTGACATGGTCAGCATAATTCCACATGAAGTAAATGTGAATATCCAGGTTAGGCAAGCAAAGGCAGGGCCGTAGCTAGGATAGTGCGGCCGGTGCCATCGCACAGGGCACCACAGGTCAGGGTGCGCTGTTTGAGCTGTCAATTTCTGTTTATTATCATTCTAGCTTGTAGCTTCCTCTTATTTCATCCCCAGCATCTCCTGGCCTCTCCTATCTCTTCCCTGGCCCTTCCCCATGAAGCCATGGCCCTTTTTTGGGTGCATTATGTCCCTTTGAAAAATGAGGGGGGTACCAATGCTCTTTCTGGCACGGGGCACCAAAATGTCTAGTTACGGCTCTGAGCAAAGGCATCAGGAATGTGAAATGTCCAGTTCAGGTGTTGCCTCAATTAGAGTCTGGAAAGGCAGTTGATTACAGACACCTCTGTGAGGCTGGTTTAAGATCTGCAGAAACACTGGGAAACTGATCCTGACGATGAGATAGTCACCCGGTTTATGTGAGTCTTGTCACATTATGAATACACTCACATTGGCTTATAGTTATACTATGGTTCCCCAGGCATCAGTGTTGGGGCTTGCCATATTTAGGGCCTTTTTCAGCAATGCACATATGTGAACTACTAAACACAAATTACCGATGGTCGGGAATCTGCGCATGTGCAGTACAAGTCCTGCGTAATTGCACGCAGAGCGGCAACAGACTGTCAGTCATTGACAGGGTGCTGCTGTTTGTGGGTGGGGAGGGGGCGGCGAAGGCCTCCATTTTCTAAAATGGAGGTGTGTCGCCGCCTTTGAGGAGGAGGGAAGAGGCCAGCATCTCTGTCGGCTGACATATATTTCCTGGCCTCTTTGTTAAATCTGCGGCGTCCGGTTTGCGTGACCCCGTGGTTCCCTCAGCAGGCCGATGGTGTCGCAGATTATCCGATGCTACGATACTGGTGGTAATGCGGCATCTATAGGCGCTGCAAGTGGGCGTCACAGTCCTTGTGTATTAGGGCGCACATGTGTACACAGGAGAAGGAATCTGTACCGGCATTAGCATAAAGTCGCATCTGCCTCTGACGCAGAATCAGGCTTTATATGCTCTCATAGTCTCATGGCTGCTGAATGGTGTCACTGTAAGGAATTATATGTTGCGCTGGGTACAAAAAAACACAAAGAGAATACTTATTTATTGCCGTTACGTGTAATAAGGAGCTGCCGCCTGCGCCCATAGACGTGTGTTACTGACATGTCCTCATCAGTGGAGGAACTAGAGAGTGTTGGGCCCAGGTGCAAGAATATGCTTTGGGCCCCCTATACAGTGCCCCCAGTAGTGGTCCCCCTATGCAGTGCCCCTTATACAGTGCCCCCAGAAGTGGTCCCCCCTATGCAGTGGCCCAGTAGTAGTCCCCCCTATGCATTGCCCCCAGTAGTAATCCCTCTGGCCTATGCATTGCCACCAATAGTAGTCTCCCCTATGCATTGCCCCCAGTAGTAATCCCCCTATGCAGTGCCCCTGTAGTAGTCCCGCTTATGCAGTGCCCCCAGTAGTAATCTCCCTATGCATTGCCCCCAGTAATAGTACCCTTTATGCATTGCCCCCAGTAGTCCCCCTATGCATTGCCCCCAGTAGTGGTCCCACTATGCAGTGCCCCAGTAGTGGTCCCCCTATGCAGTGCCCCTTATACAGTGCCCCCAGTAGCGGCCCCCCCTATACAGTGCCCCCAGTAGCGGCCCCCATATGCTGTTCCAGTCTCTGTGCCCCCTTTCACAAACACACACAAAAACGCAACTTACCTGATTCCCGCTCCTGCCGGCATCCAGTGCTGTCCACTCCTCCGGGCCCGCTCTCGCTCTATACTATGGGATGGGAGAGACATCATGACGTCTCTCCCATCACCCGCTGCGGGGGGAGCCGGAAGGCGGAGCTCATGAGTGAGGTCCTGCCGCCTTCCTCTGTGGACGACGCTGCAGCCAATGAGAGTCTGCCCTACACTTGGGGGGTTGCAGCGGCGGCTATTGGCCCCTGCACCACAGCGGGCCCCAGTGCTATGCACCGGCTGCACTGCCTCTAGTTATGCCCCTGGTCCTCATTAGTACAGAAATCACACAGATCTACTCACATATTCATTGTACATTCTCAGCTACAATGATTGTCTAATACAGTGGTTCCCAAAGGCCTGGCCAAAATGTTGATCGCGATTTACCGGTAGCTCCCACAGGTAGATTGTGATCAACTTTCCTACAGAAACTGGATTGCTGGCCTCTGAAGCTATCAGAGGCTAAAGAAGCCTCTGATCGCTTCAGAATTCCGCGGGTGATGGCATGACATCACCGGTGCACCTGCGGCCCCGCGCAATGCATCACTGGAAACTTGTGAGGATCCTGCGTGCCTGCTGGATCCAACTTGATCCAGACAGTGCAGTGGCAGTAACAGCAGGAGAAGCGGTCCCCAGCATGACTTCATGCAGGCAAGTTCTGCACAGGGGTGTGGGGGCTGCTAGTGGGGGCACTGCCTAAGAGGCACTACTACAAGGGGTACTGCATAATGGGCTCAACTACAGGGGGCATTGCATAATGGGCATTACTACAGGCGACTTTACATAAGGAGCACTACTACAGGGGGCATTGCATAATGGGCATTACTACAGGCGACTTTACATAAGGAGCACTACTACTGGCGACTTTACATAAGGAGCACTACTACAGGGGGCATTGCTTAAGGGGCACTATTACTGGGGGGCATTACATAAGGGGCACTACTATAGTGCACATTGCATAAAGGGCACAACTACATGGGGCATTGCATAAAGGACAGTACTACAGGGGGCACTACATAAAGGGCAGTACTACAGGTAATTTAGCTTAAGAGTGCCTTGAACAAATGAAGGAGACCCTAAGGGTGCCGTCAACTGAAAAAGTTTGGGAACCACTGGTCTAACAAAACAGGCACATATACATACAATTGACAATATTTGTTTAAATGTAAGAAATGAAAAGCCCTACAGATGTAGCCTGCTATCCTGGTGTACATCTATAATAAGACTATAAATACCCCAGTTATATTTGCAATGCTGACCATAGGTGTAAGAGTCCAGATGAGAATAACTAATGTGTAGCTTTATTGAAACGCTAGTTCCACTAACACTGAATGGTCATGAGTTACCCACCTGGGGTCCAGCCATCACCAGATTTGTGATGCATTCTGGCCATGCTTTGCCCTACAAACATTATGATGTCAGAGTTCGGTACTCACAGGACCATGGCAGACATCATGGGGAACGTGTTTGTATAACCTAGTATTTTAGCGCACATGCGAAATTGGTGTTGATTGTATTATTTATAGCTATAAGAAACTGTTATTCATAAGGAAAATCTCACTTCTTTTGCCTTGTTACAGAAGAGACGTCTGCTGTCATTGGTTGAACTGAATTGTGGCAACGAGTGACTAACTGTAGAAATGTTTCCATGAGTAAGTGTTCCGTACTGTTCTGCTCAGTAACGTAACCGCTCTTCACCTAACATTTTCGTTTTAGATAGATCTGCTGAGGCTGGTAAAGAAGTTGGAGGCTCAGTACAAGATAATTTACATTCTTCAGGTAAATTTTAGACTCTTTTGCATTTTAGACTGAGGGGTAAATGTACTAAAGCTTCTAAAAATTAAAAGTGGTGGTTTTGGCCATAGCAACCAATCAGATTATCTCTGTTATTTTTCTGCCGCATAAAAGGAAACTATAGACACCACTTTTCATTTTTAGAAGCTTTGGTAAATCTACCCCTCAGGTTTGTGTGTACTGACCACCAGTATTTCTGTCACCTGGTAGGGAGCAATCCTCATACCTGAAAGTTTCAGAAAGTGCAGAAGCGATTTTACATTTTTATTTTCACTATTAAAATTACTAGAAGTTTCCCCAGTGGGCCCGTGTATATGGGGCACTCACCACTGGGTATATGGGGTACACACCTCTGGGTATATCAGGTATAAGCTTACAGTCAGAACATGTTTTAAGTCAAACACTTGTTTTGTGGCACTTTGTCAGCAGCAGGGATCTCTAAATTGTTGATGGCTTTTATTGACCATGGAGATATACTGTATATACATTAACTAATGAGTTCCTTGTTCCCAGTACTTGATAGGCCACATTGTCATGAATATTAGCCCAACCCACAAAATGGCTGTCTCCACCAGACCTAAGTTACCACGTACACTGGGGCCCACAGAAAGCCACTTTGTCCCTGGTGCACATACTGTATATATTGCCTGCTCAGTGTATGGTGCCCACCTACGTTCTGGTGCACGGAGAAGCCTCTGCTAATTACACGATGCTGACCAGCTGCCTAGCTCACCACACGGTCGTCCATAAAGCATATTTCTATTTCCCAAAATGATGCAATTTTTGTACTTTTATTTAGGGAGACATTGGGGCTGATAGTGTAGGGGATGTACCTGCCCACATGGCACTGGCCACACCCACACAGCACTGGTCACACGCCGTTGCATCTGCATTAGCGCTGTTGCACGTCTGGGCCTTTATGCTAATGCTAATATAAGTCTTTCCTCTAGTGTACAGCCATGTGTCTGATTGTGCAAGACCTCAACTTTATATGCAACCATTGGTCACACTATCGAAACTTGCAGCAGCCCTCTGAGTATGAGTATGGCCTCCTCTGTGAGCGAATAAGCCTCTGAGTTTGCAACCACTGTGAGCAGCATGGCGGTGACACTCCCATAACTCACCCATAATATGGTGCATATCTGACACTGAAAAGCCACCTCCCAGTAACCACCAAGATCGCCCAGTACATGTCTGAGACCAGTCATGTCATGGGGTCCCGCGACTCTGCGTAGAAGTGTGCGCTGTTCGATTTACACAAATGCACAGTAGACATAAAATTGCTGTACTCCATGAATACCGGCTTTGTGTGTGACTCAGAGACAGGACCAGTGTGTCATTATTAGGCAAAACATTTGGTAATGGTGATGCAGGTTGTAGGTAATTTGTTCATACATGTGATATAACATATGGGGCAGATGTATGAAGCTCTTGAAAGTGATAAAGTGGAGAGTGATAAACGACCAACCAATTAGCTCATAACTGTCATGTTACAGGCTGTGTTTGAAAAATGACAGTTGGTAGCCGATTGGTTGGTCGCTTATCACTCTCCACTTTATCACTTCCCAGAGCTTCATACATCTGCCCCAATGTATAAAACAGGGCTCGACAAATCTCGGTCGCCAGGTCGCCATAAAGATTTTACACCTGGCGACAGGATTTGTAGAGACCCCGGCCAGGCAATGATGACTGTGAGGTTTCGTTTGGACACAAGACAAAACTCTGCTCTGAGTCTGCGCACTCCGTCTCCAAAACTGCATGACTATTTTGCATCCAACGGTAGTCATGCAAATTAGGACCCACCCCATTTTGTGATAGAAGGCGCTTAGTTTCCAAGTTTGCGCGGGTCCTGGAAGACGTACTGCAGCGTTGACAAGAGTATTGGCCCGCCGGTAAGCAACACACCTAACAATGTGGGGAGACATGGCAGCAGTGACGGCGATCTTGCATTGACAGTCCCTCAACACCTCACTGGTCAGCGGCTGAGATCACACAGCCCGCTGGTAGTAGGATACTGGACTTCTTTTGGAACCTGGCAGCATTGGTGGCAGTGTCAGTTCACTGAAGAGCGCCTCAGCAATTAGCGACTGAGTGCACAGCTCGCCGGTGAACAAGCGGCACATTACCGTTTTTTTTTTTTTTTATGCGGCACAAGGTGAATCCTGCTTGCAGTGGGAATAGACCCCAGGACTGTGGACACTAACACTAGGGACGCTGCAGCACGCACCGCAGTATCCGCTTAACCCCCCTGGCTAAAGACACACAGAAGCAACACCGGGAGAAGGGCCGCTGTGCCAGTGTCACTCTGACTGCTGGCTGCCCTTCCTCACTTGATGGACAGTGTAGGCTATTTTGGCTCTCTTGGCTGTCTCTTCCTGCAGAGCACGAATGTACACTTGCCAGCAATAGCGGGTGCAGAGTGGGCCAGGGCTCCTTGATAGACCTTGTCAGACAGCTTCAACAGGATTAGCTCCACATGATTTACTCCCTGGTGTTCCTGCAGTTGCCCAGCTACAAGTTAGTCAGGTACTTGCCCACCTATCATTCTTCTGGTGTCTCAGATCCCATCCCAGACAATAGCTGCAGGGACAGAAGCCTTGCCTCCTTGTACCTATTCATTCAAATTATAAACATTGCCACATTGGGGCATACTATGTATTGTGGGCACTGTGGTGGTGCAGATTATTTCTTGGGGGCACTGCAGTAGGGCATTCTATCTATTGGGGGCACTGTGGTAGGGCAGACAGTATTGGGTGTACTGTGGTGGTGCAGACTAAATGGCATACTATGAATTGGACACCGGAGACGGGCATATATCATGGTCTGATGGAATGTGGGGAAGCCTGAGGACCATTGAAGGTGCATGAGTGGTGTTCTATAGTTTTTATATATTTTGACTGCAGACGACAGTCTGGCTCCTAACTTTTTAATCTGGCTCATAGATTTAAAAAAAAAAAATTGTCAAGCCCTGGTATAAAATATGAGTCACACACAGTGCTGAGGTTCACGTAGTTGAGCCATTTTTTGCTACTGCGCATGCACAAAATTCCCTAGAAACCCGCAGGGCGCATGCGTTATGAAGTGTGTACACACAAAGCCGCAGTTGTGATTGAGCAGCGTGGTGTCGGGAATGTATTGGGTGTTCTTGGTCAGTGACTGGGAGGTGACTATTCAGGCGCAGTGAGATGGCCGCATTATGGGAGTGTCGCAGGCGTGTCACTGACAGTGGCTGTGTACACAGACGCGTCATCGGTCTCATCGGAGGTCGTACTCTGACACAGGATCTGAACTTAGCGTAGGGCTGGTGCAAATGTTAGTGCAACCGATGGCGGAATCTAAAGATGTACCAGGCGGTATTACAGCATCTACAGATGCTCAAAAGTGGGCGTCTCAGTCCCTGTACTTTCATAAGCAGGGATGCACCAGGGAAAGTTTTAGTGGCATTTATATGTGACCAGGAAAAGCCACAGACATGGATGTAGCTACGCCAGACTCAGGCCCATTGTGTTACTGCAAGAATAAGATTAACCTGGTATAATTGTCAGTATGTAAATGTTACTGATGGATACTGCTTTATATATCCACTTTGCAGAGGAAACTCAGCTACCTGGAGCGTACGGTGGAGGAGATGAGGAGATTATAGGTAAGAAAATAGGAATATACACAGTAGCACAATTCATTATTAGAAAGGAAGAAACTGGTTATTATAACTGGTAAGTGCTTTATATAGGCAGGGCTATTTTCCTGGAAAAATAGGTTGAGGAACTGTGGGTGGAGCTACTGGAGTGGAACTACAGAAAAACAATTTTATATATATATATATATATATATATATATATATATATATTAGGGGTGAGCGGGTTCGGATTTCTGAAATCCGAACCCCCCCGAGCCCCCCCGATCCGAGTCCGATCCGAATCAGGCTCGACTTTTCCCGCCTGACTCGGATCTGAAATCGAGGCAAAACGTCATCATCCCGCCTTCCGAGTCTCGCGGGTTTTGGATCCTATATAAGGTACCCGCGTCGGCGCCATTTTCTCACTCGGCTGTGGACAGTGAAGAGGGAGGGTGGGAGTTAGGGCTGTGTAGTGTAGTGTAGTGTAGTGCTGCTGTTGTCCACTACTTCAAAGTCCATAGGGGCTGGCTGTGTTGTGCTGTGCTGCTGTTGTTAATAGGGGCTGTGTCCACTACTTCAAAGTCCATAGGGGCTGGCTGGACTGTGTTGTGCAGTCAGTTCTCCATAGGGGCTGTGTCCACTCCAAAGTCCTGTGCAGTGTCCCAGTCCTAAAGGAGTGCTGTAGTGTTGTCCAGGGGGTGCTCTGTCCATCAGGGGTGCTCCCCCCAAGTGCTAAAAAAATAATATATTTTCTGTGTTTGTGAATTGTGTGCGCAGTAGCCGCACGTGCATCAACAAAGTAGTGCCAAGCGTGCGCCTGTGTCATAAGTAAAGGGCCGGCTGGCTTGACCGTTAAAGGGTGCTGTAACCCCCGAAAGTACACTCCAGTCCAAACCAAAAAAAAATTATTTTCTGTGTTTGTGAATTGTGTGCGCAGTAGCCGCACGTGCATCAACAAAGTAGTGCCAAGCGTGCGCCTGTGTCATAAGTAAAGGGCCGGCTGGCTTGACCGTTAAGGGTGCTGTAACCCCCGAAAGTACACTCCAGTCCAAACCAAAAAAAAATTATTTTCTGTGTTTGTGAATTGTGTGCGCAGTAGCCGCACGTGCATCAACAAAGTAGTGCCAAGCGTGCGCCTGTGTCATAAGTAAAGGGCCGGCTGGCTTGACCGTTAAGGGTGCTGTAACCCCCGAAAGTACACTCCAGTCCAAACCAAAAAAAAAATTATTTTCTGTGTTTGTGAATTGTGTGCGCAGTAGCCGCACGTGCATCAACAAAGTAGTGCCAAGCGTGCGCCTGTGTCATAAGTAAAGGGCCGGCTGGCTTGACCGTTAAGGGTGCTGTAACCCCCGAAAGAACACTCCAGTCCAAACCTAAAAAAAAATTATTTTCTGTGTTTGTGAATTGTGTGCGCAGTAGCCGCACGTGCATCAACAAAGTAGTGCCAAGCGTGCGCCTGTGTCATAAGTAAAGGGCCGGCTGGCTTGACCGTTAAAGGGTGCTGTAACCCCCGAAAGTACACTCCAGTCCAAACCCAAAAAAAATTATTTTCTGTGTTTGTGAATTGTGTGCGCAGTAGCCGCACGTGCATCAACAAAGTAGTGCCAAGCGTGCGCCTGTGTCATAAGTAAAGGGCCGGCTGGCTTGACCGTTAAGGGTGCTGTAACCCCCGAAAGTACACTCCAGTCCAAACCTAAAAAAAAATTATTTTCTGTGTTTGTGAATTGTGTGCGCAGTAGCCGCACGTGCATCAACAAAGTAGTGCCAAGCGTGCGCCTGTGTCATAAGTAAAGGGCCGGCTGGCTTGACCGTTAAAGGGTGCTGTAACCCCCGAAAGTACACTCCAGTCCAAACCAAAAAAAAATTATTTTCTGTGTTTGTGAATTGTGTGCGCAGTAGCCGCACGTGCATCAACAAAGTAGTGCCAAGCGTGCGCCTGTGTCATAAGTAAAGGGCCGGCTGGCTTGACCGTTAAGGGTGCTGTAACCCCCGAAAGTACACTCCAGTCCAAACCTAAAAAAAAATTATTTTCTGTGTTTGTGAATTGTGTGCGCAGTAGCCGCACGTGCATCAACAAAGTAGTGCCAAGCGTGCGCCTGTGTCATAAGTAAAGGGCCGGCTGGCTTGACCGTTAAGGGTGCTGTAACCCCCGAAAGTACACTCCAGTCCAAACCTAAAAAAAAATTATTTTCTGTGTTTGTGAATTGTGTGCGCAGTAGCCGCACGTGCATCAACAAAGTAGTGCCAAGCGTGCGCCTGTGTCATAAGTAAAGGGCCGGCTGGCTTGACCGTTAAAGGGTGCTGTAACCCCCGAAAGTACACTCCAGTCCAAACCAAAAAAAAATTATTTTCTGTGTTTGTGAATTGTGTGCGCAGTAGCCGCACGTGCATCAACAAAGTAGTGCCAAGCGTGCGCCTGTGTCATAAGTAAAGGGCCGGCTGGCTTGACCGTTAAGGGTGCTGTAACCCCCGAAAGTACACTCCAGTCCAAACCAAAAAAAAAATTATTTTCTGTGTTTGTGAATTGTGTGCGCAGTAGCCGCACGTGCATCAACAAAGTAGTGCCAAGCGTGCGCCTGTGTCATAAGTAAAGGGCCGGCTGGCTTGACCGTTAAAGGGTTCTGTAACCCCCAAAGTACACTCCAAACAAAAAAAATATATATTTTCTGTGTTTGTGACTTGTGTGCACTGTGGCTGCACGTGCATCAACAAAGGAGCAGCGCCAAGCGTGCGCCTGTGTCCCATAAGTAAAGAGCCGGTTGGCTCATTTCTTAAAGGGTGGTGTAACCCACAAAGTGCACTACTCTCCAGCAAAAATAAAAAAATATTTTCTGTGTTTGTGTGCGCTTTAGCCGCACGTATATATATCAATATAACATAAATGGAGGACCAAACTTTCTCCGATAAAAATAAAATAGGGAAAGATCAAGAACCACTTCCTCCTAGTGCTGTTGCTGCTGCTGGGAGTTGTTCATCATCCCAGAGAGGAAGTAGGAACATCACTACTTTTACTAAACAATTGACCCTCCAACAGTCCCTAGCGATGAGGATGAAGTACGACAGCAGTCATCCTGAAGCAAAACGTATAACTGAGGCCTTGACTGCTATGTTGGTGTTAGACGTGCGTCCGGTATCCGACATTAGTGCAGTGGGATTTAGACAATTGATGGAGGTAGTGTGTCCTCGGTTCCAAATCCCGTCTAGATTCCACCTGCATCCTCAAAGCAGCAGCGACAAGCGTGCGTCTGTCTGTTAAAGGGTGGTGACACCCTCAAAGTGTGCTACACAAACAATAAAAATATTCTTCTTCTTTTTTCTGTCTTTGTGAATTGTGTGGGCTGTAGCCGCACCTGCATCCTTAAAGCAGCAGCGACAAGCGTGCGTCTGTCTGTTAAAGGGTGGTGACACCCTCAAAGTGTGCTACACAAACAATTAAAATATTGTTCTTTTTTCTGTCTTTGTGAATTGTGTGGGCTGTAGCCGCACCTGCATCCTTAAAGCAGCAGCGACAAGCGTGCGTCTGTCTGTTAAAGGGTGGTGACACCCTCAAAGTGTGCTACACAAACAATTCAAATATTGTTCTTTTTTTTTTGGTCTTTGTGAAATGTGTGGGCTGTAGCCGCACCTGCATCCTTAAAGCAGCAGCGACAAGCGTGCGTCTGTCTGTTATAGGGTGGTGACACCCTCAAAGTGTGCTACACAAACAATAAAAATATTCTTCTTCTTTTTTCTGTCTATGTGAATTGTGTGGGCTGTTGCCGCACCTGTATCCTTAAAGCAGCAGCGACAAGCGTGCGTCTGTCTGTTAAAGGGTGGTGACACCCTCAAAGTGTGCTACACAAACAATAAAAATATTCTTCTTTTTTCTGTCTATGTGAATTGTGTGGGCTGTAGCCACACCTGCATCCTTAAAGCAGCAGCGACAAGCGTGCGTCTGTCTGTTAAAGGGTGGTGACACCCTCAAAGTGTGCTACACAAACAATAAAAATATTCTTCTTCTTTTTTCTGTCTATGTGAATTGTGTGGGCTGTAGCCGCACCTGCATCCTTAAAGCAGCAGCGACAAGCGTGCGTCTGTCTGTTAAAGGGTGGTGACACCTCAAAGTGTTCTACACAAACAATTAAAATATTGTTCTTTTTTTTTCGGTCTTTGTGAAATGTGTGGGCTCTAGCCGCACCTGCATCCTTAAAGCAGCAGCGACAAGCGTGCGTCTGTCTGTTAAAGGGTGGTGTAACTCTCAAAGTGCTCCAAAAAATAAAAAACTATTTTTTAATGTGTTTGTGACTTGTGTGGGCTGTAGCCGCACTTGCATCCTCAAAGCAGCAGCGACAAGCGTGCGTCTGTCTGTTAAAGGGTGGTGACACCCTCAAAGTGTGCTACACAAACAATAAAAATATTCTTCTTCTTTTTTCTGTATTTGTGAATTGTGTGGGCTGTAACCGCACCTGCATCCTTAAAGCAGCAGCGACAAGCGTGCGTCTGTCTGTTAAAGGGTGGTGACACCCTCAAAGTGTGCTACACAAACAATTAAAATATTGTTCTTTTTTTTCGGTCTTTGTGAAATGTGTGGGCTGTAGCCGCACCTGCATCCTTAAAGCAGCAGCGACAAGCGTGCGTCTGTCTGTTAAAGGGTGGTGACACCCTCAAAGTGTGCTACACAAACAATAAAAATATTCTTCTTCTTTTTTCTGTCTTTGTGAATTGTGTGGGCTGTAGCCGCACTTGCATCCTCAAAGCAGCAGCGACAAGCGTGCGTCTGTCTGTTAAAGGATTACATCGGTGACAGCATCCAAGTAGGCATGTCAGACAGTCCGTACCTGTACTGGCAGGAAAAAGAAGCAATTTGGAGGTCCCTGTACAAACTGGCTCTATTTTACCTGAGTTGCCCCCCCTCCAGTGTGTACTCCGAAAGAGTGTTTAGTGCAGCCGGGAACCTTGTCAGCGAAAGGCGTAGGAGGTTGCTTCCACAAAATGTGGAGAAGATGATGTTCATAAAATGAATTATCAACTCTTCCAGGGAGACCAGCCTCCAGAACATACAGAGGGACCTGTGGTTCCAGCAGGGACGAATTAATACTCTGTGAGGATGAGGATGTACACACTGAAGAGGGTGAGGAATCGGTGGATGAGGAGGATGAGGATGACATCTTGCCTCCGTAGAGCCAGTTTGTGCAGGGACAGATAAATTGCCAGCTTGTTTTGTGGGGGCCCAAACGAACCAATCATTTCAGCCACAGTTGTGTGGCAGACCCTGGCACTGAAATGATTGGTTTGTTAAAGTGTGCATGTCCTGTTTATACAACATAAGGGTGGGTGGGAGGGCCCAAGGACAATTCCATCTTGCACCTCTTTTTTTTCTTTGCATTATGTACAGTTTGGGGCCTAGTTTTTCAATGCCATCCTGTCTGCCACTGCAGTTTCACGCCTAGATGGGTCACGTGTTTGTGCCGCCCACTCGTGTCGCTTAGCATAGTCATCCAGCTACCTCGGTGCAACCTTTTGGACATAAAAACACTATTGTGAGGTGTGAGGTATTCAGAATAGACTGGAAATGAGTGGAAATTAAGGTTATTGAGGTTAATAATAGCATAGGAGCAGAAAAACCTACAAATTCTGTGATTTTAGCTGTTTTTATGATTTTTTTCAAAAAAATACAGATCCAAAACACAAAACCCAGAACCCAAAACACGGAAGGGTGGTTTTGGCAAAACCAATCCAGATCCAAAACACGAAGAAAGATCCAGATCCAAAACCAAAACACAAAACACGAAAAGTGGCCGGTGCACACCCCTAATACATATATATACACAGTGGTGTAACTAGGGTATTTGGAGCCCAGGGCAAATTGAAAAATGGAGCCCCCACCCTTATGTGCGCCCGCGCGGCAAAAAATGGCGGTGGTCACAAGGGATGTGGCCACTGAAAAATGGGGCATGTCAAAATGACACACCTTTCTCATCCCTCTGGGAACGTTCCTTTCCATTCCATATGCACCTTAATGTAGTGCCCCTTATACAGTCCTCCCTATGCAGTGCCGCCAGTAGTGATCCCCCTTATGCAGGCCCCCAGTAGTGCCCCTTATACGGTGCCCCCAGTAGTAGTCCTCCTTATGCAGACCCCCAGTAGTGATCCCCCTATGCAGTACCCCTTATACAGTGCCCCCTGTAGTGGTCCTCCCTATTCAGTGCCCCAGTAGTGGTCCTCTCTGTGCAGTGCCCCCCAGTAGTAAATCCCTTATATAGTGCCCCCAGTAGTAGTCCTCCTATGCAGTGCCCCTAGTAGTGGTCCTCCCTATGCAGTGCCTCTTATATAGTGCCCCCAGCAGTGGTCCCCCCTATGCAGCGCCCCAAGTAGTGGTCCGCTGATGCAGTGCCCCCAGTAGTAGTCACCCCCAGTAGTGGTCCCCCGATACAGTGCCCCCAGTACTGTCCCCCCGATGCAGTGCCCCTTATATAGTGCCCCCAGTAGTAGTCCCCCCTATGCAGTGCCCCCAGTAGTGGTCTCCCTTATGCAGTGCCCCCAGTAGTGCCCTTTATATAGTGCCCCCAGTAGTAGTCTCCCCCTATGCAGTGCCCCAAGTAGTGGTCCGCTGATGCAGTGCCCCCAGTAGTAGTCCCCCCCCAGTAGTGGGCCCCCCAATACAGTGCCCCCAGTAGTGGTCTCCCCTATGCAGTGCCCCCAGTAGTGCATTTTATATAGTGCCCCCAGTAGTAGTCTCCCCCCTATGCAGTGCCCCAAGTAGTGGTCCGCTGATGCAGTGACCCCAGCAGTAGTCCCCCCCCAGTACAGTGCCACCAGTAGTAGTCCACCCCGATGCAGTGCCTCCAGTAGTGTTTCCCCCCCCCCAGCAGTGCAGACAAAGACACACGTAAAAGAAAAAAAACACTTACCTGAATCCCCGCTCTGGCTCCTGCTCTCGCTGCCATCTGCACCTCCGTCCTACCAGGCCGGCACGTTCTGCATTACGGGAGAAATGTCATAACATCTCACCCATCACCCACTGCAGGAGCCGGAAGATGGAGCTCATGAGTGAGCTCCAGCCCGGCTCCGGCAGTGGGCGCAGCAGTCAATGAGAGTATGTCTGACTCTCATTGGCTGCTAATTAAAACAAACACACAGCTGCCAGCGCCGCTGGCTGTGTGTTTGTTACTGTGTAGTGCTGACCGACTCCATCCAGTCAGCACTATACTGACCACAATGTCCTGGACCACGGCCGGCGGTGCCCCCGCGCTGCGGGTCCGATGGATATACATATGTCACACATACCTTACACACAAATACATATGTCACACATACATTACACTTACCTTGCAGCAGCTGCGGGGACGGGACCTGGCAGGCTGGCACCATGTCATTAGGCTCCTCCCCTAGCAGCAAAGTGCCACGATTCGAGGGTCAATCGAGAGGGAGCGGAGCCAAATGACACAATTCTAATAGAATAATTAACATATTGGCTCCGCCTCCTCCTTAACCCGCGTATTGTTGCATTTTGCCGTGAGGGGGTGGGGCTTAATAACATGGTGTCTGCTCTCAAGGCTGTCAGGGGGGTTTCTGTGTACTCAGAACCCCCCCCTGCATGTGCTACTGACTCCCGGGAAGCTCATAGGCTATCATTGGGCACGCCATCTATAGTTAGTATTGCCCATTGGGTCCAAGCTCCAGAAAGTAACACATTCCAGAGCTTGGTACATATGGGGAATGCGTGCAGAACTTTGTAAATGACAGTTTTCGGATTTTAGCCCCATCCCACCCTGTGTGTGGTGGGAGGACAGATCAAGGTTTATATGGCTGAAGTAGTCTCCTTCAGAATTATTATCAGTGTGTGTTTGTTCTGTCTCCTGTATATTACAGTGTTCCTAAACAATTAGGACCTACAAGGTTATAATAATATACATAAATATATCTGATAGCATAATACAAGTCTGTGTATATAATATAACTTGTGCCTGCTAATCGTGCCCTTTAGCCTAGAAGCCCAGACCTGCACCGTTAAAGGGCAGCAGGCATCACTCTGCTTCACATCAGATATCTGCGTTCGCTTCTGAAAGGGTTTTAGTTGCTTCCACAAACCACTGTAATGAGGGAAATGCTTGTTCTGAGCTGTACATATCCCTGTCTCCCTCTAACCCACAAAGATAACAGTCAGTGATGTTTCTATATTGCAGGGAGGACGCTGAGCTGCCTTATTTTTTAGTATCTTCCCATAGAACAATAATGATTCCGAAATTGTTTGTAAACCAAGTACAGTATATCAAAATAGTCTCTTCATGTGTCTGTAATAACGTTTTCTACAGAATCTTTAGATTAGACCACATGTCCTCAAACTCGGGGCCTGATTCAGAGCCGGACGCTCTGATAGAGCCAAAATCACTCCCACTGACATAACTAGTGATGTCAGTGGGGCCGGACCCAGATGGTAGGCGTTCCCATGGGAACGCCTCCGTCTGGCAGCCACGCCCCCGGCACGCCCACCAAAGGGGGCGTGCTGTCAATCAACATCGACAGCACGCCCCCGTTGGTGCGATACCCCGTCGCTAGCCGGGTCTCGCGCATGCGCACGACGGAGCTTCCTCCGTCGTGCGCATGCACATTTGGGTACCATCGACCCGCTTGCGAGTGTCCTGCGCTCACGAGCGGGTCTGAATGAGACCCTCGGTCCTCAGGACCACAAACAGTTTCCTCACAGAATCACAAGTGAAATTATTAGCTCCACCTGTGGATCTTTTATAATGTGTCAGTAATTAATGAATACACCTGTGCACCAGTTAGGTGACCTGCAAAACGTGAACTATGTGGGGTCCTGAGGACCGAGGCCCTGATTCAGAGCCAGACCCTCTGACAGAGTGCTCGCTCTGAATCAGGGTTGTCCTTCCTGTTTTTAGAGCGGCCTCCTCGCCGCTCGCATAGCTGTGGGTAACCACCCACTGCTATAGCGAGCGGCCAAAAAGATGGTCGCGATGGTCAAGACCATTGCGACCATCGGGCTTGCGACGAGACCCTTGTGGTAGGGTCTCATCTGCCGCAAGCCCTGGTGCTTTCGGCTCTATTAGAGCCGCGAGAACTCCCACTGACATAACTTGTGATGTCAGTGGGGCCGGCCCCAGACGGTAGGCGTTCCCATGGGAACGCCTCCGTCTGGGCAGTCACGCCCCCGGCACGCCCACCAAAGGGGGCGTGCTGTTACTCACCATCGACAGCATGCCCCCTTTGTAGCGAGACCCATAGCGTCGGCTTGCCCGTCGCTCTCCGGGTCTCGCACATGCACACTGGGCTAACATCGACCCGCTTGCGAGCGCTCAGCACTCGCGAGCGGGTCTGAATTAGGCCCCGAGTTTGAGAACCACTGGATTAGCCTAAATCTGCGCACATACAAAGTGATGCACACCGTGCCGTATAATCTGTTTCCCCAGTGTTTTCAGATTACAGTTTTTAATAATTAAAAATACCCAAAATGGCCAGGGACACGATCGGTCTACCCCATATTCCTTGTGCCTCTTCCACCCTACCAGAAATGGGGCTGGCTGGGGATACAGAAGGAGGGCTGGCTGGGTAAAAAGAAAGGGGCTGGCAGGGGAGACAGAAAGGGGACTGGCAGGGGAGACAGATGGGGGACAGGCTGGGGAGACAGAAGAGGGGCTGGATTTTTAGACAGAAGGTGTATTGGCAGGGTACATAGAAGGGGGGCTGGCTGGGGAGACAGAAGGGGGGCTGGCTGGGGAGACAGAAGAGGGTCTGGCTGGGGAGACAGAAGGGGGACTGGCTGGGGAGACAAAAATGGGGTTAACTGGGGAGACACAAGGGGGCTGGCCTGAACTGGAGAGACACTGTAGGGCTGGAGTTGCAGAAACACAGGGGGAAGCTGCCTATTTTGTCATTCCTGGACCCCAGAATCTCTGCTGGCACCCCTGCGTATGCCCACAATGTATAAACTTTGTATTTCTGCTCAAATCAAAATGGGAACAGGAAATGGGGATTCTCAGTATCAGTAACAGGAGTACAATTAGAAAAAACAACCTTAATCTCCAATATCAGCCCATATCAAAAAGAATAGTTACAAACTGTACTATAGATGGCATCTTGTCCCCTCCAGAATCTATGTCTTTTTTCTTGTAGGCGCCAGAATTATATGTATGGTACCTTCACCCCAGTGGCATATCTATCTTGGGTGCAGGAGCCTATGGCAGACCCTGCATCCAGGGCAGACCACTGTACCTAACACGCAGTGAGCCAGCTCCCTATGCTGCTCGCGTGACACCATCTTGTCGGTAATGTATTCAGAAAGACGGCACTGTGCAGGAGCTAACAAAGACTCGGGCACTGTGCCAGAGTCTTTGCTCTCATCTACACATGCACCATCCTTCTGAATTTATCACTGGAAAGATAGAAGCAGAGGAAGCCTGCGCACCGTGCAGGGGGCACATGTCACAACGTATGGAGAGGAGAGCTGCTTGATTGAGGGGGGGGGAGGAGCACACTGCACCCCTACACACAACACACACCTACACAATGGACAATTAATAAGTTAATGTTTTAAAAAAAAAGTTTTGGGGAGTTGTGAGTGCATGTGGTTAGGTATGTGGTTAGGTATGGGGTGGTTAGTTAGGTATAAGATGCACATGTGGGAATTTTGGAGCACATGTGGGATGGGAGGGCATGTGGGGCCATTTTAAGGCACGTGAGTGATAGTGCATATGGGGGCATTTTGTTGCAAATAAGGGGCTCTGGGCCTGATTCAGACCCGCTCACGAGTGCTGAGTGCTCGCAAGCGGGTTGATGTTGGCCCAGTGCGCATGCGCATGACGGAGGCGGCTCCGTCGTGCGCATGCGCGAGACCCGGATAGCGACGGGCAAGCCGTCGCTCTGGGTCTCGCTACAAAAGGGGCGTGCTGTTGATGTTGAGTGACAGAACGCCACCTTTGGTGGGCGGGCCGGGGGCGTGGCTGCCCAGACGGAGGCATTCCCATGGGAACGCCTACCGTCTAGGGCCGGCCCCAATGACATCACAAGTGATGTCAGTGGGTGGGCTTCTTGCTCTGTAAACTCCCGTTTGTAGTTTGTAGTTCATCGTCCATATCAGACTGTCCAACATAATGATAAATGATTTTTCGTTCATTGTTGTAAAAATCGTTCATTACACTTCAAAAATCGTTCACTTTTTCAAGGGAAAATCTGACAGAAAATCTGACACATAATCTGACAGAAAATCGTTGGTTACAAAATCGTTATGTGTGTATGCACCTTTAAAGATAAATAGGCCACTGATGCTCCTTTTGCTGTAGTATGATTGTGTGCAACCCATTCTGCAAAGTGCTATAATCATAGTTGGCGTGCTTTACCTTCATAAGCATGCGTTATTCATATATTTATCTTGGTCGATGATACTGAGCATGGGCGCTGACTGGTCTGGGAATCGTTGCTGGTTATCCCCAGGCGTACTTTCCAATGGTTCTCCAAAATAAAATAAGCAGAGTATAGTGACAATTGATCCAGGGAATTTACCAGCCTATGGGGTCTATTTACTAAGCAGTGTTAGGAGACAAAGTGAAATGAGATAAGGTGCCAGCCATTCAGCTCCTAACTGCCATCTCACAGGCTGTGTTTGAAAAATGTCAGTTGGGAGCTGATTGGCTGGCACCTTTTCTCCTTTCACTTTGTCTCCTAACACTGCTTAGTAAATAGACCCCTATGTGACTAAACTGGCAACTGTCACACTGTGGGGTTTGATTTGCTTTACTCTGAATCAACACTATTAGAATTTATAAAAGGTTGAACTTAATGGACTTTCCAGACTTACTATAATCATACTAATTCTATGTTGTCCAATTGCCTAGTGGTCTATAATGGTAACTGAAAATGATGTACATATAGGGGCAGATTCAATTAACCACTGTCCGCTACCCAGCACGGTAAGCCCAAAGGGTGCATTATTCCCTACAGCCTCCGGAGCTGCAAGGATATATCTGAGTTAAGTGTATCCTCTAGGGCTTAGCAGCCATTAATTCCAAATCTCCAGGTACTTAACTCGGGAGCTATGAGTTAAGGTGTGTCAGCCGTGGGCTTACTGCATTTGGAAATTGGCAGTTAATTGAATAGCTCCAGGCATTAACCCCGGGAGCTGTAGCCATGTGGTAAGTCCCACGTTAATTGAATCTGCCCCTTACTGTTTTTATTCATATGGGATGTTGTAGAGTTTGGTGCCACATATCAATGGTTTTCATCTCTAATCCTCAAGTACCTAAACAGGTCATGTTTTCAGTATTTCCAGTGCATAAATAAAGAATCCTGGAAACATGACCTATTGGGGGTACTTGAGGAATGAAGTTGAAAAAACTGGCATATATTACTGCAGGAAAGAAAAGAGAGATGTTAGCATAAAAAAACAGCTTTGTGGTATAAAATTGTATGTCCATGTTTAGTAGGTCCACTTAACTAGAAGCACCAATCATTGGCAAATGCAGGATTTCCAGAGGGGGGTTTCCAAATGCTTGATTTTAGTACATGTGTGGCCAGTCCATGAAGAGGACATAGGGCCTGATTCAGAGACGGACGCAAGTGGACGTTCGCTCGTTCGGCGTACGAGCGAGAAAATGTAAATTCAAGCGCTCGCTCGTAAATTCGCTCGTAGCTAATCTTCCGCCCCAAAGTCTCCCAACCCCTCCTCTAGCTAACGAACGATCAAAATAGCGACCGTCCATCTCCTATTTTGGTTGCAGGGAACGCTCGCACAAGTCCAAACCGGAAGTGGGCCTGTCATTTATCGTTTGCATGCTATTTCATTCTGCCCACATACTGGAATCGATTCCTAGCAATCAGTATATTAATTAGCTTAATCGTTATTCACATCTTTGCAATCCGTTTTTTTTTACAATGTCAATAAACTTTATTATTGTTCGTGTGTGTCATTCCTTCCCCTGAATACGTTCGTTTGTACCAAGGGGATGGTTTTTCAAAATTCAAAGTTGTTTTGAATGCTACTATTGTTTTGCGTAAGTTGCTTTGCAGATTTTGCATCTTTATTAATAATATTTAAAATAGGCTAACGCATGTCACTGCCTCAAGCCTATAATAATTCACATTATATTTGTGAGGGTGTAGGTCACATGTCTCATACAATAACCAATCCAATGTGTTCTGTTATATTTCAAAGTACATTAGCCAATCATAATTTTTCTGGGCCCTTTATTAAAACTGTTTTTTTGGTAAAAAATCATTGCCATCATGAGAGCCGCAGCCTTTACAAGACGAGAACTCCTGGTCCTCACAGATGTGATGGAACGGAGGATCACAGTTCTTCAGGCCCCCATCACAAACCAACGCAAGCGGCTCGCCTATGCGGAGGTGATGCGCCGCCTGCGATCTTTGGGCTACCGCCGCAATATCGGGCAGCTGGAAAGGCGGTGGTCTGATCTCCACCGCAGGTCCCCCCACCTTTTGGCGAATTTGCGTGTTGAAATTTGCGACAGAAAGTTTTTGTTTTTAAATGTAAGCCTCCCTGCGTGTGCATGTTTTCCATCTATCCCTGTTTATTTTGTACATCCCTGCGTGTGCATGTTTTCCATCTATCCCTGTTTTTTTGGGGGGAACATACCTGCGTGTGCATGTTTTTTTTTTTTGCTATTAAAATTTTGACTGTGTAAATTGATTAAAAAAAACAAAAATAAAAAAATAACATTTTTTAACCATCATTTAGGGGCTGAGTGCAGAGTACGACGTAGAATCAGACAACGTCGTCGCCCTCGTCCCCTATCCCCCACTCCCACCCAATCCTCCTCTCCCCAACCTTCACCAAATTCCCCCTCCACCCCAGACCGCCCAGTGCCTGAGGCCCATCCCTGTCCTATTATTCCATCCCTCCCAACTCACCCTCCCCTCCCCCCCTCTCTTTTCATCACCCTCCCCTCCCTCTCTTTTCATCACCCTCCCCCCCCTCTCTTTTCCTCCCCCTCCACCCAGAGTCAAATATCCCCTCCTCAATCGGACCAGCACTGGCCCACCTCTGAGGAGGACGATGTGGTGCCTACAGGACCAGGCATCAATATGACCGGTATGTTTGCCTTTTTAACTATGTTTTTTTTTTGGCTTTTTGGTTGATGTTGTCCTTTTGCCTGTGCATTTCCAATTTGTTAAGTATTTGTAATGTTTTGGATATATAGCTTGGCAAAACAATGTCTAGGATGTTTTCCCCTTACACATATCACACATGTCCAAACACTCATACTTGTGTCGATCTATTTTACTGTACCAACAAATGTATTGTTTTTGCCTACTTCTGCTTTTTAATTTTTGTTTTTTTATGTCTAATTTTTAAATTTAGTATTTAAATAATGCTTGTGTTTGCCATTACTTTTTTTGGGGGACAAATTTAGATCTTTGTTGAAACTATAGTCTGATTTGTAAGTTGTTTGGTAACATATAAATTAAGGTCTCAGTTTAGTAATCCCTTTTTTTTTAAAAAAACCACAGAGGACCAGAGGCGTTTGCAAACAATGCTTGAGGGATTGCAAACCTTGAGGGCCCATCTCGTCGGGATGCTGGTGGTCGTTGATCACATGGTGGCGGTCCTGCGGCACAAATTTTTTTATTTTTTTGAACCCCCTTAAAATGTTGGGACCAATAAAATATATTTTGATTTATTAAAGTCTCATTCCTTGTCTGTAAATATTAGATTCTTTAACCTTACATAAGTCGACTATTGGAGCATGTTTTTTTAAGTAATGTAAATGTGTTTGTAGAAAGCTCAAGTAAGTATGTAAGCTGGCAACATTAAACACCTAACAATACCAATAGGTTTGTCGAATTACCAGAGTTTTTTTTTATTTTGGGGTGGGTAATGTAAATTTTCTCTAAAACCTGCTTAGCCCTAGATTAGAAAACATCCTGATTCACCATAATACCTTTGGTGTTTGTTTTAGCCACAAAGCATGGTAAAATACTTTACAATTTAACACATTACAGGATTAGCCATTAAGCAAGTTTGCCTTTTTTGGACCAGGTTACACTTGCTTGTAATTTACCAAGGAAAAGTCTTTAAAAGGTTATCCAAAAATGTAATCCACACAAAAAAAATAAACAAAGTGAATTTTGTCAAGCAATTAACACAGTGAAAACACAATCCAAAAAACAACCAACACCAAAAATAACAAAACAACAACAACAACAATCAAGAACTGTTTGAAGAAGTAGCAGGCCAACATGAATCACCAAATGAGGCGAAGAAATAATTGTTCCAGAAGTTAGAGCCAAAGTGGACACATGAAGACATTTTTTGGGATCAGGTAGTAGGCATCATTTGTTCAGGTAATTTAATGGAATAAAAGACACCCAAAAAAAAAAGAAAAAAAAATTACAATTGGTCATTGAAATCTTACATGTCTATATTGTGTAAATTAACTACATTATTAACAAAAATTACCTAAAATATCTGGCCACCACATCATCGCGTATGGCCCCCCCACATACTGACCTCCAACCAACCTCGGGGGGGCCAGCCTCAGGCAAGGTATCCTCTGGCTGCATTGGGACACCACTCCTTATGGCGATGTTGTGAAATATCCCACACAGGACCACAATTTTCGAAACCATATCCGGCAAATACATGAGCTCGCCACCAGAGCGGTGCAGTCATCTGAATCGGCCTTCTAAAAGGCCGATACAGCACTCCACCACCTGCCTGGTAGCTGTAAGTGCGGAATTATACTCACTTTGTGGCCCTGGCGTTGGTGCCAAATAAGGAGTGAGCAGCCAGGGCGTGCAAGGGTAACCACTGTCTCCTGTGAAAAAAAAACACATCAGGACCATTGTGTAACAAGCTTTGCATTGGTTGCCACAGAAGGTGTCAACTTACCCAGAAGCCACGCATCACCAGCTTGTAGGTTGTCTAATTTGTGCCAAATCCCTGATTGCTGGATGACAAAGGAATCATGTGCACTCCCGGGGAATTTGGCATTCAGGGACAGGATCTGGAGGGAGGCATCACATACTACCATTACATTCAGTGAATGAAAGTGTTTTCGGTTCCTAAAAATAGCCTCCAGCCTTGCTGGAGGCTGAAGTGGTATGTGAGTGCCATCCACAACCCCTATGATGTGTGGGAGGCCAGCTATTTGGTAAAAATTGGCCTTCACCACACTAAGGGAACCCATATCCAATGGCATTGTAATAAAATGATGGAGGTGTTTAAAACTGGCCTCCATCACTGCCCTCAGGATCCTTGAAAAGGAGGATTGGGAGATTCCGGCAACTATTCCCACAGTGGTTTCAAAGGATCCTGAGGCACAGAAATGTAACACCGACATTAATTGCGTAAGTGGTGGTATTGCTGTAGGACTGACAATTTGCCGTTCAAGATCACTCTCTATTAATGAGAGAGTGTCTAGGATGATTTGTGGAGGAAGACGGTATCGTCTTAAGACCTCATCATCTGGCATTCCAAAAAGGGTGACACATGTTCTATATATCTGGGGCCTTGCACGCCTACGAGGCCTACGCCTGGGACGAAGTTGAGGTTGGTCGGGTTCTGGAACCAGGGCCAATATAATTCGACCAACATCAACCTGAAATGGTAAGCCAGGTAGTTATTTGTTTAGACAAATGTGTACAGAAAAATATACTTATCTTTTCTAAGAATTCCAAAGATGCTTACAGGCCTTGGACGGGTCATGTGCTGAACCACCTACATTTAAAAAGTAGAAATTATATTTAAGATTAATTTAATAAACTATAATTGTAAACACATTTCTGGGGTGAAAAATAGAGAAGGGAGGACACATTTTTTGAGAAAATCTTACGCCACATTTCCAGGGGTATTCTATATGGGAGCGTTAACATGTTTTGGGCATTATTTTTGGAGGTAAGACGTCATTATGATAAATACTCCGATATTAAACGTTAACTTCGACAGTGAAGTTAACGTGTCCTATTGGTTTATTTTTCAGCGTTAAGTCTGGTGCGCCCTCCCGCTTTTCCCCGTATTCAATTGTAAAATTAAAAAAAATGGAAACTTGGATATGGTATTGGCGTAAAGTTTCTTGTTTTTCCAAGTTAAAAGGGTAAGAGCACCCCTAAAGTTGGAAAAACATGGTTGAACACTATGGGTACCCCCGCTTTAGCCTTTATTTGAAAGTGTGGGTTTAAAAGACCCGCAGCATGTGTTTTGTTACCCACATTGAAGAAGTGATGCAGAAGAGCACTTAGGTTATTTTTGCACATTTTTTAAGTGGGCCCATCAAATTTGGAGAAACTAAAAATGGGGATTACCATATTTTGATGTCCCTCAATTAATTTGTGTTAACATCAACATTTGGGCACCTGCCACTATAATTATATTCTAAAAAACACCTGCCACATACTTGCAGAATAGCCCTGAACCTATTTCCCTATTGTTAAGAAATTGTATTTAAAAAATAATTTTTGATCACCCTTTTTTTTTTTAAATTTTGGCCTGTCCATTTTTGCTGAACCAAAAAAAAGAGGGACCCAGTGCTTTTTTCACTGACATTCTCAGGGGCGAAGGCTATTTTATAAAAGCCTGCACCCCTAAACCCCAATTCTGCTATTTTTTTGTGCACCTATTCAATGGAAACAACTTATCACCGTATTGGATGAAAGACTTGTTAAAAATGCGATGTCTTTGAGATTGAAGAGGGAGTAAAAGTAAAACCTGTGAAAATTAAGTCAGAATGTCTAAATTAACGCCAAAACTAAGTTAAGGCACCCATATTGAATAGCCATGTTAGTGTTAAGACAAAATTTTAAACTAAAACAAAAAAAATATTAGATCACAAAATAGTATGCTCCTTTTTCAGTTCAAACAAGACACATTAGTTCGCAAAATAGTACGCTCCTTTTACAGTTCAAACAAGACTCATTAGTTCACAAAATAGTACGCTCCTTTTACAGTTCAAACAAGACACATTAGTTCGCAAAATAGTAAGCTCCTTTTACAGTTCAAACAAGACACACTAGTTCGCAAAATAGTACGCTCCTTTTACAGTTCAAACAAGACACATTAGTTCGCAAAATAGTACGTTCATTTTACAGTTCAAACAAGACACATTAGTTTGCAAAATAGTACGCTCCTTTTACAGTTCAAACAAGACACATTAGTTCGCAAAATAGTACGCTTCTTTTACAGTTCAAACAAGACACTTTAGTTTGCAAAATAGTACGCTACTTTTATTGGTTACACATGATTGGCCAAAGAAAATAAACAACATTACTTTGGGAAACAGATGCAAAGACAAACACATCGATTTTGATAAATAATTAAACAAACACTTACCAAAAAAAGACAAATAAACCAAAGTACGAAAACGTCACTGGGGCAAAGCCAAATAAACTAAAAAAATAAAATAAAAATTAAAACACATTTTAAAAAATTTACTCCGAAATTTTAAGGGGGGATTTTAAAATACTTACTGAAAAATGCAAAAGCCAAAAAATTGAAACCAAAAACGAACAGAAAAAAAATAAGCAAAATACCAAAAAAGATCACAACCCAAAAATACGCCTTCTACAACCAAAACAGCCAACAAACCACGACAACGCCAAACCTCCAACAATCAACATGCCACCTCGACTGGAGTCACACCAAGCCATAAATAGTCTTTATTTTCCCGCACAAATTAAGGACGGACAATAGGAGCGCACAATCAATGATGCGTCCGAATAAGGAGAATAGGAGCGCACAATCAATGATGCGGCCGAATAATGCTGACGCATGTATAAAAACGTCACTGAAATCCCAAATTGGTCTGCTGTAGTTGAGTCCAAAATGACTACCGAGCAGCAAGGTACTGGCCAAGAGGCGCCAGGTAAGTATTATTGTCTTTATAATGAAAATTATGGTTCATCAATAATTGAAAAAAAAAATTACAATTATCCCAAAAAATTTCTGTTTTCCAAAAGGTGTGGAGGATGATATGGAAGAGGCTGCTGGGCCTAGTAGGCCTACAAAACCTGGCAAAAAAAAAAGGCAGCCACAATTCACAAGGAAGGAGATGGAGGTTTTGGTACAAATGTGCACTGACACCCTGCCCCAGGCCCGAAGGAATATGGGTGCAAGCCAGAAGTGGAAAATGTTGGAGGACATAGCCAGTGCTGTCAATGGGGTGAGTGAGTTGGAACGTGCAACCCGGGATGTTAAACGACGGTAAGTACAAACTACATTTGATTAAAAAGTGTTTACAGGACAAAATACTGCAGTAATAATGCCAACTTTTTATACAACAGATGGACCGACTTCAAATATCGGCTGAAACAAAAACTTGCAGATAGGGTAGGCATGCAAGGGGGACAGGTGGGGGTCCCACCCCTGTGTCACTTGAGCTCACTGATTTGGAGGAGCTGGCACAGGGGTGTGTGCAGGATGAGGAGGTGTTTGGCGTGTCGAACATGGATACCGACATGCCAGACTTTGCGGCTCCTCATGTTGACCCAGGTAAATGTTGGAATGTTAACAACTCTGAAATGTTTTTGGGAACATATCTAGATTCTAATTTGACTCTTTTCTCTTTTTTCTCACAGAGACACAGGCGGATGAGTCTGCTTCAGAGGTGAGCGTTGGCCGCAGAATTTCTTCTGGCTCTGCAGGGGAGGAAGCAGTAGATCCGGCTGGGGGCCCTGTGGAAGACAGTCCAAGGCCTTCCCCCTCGCAGGCAGTAGTCCTCCTCACTGATCTCAAATTCAAAACGGTTCAACAGACCGAGATTATGCTGAGGCAGGACGCCAATCTGTTACGGGTGGCGGACGCCCTGGAGGCAAATTCTGCGGCCAACGTGCAAATTGCTAATGCCCTGGAGCAGCCCGTTCGCCACTACATGTTGGAGCCGGCCTCCCTTCCTGCCGGAACATCAGGACCCTCCACCTCTGGCACAACAACAGCCATCCCTCCAAATGTGCCTAGCCCTATGCCTAGTCCAGAGGCCACAACATCTGCCTCTGGACAGGCCAGGCGAAGGACATCCCGGACCCATACCAGCTCACTCCCCACCCCGCCCAAACACCCTAAAAGGCGATGACAGCACTGGCTAATTTCCCCACAATCCATTTCTGTGTTTGCCCCATATTCCTTAATGGCCAAAACCTCCCTCTCCTTTCTTGTGAATTGTTTTTTAATAATTTTATTGGTTTGTGTATGAAATGCCACTTTTTTATTTTTGTGGGCAAAAAACCAATTTATGTTTTTTTATGTTTTTTACATTATTTCTGTGAGTAAAAATAATTAAAAAAAAAAATACAAACTGATCAATTCTCTTGTTTATTTCTTTCAAAACTGGTTTAAAGGTAATCCAGACAACAAAATGACAAACAAGACAACGGAAAGAAAAACATTTTTTAAATTCTAAACAATAAAGAGTTTTAAAAAACCAAAACAAAATACGAAACCAAAAAATGGTTTCTTTGGCCATAAAATATTCGCTTCTCAAAAAAACATGCGTACAATATTGTTGAACTACAAACCCCCACAAAAATAAATAACCCCCCCCCAAAAAAATCTGCTAATTGATTGTATTAGGCCGCAATTAGCAGCTGAGTAGTTCACCTGCGTTCGGATTTTAGCAACTAAAAAAAGGCTATTAACGAAACACCTTACAAGCAGATTAACAATTACAAGATGATTGTTTATGTGGCCGCAAATGATACATCGCCACACCATCGATGAGCCCGGAGAAGGCCCAAGAGACCATCGTCATTGCGGTAGACTATACCAGACCACAAGCTGAGCGAGCAGTCTTACTGAAAATTGCATCAGCCAGTGACGTATGACTTGTTCCGTTCACATTGGCCGCTCGCATCAGATAATTTATGTACGCCCAATAAACGCCTCGACACGCCTGCGTTTTCCCATCTCCACCCCCGTCACCACCCCCAAAACGGACAGTTCTGTCAATCGCATTTGACATGTCACTTTCTGTTCGCTGTTCGACGAACGACTGAAAAATGATCGCAATCAGCCGTACGCACATGCGCACTGTTACCCCGACGCATGCGTGGTTGTACAACATCGGATCGCTACGAGTGAACGTCCGCTTACGAGCGGCTCTGAATGAGGGCCATAATCAGCACTTAACCAGCCTTAATATGTGTCATACAAAGTGTATTGTGTGTCATTATTCCAGCATATACAGGAACCAGTGATCACAGGAAGCATTAAACACAGCAGTAGGAACATCCTGCCTGAGCTGAATGTTTGTTTTTTTCCCAATATTTTAGTGTTAGGAAAACAGCATATTGTAATACGAATATATATAAAGTTATCCTCAGCATAATAAAACAAATTGCAGAGAATAATCTAACAAGATAATTATATAATTTGCAGTAAATAAATCTAGATATAGATCTCAGTTGCACACACAAGAAACAATCACATACATAGTTACATATACAGTTAATGGGCTGGTTAAGTGTTGATCAAAAGGGAGGGCCATTATCAAGTACTTCCAAGTTAAACCATGACGTAAGCTGGAAGCATCTCCGTAGAGAATCCTTAAGTGATGGGGATAAAGTATGAATATAAGGCAACCAAGCACCAAAAAACTTTTCAGTGAGGTCTTCCTTATTGGTGGACGTCTCTGTCCAGCCCATTGTAAACAGAAATATAATTCTAGGATGTAATAATGTAAGAATAGGAGGGTTAGATTCAATCCATTGTGAGCGAATGGTTTTTCTTGCAGCTGCAGTCAACTTGGTCAGAAGTAGCTTATTTCCCTTTGTCAATCCCTGTGAGTATGTGTTTGTAGTAGGGGTGTGCACCGGCCACTTTTCGTGTTTTGTGTTTTGGTTTTGGATCTGGATCTTTCTTCGTGTTTTGGATCTGGATTGGTTTTGCCAAAACCACCCTTCCGTGTTTTGGGTTCTGGGTTTTGTGTTTTGGATCTGTATTTTTTTGAAAAAAAGCATAAAAACAGCTAAAATCACAGAATTTGTAGGTTTTTCTGCTCCTATGCTATTATTAACCTCAATAACCTTAATTTCCACTCATTTCCAGTCTATTCTGAATACCTCACACCTCACAATAGTGTTTTTATGTCCAAAAGGTTGCACCGAGGTAGCTGGATGACTATGCTAAGCGACACGAGTGGGCGGCACAAACACGTGACCCATCTAGGCGTGAAACTGCAGTGGCAGACAGGATGGCATTGAAAAACTAGGCCCCAAACTGTACATAATGCAAAGAAAAAAAAGAGGTGCAAGATTGAATTGTCCTTGGGCCCTCCCACCCACCCTTATGTTGTATAAACAGGACATGCACACTTTAACAAACCAATCATTTCAGTGCCAGGGTCTGCCACACAACTGTGGCTGAAATGATTGGTTCGTTTGGGCCCCCACAAAACAAGCTGGCAATTAATCTGTCCCTGCACAAACTGGCTCTACGGAGGCAAGAAGTCGTCCTCATCCTCCTCATCCACAGATTCCTCACCCTCTTCAGTGTTATGTACATCCTCATCCTCACAGAGTATTAATTCGTCCCTGCTGGAACCACAGGTCCCTCTGTACGTTCTGGAGGCTGGTCTCCCTGGAAGAGTTGATCATTCATTTTATGAACATCATCTTCTCCACATTTTGTGGAAGCAACCTCCTATGCCTTTCGCTAACAAGGTTCCCGGCTGCACTAAACACTCTTTCGGAGTACACACTGGAGGGGGGGCAACTCAGGTAAAATAGAGCCAGTTTGTACAGGGACCTCCAAATTGCTTCTTTTTCCTGCCAGTACAGGTACGGACTGTCTGACATGCCTACTTGGATGCTGTCACCGATGTAATCCTTTAACAGACAGACGCACGCTTGTCGCTGCTGCTTTGAGGATTCAAGTGCGGCTACAGCCCACACAATTCACAAAGACAGAAAAAAAAAAAGAATATTTTTATTGTTTGTGGAGCACACTTTGAGGGTTACACCACCCTCTAACAGACAGACGCACGCTTGTCGCTGCTGCTTTGAGGATGCAAGTGCGGCTACAGCCCACACAATTCACAAAGACAGAAAAAAGAAGAAGAATATTTTTATTCTTTGTGTAGCACACTTTGAGGGTGTCACCACCCTTTAACAGACAGACGCACGCTTGTCGCTGCTGCTTTAAGGATGCAGGTGCGGCTACAGCCCATACATTTCACAAAGACCGAAAAAAAAGAACAATATTTTAATTGTTTGTGTAGAACACTTTGAGGGTGTCACCACCCTTTAACAGACAGACGCACGCTTGTCGCTGCTGCTTTAAGGATGCAGGTGCGGCTACAGCCCACACAATTCACATAGACAGATAAAAGAAGAAGAATATTTTTATTGTTTGTGTAGCACACTTTGAGGGTGTCACCACCCTTTAACAGACAGACGCACGCTTGTCGCTGCTGCTTTAAGGATGCAGGTGCGGCTACAGCCCACACATTTCACAAAGACCGAAAAAAAAAAGAACAATATTTTAATTGTTTGTGTAGCACACTTTGAGGGTGTCACCACCCTTTAACAGACAGACGCACGCTTGTCGCAGCTGCTTTAAGGATGCAGGTGCGGCTAGAGCCCACACAATTCACAAAGACAGAAAAAAGAACAATATTTTAATTGTTTGTGTAGCACACTTTGAGGGTGTCACCACCCTTTAACAGACAGATGCACGCTTGTCACTGCTGCTTTAAGGATGCAGGTGCGGCTACAGCCCACACAATTCACAAAGACAGAAAAAAGAAGAATATTTTTATTGTTTGTGTAGCACACTTTGAGGGTGTCACCACCCTTTAACAGACAGACGCACGCTTGTCGCTGCTGCTTTGAGGATGCAAGTGCGGCTACATCGCACACAAGTCACAAACACATTAAAAAAATAGTTTTTTATTTTTTGGAGCACTTCGTGAGTTACACCACCCTTTAACAGACAGACGCACGCTTGTCGCTGCTGCTTTAAGGATGCAGGTGCGGCTACAGCCCACACAATTCACAAAGACAGAAAAAAGAAGAAGAATATTTTTATTGTTTGTGTAGCACACTTTGAGGGTGTCACCACCCTTTAACAGACAGACGCACGCTTGTCGCTGCTGCTTTGAGGATGCAAGTGTGGCTACATCGCACACAAGTCACAAACACATTAAAAATTTTTTTTTGATTTTTTGGAGCACTTTGAGAGTTACAACACCCTTTAACAGACAGACGCACGCTTGTCGCTGCTGCTTTGAGGATGCAAGTGCGGCTACAGCCCACACAATTCACAAAGACAGAAAAAAAAAGAACAATATTTTAATTGTTTGTGTAGCACACTTTGAGGGTGTCACCACCCTTTAACAGACAGACGCACGCTTGTCGCTGCTGCTTTAAGGATGCAGGTGCGGCTACAGCCCACACATTTCACAAAGACAGAAAAAAAAAGAACAATATTTTAATTGTTTGTGTAGCACACTTTGAGGGTGTCACCACCCTTTAACAGACAGACGCACGCTTGTCGCTGCTGCTTTGAGGATGCAGGTGGAATCTAGACGGGATTTGGAACCGAGGACACACTACCTCCATCAATTGTCTAAATCCCACTGCACTAATGTCGGATACCGGACGCACGTCTAACACCAACATAGCAGTCAAGGCCTCAGTTATACGTTTTGCTTCAGGATGACTGCTGTCGTACTTCATCCTCATCGCTAGGGACTGTTGGAGGGTCAATTGTTTAGTAAAAGTAGTGATGTTCCTACTTCCTCTCTGGGATGATGAACAACTCCCAGCAGCAGCAACAGCACTAGTAGGAAGTGGTTCTTGATCTTTCCCTATTTTATTTTTATCAGAGAAAGTTTGGTCCTCCATTTATGTTATATTGATATATATACGTGCGGCTAAAGCGCACACAAACACAGAAAATATTTTTTTATTTTTGCTGGAGAGTAGTGCACTTTGTGGGTTACACCACCCTTTAAGAAATGAGCCAGCCGGCTCTTTACTTATGGGACACAGGCGCACGCTTGGCGCTGCTCCTTTGTTGATGCACGTGCAGCCACAGTGCACACAAGTCACAAACACAGAAAATATATATTTTTTTGGTTTGGAGTGTACTTTGGGGGTTACAGAACCCTTTAACGGTCAAGCCAGCCGGCCCTTTACTTATGACACAGGCGCACGCTTGGCACTACTTTGTTGATGCACGTGCGGCTACTGCGCACACAATTCACAAACACAGAAAATAATTTTTTTTTGGGTTTGGACTGGAGTGTACTTTCGGGGGTTACAGCACCCTTTAACGGTCAAGCCAGCCGGCCCTTTACTTATGACACAGGCGCACACTTGGCACTACTTTGTTGATGCACGTGCGGCTACTGCGCACACAATTCACAAACACAGAAAATAATTTTTTTTCGGTTTGGACTGGAGTGTACTTTGGGGGTTACAGCACCCTTTAATGGTCAAGCCAGCTGGCCCTTTACTTATGACACAGGCGCACGCTTGGCACTACTTTGTTGATGCACATGCGGCTACTGCGCACACAATTCACAAACACAGAAAATAATTTTTTTTTTGGTTTGGACTGGAGTGTACTTTGGGGGTTACAGCACCCTTTAACGGTCAAGCCAGCCGGCCCTTTACTTATGACACAGGCGCACGCTTGGCACTACTTTGTTGATGCACGTGCGGCTACTGCGCACACAATTCACAAACACAGAAAATAATTTTTTTTTTGGTTTGGACTGGAGTGTACTTTCGGGGGTTACAGCACCCTTAACGGTCAAGCCAGCCGGCCCTTTACTTATGACACAGGCGCACGCTTGGCACTACTTTGTTGATGCACGTGCGGCTACTGCGCACACAATTCACAAACACAGAAAATAATTTTTTTTTTGGTTTGGACTGGAGTGTACTTTCGGGGGTTACAGCACCCTTAACGGTCAAGCCAGCCGGCCCTTTACTTATGACACAGGCGCACGCTTGGCACTACTTTGTTGATGCACGTGCGGCTACTGCGCACACAATTCACAAACACAGAAAATAATTTTTTTTTGGTTTGGACTGGAGTGTACTTTCGGGGGTTACAGCACGTGCGGCTACTGCGCACACAATTCACAAACACAGAAAATATATTATTTTTTAGCACTTGGGGGGAGCACCCCTGATGGACAGAGCACCCCCTGGACAACACTACAGCACCTCTTTAGGACTGGGACACTGCACAGGACTTTGGAGTGGACACAGCCCCTATGGAGAACTGACTGCACAACACAGTCCAGCCAGCCCCTATGGACTTTGAAGTAGTGGACACAGCCCCTATTAACAACAGCAGCACAGCACAACACAGCCAGCCCCTATGGACTTTGAAGTAGTGGACAACAGCAGCACTACACTACACTACACAGCCCTAACTCCCACCCTCCCCCTGTCCACAGCCGAGTGAGAAAATGGCGCCGACGTGGGTACCTTATATAGGATCCAAAACCCGCGAGACTCGGAAGGCGGGATGATGACGTTTTGCCTCGATTTCAGATCCGAGTCAGGCGGGAAAAGTCGAGCCTGATTCGGATCGGACTCGGATCGGGGGGGCTCGGGGGGGTTCGGATTTCAGAAATCCGAACCCGCTCACCCCTAGTTTGTAGATATATTCCAGAAAACCCAATCTTTAGAGATCACAAAAATCATTTTTAGAACCTCTTTAATATATCTATTAAGTTCACCCCAGAAAACCTGCACACGTGGACAATCCCACAGGCAATGCACAATATCGGCATCAGGCGCTGAGCATTTATAACAGTTTGCATTAGGTGCATCACCAATAATGTATTTCAATTTGGGGGTGTAGTATGCTCTGTGTAAGATTTTGAGATGCATTTCTGAGTAAGAGACTGATCCTAATTGTTTATTCATTTTAAGACATGAAAGAGCAATAGTCTCTATGGGGATTTGCGGGAAGACCTCCTTCCATTTTGCTAGTCCTCTAGTACTTGACTCTAAATCAGTAAGAGGTCGGGAAGTAGAAAAAGGTCCCTGTGGTTTGCGACGCAGTGCACCATCCAGACCCCAATTTAGTTCAGCTGTCAAAAAAGCACGCAACATGGTTTGAATATAGCTCATTGCCTGCAAGTAAGGAAATAAAGGGACAATAATGGAGGGAAATTTCTCCTGCAGCTGAGAGCGAGTGAGAGGTTGAAGTGTTTGGTCGAGCTGAATGTTTTTATTTCAGATGTGGGCACCATTCCAGAGCATGGGAACAAAACAGGAGTCTGTGGAGCAGAAGAACCTTTGCACTGCCCTGTACATATATGTACATATTGGTCTTGTCATGTACTCAGGGGCGTAGAGAGCCACGCGGGGCCCCGGTAAAGAGGGGGCATGGCCTAATTTCAGCAGGCGTGGCCACACCCCCTTGAAAAAAAAAGTGTTTTGCAGCGCCCCTCAGCCCGGCGCAAAGCCAGTGGGGGAGCAATCAGTGTGATCGCTCCACCCTTCAGGCATAGGAGATTGCTGTGGCTGCTACTTAGCAGCCGCAAGCAATCTCCCGCTGCAGCCCAGCACACGCTGTGTGCTGGGCTGCTGCAGAGGGAGGGAGGGAGGAAGTGAGGGGGGGGGCGGCACCAGACCCGGGCCCCCTGCCGGGCTCCTCTGGAAGCCCGGGCCTGGGTAAACTGTACCCGCTCCCCCCCCCTCTCGGCGCCCCTGCATGTACTGGATAGAGTATTATTATTATATGGTATTAATTAACCCTATTGATGGTCTATAGCAGTGCACCTAGTTGGTGCATAGGTGTATTTATTACTGGCTGACACATGTTAAAAAATGGTGGTGCTAATTATTTCATTTGTGATACTGAGAAGAACATGCAGCACTAGTAACATTCTATATTACTATTTCTATTGTGGTCATGGTGTGGGTTGGGGGGGTTCCTGGCAACTGACACCAACCCCCACTCTGCATTTGCCTATGCCAATGTTGGTTATAAGGTGGGACATTTGAAAACACAATGTAAAAGTGTAAAAGTCATTGTCCAACCTTTCTTTACATTAAATATTTAGATTTTTCTCTCGCTACTACTCAGTTTAGCCTAATTTATGGCTTAAATTAATTACAAGAGTGAGGAGTTCAGATCCACAATTACAAATGTCAGGCACTGGTACAAAGAGGGAGTGTGATCGTGGTATGTGTCCATGGCTACATTGGGATTGCTGGGGCCTCACCCACAGATGCTGCACCACCGCCTGTGCTGATGAGAGCGTGGCCACACCATGTTGTGTGCATGGCTACACCTGTTTTGTAATTCCTAACTTCTATATTTTACATTTGGTATCATCATTGAAACCAGTTACTTCAGCGATGCATGCAGTGCTGCTGCAACTTTTTGCGGTGCACCTGCTGCGATAATATAGAAATACAAATGCTTGTTTCAGCTTTCCCCTTGTGTACTAGCATGCAACAGAGGGCCTGATTCAGAGCCGGACGCTATTTGCGTTCGCTCGTTCAGAAAAAGGGGCCGGCTATTTAAATTGAGCGCTCGCTCTTTGCGGTCTGTTGACACCTCTATGTCTGAGCGAGCGAACGAAATATGCGCTCGCTATTTTGTAAAGACGCCCCCTGGCCGCTCGCATCCTACGTCATCTCCGCTATTTATTTGATTAATCGAGTACATCGAAATGCGTCTGAACTGCTCGCAGTGCTTGTGGTTGGATTTTCCTACCGCAATCATGTGAACCGTTCAGGCTAAGAGACAACCAGGTGACGTGGTCGATGACGCTGCTTTGTTAATTATGCACACCCTTAAAACGCCCGTTTTGGCACGCCTACGTTCGGATCTCCACTCCCCGTTTTCAAGCACCTTCCCCTGTTACCACCCACAAACGCCTCATTCTGTCACTCAAATTAGCAGGCATTCGCTATTTTGCGAGCACACAATTTCCGACCGCAATGACTGGTTCGCGCATGCGTATTACAACCCATACGCCTGCGCAGATGTGCGAACATCGCTCGGAGTGAACGAGCGGCCGCTTACGAGCGGCTCTGAATCAGGCCCAGAGTGTGCAAACCCTGAGAAGCCCACTTTCACTGCCGGTGGCTCTGAGCAATCCACCATCTATCGTGTGCACCATATGGCAGGTTAAGTTTCTCAGTTTGAGCAAGAGCTCTGCGGCTGCCGTTCTGCGTCTGAGAATGCAGCAGCTGTCACTGACACGCCCACGACACTCCCAATACATGCTCACGCCACAGATTTTTGTGTTCTCTTCAGGCTGCCTCCCAGTCACTGCCCAGGAATGCCCATTGTTTTCCCTCGCTAGTGTTGACCAGTGGCCCCGTACGGAACAGGGTAATGCATAACTAAGCAATAGTTTTTGTCCACATATGTATAGCATGCACATTATAGACAATCAGTCACAAGAAACAATTTAACCCTTCTTGTCATATTCCACTCCTGACTTATGTCCTCACTGAGCATGATTATACTGAGAAGTATTTAATTTTCATAGTAAAGCTTCAGCAGTTTGATCTAGACATTTATCAAAACATTTAAGTACAATCTGAAGTACAATGTAAACACAAGATCCTATAGCGAAGCAAATATTGGGGCGTAATATCACTCTACGTGTTTTGTTATATTTTGTGAATAATTTGGCATAAAATGAGTAATACATATGATTATATACCTAATATACAAATATAGTAGGGGTGTGCACCGGACACTTTTCGTGTTTTGTGTTTTGGTTTTGGATCTGGATCTTTCTTCGTGTTTTGGATCTGGATTGGTTTTGCCAAAACCACCCTTCCGTGTTTTGGGTTCTGGGTTTTGTGTTTTGGATCTGGATTTTTTCTTAAAAAATAAAAAAAACCCGCTAAAATCACATAAATGGGCCTTTTTTTGTTCCTACGCTATTAATAACCCCAATAACATTAATTTCCACTCATTTCCACTCTATTCTGAACACCTCACACCTCACAATATTGTTTTTAGGCCAAAAGGTTGTACCGAGGAAGCTGGATGACTATGCTAAGCGACACAAGGGGGCGGCACAAACACGTGGCCCATCTAGGAGTGGCACTGCAGTGGCAGACAGGAAGCCAATCAGCGTTATGGTGCCCATTTGCATGTAGCACGAACCCGGGAGATCCGTGCTACATGCATCTGTGTGATTGGCACAGAGCAATGACAGGTCCGTGAGACCCGTCTGTGCTGCTGTGGTAAAAAAAAAAAAAAAAAACCTGTGTAAAAAAAGAAAAAAATGGCGTGCACCCCCCCAAAAAAGAGCAACCAGCCCCGGGCATTAGTAACCCAGTGCTGGGTGTGCTTAAATACAGGGGACAAACGACGTAGGGGTCCCCTGTACTTAAGCACAACCAGCACCGGGCTAGTCAGAACCAGCGCTGGTTGCCAAAATACGGGGGACAAACGACGTAGGGGTCCCCTGTATTCTGCGCAACCAGCTCTGGGCTCTGATCCGGTCCTGGTTCTGGAAATATAGGGGACAAAAAATGAGTAGGGTTCCCCTGTATGTTCCAGAACCAGCACTGGACTTTTTCTAGCGGGGGGCTGATGCCACAGCCAGGGGAGCCCTTTCACCGGGCCCCCCAGCCGCAGCATCAACCCTGACCGCTAGTCAGCCCAGGCCGGGGATCCCTGGAGAGCTGGGGACCCCCCCAATAAAGGGGTCACCCTCTCCAGGGCACCCCAGGCCCAGGCTGATAGCCCGGGGCTATCCCCGCCACCCCTGGTGGCGGTGGGTGGCGGGTTGATTGTGTGGTGTGGTGTAAATAAAGAATATCAAACATTGTCTTTACAAGTAGAACTGCAAGTCCCAGCTAGCCTGCCCCGCATGCTGGTACTTGGAGAACCACAAGTACCAGCATGCAGGGCATTAAGGGCCCACTAGTACCTGTAGTTCACCTGTAAAAAAAATGTTTAAAAAAACACAGGACACACACACCGTGACAGTATAAGTTTATTAAACATACATACACACACACACACACACATGTACACATACTCACCTATGTAACCCTGTAGCATCGGTCCACTTGTCCGGTAAAGTATCCATAGGGGACCTGTGAAAAAAAACATACTCACCATCTCCTATGCGAGGTTCTGTCCTCTTCGTTCCAAAGTAGGCATCCCCGGACTTGGCAAAAAAAAAAAACGAAAACGCGATCCACGAACTTAGTACCGTTCTATAGAACGGTACTTCCCGAATGAGAGCTTAGCGGCGGGGTATCACCATGGAAACCCCGCTGCTAAGCGTTCATTGGCTGAGAGAGGTCATCTCCCGTCTCTCAGCCAATGAACGGCTCCCTCCATTGTAGTCAATGGTGGGAACCGCAGGGTAAACTTTAATAACCTTGCGGCTCCCAGCATTGACTACAATGGAGGGAGCCGTTCATTGGCTGAGAGAGACGGGAGATGGCCTCTCTCAGCCAATGAACGCTTAGCAACGGGGTTTCCATGGTGATACCCCGCCGCTAAGCTCTCATTCGGGAAGTACCGTTCTATAGAACGGTACTAAGTTCGTGGATCGCGTTTTCGTTTTTTTTTTTTTGCCAAGTCCGGGGATGCCTACTTTGGAACGAAGAGGACAGAACCTCGCATAGGAGATGGTGAGTATGTTTTTTTTCACAGGTCCCCTATGGATACTTTACCGGACAAGTGGACCGATGCTACAGGGTTACATAGGTGAGTATGTGTACATGTGTGTGTGTGTGTGTGTGTGTATGTATGTTTAATAAACTTATACTGTCACGGTGTGTGTGTCCTGTGTTTTTTTAAACATTTTTTTTACAGGTGAACTACAGGTACTAGTGGGCCCTTAATGCCCTGCATGCTGGTACTTGTGGTTCTCCAAGTACCAGCATGCGGGGCAGGCTAGCTGGGACTTGCAGTTCTACTTGTAAAGACAATGTTTGATATTCTTTATTTACACCACACCACACAATCAACCCGCCACCCACCGCCACCAGGGGTGGCGGGGATAGCCCCGGGCTATCAGCCTGGGCCTGGGGTGCCCTGGAGAGGGTGACCCCTTTATTGGGGGGGTCCCCAGCTCTCCAGGGATCCCCGGCCTGGGCTGACTAGCGGTCAGGGCTGATGCTGCGGCTGGGGGGCCCGGTGAAAGGGCTCCCCTGGCTGTGGCATCAGCCCCCCGCTAGAAAAAGTCCAGTGCTGGTTCTGGAACATACAGGGGAACCCTACTCATTTTTTTCCCCTGTATTTCCAGAACCAGGACCGGATCAGAGCCCAGAGCTGGTTGCGCAGAATACGGGGGACCCCTACGTCGTTTGTCCCCCGTATTTTGGCAACCAGCTCTGGTTCTGACTAGCCCGGTGCTGGTTGTGTTTAAGTACAGGGGACCCCTATGTCGTTTGTCCCCTGTATTTAAGCACACCCAGCACTGGGTCACTAATGCCCGGGGCTGGTTGCTCTTTTTTTGGGGGGGAGGACGCCATTTTTTTCTCTTTTTACACAGGTTTTTTTTTTTTTATTTACCACAGCAGCACAGACGGGTCTCACGGACCCGTTAGTGCTCTGTGTCAATGACACAGATGCAAGTAGCACGGATCTCCTGGTCCGTGCGTGCATCTGTGTCATTGAAATACACAGCAGCACAGACGGGTCTCACTGACCCATCTGTGCTCTGTGTCACTGTCAATCACACAGATGCATGTAGCACGGATCTCACGAGTCCGTGCTACATGCAAATGAGCACCATAATGCTGATTGGCTGAGAGCCATGACAGACGGCTCTGTCAGCCAATCAGCACTTTGCCCATTAAAGGCAAAGGCATTTTTTTTTAAATGGCCGCTCGAGGCAAAACCTCGAGATCCGACAGCAGATCTCGAGGTTTTGCCTCGGGAGAGGGATCCGGGGCAGACAGGGAGATCCGAGCTTGGGCTCGGATCGCCCCGGATCCCCGAAGTTCGGGTGGGTTCGGTTCTCAGGGAACCGAACCCGCTCATCCCTAAAATATAGTCAAAGGCTTTCTTACAAGGTAACTCTGATTGTAGTAAAATTCAGTTCAATAAAGTCTCTGCAGATATTGATGAGTGTGTGGATCCAACAAACATTATATTATTATTATTACCTGTTATTTATATAGCGCACACATATTCCGCAGCACTTTACAGAGAATATTTGGCCATTCACATCAGTTCCTGCCCTAGTGGAGCTTACAATCTATGGGCCTGATTCAGACCCGCTCGCTGGTGCCCTAGTGCGCATGCGCACGACGGAGGGAGCTCCGTCGTGCGCATGCGCAAGACCCGAATAACGACGGGGTAGCCGTCATTATGGGTCTCGCACCAAAGGGGGGCGGGGCGGGGGCGTGGCTGCATGGGGCGTGGCTGCCAGACGGAGGCGTTCCCATGGGAACGCCTACCATCTGGGTCCGGCCCCACTGACATCACTAGTGATGTCAGTGGGAGTGATTTTGGCTCTGATAGAGCCAAAAATCACTCCAGGGCTTGCGGTCACCGAGACCCTACCGCAGGGTCTCGTCACAAGCTCGATGGTCGCGATGGTCTTGACCATCGCGACCATCATCATGGACGCGCGCATAAGCTGTGGGTGGTAACCCACAGCTATGCGAGCATCCAAAAGGACGCTTTGAAAAAAAACAACACACCCTGATTCAGAGCGGGCTTTCGTTCAGAACTAGGGTTAATTTGTGTTGGGAGACAATTAACCTACCAGTATATTTTTGGAGTGTGGGAGGAAACCGGGGCACCCGAAGGAAACTCAAGCAAACACAGGGAGAATATACAAACTCCGCACAGATAGGACCATGGTGGGAATCGAACCCATGTATGACTCAAGTTCAGTTAGTGTATAATGAAAATAGATGTAACAGTTGTACCGGTGGTCTTGTCTTTCTGGACTCCTCCTAATACACGAGAAATTGCTTCTAGCCCATTGTCATCTCAGGCACACCTCCAGTAACGCCATATTTTCTCCACTTTCAACGATGAGAGAAATCCTTTTTAGTAAGTAAAGAAACAAACAGTGTAAGTTAAACCACACTAACAAACTAAAAAAGTTCTCCCTTACCCTTCTGCAAATAACTCCTCTACCTTATTAAACATGTCTTCATCAATATTACAATAAATGTCAGTGTTCACCTAACAAAAAATATCTAATAACATTGTAATAGAAAGTCTAACCTCCTATCACCCTACCGCCTTCTGATTTACAAAATATATATAATACAGCCTGCTCTACATATATCCTACTGTATATGGGAATCGGTATGAAATACTGACAGCGGCATCCCGATGGTTCAAATCCTGACAGGGTAACGTTGAGTAATGTTCTCCTGTCCTATTTACCCCCTAACCCTCTTTTCCTGCACCCTCATACTGACCTTCCCTACCCTGCACCATAACCCTCGAGGTGTGTTCCTAACCCTAACCTTCCCCCAGTAGTGCCTGAACCTTTCCCCCCATCTAGCACCTAACCCTAACCTCCCCCCTCCCGCAGCCTAACCCTAAATCCCCCTGGGGTGCTTAAACCTAACCCTCCCCCCCGTGGCTGATACTTACCTTTCCCCGGTCTCCTTGCGATTGGGTTGCCGTCTGTCGGGATTCCAACCTCGGCATCCCCAGTCATGTAGGGATTCCGTCGCTGGTGTTCTCTCAGCGATCAGGACTCCAGTGCTGGGGTTCCGGTAGATGTCATTCCAGTTGTCGGAATCTTAACCGTATCCCTCTATATGGGTTGGGTAGATTTTGTTGACATTCATTATGTCTCTGTAAGAATACCAACATGGACGTAATGTCGACATTCACAATGATGACATATCGACATATTTACAATGTAAAAACACATTCCTGGTGGTCCAGTCTTATTCGACAGGTCTAGTGGCTCCAGCAGTGTTTTTCCACGTCCGGCGTTAACGTGATGATGAGTTCCGGCCATGATAAAGCTGTTCTGGCATTAACCCCCATAACCCTAATCCTATCCCGCGTCTCAATGCCTAACCCTTACCCTCCTTTCCCACAGCCTAACACCAACCTACCCTTTAGTGCCTAACCCTAACCATCCCATACAACAGCCTAACCCTACCCTCCCCCTAGTGCCTAACCCTTACCCTCCTCTTCCGCAGCCAAACCCTAAACCTCCCCTTAGTGCCTAACCCTAACCATCCTTTCCTGCAGCCTAACCCTCCGCTCCATGCAGAATGTTGACATTTCACTTGTCGACATTTCACATGTCAACATTGTGAACGTGGCACCATCCTACAGATGTCAACATGTTCCATGTCATCATTTCCACAATGTCAATATAATAACTGTTGTCATCTGTGGTGTCGGCATTCATGATGACTGCATCCATCCTATATGGTAATAATAAGCTGATATTAGTGCACATAAATCTCATGCAAAGTATAGGCAATCAGTCACAATAAACAATTTAACACTTCTGGTCACAATGATCCAAACAGGATGATGTCACCATCAATTAGGAACATTCAAGACAACTTATGTCAAAATAGCTGTTTTCGGTATTTTAAATTAAAGAAAGGGATTAATTAATAACATAACGTGTAATGTTCTTACAGTGAAATAAGAAAATGGTTGTTGCATTTGATATATAATAAAAAGACTTAAATTGCACTGCCCCAAAGGCCGATTAGTGATAAGTAATTAAATACACTTTGTTGATATGTTTACAGGACAGGTTCATGTTTGTATCTGATGCATTTTTAGAAAACACTGGTTCCAGGTTCTATTTATCATATTCTTGGCGCCTAAACAATTTGTGTTGGTGTACCCTCATGATTAAAATGGTGTAAACTTTTTTTAATAAATAAATGTCATCTATTTGTTAATTATAAATATAAATACAGGTTGAGTCTCCCATATCCAAATATTCCGAAATACAGAATATTCCGAAATACGGAATATTTTTAGCATGACTGAGAAAGTGAAAGCTTTGCTTTCTGATGGTTCAATGTACACAAACTTTGTTTAAAGCACAAAATTATTAAAATACAGTATAAAATAACCTTCAGGCTGTGTGTATAAGGTGTATATGAAACATAAATGAATTTCATGTAAGTACACAAACTTTTTTTGATGCACAAAATTATTAAAAATACTGTATAAAATAACCTGCAGGCTATGTGTATAAGGTGTATATAACACATAAATGCATTCTGTGTTTAGATTTGGGTCCCATTCCCAAGACATTTCATTATAATATGCAAATATTCCAAAATACGGAATATTCTGATTTCCAAAATACCTCTGGTCCCAAGCATTTTGGATATGGGAGACTCAACCTGTAATATATTGTATTTTATCAAATGTTACCAAGGTTGTTCACAATCCTAGAACTAAAATTGTTGGCTGAAGATTCAAAGTTATGTTTATTAACAGTCTCTATAGTGATGTCACCTTTCCCAGCTAGCATTCAGCTTTATCAGTTCCTGCCAGAACATTAGCACAAGCAGAACTGAACTCTGATAGGTGTGATATCTCTGGGTGAGACCTCAAAGTGTCAAAAGTTGCTGTACTTTTGAAGATATGGTTGATGCACAACATATTTTACAAGAGTTTTTAAGCAATTGATAGAAGACTTTCCCAGGCTATGGTTGAAGACAGACAATGTGGGGTAATTACTAAGTTAGTAGCGCAAGATGCTATTATGAGCAACGTATCTTATGTAAAGCATTGTTTTCTGTGAAGTTGGGTACGTATGGCACTTGTGAATAGCTAAAAGTCTTTTCAGCTAAAACTGTCTAACTACCTGCAGAGAAGGCATAGTGTCACATAGCACCAGAGGAAAAGCGTGGAACCATGGCGCAAGTGAAAGTGCATGTCATAGCGCCCAGCCCCCCCTGTACTGAACTGTGCCAGTGGGGAAATGCTGACCACCGGCTTCCCAACAGTGAAATCCCAGCTTGGGACCAATGATAGGCATCTAAATACCAACGCGTATCATTAGCCCCATGGCAAAATCCCGACTCCTGCCATACCGAATTTAGGTAAGCTGGGCGGCGAGAGCTGATAGCCGCGGGGGGGAGGGTTAGGTTTATGGACTCCTGGGGGGACTTAGGGTTAGGCACCCCCCTGGGAGGGTTAGGCTAGGGGAAGGGGGGGTTAGCGTCAGGCACCAGCAGGGGGAGGTTAGGTTTAGGGTGTGGGGAGCGTGGTTAGGTTTAGGCACCCCTGGGGGAGGTTAGGGTTAGGCACTAGGGGGGAGGTTAGTGTTAGGGTAGCGAGAGGGGGAGGGTTAGGGGTCTTACTCACCTCAGTCGGGATCTTCATGTGCCGGCCTTCCGGCATTGGTATTTCATCTGGCGGTAATTCATACCAATTCCCTTTCAAATAACACTTTGTGATCATGCCTGGGAACACCTCATAGCAAAGCAGTTACTTTTTTAATCTCATACCTTATAATTGAAGTTTAGGACTTTACCTCAGATGTGACACTATTAAGTCCAATGAATGAATGAGGAGAGAAGAAGGGAGGGGATCAAAGAGGGCAGGGGAGAGGAAAGTGCTGATCAGCGTGGTAAGGTGACAAGCCAATAAGAAAGGAGAGGGGAGGGACAATGCCAATCAGAGTGGGCAGTGACAGAAGCCAATAAGAAAAGGAGAGTAGAGGGGTAATGACAGAAGCCAATAAGAAAGGAGAGGGGAGGTGCAAATAGCCAATCAGAGAGGGGCAGTGACAGAAGCAAATAAGAAAGGATAGGAGAGGGGCAAATAGCTGATCAGGGAGGGGTGATGACTGAAGCCAATAAGAAGAGGAGAGGAGAGGAGAGAGGTAGTGACAGAAGCCAATAAGAAAGGAAAGGGGAGGGTCAAAGAGCCAATCAGAGAGGAGTGGTGACAGAAGCCAATAAGAAAAGGAGAGGAGAGAGGTAGTGACAGAAGCCAATAAGAAAGGAGAGGGGAGGGGCAAAGAGCCAATCAGAGAGGGATGGTGACAGAAGCCAATAAGAAAAGGAGAGGAGAGAGGTAGTGACAGAAGCCAATAAGAAAGGAGAGGGGAGGGGCAAAGAGCCGATCAGAGAGGGATGGTGACAGAAGCCAATAAGAAAGGAGTGGACAGGGGCAAAGAGCCGATCACAGGGTATAGAGGGGAGGGAATTAAAAAGGTGAGAAGTGAATGTAATCAATCTGACAGGAAAGGGGAGGTGACAGAAGATGATCACAGAGGAGGGAGGGCTGGAGGGGAGGCAATCTGGGCAGCTTGAGGGATCATGAAATGTAGAAATGGATCTCAGATCCGTAACTAATTTAGGATATAGAGCAAACAAACTGAGATAAAACTAACAGGCGGCCAACATACTGTAAAGCACCCCATGAATTCCAGAACCCTGGATGGCGCCCTCTGTCCATTTTGGCACCCGGAGCTCATGCTCCAGCCGAACCACCCTTGCTACACCCCTGCATAGCACTAACCTCAGCCTGTGTGGATGGGTACGGGATGTCGGTCAGAATCCTGACATCGGCATCCCGACAGGATACCGACACTTGTTGGTAGGTATCCTAACCCTCCCTACCCTAACCCTCCCTCCCGGGTGCCTAAACCTAACCTCCCACCCTAGTGCCTAAATCTAACCTCCCCGTACCCTAAACCTACCCATCCCTCCCTAGTACCTAAGCCTAACCCTCCCTCTAGTGCCTAACCCTAAGGTTAGGGAACCCTGTCCCCAACCCCGCAACTTACCTTCGGGATGCCGGCTGTCAGATTCCGGCGCCAGTATTCTAAGCACCGACATCCCCTGTGTCGGGATACTGAACGTATCCAGGCCTGAGACACTTGTGTGACAAAGGGATAATCACAACAAATCCACCCGGTCTGGCTAAAATCCCCTCTTTATACTACTCACTATGCTGCCACCACCAATATTTGTTTAAAGAGCTGACATTCTTACTAGATGTCTTCAGTTCTCCCTTGACTCAAAATACCACTACAGCTCCATATAATCAGAGTTACTGTAACCTGAAAAAATCACTGTTTTCAGTTATGCAGTGATTACAAATAAAAAAGCTTAACAAGCATGTGGATTTGTTAAGAACTCAACGGCAGAACGTTATTAAATAGCAGTTAATATTACAAAATATTAACTATGCTTAACATTGCACCTATGGTAGTTACGCCCAAGTTCGGAATAAAGATTTGTTCTTCACTTGTTCTTTTTTTCACATCCACCCCTTGCGTGTCTTTGCATTGTGCATGATCATGTAAACCGCGGATATGCAAAGACATACGCATTTCAGTCACATAATCACATCTACAGTTATAACGCGGCTATCTCACGTAAACAAAGTTCAGTGAGAGCGTGACAACGCAACTGCGGGCTATGCAGAATACTTCATGCGTAAATACACCAGCAGAATATCTGCAGCAGTGTCGCCTGGAGTGTCCTTAGGATGCTCCAGACAGTCACAATGCTGCCCTTACAGCAGCCCGGAGCATCCTCAGGATGCTCCGGGCATTGCTGTAATCACCCGCTCCTGGGTACAGGTCACGCCCCTCCGCATGATGTCATATGGAGGGGGCGTGGCCTGCACCGGGCCCTGGGAACGGTACCTACGGCACTGCTGATGATGATGACCAGTAGTAAATAGGGTGTACAGATAGGGGTACATGCGTACAGTTAGGGGCAGATGCGTACAACTCTGCATTGAGGTGAATATACACCGTTTTTCTGTGCAGCCAATACTGGAGGTCAAGCTCCCAGCATATGTCTAATGACAGGCGTTGGCATATCGATGCCTGTCTTTAGACCCTTGCTGGGATATCACAGTCGGAAAGCCGGCTATCGGGACTAGGTCCGCCAGCTTCCCGACTGCATACCACCACAGATAAATCAATGACATTCTCTTTCAATCAGTGGTTTATGATCCAAAAGATTAAAATGTCTTTGCAAGGTCCCGGTTTTTTCTTAGATCCGGTTTCTATTATCTGACGTATGGGAAGAGTGAGTTGGTTCATCTCTTATTATATCCATGAATTACATTTTCTTTGCTTTCAAATATCGCAGTTGCTTTCCTTGGCTGCCTTTAAATCATTTGTGGTTTAAAAAAACGGTTTAAACTGTTTTATTATTAGCGCTGCACAAAAATAGTAGTTGTTTTTTATTACGTCTTCAGGTCTGTTAAGATGGAAAATACTCCCTTTTGCTAGGCAGGATTTGTTTCCATCTGGCTAAGGAAATAATGTAGATGAATTATGTCACGTACACGCTGTCAGTACATGTGATCTGTTTGCTCTTTCCCCCCACAAAGCTCAATGCACAACAGGTTACAGAATAAATGGAACGGAACCCCCCCACCCCCACCCCCCACAAATATCCAAGACACTGAGGGGCCTATTCATCAAATTAATGTTTTTAAGGACATTTTCCTTAAATAACGTTATTTTAGTATTCATGAAGCCACTTAGCACAGGAGATATCACAGATATCTCCTTGCTAAGTCCCCCTGCGTTAATTTCCACACTCCCCATACATTAGTATGGGGTAGGGGTGTGCACCGGCCACTTTTCGTGTTTTGTGTTTTGGTTTTGGATCTGGATCTTTCTTCGTGTTTTGGATCTGGATTGGTTTTGCCAAAACCACCCTTCCGTGTTTTGGGTTCTGGGTTTTGTGTTTTGGATCTGTATTTTTTTGAAAAAAAGCATAAAAACAGCTAAAATCACAGAATTTGTAGGTTTTTCTGCTCCTATGCTATTATTAACCTCAATAACCTTAATTTCCACTCATTTCCAGTCTATTCTGAACACCTCACACCTCACAATAGTGTTTTTATGTCCAAAAGGTTGCACCGAGGTAGCTGGATGACTATGCTAAGCGACACGAGTGGGCGGCACAAACACGTGACCCATCTAGGCGTGAAACTGCAGTGGCAGACAGGATGGCAGTTTGAAAAACTAGGCCCCAAACTGTACATAATGCAAAGAAAAAAAAGAGGTGCAAGATGGAATTGTCCTTGGGCCCTCCCACCCACCCTTATGTTGTATAAACAGGACATGCACACTTTAACAAACCAATCATTTCAGCGCCAGGGTCTGCCACACAACTGTGGCTGAAATGATTGGTTCGTTTGGGCCCCCACAAAACAAGCTGGCAATTAATGTGTCCCTGCACAAACTGGCTCTATGGAGGCAAGATGTCATCCTCATCCTCCTCATCCACCGATTCCTCACCCTCTTCAGTGTGTACATCCTCATCCTCACAAAGTATTAACTCGTCCCCACTTGAATCCACCACCACAGGTCCCTCTGTACCTTCTGGAGGCTGGTCTCCCTGGAAGAGCTGATAATTCATTTTGATGAACATCATCTTCTCCACATTCTGTGGAAGCAACCTCCTACGCCTTTCGCTGACAAGGTTCCCGGCTGCACTAAACACTCTTTCGGAGTACACACTGGAGGGGGGGCAACTCAGGTAAAATAGAGCCAGTTTGTACAGGGGCCTCCAAATTGCCTCTTTTTCCTGCCAGTACAGGTATGGACTGTCTGCCATGCCTACTTGGATGCTGTCACCGATGTAATCCTCCACCATTCTGTCAATGGTGACAGTATCATATGCAGTGACAGTAGACATGTCAGAAATTGTTGCCAGGTCCTTCAGTCCGGACCAGATGTCCAAACTTGGTCCTGCCTGCCCTGCATCACCGCCAGCGGGTTGCTTAGGATACCTAAGTTTTTTCCTGGCAGCCCCAGTTGCAGGAGAAAATGAAGAAGGAGCCGTTGACGTGTCACGTTCCGCTTCAGCTGACAGTGTGTTCACCAGCAGGTCTTTGCACCTCTGCAGGCTTGTGTCGGCCGGAAAGAGAGACACCACATAGGCTTTAAACCTAGGATCGAGCACGGTGGCCAAAACGTAGTGGTCTGATTTCAACAGATTGACCACCCTGGAATCCTGGCAAAGCGAATGAAGGGCTTCATCCACAAGTCCCACATGCCGAGCGGAATCGCTCCGTCTTAGCTCCTCCTTCACTTTCTCCAGCTGCTTCTGCAAAAGCCTGATGAGGGGAATGACCTGACTCAAGCTGGCAGTGTCTGAACTGACTTCACGTGTGGCAAGTTCGAAGGGCTGGAGAACCTTGCACAACACGGAAATCATTCTCCACTGCACTTGAGTCAGGTGCATACCCCCTCCTTTGCCTAAGTCATAGGTGGATGTATAGGCTTGTATGGCCTTTTGCTGCTCCTCCATCCTCTGAAGCATATAGAGGGTTGAGTTCCACCGCGTCACAAGCTCTTGCTTCAGGTGATGGCGGGGCAGGTTCAAGAGTGTTTGCTGGCGCTCCAGTCTTCGGCACGCAGTCGCTGAATGGCGAAAGTGGCCAGAAATTTTTCGGGCCACCCAAAGCGTCTCCTGCACGCCCCTGTCGCTTTTCAGAAAATTCTGCACCACCAAGTTTATTGTGTGAGCAAAACATGGGACGTGCTGGAATTTGCCCAGATGTAATGCCCGCACAATATTGGTGGCGTTGTCAGATATCACAAATCCCCAGGAGAGTCTAAGTGGGGTAAGCCACTGGGCGATGATTTCCCTCAGTTTCTCTAAGAGGTTGTCGGCGGTGTGCCTCTTACTGAAACCGGTGATACACAGCGTAGCCTGCCTTGTAACGAGCTGGCATTTCTGAGATGCTGCTACTGGTGACGCTGCTGCTGTTGCTGCGTAAGGTGATACATCTACCCAGTGGGCTGTCACAGTCATATAGTCCTTAGTCTGCCCTGTTCCACTTGTCCACATGTCCGTGGTTAAGTGGACATTGTGTACAATGGCATTTTTCAGGACACTGAGGACACTTTTTCTGACGTTTCTGTACAGTCTCGGTATCGCCTGCCTAGTGAAGTGGAATCTAGACGGGATTTGGAACCGGGGACACACTACCTCCATCAATTGTCTAAATCCCACTGCACTAATGGCGGATACCGGACGCACGTCTAACACCAACATAGCAGTCAAGGCCTCAGTTATACGTTTTGCTTCAGGATGACTGCTGTCGTACTTCATCCTCCTCGCTAAGGACTGTTGGAGGGTCAATTGTTTAGTAAAAGTAGTGGTGTTCCTACTTCCTCTCTGGGATGATGAACGACTCCCAGCAGCAGCAACAGCAGCAGCGGCAGCAGTAGGCGTAGCAATGCAGGATCCTCCAGAGGAATCCCGGATAGGAGAGTCAGTCATGCCAGTGACATGGCCTGCAGGACTACTTCCGATCCTGACTAAGGAGGAAATTGACGAGGAGGGAGTTGACGGTGTGGTTTGCAGGCGCTTGGATACAACAGGACAACGGGATTTAGGTGTCCCTGGACTGCTTACGGTCTTAGCCAAAGTTTCTGAACTTGACAGTAACTTTTTATGAACGCGCTGCAGGTGCCGTATAAGGGAGGATGTTCCTAGGTGGTTGACGTCCCTACCCCTACTTATTTCACCTTTACATATGGTACATATGGCAAGACAGTTGTTGTCCGGATTTGGATAGAAATATTGCCAGACCAAAGAGGTGGAATGTTTGGTCTTCTGCCCAGGCATGACCGTGATGGGCTTTTTCATCCCACGGACAACAACTGTCTCCCCCGGAGCCTGATTTAAACAAACCACATCACCATCAGAATCCTCCTCGCCAACTTCCTCCTCAGCGCCAGCTACACCAGTATCCTCATCCTGTTGTACTTCAACAGTGACATCTTCAATTTGCATATCAGCAAGTGGACTGTGGGTGCTCCTTTCAGCACTTGCAGGGGGCGTGCAAATGGTGGAAAGAGCCACCTCTTCCCGTCCAGTGCTGGGAAGGTCAGGCATCGCAACCACCACCACACTTGGACTCTCCTTGGGGATTTGTGATATCTTCTTAGAAAGCACAGTTCTTCGCTGTGCTTTTGCCAGCTTAACTCTTTTGATTTTTTTAGTGGGAGGAGGGCTTCCATCGTCATGTGAAGCTGAACCACTAGTCATGAACATACTAGGGATCGACCTTAACCGTTCCTTGCCACTCCGTGTCGTAAATGGCATATTGGCAAGTTTACGTTTCTCTTCAGCTGATTTAAATGTCTTTTTCAAGGTCATTTTCCTGAACTTTGCCATTTGGGATTGTATGTGCCCTCTACTATGACATTGGGCATCGGCCTTGGCAGACGACGTTGATGGCATGTTATCGTCTATGTCATGACTAGTGGCAGCAGCTTCAGCAATAGGAGGAAGTGGTTCTTGATCTTTCTCTATTTTATTTTTATCGGAGAAAGTTTGGTCCTCCATTTATGTTATATCGATTTGATATATACGTGCGGCTAAACACAGAAAATAATTTTTTTTTTGGTTTGGACTGGAGTGTACTTTCGGGGGTTACAGCACCCTTAACGGTCAAGCCAGCCGGCCCTTTACTTATGACACAGGCGCACGCTTGGCACTACTTTGTTGATGCACGTGCGGCTACTGCGCACACAATTCACAAACACAGAAAATAATTTTTTTTTTGGTTTGGACTGGAGTGTACTTTCGGGGGTTACAGCACCCTTAACGGTCAAGCCAGCCGGCCCTTTACTTATGACACAGGCGCACGCTTGGCACTACTTTGTTGATGCACGTGCGGCTACTGCGCACACAATTCACAAACACAGAAAATAATTTTTTTTTTGGTTTGGACTGGAGTGTACTTTGGGGGTTACAGCACCCTTTAACGGTCAAGCCAGCCGGCCCTTTACTTATGACACAGACGCACGCTTGGCACTACTTTGTTGATGCACGTGCGGCTACTGCGCACACAATTCACAAACACAGAAAATAATTTTTTTTTTGGTTTGGACTGGAGTGTACTTTCGGGGGTTACAGCACCCTTTAACGGTCAAGCCAGCCGGCCCTTTACTTATGACACAGGCGCACGCTTGGCACTACTTTGTTGATGCACGTGCGGCTACTGCGCACACAATTCACAAACACAGAAAATAATTTTTTTTTGGTTTGGACTGGAGTGTACTTTCGGGGGTTACAGCACCCTTTAACGGTCAAGCCAGCCGGCCCTTTACTTATGACACAGGCGCACGCTTGGCACTACTTTGTTGATGCACGTGCGGCTACTGCGCACACAATTCACAAACACAGAAAATAATTTTTTTTTGGTTTGGACTGGAGTGTACTTTCGGGGGTTACAGCACCCTTTAACGGTCAAGCCAGCCGGCCCTTTACTTATGACACAGGCGCACGCTTGGCACTACTTTGTTGATGCACGTGCGGCTACTGCGCACACAATTCACAAACACAGAAAATAATTTTTTTTTGGTTTGGACTGGAGTGTACTTTCGGGGGTTACAGCACCCTTTAACGGTCAAGCCAGCCGGCCCTTTACTTATGACACAGGCGCACGCTTGGCACTACTTTGTTGATGCACGTGCGGCTACTGCGCACACAATTCACAAACACAGAAAATAATTTTTTTTTAGGTTTGGACTGGAGTGTACTTTCGGGGGTTACAGCACCCTTAACGGTCAAGCCAGCCGGCCCTTTACTTATGACACAGGCGCACGCTTGGCACTACTTTGTTGATGCACGTGCGGCTACTGCGCACACAATTCACAAACACAGAAAATAATTTTTTTTTTGGTTTGGACTGGAGTGTACTTTCGGGGGTTACAGCACCCTTTAACGGTCAAGCCAGCCGGCCCTTTACTTATGACACAGGCGCACGCTTGGCACTACTTTGTTGATGCACGTGCGGCTACTGCGCACACAATTCACAAACACAGAAAATAATTTTTTTTTGGTTTGGACTGGAGTGTACTTTCGGGGGTTACAGCACCCTTTAACGGTCAAGCCAGCCGGCCCTTTACTTATGACACAGGCGCACGCTTGGCACTACTTTGTTGATGCACGTGCGGCTACTGCGCACACAATTCACAAACACAGAAAATAATTTTTTTTTGGTTTGGACTGGAGTGTACTTTCGGGGGTTACAGCACCCTTTAACGGTCAAGCCAGCCGGCCCTTTACTTATGACACAGGCGCACGCTTGGCACTACTTTGTTGATGCACGTGCGGCTACTGCGCACACAATTCACAAACACAGAAAATAATTTTTTTTTAGGTTTGGACTGGAGTGTACTTTCAGGGGTTACAGCACCCTTAACGGTCAAGCCAGCCGGCCCTTTACTTATGACACAGGCGCACGCTTGGCACTACTTTGTTGATGCACGTGCGGCTACTGCGCACACAATTCACAAACACAGAAAATAATTTTTTTTTGGTTTGGACTGGAGTGTACTTTCGGGGGTTACAGCACCCTTTAACGGTCAAGCCAGCTGGCCCTTTACTTATGACACAGGCGCACGCTTGGCACTACTTTGTTGATGCACATGCGGCTACTGCGCACACAATTCACAAACACAGAAAATAATTTTTTTTTAGGTTTGGACTGGAGTGTACTTTCGGGGGTTACAGCACCCTTAACGGTCAAGCCAGCCGGCCCTTTACTTATGACACAGGCGCACGCTTGGCACTACTTTGTTGATGCACGTGCGGCTACTGCGCACACAATTCACAAACACAGAAAATAATTTTTTTTTTGGTTTGGACTGGAGTGTACTTTCGGGGGTTACAGCACCCTTAACGGTCAAGCCAGCCGGCCCTTTACTTATGACACAGGCGCACGCTTGGCACTACTTTGTTGATGCACGTGCGGCTACTGCGCACACAATTCACAAACACAGAAAATAATTTTTTTTTGGGTTTGGACTGGAGTGTACTTTCGGGGGTTACAGCACCCTTAACGGTCAAGCCAGCCGGCCCTTTACTTAAGACACAGGCGCACGTTTGGCACTACTTTGTTGATGCACGTGCGGCTACTGCGCACACAATTCACAAACACAGAAAATAATTTTTTTTTTGGTTTGGACTGGAGTGTACTTTCGGGGGTTACAGCACCCTTAACGGTCAAGCCAGCCGGCCCTTTACTTATGACACAGGCGCACGTTTGGCACTACTTTGTTGATGCACGTGCGGCTACTGCGCACACAATTCACAAACACAGAAAATAATTTTTTTTTTGGTTTGGACTGGAGTGTACTTTCGGGGGTTACAGCACCCTTAACGATCAAGCCAGCCGGCCCTTTACTTATGACACAGGCGCACGCTTGGCACTACTTTGTTGATGCACGTGCGGCTACTGCGCACACAATTCACAAACACAGAAAATAATTTTTTTTTGGTTTGGACTGGAGTGTACTTTCGGGGGTTACAGCACCCTTTAACGGTCAAGCCAGCCGGCCCTTTACTTATGACACAGGCGCACGCTTGGCACTACTTTGTTGATGCACGTGCGGCTACTGCGCACACAATTCACAAACACAGAAAATAATTTTTTTTTGGTTTGGACTGGAGTGTACTTTCGGAGGTTACAGCACCCTTTAACGGTCAAGCCAGCCGGCCCTTTACTTATGACACAGGCGCACGCTTGGCACTACTTTGTTGATGCACGTGCGGCTACTGCGCACACAATTCACAAACACAGAAAATAATTTTTTTTTAGGTTTGGACTGGAGTGTACTTTCGGGGGTTACAGCACCCTTAACGGTCAAGCCAGCCGGCCCTTTACTTATGACACAGGCGCACGCTTGGCACTACTTTGTTGATGCACGTGCGGCTACTGCGCACACAATTCACAAACACAGAAAATAATTTTTTTTTTGGTTTGGACTGGAGTGTACTTTCGGGGGTTACAGCACCCTTAACGGTCAAGCCAGCCGGCCCTTTACTTATGACACAGGCGCACGCTTGGCACTACTTTGTTGATGCACGTGCGGCTACTGCGCACACAATTCACAAACACAGAAAATAATTTTTTTTTAGGTTTGGACTGGAGTGTACTTTCAGGGGTTACAGCACCCTTAACGGTCAAGCCAGCCGGCCCTTTACTTATGACACAGGCGCACGCTTGGCACTAGTTTGTTGATGCACGTGCGGCTACTGCGCACACAATTCACAAACACAGAAAATAATTTTTTTTTGGTTTGGACTGGAGTGTACTTTCGGGGGTTACAGCACCCTTTAACGGTCAAGCCAGCCGGCCCTTTACTTATGACACAGGCGCACGCTTGGCACTACTTTGTTGATGCACGTGCGGCTACTGCGCACACAATTCACAAACACAGAAAATATATTATTTTTTTAGCACTTGGGGGGAGCACCCCTGATGGACAGAGCACCCCCTGGACAACACTACAGCACCCCTTTAGGACTGGGACACTGCACAGGACTTTGGAGTGGACACAGCCCCTATGGAGAACTGACTGCACAACACAGTCCAGCCAGCCCCTATGGACTTTGAAGTAGTGGACACAGCCCCTATTAACAACAGCAGCACAGCACAACACAGCCAGCCCCTATGGACTTTGAAGTAGTGGACAACAGCAGCACTACACTACACTACACTACACAGCACTAACTCCCACCCTCCCTCTTCACTGTCCACAGCCGAGTGAGAAAATGGCGCCGACGCGGGTACCTTATATAGGATCCAAAACCCGCGAGACTCGGAAGGCGGGATGATGACGTTTTGCCTCGATGTCAGATCCGAGTCAGGCGGGAAAAGTCGAGCCTGACTCGGATCGGACTCGGATCGGGGGGGCTCGGGGGGGTTCGGATTTCAGAAATCCGAACCCGCTCACCCCTAGTATGGGGATGTGGAAATTATGGTATTCATCAAATTTGATGGAGGTACTATCTGCCACTGTGAGGTGGCGAATAGCAGGTGAAACTTACCTGCTTCCAGCTGGACAGGTCCCCCGGCGTCTTCCTCCGGCGGTCTGGTGCGTCCTCTGGCTCCGGAGGTTGGTCGGACACTGTGTTCTCTCAGCAGAACACAATAAAGATTAGAGAAAAAATATATATTATTTTTTTTCTAATCTGTACTGTGGTGTGCTGGGAGACCATGTGACAGACCAGCAGGATGGAGCCGGAGGCTGCTGCGCGGACAGGTAAGTGCGGGATGGGGGGAGGTGAGTGGGGGGGAGGGGGGGCCGGTGAGCGGAGGGGGGGGGCACAAACTTACCGCATGTGTAGGCAGTGCTACGCATGTGCTGGGTTAACGAATTTAACAGCGAATGCGCAGCACTGTTTCCAGCTGCGGTAAGTTAGTGTAGACAGGGATAACTATCTATTTCCTGAAAAGCTGTCATCGCAAAAATGACAGCTTTTCGGAATAGATAGTTATAGGGAGGAGAAATGACGAATTCCTCTGGTAATTAGGTAGAACTCTATGGGAGTTCTAAACCTAATTACCTCCAGGGAAAGTTTAGTAATGATGAATTCGCCCCTGTACCTGTTGCAGCTAGTCCGACTCTACTCATTAACTGCATTTCAAGAATGACATCCTATTTGAATACAGGTGGTGCTACGTTTCCAAATAAATGAAAAAATAAATATTTTTGTCTTGTGCATTTTTTGTTTGCATATAATTAGGGGTGAGCGGGTTCGGATTTCTGAAATCCGAACCCCCCCGAGCCCCCCCGATCCGAGGCCGATCCGAGTCAGGCTCGACTTTTCCCGCCTGACGGATCTGAAATCGAGGCAAAACGTCATCATCCCGCCTTCCGAGTCTCGCGGGTTTTGGATTCTATATAAGGTACCCGCGTCGGCGCCATTTTCTCACTCGGCTGTGGACAGTGAAGAGGGAGGGTGGGAGTTAGGGCTGGCTGGGCTGTGTAGTGTAGTGTAGTGTAGTGCAGAGTAGTGTTGTGCTGTGCTGTGCTGCGCTGTGCTGCTGTTGTCCACTACTTCAAAGTCCATAGGGGCTGGCTGTGTTGTGCTGTGCTGCTGTTGTTAATAGGGGCTGTGTCCACTACTTCAAAGTCCATAGGGGCTGGCTGGACTGTGTTGTGCAGTCAGTTCTCCATAAGGGCTGTGTCCACTCCAAAGTCCTGTGCAGTGTCCCAGTCATAAAGAGGTGCTGTAGTGTTGTCCAGGGGGTGCTCTGTCCATCAGGGGTGCTCCCCCAAGTGCTAAAAAAATAATATATTTTCTGTGTTTGTGAATTGTGTGCGCAGTAGCCGCACGTGCATCAACAAAGTAGTGCCAAGCGTGCGCCTGTGTCATAAGTAAAGGACCGGCTGGCTTGACCGTTAAAGGGTGCTGTAACCCCCAAAGTACACTCCAGTCCAAACAAAAAAAATATATATTTTCTGTGTTTGTGAATTGTGTGCGCAGTAGCCGCACGTGCATCAACAAAGTAGTGCCAAGCGTGTGCCTGTGTCATAAGTAAAGGGCCAGCTGACTTGACCGTTAAAGGGTGCTGTAACCCCCAAAGTACACTCCAGTCCAAACCAAAAAAATATATATTTTCTGTGTTTGTGAATTGTGTGCGCAGTAGCCGCACGTGCATCAACAAAGTAGTGCCAAGCGTGCGCCTGTGTCATAAGTAAAGGGCCAGCTGGCTTGACCATTAAAGGGTGCTGTAACCCCCAAAGTACACTCCAGTCCAAACCAAAAAAATATATATTTTCTGTGTTTGTGAATTGTGTGCGCAGTAGCCGCACGTGCATCAACAAAGTAGTGCCAAGCGTGCGCCTGTGTCATAAGTAAAGGGCCGGCTGGCTTGACCGTTAAAGGGTGCTGTAACCCCCAAAGTACACTCCAGTCCAAACCAAAAAAAAAATTATTTTCTGTGTTTGTGAATTGTGTGCGCAGTAGCCGCACGTGCATCAACAAAGTAGTGCCAAGCGTGTGCCTGTGTCATAAGTAAAGGGCCGGCTGGCTTGACCGTTAAAGGGTGCTGTAACCCCCAAAGTACACTCCAGTCCAAACCAAAAAAAAAATTATTTTCTGTGTTTGTGAATTGTGTGCGCAGTAGCCGCACGTGCATCAACAAAGTAGTGCCAAGCGTGCGCCTGTGTCATAAGTAAAGGGCCGGCTGGCTTGACCGTTAAAGGGTGCTGTAACCCCCAAAGTACACTCCAGTCCAAACCAAAAAAAAAATTATTTTCTGTGTTTGTGAATTGTGTGCGCAATAGCCGCACGTGCATCAACAAAGTAGTGCCAAGCGTGCGCCTGTGTCATAAGTAAAGGGCCGGCTGGCTTGACCATTAAAGGGTGCTATAACCCCCAAAGTACACTCCAGTCCAAACCAAAAAAAAAAAATTTTTCTGTGTTTGTGAATTGTGTGCGCAGTAGCCGCACGTGCATCAACAAAGTAGTGTCAAGCGTGCGCCTGTGTCATAAGTAAAGGGCCGGCTGGCTTGACCGTTAAAGGGTGCTGTAACCCCCAAAGTACACTCCAGTCCAAACCAAAAAAAAAATTATTTTCTGTGTTTGTGAATTGTGTGCGCAGTAGCCGCACGTGCATCAACAAAGTAGTGCCAAGCGTGCGCCTGTGTCATAAGTAAAGGGCCGGCTGGCTTGACCGTTAAAGGGTGCTGTAACCCCCAAAGTACACTCCAGTCCAAACCAAAAAAAAATTATTTTCTGTATTTGTGAATTGTGTGCGCAGTAGCCGCACGTGCATCAACAAAGTAGTGCCAAGCGTGCGCCTGTGTCATAAGTAAAGGGCCGGCTGGCTTGACCGTTAAAGGGTGCTGTAACCCCCAAAGTACACAGAAAAAAATATTTTCTGTGTTTGTGACTTGTGTGCACTGTGGCTGCACGTGCATCAACAAAGGAGCAGCGCCAAGCGTGCGCCTGTGTCCCATAAGTAAAGAGCCGGCTGGCTCATTTCTTAAAGGGTGGTGTAACCCACAAAGTGCACTACTCTCCAGCAAAAATCAAAAAATATTTTCTGTGTTTGTGTGCGCTTTAGCCGCACGTATATATCAATATAACATAAATGGAGGACCAAACTTTCTCCGATAAAAATAAAATAGGGAAAGATCAAGAACCACTTCCTCCTAGTGCTATTGCTGCTGCTGGGAGTTGTTCATCATCCCAGAGAGGAAGTAGGAACATCACTACTTTTACTAATCAATTGACCCTCCGACAGTCCCTAGCGATGAGGATGAAGTACGACAGCAGTCATCCTGAAGCAAAACGTATAACTGAGGCCTTGACTGCTATGTTGGTGTTAGACGTGCGTCCGGTATCCGCCATTAGTGCAGTGGGATTTAGACAATTGATGGAGGTAGTGTGTCCCCGGTTCCAAATCCCGTCTAGATTCCACCTGCATCCTCAAAGCAGCAGCGACAAGCTTGCGTCTGTCTGTTAAAGGGTGGTGACACCCTCAAAGTGTGCTACACAAACAATAAAAATATTGTTCTTTTTTTTTCGGTCTTTGTGAAATGTGTGGGCTGTAGCCGCACCTGCATCCTTAAAGCAGCAGCGACAAGCGTGTGTCTGTCTGTTAAAGGGTGGTGACACCCTCAAAATGTGCTACACAAACAATAAAAATATTGTTCTTTTTTTTCTGTCTTTGTGAATTGTGTGGGCTGTAGCCGCACTTCCATCCTCAAAGCAGCAGCATCGACAAGCGTGCGTCTGTCTGTTAAAGGGTGGTGTAACTGTCAAAGTGCTCCAAAAAATAAAAAACTATTTTTTTAATGTGTTTGTGACTTGTGTGCGATGTAGCCACACTTGCATCCTCAAAGCAGCAGCGACAAGCGTGCATCTGTCTGTTAAAGGGTGGTGACACCCTCAAAGTGTGCTACACAAACAATAAAAATATTATTCTTTTTTTTCAGTCTTTGTGAATTGTGTGGGCTGTAGCCGCACTTGCATCCTCAAAGCAGCAGTGACAAGCGTGCGTCTGTCTGTTAAAGGATTACATCGGTGACAGCATCCAAGTAGGCATGTCAGACAGTCCGTACCTGTACTGGCAGGAAAAAGAAGCAATTTGGAGGTCCCTGTACAAACTGGCTCTATTTTACCTGAGTTGCCCCCCCTCCAGTGTGTACTCCGAAAGAGTGTTTAGTGCAGCCGGGAACCTTGTCAGCGAAAGGCGTAGGAGGTTGCTTCCACAAAATGTGGAGAAGATGATGTTCATAAAATGAATTATCAACTCTTCCAGGGAGACCAGCCTCCAGAATGTACAGAGGGACCTGTGGTTCCAGCGGGGACGAATTAATACTCTGTGAGGATGAGGATGTACACACTGAAGAGGGTGAGGAATCGGTGGATGAGGAGGATGAGGATGACATCTTGCCTCCGTAGAGCCAGTTTGTGCAGGGACAGATTAATTGCCAGCTTGTTTTGTGGGGGCCCAAACGAACCAATCATTTCAGCCACAGTTGTGTGGCAGACCCTGGCGCTGAAATGATTGGTTTGTTAAAGTGTGCATGTCCTGTTTATACAACATAAGGGTGGGTGGGAGGGCCCAAGGACAATTCCATCTTGCACCTCTTTTTTTTCTTTGCATTATGTACAGTTTGGGGCCTAGTTTTTCAAACTGCCATCCTGTCTGCCACTGCAGTTTCACGCCTAGATGGGTCACGTGTTTGTGCCGCCCACTCGTGTCGCTTAGCATAGTCATCCAGCTACCTCGGTGCAACCTTTTGGACATAAAAACACTATTGTGAGGTGTGAGGTGTTCAGAATAGACTGGAAATGAATGGAAATTAAGGTTATTGAGGTTAATAATAGCATAGGAGCAGAAAAACCTACAAATTCTGTGATTTTAGCTGTTTTTATGCTTTTTTTCAAAAAAATACAGATCCAAAACACAAAACCCAGAACCCAAAACACGGAAGGGTGGTTTTGGCAAAACCAATCCAGATCCAAAACACGAAGAAAGATCCAGATCCAAAACCAAAACACGAAAAGTGGCCGGTGCACACCCCTACATATAATATATACAGGAAACACCAATATAAGATCTGCATTGGTTTACTGCTTCAAATATAATTTAACACCTTGATATCTTACTTAACCAATATATAAATAAATAAAGACACGGACACCAGAGCTTGGCTAAAAGGTCACAGCTTTTTATTTATAAATTAATCAATCAACCTAACCAGGGTGGCTAAGAGACGCTGCAAACTCAGTTCTAGCTTTCACACTGATCAAATACTCAGAGGACTACTTAAAAGTCCCCCCTCTAGACCTACTAACGATGTGAGAGTCTCACTTCACTCTAGGGCCAATCCGAGGTGCTACCGTACAGCCAGCACACTGGTCCCCCCGTGCAGAGCAGGACAAATTCGCCAGGGGCAACGAGGGTCAGTGCCTCCACAAAGTTATCTGTCGCCCCCTAAAGCCACTGAGTTGCAGCGTACTCCCGCCTTGCTGTGCCTCACCTGAATTAGAAAATAAAAGTTAGTGCACACAACTTAACAAACGTGGGTGGGATGGTGAGTTAAGAAGATCCACTACAAGAGACTGAGCTGAGTTCTGGCAGCCCTTTAAATAGACCCAACCTAGCTCCTCCTACTAACAATCCCATAGGATAATCCTCTCAAACTGACACACACAGTTTAACCCAGCAACAAGGCTGTCATCAACACAAACACCCAGCAGAAAACCAGCAATCTTATCTTTCCTCAATTCTATACAAATTTCGTCTTCCATAAGATCTGCATTGGTTTACTGCTTCAAATATACCTTAACACCTTTATATCTTACTTAACCAATATATAAATAAATAGGGCCAATCCGAGGTGCTACCATACAGCCAGCACCCGGGTCCCCCCGTGCAGAGCAGGACAAATTCGCCAGGAGCAACGAGGGTCAGTGCCCCCATAAAGTTGTCTTACGCCCCCTAAAGCCACTGAGTTGCAGCGTACTCCCGCCAAAGCCAGGCCCTAAAAGAGACTGACCCACCACCCAAAACAAACAACTAACCCAAGAACGAGAACAAGTCCTTAACAAACAAAGCTGTACCCACAGCGTTCAGATGCACTCCATCATTCCGAAAAAACTTCCCAAGCTCACCGACAAGAAAAACATGTCTAATTGACATTCCCTCCATAGACTCAACATGTCTTGTAACCGCCACATTCACCTTCCGAGTCCTCTCCAATGCACCATGCTTACGCACCCCTCTCCATTTCAAACGAAGCATCATATCCGGCCATACAATCCGAATGGACAGCCATCTTACACAAATCTCTTCCAAAACTTCACGCAGCCTCACAATCAATTCAACTCCTTTCAACTGACCCAGATCATTCCCTCCAACATGCAACACCAAGAATTTTGGGATTCCTCATTTAGAAACAGATGATATAAGCAATGCTAATACCGACTCAACCCGCAAACCTCTCACACCAATCCAGTGAACACTAACACCACTCGGCCACAAGTTCTGACCCTGTGACAAGACATGTTTTTCCGCCCAAAAGATATAAGAGTGGCCCACCAGCCACACTGTCCCATCTTCATTTGAAAATTCTGTGGAAAAAGAGAAAACCCTAACTATGAGAACAACACCATACCCAAATACAAAACACAACTTTACCAACACATAGCAACTAACTAGCAGGGATGCATAAGTGGGAAAACTGGAACCCGAGTGAAGAAGAAAACCCAAAAAACCTACCCGTGAACCAAATATGGGCCAGATCATGGCTAACGGGAGGAAAAATGAAAAAATCCCTTCACACCCCCAATTGCTCAACGCTAGTCGTTGAACAATTGGCGGGTAAGCAACGCTTACGGGTTGACGCCAGGAGCGCATCTATACCTTGTTGCAGTGTACATACTTCTTAAAAGCAGCTGACTTCCAGCGCCCTATGTGCTGAATAGATTCTGCCGAAGCCCCAGCTAGAGCAGCACAAGTAGCAGCTCCAATGCGGAATGAATGTGTACCATATTCTGACGGATCTACTCCTAATTCCAGTAAGCCTTTCCTAAATACTGCTGCGAATTGGTATTTAGTGAGGGGTGAATTGTCCGCATGCAGCAACCATTGTGCCCCTCCCGAAGGGCGTATTTCCATGTAATTCGAAGCTAATTGAACCCGACAAATATTCTTGTCCTGCTGTTGCTTTAAAGTAACCCACTTGCCCCTGACGGTTTGATCGGTTTTAGAGAAACGAAGCCTACAAAGCACAGCTGAATCCCTAAAAACGATATCCTGTAACAAGAGTCCTGAAGAATTGGATGTCTTTTTGGAAGCTACCAGTTCACTAACTCTAAATGCTCCAAAAATTGCCGCTGCAAATGCAAGACGAAAAAGACACGCCTCAAAACTATCAGAGGCCACCCTCCCCATAATTGTCAACAAACCTGACAACATCTGCAAGTCTACAGGCCGCCGTGAATCAGAACGAACGGGAAAGCTTTAGCCCAACCCTTCATAGCTGCAAGCGCGGAAAGAAATACCTGCAAGCGCGGAAACCATGGAGGCCCTGGACCTACCCTGTTGATATCTTTCCCAAACAAAGGAAGAAATCAACTCATCTGATGGCTTACCCTCCTTTTCTAGAAGAGCACCATGAGCGCACCAATCCCGCCAAGCGGACGCGTAAGCTTTGCAAGTCGATGGGGCAAGCGATTGTAATGCCAAACCTTTTAAACCGGTCTGATGATCTGCCACACAAAAGGGGGGGCACACCAAACCAACGTCAGAAGCCGACGGGACAAGAGCTCTGAAGTGCGCAAATTGAAAGTGAGACAAAGCATCCGTAATCTCATTACATACACCTGGTACATGCCTAGCTCTGAATCTTATATTGCCCTCGAGGCAGCGCAAAACTTAATGCCGAAGCAAACGCAACACAAAAGGTGAGGATGAACGTTGGTTTTTGATGGCATGAACCACTCCCAGATTGTCGCACCAAAATACTACATGGCAGTTACTCAGTCGTACGGACCAGAGTTCCACCGCTACAATGATTGGGAACAGCTCCAACAACAGCATGTTGTTTGTCCGTCCCTCCTCGCGCCAATCAAGAGGCCATGGAGCAGCACACCATTCCCCATTGAAAAAGGCACCAAAACCGGATGACCCAGCCACATCAGTAAAAAGTTGAAGCATGCTATTCGCCAACGGGGGTGAAGGCCAAATACGTTCACCATTGAATTGTAACAAGAACCTTTTCCAATTCTGAAGATCCTCTTTAATCTCTACTGACAGGCGAATATGCTGATGCGGCCGAATCGCACCGACTGTGGCCCTCTTCAATTTTCTGCAGAAAACTCTACCCATGGGAATGATCCGACAAGCAAAATTTAAGGAACCCAGAAGCGATTGAACCCTGCGTAACCTAACTGATTCCGCTGCTAAACACACTCTAATAAGTTCCAGCAGTTTCTCAACTTTATCCCGAGGTAGTCTACAACAACCTGCCACCGTGTCTATCTCGATGCCTAAATACGATAAACAAGCCGCCGGACCCTCCGTCTTATCATGGGCAATGGGAACACCCAAAACTTTAAACAACGCCTGCGCAGAAAAAAGGAGATCTGAACAAATCTCGCTCTCTCCTGGACCTATAAAGAGAAAATCATCCAGATAGTGTGCTATGCCTGTCTGACCTGTACCAGCCTGCAGACACCATTGAAGAAAGGAGCTGAATTTCTCAAAATAGGCACAGGAAACCGCGCAACCCATAGGTAAACATTTATCTACAAAGTAACCTTATTCCAATCGAAAACCCATGCATGGCCTCAGGATGAATTGGCAGTAAACGAAATGCAGCTTCTATGTCTAGCTTTGCCATTAAAGCGCCACGCCCAAAACTGCGCACTAGGCATAAAGTGTCATCAAAAGATTGATAAACAACCGTGCAATACATTTCAGCTATGGCGTTGTTTACTGAACTACCCTGAGGATGTGAGAGATGTTGAATCAGCCGAAACTTACCCGGCACTTTTTTGGGTACCACTCCCACTGGGGATATACAAAGATTCTGCAAAGGCGGACAGGTAAAGGGACCCTCCATCCTCCCAAGCAAAACCTCCGCATTCACTTTATCCCTAAACAACCCTGGAAAGTCCCTGGCAGAGCGCAAGTTCTGAGACCCCCTAATACGCAAAGGTTATAGGTAAACAAAAACCAAATGAAAACCCTTCTAACAAAAACAAAGCATCTTCCCTACATGGATATAACTTAAGCCATCTAGTAAGAGAAGCCAAACATATTGGGGAAAAGGCTTTAACCAACTCCTTTGTGGCCTTTGCCTCTATCTTGTGAAACACCTCCTGCTCCATGTCGACAGTCCTTGGCCGGATGCTCCCCCCCGCAGAGCCGACAGGAGAGACAAAAATGACAGCCCGTACCCCTCGTACACTTGGAGTCGTTGTAGGCGAAACATTTTCCTCTCCCTCCTCCCGTCGCCCCCTGTTTGTTATTAGAAAATACTTTACGGGTAAGAACCCCGTCCAAGGGAGGCCGACGCTGCTGAGACACTTCCAGCCATACTTCTACGTCTTTAATCCCAAACAGAATGACTAGAGCCCCGTCATGCTTCTTCCGGAATTGTGAGTCATATTCACGCCATGCCAAATTACGAGACCGAACGAACATGTCAAGAACCAAAAATAAATATCTTATAATGTTGACATCCTCTTCCGCCCTAGTCTCCAAGTAACATGTCGAGAAAATGAGCATGCCCTTCAACCATGTGTTAAAGCTGCAAAAAGCATCCTCACCCATGCCCCCTGCCTTTTTCGCCTGCGTGAAACCCTTTATCATGTCATCAGTGAGCGAGAAAAGGTCCACGAATTTACCTCTACGAATTCTGCTTCTGACGCTTTTTCACAAGCTGAGTAATACCGCAGTATTTGCACAGTGGACCGTGTCTGCGCCTGGTTCCTGTGCCTTAGCCCCTGACTCATCATCTTTCTTAGCCATGCCACTCGACTTTTTTGCTAAATGCCGCGCCACCATTCTAGCAATCTTACGCGGCCAAGCAGGGGAACCAGAAGAGTGTGAGGAGGAAGAGGAAGATTCAGAAGAAGAATTAGCAGTTTCATACTCACCAGAACCGGATGGGCCAGGCACAACATCGCCTGCTTTTTCAATTGCCGCTGCCACGTTCCCGGACACCTGGGTCGAAACCTCCTGCACCGGATCGGGTAAAGAAGGAACCACTGACACCTCTCTAGCTAGACCTATACCCGTATCGGAACTTGAAACTGATAAAGAAGGGTGAGACACCGGCAAAGTAGGCAAGTTAGAGATTGTAGGAGGGTTTGTCGAGCCCACGACGGAAGGGGTAATGAGCTGCTCCCGGGTAGGAGATGCCTGATTGAGCCTGTCAACACCGGGAGCCGAGGGCATAGTGTGTGTAATGGGGGGGGGGCAGCGGTGGCTGAAAAGGTGGTGCTGCAGGGGAAGGGGGGTAAAATTGCCAAGGTAGCATATAAGGATAGTAAAATTGATGCTGTGGAAAGGCTGAGGGATATAGCATGGAAAGTGTCGAAAATTGTGACGCATGCATGGAGGTGGGAGGAGCCACCGTGGCGGATGCTAACACCAGAGGAGCTAAACCTGAGCTCCAGGATGCTTGACTCCAGGGAGGACCGGCCATGGCAAAGGGCATAGAGAAAGTGCTTGCAGCTGCCTGACTGCCGGCTGACGTGAACCACGGGGGCGGAAAAGAAGGTTGCGCCATCATACTTATGGGAACAACCCCGGTCTGTGCGGGGAGCCAACTGGAGGTTGATACGCGAGGTGTTATGCCGCGAGTAAATGTGCTAGCTGCGCCAGAAACATAGGGAAAGTTCAGACTGAAAATGGCCCCCGGTTGTAAAATGGCCGCCGGGCCCGCCGGCTTGACCACCCACGACCTGCGAGGCTGTGGCCGGTGGAAGCTGTGAAAAAAGCCAGACACTCACGCTGGCATAGGGCCAAGCGGAAGGTGCCATTATGAGGCTATGGGACGACGCAGTAGCTGCTGCCGACGGGTGACCGGCAAAAGCAGCCCCCGTGACAGAAGGAGGAATGAGGAGATGGGCGGGAGGGGAAGGGATGGCAGAGAATGCCTTACCTGTGGTAGCGTGGAAATTGACAGCGGGGAAAGCACCTGATGAAGATGCGGGGATGGCTCCTGAGAAAGGAGGAGGCTGCGCAGCCATGTGACCACCCGGTAGAAAAGTTGGCTGAGGGAGCGGTGTGGAGGAGGCCCGAATGGCTGAAAGGAGGCCCTGTGAAGGGACGGGGGACACTGGGGAACTGGCGGCAGGGGATGTAGTTCCACCTGGGGAAGCCATGATAAGGGCGGGCCGGGATGAATCACGGGAGGGGGCGGCACGTGACGGATATGTAAAATCAGCCGGCTGGGTGGAGGGGCAGAGCCGTGACATGTGTGGTAAAAAGACAGTAAAATAGAAAAGCAAGCGGATGTAGATAAGCACAATTGAATACAACAACTATAACCAACTGATACTCAGCCTTAAGAAGATCCACTACAAGAGACTGAGCTGAGTTCTGGCAGCCCTTTAAATAGACACAACCTAGCTCCTCCTACTAACAATCCCATAGGATAATCCTCTCAAACTGACACACACAAGGCTGTCATCAACACAAACACCCAGCAGAAAACCAGCAATCTTATCTTTCCTCAATTCTATACAAATTTCGTCTTCCATAAAGTCCCTCGATAAGGCTTTAAGCCATCTTGTCCATTCAATGTGCACCATGAATTGAGTCTTCCAATGTCTGTGCAGGAGAAATACAGAACCATTCTTCTATAAGAAAGTCACTCCACTGATACATAATTTTTGGTTGTTGAAACCACTGTTTCAGAGGTCATTCCAGAATTTCCCTACTTACAAAAATTAAAAAAATTACTTACTAAAAAATTACTTACAAAAATTCTGCAAATACTTAACAATCCTGAGAATTAGGCCAATCACAGGGAATTGGAATCGGCGGTTCAAATCCCGGCAGCGGCAGCCCGACAAGGATGAAAAACCCGATCGTCCCCAGGTAAGTATTCACCTAATTCTAACCCTAATCCTCCCTTAGGGGTGCCTAACCCTAACCTTCCCCCCCAGTGCCTAACCCTAATCCCCCTCTAAGTGCCTAAACCTAACCCCCCCTTCCCCATCGCCTAAACCTAAGTCCCCCGGGGGGGTGCCTAACCCTAAGTCAACCCTAACCTCCTTGGGGGGTGCCTAACCCTAAGTCCCCACCGGGAGCCCTAAACCAAACCCCTCCACCCCGCGGCTGTCCTCGCTTGGCATCACTTCGATCGGGATGCTGGGTGACGGTCTTCTGGCGTCGGTAAAATGACAGCCGTCTAGATTTTGACGCCTGTCATTTAACCCTTGCCGTGATTAAGTGGTCGGAAAGTCAGCTGTCGGGATCAGGTCCGCCGGCTTCCCGACTGCATTCCCAATCACAGTGCTAGAAGCCGAAAGGCAATGCTGTGTTCCAAAGATGACAGTATGCAGAGTACAGCTGCCATATTATGCCTTCGTATACAGCACAGAATAAAGCTCATATGGTATTTATAGGACAAGATGACATAAGAGGACTAATGCAATTTTCTTACTTATGTACACATAATATGTTTGGATAAGTTAGGTTATTTTTATGAAATAATAATAAACTGCAGTCATTCTGAAATGCTCTAATAGCTTATACCAACATAAATGCTATTTATCTTAATTCGACCTTTCTAAATCATTATGTACATAAAAAGATTAAACTTGGAAAAAGAAAGTAGAGCCTATGTTTTTATACATTACTGAGAAAATGGCCATGATCATTTCATTAAAATCATTTTCTGCACACAAAAAATAATGCCCATAAATTATTCCTGTAATTACCCTCTATTCTGCAATCTCTTCTGTCATCCCTTTGATCATGGTCCTATAATAACATTAACAATCTCATTTCTAGATGCCTGTTATCTAAAATCTAACTCTCAGATTATAGCAACAGAAAAAGATGAATGCAGAGAGATTATACTTAAAATTAGGTGGGTTTAGAGGGTCATTTTTCTTATACTGTAATGCAAGTAAAAAAACAACATCATCTGAATAATGATCTGGAAAAGTCAACTCTGGCTTATCCAATCAGATTAGTATTCCTACACTCCAGCCAATCAGACGCTATAAACTCTGTTTGGCTTGTGCACACATTGATGTGACTCCGCTAGGAGCAGGCTGAATGGATCTTAGTTTTTGTTTTTTTATTGTCTTTCCCTTTGTGCTACTACAGCCCACACATTTCACAAAGACAGAAAAAAAAGAAGAATTTTTTATTGTTTGTGGAGCGCACTTTGAGGGTTACACCACCCTTTAACAGACAGACGCACACTTGTCGCTGCTGCTTTGAGGACAGTATCATATGCAGTGACAGTAGACTTCTCAGAAATTGTTGGCACATCCTTCAGTCCGGACCAGATGTCCAAACCGGCCCTTGAGTTATGACACAGGCGCACGCTTGGCGCTGCTACTGTGTTGATGCACGTGCGGCTACATCGCACACAAGTCACAAACACAGAAAAAAAAGAATAATTTTTTTATTGTTTGTGGAGCGCACTTTGAGGGTTACACCACCCTTTAACAGACAGACGCACGCTTGTCGCTGCTGCTTTGAGGATGCAGGTGCGGCTACAGCCCACACAATTCACAAAGACAGAAAAAAAAGAAGAATTTTTTTATTGTTTGTGGAGCGCACTTTGAGAGTTACACCGCCCTTTAACAGACAGACGCACGCTTGTCGCTACTGCTTTGAGGATGCAGGTGGAATCTAGACGGGATTTGGACCCGGGGACACACTACCTCCATCAATTGTCTAAATCCCACTGCACTAATGGCGGATACCGGACGCACGTCTAACACCAACATAGCAGTCAAGTCCTCAGTTATACGTTTTGCTTCAGGATGACTGCTGTCGTACTTCATCCTCCTCGCTAAGGACTGTCGGAGGGTCAATTGTTTAGTAAAAGTAGTGGTGTTCCTACTTCCTCTCTGGGATGATGAACAACTCCCAGCAGCAGCAACAGCACTAGGAGGAAGTGGCTCTTGATCTTTCCCTATTTTATTTTTATCGGAGAAAGTTTGGTCCTCCATTTATGTTATATTGATATATACGTGTGGCTAAGGCGCACACAAACACAGAAAATAATTTTTTATTTTTGTTGGAGACTAGTGCACTTTGTGGGTTGCACCACCCTTTAAGAAATGAGCCAGCCGGCCCTTTACTTATGGGACACAGGTGCACGCTTGACGCTGCTCCTTTGTTGATGCACGTGCAGCCACAGTGTACACAATTCACAAGCAAAGAAAATATTTTTTTATTTTGTTTGGAGTGTACTTTGGGGGTTACAGCACCCTTTAACGGACAAGCCAGCCGGCCCTTTACTTATGACACAGGCGCACGCTTAGCACTACTTTGTTGATGCACGTGCGGCTACAGTGCACACAATTCACAAACACAGAAAAAATATATATTTTTTTGCACTTGGGGGGAGCACCCCTGATGGACAGAGCACCCCCTGGACAACACTACAGCACCCCTTTAGGACTGGGACACTGCACAGGACTTTGGAGTGGACAGAGCCCCTATGGACAACTGACTGCACAACACAGTCCAGCCAGCCCCTATGGACTTTGGACTGGAGGAGTGGACACAGCCCCTATGGACAACAGCAGCACAGCACTGCACTACACTACACTACACTACACAGCCCAGCCAGCCCTAACTCCCACCCTCCCTCTTCACTGTCCACAGCCGAGTGAGAAAATGGCGCCGACGCGGGTACCTTATATAGAATCCAAAACCCGTGAGACCCGGAAGGCGGGATGATGAATTTTTGCCTCGATTTCAGATCCGCGTCAGGCGGGAAAAGTCGAGCCTGACTCGGATCGGCCTCGGATCGGGGGGGCTCAGGGGGGTTCGGATTTCAGAGATCCGAACCCGATCACCCCTAATAACTATATATACTTAGTCTAACCAGTAGGAGACAGAATTAAGATTTCTAAGCAGACATTCTCCCACCTCATGTTAAGATACCTGGCTCTTCTTGCTGGCAGTTGCTCTCTGGTTCAGTGCGCTGATCAAATGCTCAGAGCTTCTCCTACAGCAGACTTGATAGGAGAAGCTGCTGCCACTGGTGAAATAATATTATATGCCACTGCTATAGTGGTCATGATTCAAGCCGGGGGTTTCCAAGAACTGAAACCACCCCCTTGCATTTGTGGCCCATGTGCAAGTTTGTAATGTGGGATCCCTCCCCTGGAAAAATGGTGCTGGCATCTGAGCAGAAAATATGTAGCCTGCAGGCTGCAGCCATTAAGTCATTCGTTGCTCTGGCTATAGGGCTGGCAGAGTGTAGCTTCCTTGGTTGAAGATCCCGTTATAGATACACCTGGTCCTGGCTATTCATCTGGGTGTGCAGGCATTTACAGTTTTATCTACAGCACATATAAGCATAACTGCGACCACTCCAGTTGCCTTAGGCCATCACTCTGCTCTCAAAATAGCTGAACCAAGGCCTCTTCTAAGCATCCACCATGAAGATACAAACAAACCCTGATGGGGTCCAGTAATGCCACATTCCACCACTAAAACCAGTCATGATTATAAAGTTGAGGATGATGACAAGTTCCATATTTTTCCTACAGACGCATCATTCAATATATACAAGGTTATCTCTAGTGCAATAGCATCTCAACGTTGTTTTCAAGCTGTTTATAACTTAAGACATATCCGACTAAGGGCCGTATTCAATTTGAGGCGAAAAGTCAGTTTCTGCGTATTTTTGGCGGAAACTTTTCGCCGATGACGTCATTTTCACGCCTGTTTGACTTTTACCCCGTATTCAATTTGAAAGACTTGCCGCCTAGGCGGAAAGTCAATGCAATGTAATAGGCGGAAAAGTTTTGCCTATGAATGGGAGGCGGAAAAAAGTGCAGAATTGGGGTTTGGGGGTGCAACATTGTGGGAACCCCCCTGCAGCCTTCAGACAGTCCCCAAAAGGTAATCTGTGTAAAAAACAAAAAAAACACTTAAGGACACCCCAAAAAATTACTTTGAAAAAGGGGGCAAAAAAAATGTTGGGGTACAAACTTAAAAATTAGCGAACTTGACTCTCGGGGTGTCCCCAAGTATGGCCCAAGTGTTTTTTTTAATGCAGGTGTTTGCGACAGGTGGATTTTTCACGATTTTTTCAACTTCCCTTTAGCAACTTTTAAATATGCTGACCCCATTTTCAAGTACCCCAAATTTGCTGGGATAACTTATTTTCTTGAAAAAAAACTCTTAAATACTATTCTGCATCACGTATAGAAAAACGCTATTTAGCAGCTATTGAGCCCGTTTAAAAACACCAAATATCTTCAGCAAGCCAAATCGGGGGGTACCATAGGTAACCCCCATGTCAGAGCATCTTTTGGGGGGGTGTCAGGCTGACAGTACTTTCCGCCTGTTTCAGTTTCGCCGGGTCCCGTTTTGGCATACTTCCATATTGAATATGGGGTAAAGCAGGGACGGCCGCAATATTTTTCGGCCTGCAGGACAGGCGAAGTAGGCAGAAAGTCCGGGCCGCCAAAAAGTATCGCGGATCGGCTCATATTGAACACGGCTATAAAAATACATCTAGAACCACAACTTTGTTTCTGTAGCTTTATCCCTACATTTGCATTTGTACATCCAGCTCTAAATCAGGCCCTATGTTTGTAGAACCATATTGGTTTTACCCTAGAAGTGATGTAGCCAGAATACACTGACAGGCTAATTGTTGCCTGCTCCTGCATGATGCAGACAGTGGTTGGCCTGAGTGTCATTGGGTGACACAGTACAAAAGAGAAGTCAAAAGTTTAGACAGGCACATCTAAGCTATAAAACCACCACCATTCCCCACTGATATAATGTGTCGAGGCCAGGTGCTTCTCTATGCCTTCATAAAATGTACATTTCTTCTCCTGAGTCCTAATATTTTTACTAACTGACGCAAAGATGTTACAAGGCTAAAGAATCTCCAGAGACAGAACTTCCACCAAGCCAGTACATTTTCTCTAATACATTTCCTGACCTAACTTGAACTGTGTCCATTGTCAGAACAGCACAGTCATATAGGAAATCTGAGAAGTGAGTTGATCGCTGGACACAAATACTGTAGGCTTTGCAGGGTCCTTGCCAGAAGTACAGTTGCCAAGATAAAAAATATTTCTGGGACACTCGTCTCACTCAGCAAATTACATGTAATATATGATACTGCCAAACAGATATTTGGCTGCATTTGTGCTCAGGTGATTATTTGCCATCACATAAAACTACTATCTACAATAAAAGAATATTTAGGAAAAGAAAACGTAGATTAATGGTCTCAAGGCACTTTAATGTAAGAAAAACACAGAGTCCAAATGATTATGCAATTATATACAGTCAGGTGCATAAATATTGGGACATTGACAGAATTTTCATATTTTGGCCGCTACTCACCACCACAATGGCTTTGAAATTAAACAAACAAGATGAGCTTTAACTGCAGACTTTCAGATTTAATTTGAGGGTAATTACATCCAAATCAGGTGAACATTGTAGGAATTACAACGGTTTCTATATGTGCCTCCCACTTTTTAAGGGGCCAAAGTAATGGGACTATCAACTCAAAAGCTATTTCATGGACAGGTGTGGGCTATTCCCTCGTTATTTCATTATCAATTATCATGTTTGTTTCATTTCAAAGCCATTGTTTTGGTGAATAGAGGCCAAAATGTGAAAATTCTGTCAATGTCCCAATATTTATGCACCTGACTGTATGTATGCTGAGCTTCATGGATCTTAAAAGATGTGTGATTCAGTATACTAAGATATAAACAGCTGCTATCTGAAGATACGTAACCCGTACAGAGTTGTACCTGGTTGTATATTACCCCCTCCCAACACCAATTGTTTATGTAAACGACTGCGTGTAGCATAATGCTGCATGGTATCTCTAGTCTGAAAGAGTTAATGAAAGTGGTGGGCAATAGTGCTAAACCAGACTCCATAGTAACAGAGCTCTGACAATGTAATGTACAGCCAACACTTTTATACTGGGGACGGCATGTAAACAGGTGCTGGTGCTGCTCTCAGCGAACGACTCCAATGTATGCTAGTAACATTACTAATACCTGTGCTGTATCTTCTAATGCTAATTCTAGTAACAGTTCACATGAATATGGGACCAGATTTATATTGTATTTCCCTCAAGGCTTTTTTTTATATTCCTTTCCTCATATAACTATTCTTAGTATCAACCCTTTACTAGTTTCCATTTGTAAAAATAGCTAGGCAGATGTCAATCAGCCTTAATACAGTCAAATAATACATATTCACGATGGGACAAATGTGGCATGCGTGGAACTAAGGGGGTCATTCAGACCCGCTCGCGAGCAAAGGTCGCTCGCAAGCGGGTCGATGGTGTGCGAATGCGCACGATGGAGGGAGCTCCGTCGTGCGAATGCGCGAGACCTGCCGAGCGATGAGTCAGGCTCGACTTTTCCCGCCTGTCTCAGATCTGAAATCGAGGCAAAACGTCATCATCCCGCCTTCCCGGTCTCGCGGGTTTTGGATTCTATATAAGGTACCCGCGTTGGCGCCATTTTCTCACTCGGCTGTGGACAGTGAAGAGGGAGGGTGGGAGTTAGGGCTGGCTGGGCTGTGTAGTGTAGTGCAGTGTAGTGTTGTGCTGTGCTGCTGTTGTCCATAGGGGCTGTGTCCACTCCTCCAAAGTCCATAGGGGCTGGCTGGACTGTGTTGTGCAGTCAGTTGTCCATAGGGGCTCTGTCCACTCCAAAGTCCTGTGCAGTGTCCCAGTCCTAAAGGGGTCCTGTAGTGTTGTCCAGGGGGTGCTCTGTCCATCAGGGGTGCTCCCCCCAAGTGCAAAAAAAAAATAATTTTTTTTTATATTGTTTGTGAATTGTGTGCACTGTAGCCGCACGTGCATCAACAAAGTAGTGCCAAGCGTGCGCCTGTGTCATAAGTAAAGGGCCATCTGGCTTGACCGTTAAAGGGTGCTGTAACCCCCAAAGTGCACTCCAAACAAAATAAAAAATATATTCTGTGTTTGTGAATTGTGTGCACTGTGGCTGCAGGTGCATCAACAAAGGAGCAGCGCCAAGCGTGCGCCTGTGTCCCATTAGTAAAGGGCCGGCTGGCTTGTCCGTTAAAGGGTGATGTAACCCCCAAAGTACACTCCAAACAAAATAAAAAAATATTTTCTGTGGTTGTGAATTGTGTGCACTGTGGCTGCACGTGCATCAACAAAGGAGCAGCGCCAAGCGTGCGCCTGTGTCCCATTAGTAAAGGGCCAGCTGGCTTGTCCGTTAAAGGGTGCTGTAACCCCCAAGTGCACTCCAAAAAAAATAAAAAAAAATATTTTTTTGTGTTTGTGAATTGTGTGCGCAGTAGCCGCACGTGCATCAACAAAGTAGCGCCAAGCGTGCGTCTGTGTCATAGGTAAAGGGCCGGCTGGCTTGACCATTAAAGGGTGCTGTAACCCCCAAAGTGCACTCCAAAAACAATAAAAAATATATTTTTTTGTGTTTGTGAATTGTGTGCGCAGTAGCCGCACGTGCATCAACAAAGTAGTGCCAAGCGTGCGCCTGTGTCATAGGTAAAGGGCCGGCTGGCTTGACCATTAAAGGGTGCTGTAACCCCCAAAGTGCACTCCAAACAAAATAAAAAAATATTTTCTGTGTTTGTGAATTGTGTGCACTGTGGCTGCACGTGCATCAACAAAGGAGCAGCGCCAAGCGTGCGCCTGTGTCCCATAAGTAAAGGGCCGTCTGGCTTGTCCGTTAAAGGGTGCTGTAACCCCCAAAGGCACTCCAAACAAAATAAAAAAAATATTTTCTGTGTTTGTGAATTGTGTGCACTGTGGCTGCACGTGCATCAACAAAGGAGCAGCGCCAAGCGTGCGCCTGTGTCCCATAAGTAAAGAGCCGGCTGGCTCATTTCTTAAAGGGTGGTGTAACCCACAAAGTGCACTACTCTCCAGCAAAAATAAAAAAATATTTTCTGTGTTTGTGTGCGCCTTAGCCGCACGTATATATCAATATAACATAAATGGAGGGCCAAACTTTCTCCGATAAAAATAACTAAACAATTGACCCTCCAACAGTCCCTAGCGAGGAGGATGAAGTACGACAGCAGTCATCCTGAAGCAAAACGTATAACTGAGGCCTTGACTGCTATGTTGGTGTTAGATGTGCGTCCGGTATCAGCCATTAGTGCAGTGGGATTTAGACAATTGATGGAGGTAGTGTGTCCCCGGTTCCAAATCCCATCTAGATTCCACCTGCATCCTCAAAGCAGCAGCGACAAGCATGCGTCTGTCTGTTAAAGGGTGGTGTAACCCTCAAAGTGCGCTCCACAGAAAATAAAAAACTCCTTTTTCTACTTCAGGGTCCATAGTGTATCCACAGGATACCTTGGGGTATAGGTGATGACGTCAGGCATCGGGCACCATAGAGTTAAGTTTTCAGCCTCCCAGGATGCACTAGGGTCCCCCTCCTATACCCCGCCCCAGAGACAAGGCATCTCAGTTTAGTTTGGTGCCCGGCCGGAGTCGGATGCACCTGTTAGAGGGGGGCCAAGAAGAGCCCTTGAAGTTTTCTTCTATGCAGCTGTGGCTGCACATCTGGAAGTACAGCATGGACAGTCAGTCCTGACGTCCATACTGTCTTCCCTACACCCCCGCCGGTACCAGAACGCCGGTACCGATCTGGGGATGCTGGTAGGCATCTGGGGTCACAGCTAGCGGTGACCCCAGATGTTCAGGACCATGGCCGGATCTAAGGGGGACAGCAGGTAAGCAGCGGTGTCCCGCGGAGGGTCCCCGCTGAAACATGGTCCAGAGTCCCTAGGCAGGGGGCTCCCTGGGGACTGGCTGCAGCGTGGAGCCAGGTACTAACCTGCACTTCCACTACCCCCCTGGGACAGCGGACCGCGGTAGCGCGGTAGCGCTGCGGCATCCCAGGGGTTAAATGCATGCCAGGGGAGTGCGCCTTCCCTGTCTCACAGCCTGCGCCTCCCCCGCTGCACACAGCCCTTTCTGCATGTGCTGACTGGCCCTGTGGCAGCGCTCCTCCTCCAGGCCGGTCTCCTCTATGCTCCTCGGTGGCCATCTTACATAGCGCATGGTGAACGCTGCTGGAAGCTTGGAAGCGGTGGCATCGCAGTCTGAGTCCCCCGGCATACCTCTCCTCCATCTGGTTCAGGTCTGTGTATGCAGCGGTGTGTCCTACCAGGCTCTGTGTCTGTGTAGTTGATTATCAGTGCTGGTAGTGCAGGAATTGAATTTCTTTGCATTGTTTGTGACTTCTGCTAGCGCTGCTGCCTGTACTTTCATTTCTACTGTCAGCTTTTTCACTGTCCCTGATCCTTTTCTACTAAAGCCCTTGCGGTGCGGTGATTGCAGGGTGGTCTCACACTATACTACGAGTATCAGTGAGAGGGGTCACATACTTACCACACGTTTACCATCATGTCTGAAAGTGACTTTCCTCTCCAGCTTTTATGTACTACATGCAAGGTACCTATAGCGGAGGGGGACGGTAGCCGGAGGGGCTATGTCGGCAGTGTTATTTATTGACGCGGCCGATTACTGTCATGGCTCCGATACAGGAACCGCCCTGGGCCTGTTTCGCCAAAGCACTTACAAACCTCGTAGGCCAGTTAGCTCCGCAGCCTGCCTTCCCTCAGATGGGATTGTCCCAGCAGTCAGTGGTGTCGTCTCCCATGCAGGGTTTCCCGAGACAATTGATGGTACCCCACAGTCTCCCTATTTCCCCTCCGCAGGTCGCTCATGAGCCTGCGTGGGTTAATTCGTTAACAAGCTCTGTACAGCATTTGTCAGACGTGTTGCAAGGGGAGTCTGTGTTGCGGCCTCACAAGCGGCCGGTGGCGTCTCTGTCTGCTCCTTATGAGGATGATGACAGGACGTCCGATGATGGGGAGATTCTGGATCTTTCTGACCAGGAACCTCCCCGTACTAAAGAGTCGGACGCTAAGTCTAAGGTTTATATACCTGGCCTTATGCGTGCAGTCCGCACTGCTTTAGTTATTGAGGATGAGGAGCCTCCAGTTTCAAAATCCAAATACGCCTTTTTCAAGGATGTTAAGGGCGATGCCACAGTGTTTCCTCTTTCGGGGCAATTAGTGGACCACCTAGAGGAAGCGTGGAAACATCCAGGCAAACGGTATCAGTCTCAAAGGCGTTTAGCAGTGGCGTATCCGTTTGCGGACAATTATTTTGCCAAGTGGGAATCTCCACCACAGGTGGATTCCCATGTAACACGCCTGGTCCGAAGTGCCACGTTGCCCATGCCCTCCATGTCCTCCTTAAAGGATGCCACGGACCATAAGGTGGAAATCTGCCTAAAGTCCGTTTATTCCCTGGCGGGGGGGGCAGCTAGGCCGGCTATGGCCATTTGTTGGGTAGCCAGAGCTATGGAGCGCTGGGCTGACACTTTGGAGGCGTCCTTCGATTCCGACTGTTCGGCTGAACAGACGGAGTTGATCGGCAATCTCCAGGATTCGGCCACTTATATCAACGAAGCAGCCTTGGATATCAGTACACTGGCATCTCGCATTTCTTCGGCAGCTGTTGCTGCTCGTCGCACCTTATGGTTGCGATCTTGGAAGGCAGACGCTGATTCCAAAAAGGGCTTGGAAGCGTTGCCTTTTAAAGGAGAAGTTCTATTTGGTCCGGACTTGGACAAAATTGTAGCCACACTGGCGGCAGCCAAATCGGCATGTCTCCCATCTGCTGCAGTTCCTTCCGGTTCAGGTACTTTCGGCCTTATAGGGCCCAGGGTAGGCCTAAAGCACAATCCTTTCCCCGACAGGCTGGCCCCAAAAAATTGGCCAAGCCCCGGAAGCAGGCCTGGAGTACCAGGCGTCCGGCCCCTAAGCCAGATGACAAGCCTGCGGCCTGACGGTCCGAGCCTCCCTTTGGGGGACTCCAAAGTGGGAGGCCACCTGCTGCAGTTCGCCCGGTGTTGGTCGGTCACCACAACAGACACTTGGGTTCTCGAGGTGGTCTCCCACGGGTATGCCCTCTCCTTCCGGCACAGACCCCCATCTCGATTCTTCACCACGGGTCTGCCATCAGACCGGAACAAAGCCACAGAACTGCGGAAGATCTTGCACACTATGCTCCAGGCTGGAGTTGTAGTGCCTGTTCCATTCTCCCAGAGCCCAAATGGTTTCTATTCCAATCTCTTTTTGGTGCAGAAACCCAATGGGTCGTTTCGTCCAATACTCAACCTCAAAGCTCTCAACAAGTCTTTGCGGGTACCGAAGTTTCGGATGGAGACCCTATGGTCCATCATTCTGGCGCTGGAACCTGGGAACTACATGGTGTCATTGGACATACAGGACGCTTACCTGCATGTCCCTATTATTTTACGCCATCAGCAGTTCCTCAGGTTTGCAATCCGCAGTGAACACTTTCAGTTCCGGGCGTTACCTTTTGGCCTGGCGACAGCACCATGTGTTTTCACCAAGGTGATGGCGGTCATGGCGGCTTCCCTGCGGCTGCAGGGAGTCCGCATGTTGCCGTACTTGGATGACCTTCTCTTAGTGGCAGGATCTATGGAGCTCCTTCTACGCCACTTGGACCTGACCATTGCGGTACTGCAACGGCACGGCTGGTTAATAAACTGGCAGAAGTCCACCCTGATCCCGTCTCAGCGGATTCTGCACCTCGGAGCCTTATTGGACTCCGGACAGCAAAGGATCTTTGTGACGGGGGAAAAGGTCTCTGCCTTGCAGTTGAGGGTGCGCAGTTGTCTACCGAGCCGCCGGGTGTCTCTGCACTCGGCAATGAGGTTACTGGGCTCCATGGTGTCGGTATTCGACATGGTGGAATATGCCCAGTTTCACTCCAGGCCTCTGCAGCACTTGATCCTGTCCAAATGAAATGGACTGCCTCAGAGTCTAAAGTCCCAGACGATGGTGCTCACTCCGGAGGTTCGCCTGTCCCTAGCCTGGTGGTTGCAGACGACCCATCTCAACAAGGGTCGTCCGTTCTGGGTGGCGAATTGGGTCCTGTTAACAACGGACGCCAGTCTTCGGGGCTGGGGAGCAGTCTCGGGTCCACACTTGTTCCAGGGCAGGTGGACTCAGGCAGAAACAGAGCTTCTGATAAACATTCTGGAGCTCCGCGCGGTGTTCAATGCCCTCCGGCAGGCACATCGGGTTCTCCAAGGTCACCCAGTGCAGGTCCAGTCAGACAACGCTACCACCGTGGCCTACATAAATCGGCAAGGAGGAACCCGAAGTCGGGCAGCTCTCATAGAGGTGTCCCGAATCCTGGTATGGGCGGAGCGCAATCTTCCGGCCATATCAGCAGTCTTCATTCCGGGAGTGCTAAACTGGGAGGCGGACTTTCTAAGTCGCCAGGACGTTCATCCGGGGGAATGGTCCCTCCACAGGGGCGTTTTTCAACTGCTGGTGGACAGGTGGGGTCTTCCAGAGATCGACCTCATGGCGTCCCGGCACAACAACAAGTTGCCGGTGTACGGGTCTCGCACAAGAGACAAAGAGGCGTCTCTGGTGGATGCTCTGTCCGTCCGGTGCACGTTCCGGTTCGCTTATCTCTTCCCTCCGTTTTCCCTCCTTCCACGGGTAATCCGGAAATTCAAACAGGAGGGAGGAACGCTCCTGTTGATAGCTCCCGCATGGCCCAGATGGCACTGGTTCTCAGACCTTCGGGGTCTGTCCGTGGACAGTCCTCTGCGGTTGCCGCTCCGACCGGACCTTCTGTCACAGGGTCCTTGTCTTCACCCGGACCTGACTCGGCTGTCTTTGACGGCGTGGCTGTTGAGACGGCCATGTTAAGGTCCAGGGGTTTTTCCAGCTCTGTAGTGCGAACAATGCTAAGAGCCTGGAAACCGTCTTCCGCGAGAATATACCATCGCGTGTAGCATACGTTCTTCCAGTGGTGTCGACCGAGAGGTTATGCACCGCGGGAGTTTCGTCTGTCTAGAGTGCTAGCCTTTCTACAAGCGGGACTAGACCATGGGCTTCGCCTTGCTTCTTTGAAGGTGCAGGTTTCTGCCCTGTCAGTCTGGTTTCATCGTAGGATTGCTACAATCCCTGATGTGCGCACCTTTATGCAAGGTGTTCTGTGAATTCAGCCGCCATTTGTCCCACCTGTGGCACCTTGGGACTTGGCTGTGGTCCTGAGGGCTCTACAGGGACCGCCGTTTGAACCACTGGGCTCAGTGGATCTTAAATGGCTAACAGCTAAGACTGTTTTCCTTCTGGCCATAGCTTCGGCCAGACGTGTTTCTGATTTAGGGGCTCTCTCTTGTAGACCCCCCTTCTTGATTTTTCATGGGAACAGGGCAGTGCTGCGCACTCGTCCTGAATTTCTTCCCAAAGTTGTTTCCCAGTTTCATGTTAACGAGGAAATAGTTGTACCGGCTTTTAACTCACCTGGCCTTTCAGTGGGTGAGGCCACTTTGGATGTTGTGCGGGCCTTAAGGACTTATGTTGACTGCACTTTGTTTGTCCTCTATGCCTTCCGTAAAAAGGGTTGGCCTGCTTCAAAGCAAACTTTGGCAGCCTGGATCCATATGGCGATTTCTGAAGCTTATCTTCATGAATGCCTGCCGGTTCCTCCTTCTGTGAAGACTCATTCCACTAGGTCTGTGGGTCCTTCGTGGGCAGCTCGACGTGGTGCCTCTGCAGTCCAGATCTGCAAGGCAGCCACGTGGTCCTCTGTCCATACCATTGTGAGGTATTACACGTTTGACTCCTTTGCCTCTCAGGGTGCTTCCTTCGGGTGGCGGATTCTCCTTTCAGCACAGGAGCGTCCCCACCCTTAAAGGATACTGCTTTGGGACATCCCCAAGGTATCCTGTGGATACCCTATGGACCCTGAAGTAGAAAATATGAGATATGGTAAGAACTTACCCTTGTTATCTCTATTTCTACGAAGTCCATAGGGTTCCACAGGACTCCCACCCTGTCGCACCTGTGCTGCAGATGGGCTTTACTCTGGTCACCGGTTTTTCCGTCTCCCTCTGGTGAGAATGTGATTCTTGTGTGTGTCCAGATCTTTTTTCTCTCTCTTCCTTCTCCTCCTCCGGCCTATGGCTTGGTACGTAACTGAGATGCCTTGGCTCGGGGGCGGGGTATAGGAGGGGGACCCTAGTGCATCCTGGGAGGCTGAAAACTTAACTCTATGGTGCCCGATGCCTGACGTCATCACCTATACCCCAAGGTATCCTGTGGAACCCTATGGACTTCGTAGAAATAGTGATAACAAGGGTAAGTTCTTACCATATCTCATATTTTTTCTGTCTTTGTGAATTGTGTGCACTGTAGCTGCACGTGCATCAACAAAGGAGCAGCGCCAAGCATGCGCCTGTGTCCCATAAGTCTGTTAAAGGGTGGTGTAACCCCCAAAGTGCTCCAAAAAATAAAAAACTAATTTTTTTCTGTGTTTGTGACGTGTGTGCGATGTAGCCGCATGTGCATCAACACAGTAGCAGCGCCAAGCGTGCACCTGTGTCATAAGTCAAGGTCCGGTTTGGACATCTGGTCGGGACTGAAGGACATGCCAACAATTTCTGACAAGTCTACTGTCACTGCATATGATACTGTCCTCAAAGCAGCAGCGACAAGCGTTTGTCTGTTAAAGGGTGGTGTTACCCCCAAAGTGCGCTCCAACAAAATAAAATAATCTTCTTTTTTTCTGTGTTTGTGTGTGAAATGTATGCGCAATAGCTGCACCTGCATCCTCAAAGCAGCAGCGACAAGCGTGCATATGTCTGTTAAAGGGTGGTGTAACCCCCAAAGTGCGCTCCAACCAAAATAAAATAATCTTCTTTTTTTCTGTTTTTGTGTGTGAAATGTATGCGCAGTAGCCACACCTGCATCCTCAAAGCAGCAGCGACAAGCGTGCGTCTGTCTGTTAAAGGGTGGTGTAACCTTCAAAGTGCGCTCCACAAAAAATAAAAAATTCTTCTTTTTTTTCTGTCTTTGTGAATTGTGTGGGCTGTAGCCGCACCTGCATCCTCAAAGCAGCAGTGACAAGCATGCGTCTGTCTGTTAAAGGATTACATCGGTGACAGCATCGAAGTAGGTATGTCAGACAGACCGTACCTGTACCGGCAGGAAAAAGAGCCAATTTGGAGGCCCCTGTACAAACTGGCTCTATTTTACCTGAATTGCCCCCCTCCAGTGTGTACTCCGAAAGAGTGTTTAGTGCAGCCGGGAACCTTGTCAGCAAAAGGCGTAGGAGGTTGCTTCCACAAAATGTGGAGAAGATGATGTTCATAAAAATGAATTATCAACTCTTCCAGGGAGACCAGCCTCCAGAACGTACAGAGGGACCTGTGGTGGTGGATTCCAGCGGGGACGAATTAATACTCTGTGAGGATGAGGATGTACACAACACTGAAGAGGGTGAGGAATCGGTGGATGAGGATGACATCTTGCCTCCGTAGAGCCAGTTTGTGCAGGGACAGATTAATTGCCAGCTTGTTTTGTGGGGGCCCAAACGAACCAATCATTTCAGCCACTGTCGTGTGGCAGACCCTGGCGCTGAAATGATTGGTTTGTTAAAGTGTGCATGTCCTGTTTATACAACATAAGGGTGGGTGGGAGGGCCCAAGGACAATTCCATCTTGCACCTCTTTTTTTTCTTTGCATTATGTACTGTTCGGGGCCTAGTTTTTCATACTGACATCCTGTCTGCCACTGCAGTGTCACTCCTAGATGGACCACGTGTTTCTGCCGCCCACTCGTGTCGCTTAGCATAGTCATCCAGCTACCTCGGTGCAACCTTTTGGACATAAAAACACTATTGTGAGGTGTTCAGAATAGACTGGAAATTAGTGGAAATTAAGGTTATTGAGGTAAATAACAGCATAGGAGCAGAAAAACCCACAAATTCTGTGATTTTAGCTGTTTTTATGCTTTTTAAAAAAAAAAATACAGATCCACAACCCAGAACCCAAAACACGGAAGGGTGGTTTTGGCAAAACCAATCCAGATCCAAAACATGAAGAAAGATCCAGATCCAAAACCAAAACACAAAACACGAAAAGTGGCCAGTGCACACCCCTAATTCTTTGTTTCAAACTTGTCATCATCACTTATGCCAGCCCTATACATTTGAACAGGCATGATTACACATATACGCACAACTCTGCAGAACCCGCAATTCTATTGACGCAACCTCAGAGAACATGTGAGGGTCAGACACTAACAAGCAATCTGCAATATAGGCTCCTCCTGTATGTTTGTTTGAACTTGAAGTGAGCTGCACTTACTTACAATTGTTTTTCACAAGGGTGTCTGAGTGAGCTGCATCCCAAAGAAGCCATCTTTTTCTGGTTGTATAAAAAATCTCAAGTCTTTTATACTGTAATTCAATTTATATTATTGCACTTGCTAGGTGTTGTGTCCCTGTCAGCTGCACCCCAAAAAATTAAAAGTTGAACAAAGAATTTTTTTTTGTTTTATAAATAAATATCAAGTAATTCGATATAGATTTTTCATACTGCACTAACTGGGAGTTGTGTCCCCATCATCTGCACCCCAAAATAATAAAAGTGGAAAGAAGACAGTTTGTTTGTGGTTTTTAAAAGTATGCAAATGTTTTATAATTCAATTGAGCTATTTTTAGATTGTGTGTTTCTGAGAGGCAGCATACATTACTGTACTTGCTGGGTGTTGTGCCCTCGTCAGCTGCACCCAAAAAAAAAGAAAATGTTGAACAATGGCTTTTTTCTGTTTTAAAAATAAAAATCAAGTCTTTTCATTCAATTTAGAGATTTCAAGGGAAGATTGTGTGCTTTAGAGAGGCAGTGTATATTACTGTACTTACTGGGTGTTGTGTCCTAGTCAGCTGCACCCCAAAATATTACCAGTTAACAATCTACATTTTTTTCTGGATTTTCTTAGTTTTTTATTTCAATTTAGACTTTTCAAAGGAAATTTGTGTTTATTTGAGAGGCAGCGTATTTATATATATATATATATATATATATATATATATATATATATTATATATGTCCCTGTCAGCTACACCCACAAATAATAAAAGCTGAAAAAATATATATTTTTTCTGGTTTAAAAAAATATTTTAATAAAACTGAATAGTAAAGGTAACATTACCTCATTTCCCTTTCTCATTATATGATCACATGGTGTGGTGGCAGTTACAAGTTCAAGTACAAAAGCTTTACTCATGTCCTGGTGTAAATCAATCATGATTCATTAGTGCTGGCAGTCATAGCACTTCTTCTATGTCTACTTTTTAAAAAAGTGAAGGAGTAAGAAGGTGTAAGAAAGGGCACTTCAAATCTAAGCAATGTTTGACAAACTTTAAGAAATCATCATCTCTTACTACAGGAAAATTTAAAATTGCCAACATGCCATACACCACACAGAGTGGCAAGGGAATTCTCAGACCATGGCCTTTTTTGAGTGTTGTGGTCCTGCTACTGCTCTTTCATGCCCTAGAATGCCTATTACAAAGGACAGGACCAAACCCAGGCACCTTATGTAACCTCACATGCACCACCTTCTCGCTCTGTGTCTAGGGGGTATATTAAAATGCGGGTTTATAGAAATGGAGTTGTTGCCCATAGCAACCAATTATATTCTAGCTATTATATTCTAGAAGGTGCTATATAAATAAGTAGAATCTGATTGGTTGCTATGGTAACACCTCCACTGCTATAAACCTGCACTTTAGTAAATATACCCCTAGATGTGCAACCTGTAAAGCAGGCAAATCAGTGCACAAATAAAGGCTGTGTAACAAACTGTTCACAAACTTCACAGATCCCTGAGAAGAGTCTAAAGGTGTCCACAAGTGCTATGTGTGAGTGTGACATTTCTGATTCTGACACTGTAATTCTAGAAAAGCCATCTTTCACCATTTCTGAACCCTCTACAAATGTGAGGATGAGAAGTAGTAAAAGTAATGATAATGATAGTTTAGGCTTAGAATTTTAGGATGCTACTGTGGAAGTGCAACAGGCTGAGGGGATAATTATGTATCTGACACTAATGAGAATGAGCTGGACAAGAACAAACTGATAAAATTCAGGAGGATGATGTTGTTTGTGTCAAAGTAAGTCAGCCACCAATGGCAGCAGTTCATGCCAGTGATAAGAAGCGCATTGTCATGCCTTGGCAAAAGACCAAAAAGGCCACCTCTTATGTGTGGAAATATTTTTACCCAAATGCTGACATTTGTCAAGGCATCTGTGGCATTTCTAGTGCCAAAGTAAGCAGAGGTGGGGATGTTAACCATCCCTGTAATGTCATATGCAGAAAGTTCATTCAAGTTGTTTATCAAAATCTGGTAAATCATATATAATAACAAACAATCTTGCATCAGCTATCAGTAGCATGGATAGACACCAACACATTCATCATCAACTTCCTCATTAGTAATCTGAGGATGTTCTCCTGCAGCCAGTTTTAAAAGGCAAACTGACTCCGCTAAAGCATGCCATGATTCTCAAAAAAAATCCTTGTGTGCTAGGGCTGCTGCTGCTGAGGGTGAATTTTTATCATAGAAAGAGACCAAGAAGACTAGTAATTTCACACCACAAATTCTGTGAAATAATCATTAGCAATAGGATCTAAGTAGGACAGCCACCATATTGTTGTACAGAGGATCATTGAAGCCATGATGGATATGTTAGAATTAGATCTGTGTCCAATATTCACCATCAATGCATCTGGTTTTAGAGGATTAGTTAAGGTCCCACTACTAAATTCCATCTCAATTCTATTTCACCAGAACAGCATTTCCCCCCCTGTATTGGGACGTTAAACAAGAAGTTATTCTTTGCCTAGAAAATGCCATTGTACTGACTAGCCACTTAACTACAGAAATGGGGACAAGCGGTACTTGTCAAACAAAAGATTATATGACTGTGACAGTTTACTGGGTGGGTGTATCACCATCAGCAGCTGTATATAACACACAAAGCCAGCTCATTTACATGCAGGTTACTACTCTCTGTGTCACTGGCTTCACTATGAAGCATACCAGTATCAATCTGTTGAAAAAACTCAGGGATGTGATAGTGAAATGGCTTACCCCGCTAAGACTCTCCTCTGGACTTCACATTTCCAATAACCTAAGTAACATTGTATGAGCATGACAACTGGGTGAATTTCAACATGTACCATGTTTTGGGCACACAATAAATTTGGTGGTTCAGAATTTCTTTAAAAATGACATGTCAATGCAGGAGATGCTGGTGGTGGCCTGTAAAATTTCTAGGAAGTTTCGGCATTCAGCAACTGCATGTAGAACATTGTGGCAGCTGCAAGGAAAGTTCAATTTGCCATGCCGCCAACTGAAACAAGAAGTAGTAACTAGATGAAATTCCACCCTTAGCATGCTTCAGTGACTGTAGGAACAGCAACAAGCCATCATGACATACACATCAAGCCATGAAATAGGCTAAGGGGGGAGGGCATGCTACCACCACAATGCAGCACACTGGAGAATACTCTTGGTTTTATGCAAATTACTTAAACCATTTGAAATTGTAACCTGCGAAGTGAGTTCAGACACTGTCAGCCTGAGTCAGATCATAACCTTAATTAAACTACTGGAAAAGCAGCTAGAGTAGCTAAAGGAAGAGATGAAATGAACGATTTTGCTAAGTATGTTGGACATGTAGATCAAGTTCTTTATTAGCTTTGCCAAGACTAAAGGGTTTGCAACAGCTTACAATTTGATCACTACATTTTGTCAACCATGATTGATCCTAGGTTTAAGTCCTATGTAATGTCTTTCATTCCAACTGACATGGATCTTAAGAAATGCAAAAAGCTCCTAGCGAGCCAGTTTTCAGCTCAAGTGGCACATGACATGACATTTTCTGCTTCATTTTCTCCTGCAAATAATACTGCCAGGAAAAAAAATAACCTTTTCCAAGACATCCTAAAGATGAGTCAACTCAGTGCATCAGAAAAAAAATTATGACATCTGGTCAGGCTTAAAAGAATTGCACATATACAGTATATGGACACTTTTACTGAATCTGATACAGTAAGCATCAATAGAATGGTGAAGGAATACTGTAATGATAATGGACAAATTAGCATTTCACACAGTCCCTTAAAATACTGGGAGGACAAAAAGACAATTTGGAGCTCCTTGTACAAACTAGCGATGGTGTACTGCAGTCTGTACTCTGAAAGAGTGTTTAGCACAGCCGGGAACCATGTGGAATTGAAAGAGGAATACTATTTTTGACAACTACAAACAGAGACTGGAAATGTGGATTCTAGTGGGGATTAGCTAATATTGTGTGATGATGATATTAACAACAGTGATGAGGGGGAAGATGAAGATGATGATATCTTCAACTTTGAGGATGATTGTTACTGTTAGCCTTAAACCCATTTGTAGCTTGGTTTAACCAAACCACTAAAATATTTTCTTTTGTGGCGGCCAAAATAAACCAAGCACTTCAGCCACAAAAGTGGCAATCCCTATTGCTGAAGTGCTTTGTTTCTTAAATTGAAGCATGTCCTTTATATTTTATAACATAAGGGTTGGTGGGAGTGCTCAAGGACAATCCCATCGTGCACCACTTTTCATTATGGGCATTGCCCACTATGCTGTATTATTGTAAAGACTATAGTCCATTTCCATTTACCTGTACTGGCCTGAGGCCTGTTATTTGCTGTTTGGAGTAAGTTTTATGGTCATCTAGTTTTCTACTAGATGTTACTCCGGCAGCAATCACCTCTACTTAAACTGCCTTGTGTTTTCACCATTACTCTGTTGCTTAATTTAGCCAGCAAGCCTTAGCCAATATGATGAAAACAATATTGTGAGCTGTGAGGTGGTCAAAACTGACTGGAAATGACTGGAAATAAATGTTATTGATGTTAATACTGTAGGAATAAAAAAAAGGTCCAAATTAGATGATTTTAGCTGTTTGTATAAATTTTTTTATTAAACCACAAAACCAACTTGTGCTAAACTCTGCTACGGCTCCAATAGGTCAAGTTAAATGATCAATATAGATTGGAAAAATGCAAATAAAGTAAATGTGAGAACAATGTGAGCAATGAGCGCCCCTCCACCACAGCTGAATGGAACAACAGTAAATGCATATGTTTCCCATATGCAGGTCCCATGTGGCCTCTTTGCAAAGTTAGGAAAAGGCACATGCCCTAAAATCAGTGTGGAACATGTAACTATGCTAACAGGGTCATTAATGTACAACAACCTGTCCGTTCATGCATAGTTCTGCAATGACTTTCAATGTGTATGAAACAATGTTTTTCTTTCCCAAGTAAGAAAACATATAGCAGAATGTTGAAACTGCTTGCATGTGGTGGATTCATTCCTATTTCCTACAAAGCCAATGGCATATATTGAATAGAAAGAGACGGAAACGGGCATTACCTTGCTGAACAGATGACAGTTAATGCATCCGAATACTTGAATAAGTTTGAGGATAGATAAGCACCCTGTTTGATATGTAATTTTGTTAGGTAAGTTAAGGGTTAAAAGCTGGAGGGGGATGTGGTTAGTATTCGTCACTTGAGGAGTATAAGCCTATGGTAGGATTTAAGGGAGGGCTTAGAGGTTCCATATAAATAGCCTGGTGAGGGGAGCCATCTACCTCTTTCCAGTTTATTTCAACCAGGCGGGCTAAGTGACATATGTATTGTATTTTATATGTCTGTCTTTCTCTTCTTCTTTCACATTTCACACCCCATTTATTTCCCCTGGTCTACCACCCTCTCTGTCTCCTGTTAATTTTATCTTTTACTACCTTCCTTTTTCTAATTTCCCCCCTGTCCTTTCCTTTCTGCACATGTTCCATACTTTTCTTCCCCCTTCCCCTGCTTGTGTTTCCATATAGTCCCTGTTACCTGCCAGTGCCCTCCCTCCCTGTCATTTCCAGATACATAGGCCCCGTGCCCCCCCCGCCCCCGGCTGCCAGGCCTCTCACCTCCGTGGCTGCTTCCCCAGCCAGACGAGGGCCATGGTCCGCTCAGGCGCAAGGCTCCACCTGCCTGCACTCCCGCTGCTGGCTCTAGATTGCCGCCCCCCCCACATGGACCACCCCTTCCCCGCGGCCGCCTGCTCTCAAGCGGCAGCGATATTAGCTAGATGGCCCCCACTCCCTGTCTCCCCTCATGCTAAGCGCGGCCATCCCGCTCCCTGCACCGGTGGCTAGCTCCACCCACAGGGTTGCGGCGGCCATCTTGTGCAGCCAGGCGCCGAATGGTGCTCTGCCGCACCCCTCCGACCCCCCCATGCCCCCACTACTTAAGAACAGGGGGGCACCTCCCTGCACAGCCCCCCCCTGCTCTGCCAGCACCAGAGACCCCTTGGTGCGGTGTCCCCTAGCGCGCCACCCACCAACTTGTCCCCTTTCCCCCCCTGCACCCTGGGGTGGCGGTTACACCCCCCCTTGCATTTAGGGGCGGCTGGTGCACAGCACAATAATCCTGCCCCATTCAAGCCTACAATGACGCGCCGCCGGCTGCCCCCCCCCTTATTTCCCTGCCTCCGGGATGCTGCACATAAGCCCAATGCATTTTTCAGCCCCTTATCATCCGCCCCTGCCAGCCACTGCCCCCCACTCTCCTACAGGTCGGCCACTCCACTGCTAACGTGCCCCCCCTTTTTTCCCAGGGATTGGCGCCTCACTACAAGGCACAATAGCTATGCCCATCCAGCCGCATGCCACTACAGCTGTTTTCCTGAACCCATACATGTTTCCACCCCCTCCTCACACCCCTCCCCCCAAAACCTGATCCCGTACCCCCGCTGGCTACAGCATCTCCTGCTCTTTCTTCTGCGGAGGGACTTTGTTGCGTGGGTTTCACCGGATATTTTTTCGAGCCCCCAGGTCACAGTTTTTTGAGCATCTAGGACCATTGTCGAAGTCCAGCGGACAGATGGTGCTGATGTCGAATCAAGTCGTGGTGGGCGCACCGCACAGTGAGGGACTGTTGGCGAACACAAATGAGCCAGTGGCTGGGCCTTCCACGTCAGGATCAGGTGAGCATGGTGTTAACCCATTTGCGCAGCACACATTCCCCTTCCACTGATGATTCTAGCGATTCTTCCAGTTCATTTGTAAATCCGCGCAAGCTTAGGCGTTACTTAGTGCAAATTTAATGGGTAGCAAGGGTGCCCTTAGAGATTTAACACAGTGTCAGCAATTGAGGTACCGGATGAAGCGCGGTTTATGGTTCACTGAGCGAATACGGCTATCCTTAAAGATTTAAAGTTTTAAAGTAGGGAGCGGTTAGTGAAGAGTAAATTTGTGGATATGTTTGTGATTACGGCTGACGCACATAGGTTTAGTTCAGGCTAAGTCAGCAGGAGTAATGGCGGGGGCCTTCGGGTATGTGATGATTTTTGCGGCGTGCTACCTTGAGTCCAGACACAACAGGAGGGACAGGCAGTGTTTTCAATTAGGTTTCAAGGATGTTGAGGTTTGGCTTGCTCGACCAACTGCCTAGCTTGCCTGCGGAATACTCGGTTGGTCGGAAGCAGCCCTTTCTGGCCTGCCCAGATCTGTGGGCATCAGCCGCTGGTAGTGCTACGCGTGTAATAACACGCAGGGTCATATGGGGCAGGCTGTGGATACAGTCATATCTGCATGCTCTGTGGGAGCATTCATCCAGCCAAGGTGTGCGCGTTGGTCTGCCGCACAGGGTCAAGGAGAATATTGCAGCAGCAGCGCAGAAGTGTTCAGAAAAGCACCGTCATTGATTAATTTGGGGGGTTTTGGCGTGGGTTTGCATTTATCTTTGACACAGGAATATCCGTGGTTTCTGAGAGGAATCTGAAAGCGGAAGTCGGGTGGGGGCCCATGCGTGGCCCCTTTTGCTCCACCCACTTTTGGTAGGGTTTAGGTGCACCGCCTTCAAGGGGGTGTCGTAGAAGGAATTGGGTAAATTGGGGTTGTTACAGAGTCTCTTACATAAATGGAAGGGTTCGGCAATCACACAAAATATCTGTCAGATCACTGCGCCGTTTAACAAACAGGGGGAGGGCTCTACTAGCTAAGGCAGATATCGCATCTGCTTTTTGACTGCTGCCCATTTCACCCCGAGTAATTTAAATATTTGGGGTTTGGAGTTGCAGGGCTCAATTACGTTACACAGAGGGAAAGCCCTTATGGCCTTGTGGTTAAGATGACTGTTTTTACATGCCGGCCGATTGGCTTTTTCATTTCGTGTACTTTAGTTGAAGGTTTTAGTTACTTTTTGCAGTAGTTGTCCATGCGGGTATTGGGACATACTGTTATGTCCCGCTACCTGGATGTTTTCATGTTATGGGGCTAGTAGATACCAGAGTTTGCCAGTATTCAATTAATTTCTTTAGTTTAGTCGTTATGGGAGCCCCGATGGCTCGTGACAGGTAAGAAGGTTCAGTTATGCGCATTATCTTATTTGCGGCTAGAAATCGATACCTTGATAGGATTATGCCGCTTGCCTAGGGCGAAGGCGTGGCGTTTTGGGGAGTTGCTAGTAGCATTTCATTTTGGCAAAAAAAAAAAAAAAGTTTCGCTAGTACAGTTGCAGTCGCTATCGGGCCCCCTCAGTTTGGCATTTAGAGTCATACATAGGGGTCGGTTTTTCAGTAGACGGCTAGAAGGAGCCACAGCAGGGGTTAGGAAGCCTCGTCACCTCATATGTGTCCCTCTGGAGCGGAGTGGACATGCTGCGCATTTGTTTGTTTTTTATGCGCAAATTCAACGGAGTACAGTTCTGCACACGTCACCCGTAGCCAAGTCCAAACTTAGACCGTTACGTATGCATCCTGTTCATTAAGTGGTGCATTTGAAGGGGAGTGTGGCACGGAGCCTTGGCCGGTTTCCTGTGGGGTTCAGGGCCTAGACAGGAACATCCTTATTCTTGAGAATTTTTCAATTGTAGTGGCGGTCAAACTGCGGTCCAGCAAGCCTTGCATTAGGCAAATCCTGTTTGGTGATAACTTAGGTGTGGTATAAGAAGGCTCTAATCTAGGACGGACTTGGATCCGGCCTCGCAGTGGTTAGGCATCTATGTGTTTAAGGAATATTGAGTTTAGGGCACGGCATGTTTCGGGCGTTGCTACCAAGATAGTGGACATCTTATATCGTTCAGTAGGACATGTTTCATTCGCTCGCGCCTCCTGCTAATTTACATGGTTTCTCCTTTCCCTTCCATGCCTGGCGGATCGTCACGCCGGCATCCGGGGACTAGCACGGAAGTCATGGGCACCAAGTACATTAAGACCTACACGCTAGTTTTGTGCGATTGGCAAGGAGTTTAGCTTCCAAGAGCGGGCGGTTTCAGATGGTTAATGATTGTATGGCAGAGTTTGTCTGTAGCTGCTATGACAGGGGTCGTTCCAAGGCGGCTTGTCTCCAGCGTTACCCAGTATAATTTTCCAAGTTGCACATTTGGTGGATCCTGACAAATTATTTGTATTAAACAAGGCATTTAATAGGGTGGGCAAGAGAGTATTAACAAAGGTATTTAATAGGGTGGGCAAGGGAGCGTCCTAACAAAGGCGTTGCGCGGAGCCCCATCAACGCAGCCCTATTACAGGATTTGATTGGGCCAGTAAAGGAGTGGCTTCGGTCAAGTGCTAGGCGCCTTTCCCCCCCCCCCCTTTTTGGTTAGCACTTTCATTAGCTTACTTTAGGGCTTTTAGAATGAGTGAGCTAGTTGCTGCTACTAAGATTTCTGCGCTATCAGGTTTAATGTTAAAATAAGGTGGTTATCAAACCGGTATTGAGCTTGTGCTGAATAGATGGGTCTAAGACAGATTAACTGGCAGGGAGAGAGGGATTTCTATTCAGATGCATACAGATCCAGTGATTTGGCCAGTTGCTCTTTGGGGTACTTTAATAGGGTTTGCCCTCCAGGTGGCGGGCAGTGGTTATCCATGTTAATCTAACTCCCTTTTGTCCAGGTCGTAGTTTACGAGGGTGTTTCAGAATTATATTATAGCTAGGGCAGTGGAAGTCGTATTTAAAACAAGTAGCATTAAGTAGTTGCGCTCCTTGCAAGTTTGTTGGGAAACCCAGGGGCCTTATGCCTACTGCCGCTAGGGATTCTGAAAGGATTTTCAGCTTTTGCCCTCAAGGAGGTTTTGCTGTTTTTCATCTTCAGATGGGTCACCCAACTATTTGTTTCCCTTTCCTTGTGGTTAGATTATTGTTATTATTATACATAGCAATTTCTGTTTGTATTAAATACCAATATCTGTCTGTATAAATGCCAATTCTGTCTAGGTGAACTTTCGGACAGGGTTGTCCGTGAGTGCTAACTGTCGGGTGTGGGAAAATTTCTATATTTACTGGGCTAGCCAGCACCCTTTGGAGTTACATGCCCAATTTTGGTTGTGAGTGCGTAAGTGGCATTGCTTAGGATTACGAGAAATGCACTGTAAGTGCCTGCTAGATGCCCCATGGGCAGCAGAGGAGAAGTTTGGGGTCAGACTTGGGAGGCAATGATTTGGTCGCGTTCGTGGGTATTGAACAGATATGGCCATTGCACACTTGTCATTTAGCGTTTGGTGGATGCGTCATACAATACCCAAGTTTATGTCACGGGGCAGAGAGCTTGCATAGGCCCGACGAGGTACATCTCACGAGCGCGCGGCTAGAGCGGTTGACCAATGACCTCTGCAGTTTTCAATTTCATTAAGAAGGTCACAGTTTTGGTGGCGGGCCTGGTTCTGCGAACCGGGCTTTGGCGGGAAGCAGTGCTCATGGGCGGCCTATTATTAGCACAGGAGTGCCTGTGGTAGCATTCTTCCTTTGAGAGTGGCCAGTTTGTCACCGCCTAAAGGGGGGACATGGTCATTGTTCCAAGGGAGGGACCAATGCTGTGCCAATTCGGGAAGGATGGTACTGCCCCAGGTCAGTCTGTGCAGGGCGGGGATCCGCCCCTTTTTATTTGTATTGATATCCACTGGGCTGTGGCCTTGGAGCACTGCTTTCTTCTTGCCACCTATTCTAGAATTTCAATTTGATCAATAAATTCTGGCTGTGACCTCTTTGAATTCCATATACATGTGTCAGTGTGTTTATTTCTAGGTTTAGGATTAAGTTAAGTTAACAAAAGGGAATAATAAAACAAATGGGTGACTTAATGCATCCGAATACTTGAATAAGTTTGAGGATAGATAAGCACCCTGTTTGATATGTAATTTTGTTAGGTAAGTTAAGGGTTAAAAGCTGGAGGGGGATGTGGTTAGTATTCGTCGCTTGAGGAGTATAAGCCTATGGTAGGATTTAAGGGAGGGCTTAGAGGTTCCATATAAATAACCTGGTGAGGGGAGCCATCTTCCTCTTTCCAGTTTATTTCAACCCCGCCCACCCACCCGTGTAACATGGTTTGTGTAAATTTTTCTGTTGTTGGTTTGTGCATTTGTCTGTGTTTGCTTCCAACAGGTAGAGGTGCAGCCTGGCGGGAAGCAGTGCTCATGGGCGGCCTATTATTAGCGCAGGAGTGCCTGTGGTAGCATTCTTCCTTTGAGAGCGGCCAGTTTGTCACCGCCTAAAGGGGGGACATGGTCATTGTTCCAAGGGAGGGACCAATGCTGTGCCAATTAGGGAAGGATGGTACTGCCCCAGGTCATTCTGTGCAGGGCGGGGATCCGCCCCTTTTTATTTGTATTGATATCCACTGGGCTGTGGCCTTTGAGCACTGCTTTCTTCTTGCCACCTATTCTAGAATTTCAATTTGATCAATAAATTCTGGCTGTGACCTCTTTGAATTCCATATACATGTGTCAGTGTGTTTATTTCTAGGTTTAGGATTAAGTTAAGTTAACAAAAGGGAATAATAAAACAAATGGGTGACTTAAGAACACTCTTATAATAAGAAAATAAACAGAAAAAATTACTTAACTGTGACACATTTAGTGAGTAATGGGATAAAAATGTTGCAATTTCATTTATTTTGGGAGATGAAGAGACACATAGCAGAAAAGTTCACATGTCAGATGGACTCTGCCATTAAATGTTATGTTTGATTGATTGTTGGAAAATGTTTGAACCAGCAAGTATGAACCAAATATGATACCCAGTTGAAGTTGATGCAATGCGTCCAGAGTGGAAGTACCTTGATGTAGAATGGTCCTCTTCTGGAAATACTTTCCTTCTCTACCTTGCCCCGGCAGAGAGCCAAAGTTTTCCCCAGGTTCACAAAGATAGGGACACATATATGATGCAAAAGAATAACATAGTTTATCCAGTGATCTGGTATAAAAACCAGTCATGATATACTGTAAATAATCAGTTATTTCCTACACTTACAATATAGCCATCTCAGTAAGGGGTTTATATAGCATTAGAGTGAGTAACACTTTGGTTTAAAGGGGTTAATATTCTGAAATATGCACAATATATATTTTAATGATATCTATAAAAAGTAATTCACTTGAATATTAGAGATTCTCAAACTACAGTACACAAATGTACAACCGCTGAATTGCAAGCTCTCTCAAATCAACAAGTACTACAGCTCACACTACTGTATCAATTAAATTACAATTAAATCCTACACAAAAATAGTAAATTAGCAACATCTATGCAAGAAACAGTCTCTTCCTATAAAGCATTAGAGTATTCTTTGCAGCTCGTTGGTGCACAATAAACGTTGGCTAGCATAACAGTAAGAATGAAGCTTAAAGACATTAACAAAGACAGTTGCAGCTCTGTCTGAAACGAAACCTCCTATTGGCTGAGGGGTGTCCTCCGCGACAGTTAGTTACTGCATATATAACTAATAGCTTGTTAGCGGTCTCTGGCAATCCATGAATAAAATGAGATAAATTGAGCCTTAGAACGGTTCATACATATAAGTGTGTGAGTTACATTTTGAAGAACAAGTCTTTCTCTTTGTATGTCCAATAAATATATTCTAGGTATGTCTGCCATGATATTACCATAAGTCCCTAATTCTCAGTGATATTAACCGAGAACATCACTATAATGAGACATATTTATATGCTCATATCAATCGGAAATATCTGATGGGAGACCCCACGTGTAAACTGTCAGAAGCCGCAGCCGTCAGCCAATCAACGGCCGCTCTACAATTAGCGGGTACTTATAGCCTGACGGCTCCAGGTTCTGACAATTCACACATGGGGACTTCCATCAGAGGGTATAATTCAGAGCCGCTCGTAAGCAGCCGCTCGTTCGCTCCGAGCGATGTTCGCACACATGCGCATGCGTATGGGTCGTAATGCGCATGCGCCAATCAGTCATTGTGGTCAGAAATCGAGCGCTCGCAAAATAGCGAGTGCCTGCTAATTTGAGTGACAGGATGAGGCGTTTGTGGGTGGTAACAGGGAGAATGTGCTTGAAAACGGGGAGTGGAGATCCAAACGCAGGCGTGCCAAAAGGTCAAAACGGGCGTTTTAAGGGTGTGCATAATTAACAAAGCAGCGTCATTGACCACATCACTTGGTTGTTTCTTAGTCTGAACTGTTCGCATAGTTGCGGTAGGAAAATCCAACCACAAGCACTGCGAACAGTTCAGACGCCTTTCGATGTACTCGATTAATCTAATAAATAGCGGAGATGACGTAGGATGCGAGCGGCCAGGGGGCGTCTTTACAAAATAGCGAGCGCATGTTTCGTTTGCTCGCTCACACATAGAGCGAGCGCCCAATTTAAATAGCCGGTCCCTTTTTCTGAACGAGCGAGAGCGCAAATAGCGTCCGGCTCTGAATCAGGCCCAGAAGCCGGGTAGTGGTGGATTTGCCAACACATACACCGCTACAGTCTGCTCTGGTCAGGACTTACCGGGGATGCTACGGAGACCAGTGCCAAGACGGAGGTGAGTATAGGATCTTTTTTCACAGGTACAGCCATTGGATATATACTTGGCGAAGTGGACCGAACGACAGGCAGCAGGTAAGTATGTGTGATAAAATTTAATAAAATTGTACTTACTACGGTGTGTTTTTCTTGTGGTTTTTTAACAATTTTTCTTACAGCGGGTGTACGGGTGCTGGCCGCCTGCTGGCACTTGTAGACACGCTGGCACCTGTAGTTCCACTGCAAAAAACAATAGTATTTTCAACACAATTACCCCCAGGGGCGGAACTACCGGCGGTTCAGCCAGTGCACTGCACCGGGGCCCGCCACAATATAGGAGTCCACACTGCCTGTATGGCAGGCTGCAGTGCAGTTGCTTGCCGGGCAGTCATCAAGGATGTGACTGACCCGGCTGGCAGCTACATGCAGGGGACCAGAGCTCAGTGCTGATAGGCTCAGCACTGAAGTGCACTACTGCGTAATAAATTCCATTAGTCTCTGCAGTGTGGTCAGAGGAGCATGTGCTGAGCTCTAATTGGAGGAGCCCATCACATGCTCCTCTGACCCAGCAACAATGCATCCTCATGGATGTGACTCATTGTGAGGTTGTGACTGCTGCTCTGCCGGCTGCCTGTGGATGCTGCTGGTGAGTACACTGTGTGGGCACTATAGGTGGCATAATGTGTGAGGACTACAGTGTAGCATAATGTGTGCGCACTACAGGTGGCATAATGTGTGGGCACTACAGGTGGCATAATGTGTGGGGACTACAGTGTGGGCACTAGAGGTGGCATAATGTGGGGGGTATTACAGTGTGGCATAATGTGTGAGGCACTGCAGTGTGACAATGTGTGGGGTAGTACAGTGTGGTATAATGTGTCGGGCACCCACTGCATCTCCCTGTCGCCTACTGTCTCTCCCATCTCCCTGTCACACACTGCCTGTCACCCTCTCCTTTTCACCCACTGATTCTCCCTGTCACTACTGCCTGTCACCTCTACCTATCACTCTCTACCTGTCACCCACTGCCTATCCCCCCTGCCTTTCACCCATTGCCTGTCAACTATCCCTCTCCCCCGCTCTGTCACCCACTGCTTCTCCCTGTCACCTCTCACCCTCTCAAATCACCCACTGCCTCTTCCCTCTCCCTGTCACAAACTGTCTGTCACCTCTCCCTATCACCCTCTCCGTCACCTACTGCCTCTTCCCTTTCCCTGTCACCCACTGCCTGTTATCTCTCCCTGTCACCCACTGCTTCTCCCTGTCACCCTCTCCTTGTCACCTTCTTGCCTCTCTTTGTCTACTTCTTGCCTCTCCCTGACACCCTCTACCTCTCTCTGTCACCCACTGCACTTTGAACTTGGAGTAGGGCGGAGGAGGGGGGCCCACAGCAAATTGTTACACCTGGGCTCAACACTCACAAGTTCCACCACTGAATACCCCGTACCCAATGCTCCAGGGGTGCAGGGAAGAGCCCCGGACTTCAGACTAAGCCTGGGGTGCTCGGGTGCCCTGAGAACCCTGGCTTGGGTTGACCGACTTGGGGTGTTAATGCTTTGGCCGGGGAGACCCGGTGATAGGGTCCCCTGGATGTGGTATTACACCCTGGCCGGATTTGAGTCCAGTGCTGGTTTTAAAAATAGGAGGACCCCTGCAAATTTTTGCCCCCTATTTTTAAAACCAGGACTGGTCAGCAGCCAGGTGCTGGTTCCTAAAATACGGAGGAACCCTACACGTTTTTCCCCTGTATTTTTAGGAACCAGGACTGGATTAACCCTTTTTTAAAAAGGTAGTACACACAAACAGCCTTCACATATCTCACTGATATGTGCAGGCAGCTTGTTAGGTAAAGTTAGTCAGAGAGAAGACACTTGAAACTCGGGTGAGAAATCTCATTATAAACTTGCTACTCGAGTGAGAAATCTCGATCTGCTTCATCATCGGCCATCTCACTCTCAGCTAAACACACTTCTTAGTAAATTTAAAACATATTTATGCATGTATTCTAAAATTTTATGATGTCAGTGTTGTATTTAATTCTCTTGCTCAAGACAACATTATAGAGAACCACACACAGGTGGAGATTTAATATGGAAGTAATTGTTGAGATTAATTGAACTTTGAAAGCTATTGGTCAACTTCAGTATATAATCACCTCTCTAGAGATGGGTGATTATTCCCTCTGATGAAACGGCACTCACCTGGTGGAGAAAGGCGTAAGGACTGTGTAGTGGTAGGCTACAAACCTAAATATAACCTGGAGAGCTGTTTTAGGAACCGCCACATGTACATAGAGCAGGGCTCAACAAATCCCGGGGGCCAGGTCGCAATGGCGACTATACTTTGTTGCCTGGCGACCAGATTTTTCAGGGAGGGAGGATTGGAGGAAGCAGTACCCCACCGGAGATTCATGGGCCCCAATTTCACAGGAGTGCATGTGCTGACAGTGCCTCCTGCGCTGACTCCTCTGTCTGTGGTGACACTGCTCTCTCTTCCACTCCGGCTGCATAGACCTTCGGTAAGAGGTTCTATGCATGGCCGGGGATTGTGGTTGCGGAGTGTAGCGATGTGATTTGCCCAAGGGGGTCAGGTGCGGTAACAGTAATGTGTCAATGGGAAGTGGGGGGGTTGTTTCCCTGGGGGGGGGAATATTGCACAGCATTGTGTCCATGGAGGGGTGGTTTGACTGAGTGTTGTGGCCATGGGAGTTGGTTACCCCAGGGACATAACTAGGATGATGCGGCCGGTGTGCAGAACCGCCACCCCCACCAGCTATCACCCCCTCTCATCTGCCGCGCTACCTGCTGCATTGTCTAATAGTAGCGCTGTCCCCGGCTTCTTCTCTGCCAGGCGCACCGCTACTAATGCACATGACAGCAGGCAGCGCTGCAGCAGCTGCCTGCCCCGCGTGATCTGCCCCCCGGCAGTAGTAATGACTCTGCAGCGCTCAGTGCACACTCACTGAGCATGAGGGGGGGGTTCCTCCTCCTCCTCCAGAGAGTCTTGCCATAACTATTGTTCTGCTGCTCTGAGATCTGTGGCTGCTACCCTATTTTGGAGGGAAAAATGCCATGGATGGAGGTTAGCCAACTGCCCCTGGGAGAGAGCGGATGAAAAAACTACATGATACCACTTTCCCAGCCTGGGAGCTCCTGAGGTGTAAATGGGGCACCCTGAGGGGCACAGATTCAGCATCATGGGCAGTTAAGGAGACTGCAGTGTCAGGGTGGCACTAAGGTAAGTAGCACTGACATGCTAATATTATGTGACTGCATAATAGGCTGGAATGCTGCTGCCTATGGGGATTTGCCAAATGTTTGTCATTGTATGCCAAATGTAATAGCAAAACCTTATCTTCTGTCACTGAGATGAGTAGTAATCTGTGTGTTGTATAGTGTAGCAGTTATCCTTGACCCATAATCAGTAACTTTACTGATGTAAATAGTTTGCCAATGCCCTTTCTGGCACAGGGCACTAAAAAGTCTAGTTACGGCTCTGGGGGGGGACAGGTGCTCAGTAATGTTGCACTTGGGGTGGGGGAGTAGTACTTTCTGGCACCATTGTTATATGTACAAATCTGGTCCATTATTACTGGAGGAGAGCTGTGACCCTCCATTTTACTGCGGCCATTTTGTGGACTAATACAGTGTGTGTAACAGCTGAATAGCACACCTCACTCCTGTAATTAATTAAATCTCCGGCACCTTTCACCTTGGTGATATATTTTAGTTCAAAAACTATAATGTACATTTTAATTTATTATGTCTAGTCAGGGTCTGTAGGGGGGTTTGTTCAGCCCACCAATTTAGCTATGATTTAATTAGGTGGGGGAGCTGTGCAGAGCAGTGAAGTGGCTCTCCATTTTACTATATACCTTCAGCTGCTCCCATTTTGTGGACTAAAGTGTGTGTAGCAGCTGCTGCTGCATAACACACAGAACTGTGCTCCTCACTCTACTCCTGTAACTATATAATGACTTAGGGGTCTACATATTAATAATCGCGGTACTGCCGCGATTATTAACTGTGTTTTTTTTTTTAAACGGTAGTCTGGCTCCTACACTTTCATCCTGGCTCCTAGATTGTAGAAAAATTTGTCAAGCCCTGACATAGAGACACTTTGGTTGGAAGAAACAGCTGCAGGTGACTGCTGGCAGCTGAGAATCCAACGCTGCATAGCCGAATTCAACCTCTGTTTGACCAAGGTAACGGCGGTCGTTGGAACCAGGAGATCCAATACTGACAATAAGTAGATTCCTGCAAAGCTGTCAGCAGTAAACGGCTTTTAAAAGAATCAGTGTACACACTTCAAAAGGCTGCTTTCTATTTGTTAGAGGCGGCTCCGTCGTGCGCATGCACGAGACCCGGATAGCGACGGGCAAGCCATCACTATGGGTCTTGCTACAAAGGGGGCATGCTGTCGATGGTGAGTGCCAGCACGCCCCCTTTGGTGGGCGGGCCGGGGGCGTGGCTGGCCAGATGGAGGCATTCCCATGGGAACGCCTACCGTCTGGGGCCGGCCCTACTGACATCACAAGCGATGTCAGTGGGAGTGCTTTCGGTGCTGATTGAGCCAAAAGCACTCCAGGGCTTGCGGCAACGAGATCCTACCACAAGGGTCTCGTTGCAAGCCCGATGGTCTTGACCATCGCGACCATCTTCCTGGCCGCTCGCTATAGCTGTGGGTGGTCACCCACAGCTATACGAGCGGCCAGGAGGCCGCTCTAAAAATTCAGAAGGACGGCCCTGATTCAGAGCGAGCGCTCTGTCAGAGCGTCCGGCTCTGAATCAGGGCCTTGGTTTGTTGAGCCTAAAGGCCGTAGATGATGAAGCAACCTTTGGGCCATGCCGCAGCCTTGAGGACTGGTATCACTTGGCTAGCTCTGGCCAGTGGGCCATACCGCAGCCTTAAGGGCTGGAATAACTTGGCTGGATGCAGCCAGTGGGCTGTAGAATATGAAGTGGCCTTTAGGCCGTGTGGCAGCCTTGAGGGCTTGTATAACTTGGCTGGAGAATATGAAGTGTTGAAGCTGGATAATTGGCTGAGACAAGATCAGTTTAAAATTGAATCACAGCGACGCCATCTTGCGACTGGCCGCAAGATGCCATCTTGGAAATGAGATCGCAAGATGCCATTTTGTGAATGGCCGCCCAAGCACCATTATTAGATAAACTCACACTTTAGTGCATGTGGCGATATTACTATTAGCATCATGCGATTGCATCTTTCACCATTTCTCATACACACATTAATAGACAATTGCGCTATTAACTAGTTGCATATTAGCGAATGCATAAGATCCTGTATGAAAACGCTGAATATTAGCTTCATGCACACGCATCTGCCCCAAGTTAACTAGCGTCTTTACATCAAACCCCACATACTCACACATTACATATTCACATACAAGGTTCCATAAGCTTTAAGGTATAAGATTCAAGTATGCACATTTATTATAATTGCTAGGAAATAAAGATTATTTTGTAACTAAGGTTTTATACGTGATAAGTAAGCCATGTTTGGTATTGTACTGATGCGTACTCTCTCAACAGTATTCCGGTAATATCGATGGAGAGATCGCAACATGCATTCTCACCTTATAGACCGCAGAGACTTCAAGCAACAAAATGTACATTATATGACCAACTGTTAAGATTTGCATGAGGCGGGAAACCAGAGACCACCAGTTGTTAGAGGCTGGACTGTGTCTTTTTGAACCAACCTGTTAGATGCCTTGTAACATATGCCCTCTCCTTTAGGACCAATGGTATTAGCAACAAACTTCTCTATTGTGTTGTTTATTTCTGGGGGGTATAAATATGTGTGCTCTGACCCTGGGTTCCTGGTCTTCATGCTGAATGTTGATTGACGAGGGGTTTCTTGCTGATAAAGATTGGCGTGTGGTGTTAAGGGCCTGTCTACCACACAATACTGACTTGACAAAATTTATCACGTATTGTGTATTGGATGGTGACATTCCCTTAACAGACCAAGTAAACCAAGATAATATTTCCCGCATCATAACTCAATTGGTTATATATTTTCCAATAGTAGTTAACTGGAACAAAATTTTCACCATAAAGCAAAAGGAAAGTGAATCTGCAGAAGATTATTGTGATCGGGCTCTGCAGACTATCACCCAGTACACTGGGTTAGAAGATATTAAAGATAGCACTCACCACAGGGAAATGCTTGTCACCATACTCATGGATGGCCTTAAAGATGACTTAAAGACCCGTGTTCAGACCTCACAGCCTGGCTGGAGGGGAGTCACAATAGATACCCTCATAGAATCTGCCATAGAACAATGATAAAAACATCTCAAAGAAGAGAGAGACCCAGAGCGAAAAACTAATGGCTGTCAGTATCCAAGCTCTGGAAGGAATGACTGTAACATCACAACCAGTAGACACACCTGCACCTATACACACACTTGCACCTGAACAGTTACACGTCCTCACCAATCCCACACCACAGCAAACACATCCTTACCCCACATATCATGCACAACCACAGGTCCCATGCTACCCACAAACTTCATACCTCCCACCATACCCTTATCCTCCATATTCCTACCCATACCCACCATATTTCCCTCTTGCTCAACTCCCACAACAATCCTTTCATCCATCCCGTTCAAAAAGATGTTTTAACTGTCACCAAGTGGGACACATAAGTAAGTACTGCAAAGTGAAGAACACCACAAATGAACACGGGTTTCCCATGGGTTCATAGGCAACCACAGTATCTTCTCCCAGGCCTTATATGACTGTTTACAAGCTTTTCAACCTGCCAATGGATCTGTTCTAATGTAAAATGTGGACGATTTATTGTTGTATTTAGGTCATGTTTAAATGATATTAAACTGTTGTGCTTTATCTCTCACACACAGGACACAAGGTTGCTAAGGATAAACGGCAGCCATGCCAGGTTAAGGTCAAATACTCGGAATACTATACAACCCAGGGGCCCAGGCATTATTTAGAGCAGTAGCTATTAATAACAAGATTTAATTGCAGGAACCTGTATGCAGATACTATATCCCTAGAATTATTCAAAGTGATAGGGGGACTCATTTTACAGGTGACATTTCCCAGAACATGTGTAAGGTGATGGGTAATAAAACCAAGATCATTCCAGACTGTCATTTCTTTTATCTGTCCCCCTTTTGAGATATGAAGATGAATAAGAATAACAGAAATTGAAAGTGTTATTAACTAACATGTCTAATGCAAACTGTCATGATGTCAAACCTGGGGAATTTGTTATGATCCGAGTTTTTTAAGCTCAGGTCGTTTGACTGATCGGTGGAAAGGTCCATATCTGATGATTGTTGACAAAGTACCACATCCTCAAAGGGTGGCCGGGGAAGATACGTGGGTCCATTCCACTCACTATAGGGAGGTTAACCAACTGGTGGAGATACAAGGCGGAGACGAGGCCGATAACGTTGACCTGTCAATTGCGAGCTTGTGCCAGAAGGATTAAAAAGGTGATGGTGACATACCTGAGCTAAAGAAATGTGTAGATAAGTGCATCCAGCAATGGAGTAGTCTGCTGTGGTCATCCTAGTTCTTTCGTCCAGTTTCTGTCGTGATGATCTGTTTGGGGATACCCAGTTTCTGTGATGGAAGACCGATAGAGGAGATGGGAGCTGATGGCAGCACTGATGGAGTGGAGTCAGGAGGAGTGCTATGCAAATCAGGTGAGTGTCTGACCAATCTTAGGACTGTTATTGTTAAGAGAGCTGTTATTCCGGATACTCGGGGATGGTGTGAAAGTTTGTCGTCTGAAGATTCCTGTATTTGTGAGCTTTGTGGGTCCCTAGTTGATGAGAACTGTATCCAACGGTGCCAACCTAAATATAACCCGTACTGGGGTGGGTATCCTTTAGAGGATTATAATAGCATGGTAGGCAAAGTGTTATATCAAACTGATTGCTGGGTGTGTTCACATGTGCCACAGGGACAGCATAATGTAGGGTTGGTGCCATTTCTGCTGAATATCACGGAAATTTTAGAATTAAAGAAAGGGAAGACATTGGATGGAAAATTACTCTCATCCAAACCACCTCATTTCAAACTCTATCAATTCCAAGTAGATAGATCACTTTTGTGTTTAAACATAACCAACCCCAATAAACCCGGGAGTTGGGAAGTGACAGGGAATAATCAGACGATGACCTTCTCACAAAGAGCTGATAATGAGTCCATAAACCATGATCTGTTACACTCAATTAAATCTAGTGGGAGACATTTTAGGTACTGGTAAACATTGAGTTCCACCAAATAAATTATTGGTAAGGTGCCAGATGTTTATTGTGCTAAAATAATACAGCCAGAGACTTGCATGTACCAGATGGAAGACCCAGAAATAGAATTGTTTGCAAGGGAAATGTGCTTAATGATAATGATGCATACCATTCCTTATGTTCTCCCTGATAATGTATATTTTATATGTAGAAGAAAAGCGTATGTGGCTCTCCCCGAGTTCCGAAAGTTTGTGTTACCTGGGAAGAGTAGTCCTAGAAGTTATGACCCTCACACATGTTGAAATGCTTGGTATACATAAAAACACACCATCACCATATCTTCACACGCAACATGAACACATAGGCAAACGAAATATGATACCTGGTGACGTGCATAAAGCCACTCAGTTAATTAGTGAGACAACTGGCTTTCAAGTTTTAGTCACATTGGATCCCACCAGGATCGCTTGGGGTACATTAAATTTTAGATATATTCAGGAACTTGCTAAATTAATAGATAATATCACCGAGATGTACGATGACACATTCAGGTATACAGGGAAGGAATAGCAAGCGTACAAGAAAGAACTGGTGCAACACAGGCTACTGTTAAATTATTTAACTGCTGTTACTGGAGGGCATTGCGTAACGTTGGCCACCCAATTTGGAATAAAATGTTGCACATATGTCACCAATGATACCAGCGACCCTAAGGGAGTGATAGACCGGAAGTTGGATGAAATTCTGCAGCTAAAATGGGAATTTCGTAAGAACCATAATACTTCAGTGGCTGAAGAAGGGGGGAGAAGATAGAAGGATGGGTTTCATGGCTGAACCCAGTGAAATGGTTCTCAGGTCTAGGGGAATGGGTCCAGGAAGTGATCACCAGCATTGGCAAATTCTTAATCCTTGTACTGATTGTCATAATAATAATTGGCATATGTGTCCGGTGTGTTCCTATTGTGTTGAAGTGTGGAAAATGGAAAAATAGAGTAAAATGAAAGAACAAAATCATGATAATGGTCAGTATGAATACCGAGGTAAATACAGAACTGCATTACAACCCTGAACTAGGAAATACCATCATTTAATGTATTATATTTAGACCTGCATAGAATGTATTATTGAAATGTTATTTTTAAAACACCTCAGATAATGTAAAGTCTCAAATTCCCCTTCAAGACTGCCTTTATAGGACTGGTGTATCCCCACACCTTTCACATGATCTTCCAAGATCCACGGTGTGCGTATAATAGTAGTTTTATGTCCCCACTCAGAGACACATTATTGATGGATTAAGAACCACCTTGTGCCATCCCATAATAACACTAAATAGTATATAAATGTAAGCCTAAATTATATTTTAAAATCAGATTGTGATAGCATGTTGTTTGCAATCAAAGGGTGGACTGTCGAAGCTGGATAATTGGCTGAGACAAGATCAGTTTAAAATTGAATCGCAGCAACGCCATCTTGCGACTGGCCGCAAGACGCCATCTTGGAAATGAGATCGCAAGACGCCATTTTGTGAATGGCTGCCCAAGCGCCATTTTAGATAAACTCACACTTTAGTGCATGTTGCGATATTTTTATTAGCATCATGCGATTGCATCTTTCACCATTTCTCATACACACATTAATACGCACAATTGCGCTGTTAACTAGTCGCATATTAGCGAATGCATAAGATCCTGTATGAAAACGCTGAATATTAGCTTCATACACACGCATCTGCCCCAAGTTAACTAGCGTCTTTACATCAAACCCCACATACTCACACATTACATATTCACATACAAGGTTCCATAAGCTTTAAGGTATAAGATTCAAGTATGCACATTTATTAGAATTGCTAGGAAATAAAGATTATTTCGTAACTAAGGTTTAATACGTGATAAGTAAGCCATTTTTGGTAGTGTGTTACTGACTGTACTTTTACTTGAATAATACTTTGTGCTTTGGAACCACAGGTTCTAGGTCTGAAGTTTTTATTTACTGTATAACTGCGTGAGCAAAATAGCGTCATCCTTAGAGGTTTATAGGCAGGATATCAGAAGGTATAGGCAGGGGTGTATAGAGGTTCAAAGGCAGTATCGTTAGAAGTGGCCTCTGGGCCATGCAGCAGCCTTGGGGCTGGTATAACTTGGCTGGATGCAGTCTGTGGGCTGGAGAATATGAAGTGGCCCCTGGGCCATGCAGCAGCCTTGGGGGCTGGTATAACTTGGCCAGATGCAGTCTGTGGGCTGTTGAATATGAAGCAGCCACTGGGCTGTGTGGCGGCCTTGAGGGCTGGAGCAACTTGGCTAGATGTGGCAGAGGCCGTAAATAACAGAAACAAAGTCACTGGTATAGGAGCGCAGGACTGCGCACTGATGTTGCTAGAGTGCGGCCTGTGCCGCCGGATTGACACAAGCAGCTGATGCTGTAGTGCGGCCTGTGCCGCCGGGTTGACACAAGCAGCTAACGCTGCATTGCGGCCTGTGCCACCTTGATGACACAAATGGCAGGTAGATAGTATGCAGACTATGCCACCTGGATGACACAAATGGCAGGTAGATAGTATGCAGGACTGTGCCACCTGGATGACACAAACGGCAGGTAGATAGTATGCAGGACTGTGCCGCCTGGATGACACAAACGGCAGGTAGATAGTATGCAGGACTGTGCCGCCTGGATGACACAAATGGCAGAACAACAATATACTATAGGAGGTAGGAATGCTGAAACTCAACTGGAAGTCAGGAGACAAAGCCAGAAGCGGAAACACGAAAACTCTATCACCGGCATGGAGTGAAGGGCTGGCTGTAATTTAACAGATACAAGGACCAATCAGAGGAAGCCCTGCAAGCCTCCCTAATGACAGACCAGTGTGCAGCTGGCCTGTGCACACTGACAAGACAATTAATTAGTGAGCAGCTGATACTGCACACAGACAGACAGTTAATTACTGAACACATGTGATCAGCACACAGACAGACAGGATTAAATGCAAAGTTCAAGTAGCAGCTAAGACTGGGAACTGCAACCAAGATGATCTGCTAACCGCAAACCCTAACACTATTATTATGTGACAGCGGTGGATAACAAAAAATAACAACTTATGTTTACATTTATTTGGTTGTTATCCTGAGTATGCAGGACCTTGTTATTAGCACTACAAGAAAATATTATTTTGGTGCAAGAGCTTCTCCAAAGTTCCTTTTTCCTGACCGTTAAACTTAAATAGGAGGGTCAGAATAAATATATTAAGCGTCAGCCATCCAGGTTTAAATTCCACAGATGACACTATGGGCCTGATTCAGAGCCGGACGCTCTTTGTGAGCGCTCAATCTGAAGCAGGACGGCCTATTTTTTTTTTTGCCCGGCCTCCAGGCCGCTCGCTAAGCTATGGGTGACCACCCACAGCTTTAGCGGGCGGTCAGGTGATGGTTGCGATGTTCGCGACCATCGGGCTTGGTAGGGTGTCGTTCCCACAAGCCCCAGGGAGCTTCCTGCTCTAATAGAGCAGGAAGCTCACTAGTGACATAACGAGTGATGTCAGTAGGGCCGCCCACAAACGGAGGCGTTCCTTCAGGAACACCTCCGTTTGTCCAGCCACCCCCCCTCCCCGCCTACAAAACGGGGCGAGCTGTCGATCAACATCGACAGCCGCCCCGTTTGCAGTGAGCCCCGGAGCAAGTGAATTTCCCACTCACTGCGGGGCTCGCGCGTGCACACTGCCCGTCCATCGACCCGCTTGCAAGCGCTATGCGCTTGTGAACGGGTCTGAATCAGGCCCTAAATTCCTATGTGTGGACACCTACTGCAGAAGGAAAAGAGTCCTAAAATTAGGAGATGTTATAGAATTACATTAAGTTATTAAGCTATATGTGGATAGATGTGGAGAAAAATAAAAAAAATGTTGTTAGCCTGTCCTGATCAATTATATTGTCTATCCTATTTTTATTGTCTGATTTTATATATTCATTGTGTGTGATGTTTTGATGTAATAAATTAAAATTTTCATATCTAAGCGCTCCTTCTGAATCAGTTAATTATTTTCTACATTGGTCTACTTAGAACCACTTAATATTAATTTTACTAACATGATTTAGTGTTTTCTTATCTTAGTAAATTTGAGAGTTTCAGAAGCCTTAAATCGCCCCAGGTTCGGCGATGCAAATCAAGTTTAAAAGCAAACATACTCGATCAGACGCGATTCTTAGTAAATTTACCCCTAGAGTAATATAAATGATGTTCCATATCCATATTTAGATTGCCAATTGTGTGTCTGAATATCTCCTGCCACATATTATAAATATTTTCTTACCCTACTTTTTTTGAATAAAATTGGATCTACAGTATGTGGGGTTTATGTGATACTAATTTTTTTGTTTATTTACTTGATTTTTAATCTGAAATATAATAAAAGTAAAATTTTAATCATTTAATGTGACCAGTGCACCATAACACTACTCCTTTTTATGTGCTCAGTACACATATGTTGTGCCCAGTGGTTAACTTCAGATACTGGGAAGAGTCTAAAAGAATTGCCCTTCATCAATTTCATTATTTCAGTCTTCATTGCAGGTTTGGGCAGAAGTGGGATTTCAAATCACAAACTACAGTTTCATAGCTATCTAACTGCAGGTGAACATGCTTCCATGCTAGGTGTCTAGAAAACATTTCGGTTTAATTCCTGCTGTGCCACTGTGACTGGATGACCTCGCTCAGCCAGACGATCACAGATATTTTTGTCAACTAATAGAACAGAGAGTGGGTACTCGCCCCTGAGTAACCTGAGTCAGTTTACTTCACCACTCCTAGGGATCCCCTCTCACCACCAGTAACAAGCTCTTACTGACGCCTCCCACTGTGTAGTGGGCAGATACTTTGCTGCCACAACCATGCTCTTACACTGGCACCTGAAACTACTTCTCCCAGGCTCCTACCCTGGCACCTATCATCACTGACACTAAGGAGAAGCAGTGGGCATCACCTAGACTCTCTTTCAAGTGATCGTCAGCCTGTTCTATGACACCAACGCCTATAAAACAGGCGAAGTTGGCGTTAAGTCCGGGCCGCGTTAACTTTACGCGGCTCGGCTCAAATTGAATACAGCTCTTAGTTGTAAATCTCCTAAATGGTACTTGGAGACAAATATCTGTTAGCCAATTTATTCCTGAGTGTCTCGCAAATGCCCTAGCTTTTGTATGTCCCCACCGCCTTTATCCATTTGGTACTGTTTTACCTGTAGGTACTGATCCAGCGTACCCACAACTCTGCATGCCTATTTACCATTGCCCCGTCCTTTTATTGCATGTCTTTACCACATTTATGCAGCAAAGGCCCTTCTCTAACAGTGTAGCCAAATATTTCTTCTGAGTCCAAAAGGGCTGCACTAAGCCTGAAATATAGAGATATATTATGGGCCTATTTACTAACTAAGCATTGGATGGAGATAAAGTGGATGAAGATAAAGTACCAACCAATCAGCTCCTAACTGTCATTGTTTTAAACACAGCCTGTAAAGTAAATCACACAAGAAATAGCAGTCAGCGCTCACAGAAAAGGGCAATGTTACCACTAGCTGCTTACTCGGGAAGTGTCCTAACCTTCCCTAATAGCAATAAATACAAGAAAAAGAGAGAAAAGCGCTCCGTGGTAGGGAAGTATTGAAGTATAAGGGTATGTGTGTGAATCTGTATAAGATCTAATTATTGATATTTTAATGGTGATGGTATTCTATATGTGGTCTTTTATGTGGATAAGTGAATTGAAACAGGTGGGCAATAACTTGAGGCTGGAAGTTGAGGATGATCGGGGAATTAGTCCAAGGTCGAAAACACACAATGACTTAAGTGAATGAAACCGTCAGTTCATCTGGCTATAGCAGGTGGGCAAAAGCTGTCGGCTGGATGTTCTAAGACAAAAAGTGATGTGATGGTAGTCTTAATGTATATCGGAAACTGGGACCAGGTATCCTAATACCCTCGAATTAATTGATGTCAGTATAACTGACCAATACAGGTGGACAAAAACTGTAGGCTGAGTGTTGCAGTGGAACTGTATGCTGTAGGTGCCTCCTCCTCTGTAGGCAACTCCACCTCGAGAATAAGGAAACGCAGTATCAGGATGTCTTGCGACTCACTATTGTGGTGATAGGTAAGTGGAAACTTACTTACCCAACGTAGATGTCTGCTGGTCTGACTCCTCCTTGCGTCTCGATCAGTTAGGTGCATGTGAGTGAGGGGCCCATAATCGTATAGCATACAAATAAGCCAATTATGACTAAAAATGCTTTTTTTAATAGAAAATAAAGGAATGTAATAAAACAACTACCACACAAATGTATGGTGGCAAAAAGCATAAATCTATAAAAGTGTCAGTATTAGGGGTGAGCGGGTTCGGATTTCTGAAATCCAAACCCCCCCGAGCCCCCCCGATCCGAGTCCGATCCGAGTCAGGCTCGACTTTTCCCGCCTGACTCGGATTCTGAAATCGAGGCAAAACGTCATCATCCCGCCTTCCGAGTCTCGCGGGTTTTGGATCCTATATAAGGTACCCGCGTCGGCGCCATTTTCTCACTCGGCTGTGGACAGTGAAGAGGGAGGGTGGGAGTTAGGGCTGGCTGGGCTGTGTAGTGTAGTGTAGTGTAGTGCAGAGTAGTGTTGTGCTGTGCTGTGCTGCGCTGTGCTGCTGTTGTCCATAGGGGCTGTGTCCACTACTTCAAAGTCCATAGGGGCTGGCTGTGTTGTGCTGTGCTGCTGTTGTTAATAGGGGATGTGTCCACTACTTCAAAGTCCATAGGGGCTGGCTGGACTGTGTTGTGCAGTCAGTTGTCCATAGGGGCTGTGTCCACTCCAAAGTCCTGTGCAGTGTCCCAGTCCTAAAGGGGTGCTGTAGTGTTGTCCAGGGGGTGCTCTGTCCATCAGGGGTGCTCCCCTCAAGTGCTAAAAAAAAATATTTTTTCTGTGTTTGTGAATTGTGTGCGCAGTAGCCTTACGTGCATCAACAAAGTAGTGCCAAGCGTGCGCCTGTGTCATAAGTAAAGGGCCGGCTGGCTTGACCGTTAAAGGGTGCTGTAACCCCCAAAGTACACTCCAAACCAAATAAAAAATTTTTTTCTGTGTTTGTGAATTGTGTGCGCAGTAGCCGCACGTGCATCAACAAAGTAGTGCCAAGCGTGCGCCTGTGTCATAAGTAAAGGGCCGGCTGGCTTGACTGTTAAAGGGTGCTGTAACCCCCAAAGTACACTCCAAACCAAATAAAACATTTTTTTCTGTGTTTGTGAATTGTGTGCGCAGTAGCCGCACGTGCATCAACAAAGTAGTGCCAAGCGTGCACCTGTGTCATAAGTAAAGGGCCGGCTGGCTTGACCGTTAAAGGGTGCTGTAACCCCCAAAGTACACTCCAGTCCAAACCAAATAAAAAAATATTTTCTGTGTTTGTGACTTGTGTGCGCAGTAGCCGCACATGCATCAACAAAGTAGTGCCAAGCATGCGCCTGTGTCATAAGTAAAGGGCCGGCTGGCTTGACCGTTAAAGGGTGCTGTAACCCCCAAAGTACACTCCAAACCAAATAAAAAATATTTTCTGTGTTTGTGAATTGTGTGCGCAGTATCCGCACGTGCATCAACAAAGTAGTGCCAAGCGTGCGCCTGTGTCATAAGTAAAGGGCCGGCTGGCTTGACCATTAAAGGGTGCTGTAACCCCCAAAGTACACTCCAGTCCAAACAAAAAAAAAATTATTTTCTGTGTTTGTGAATTGTGTGCGCAGTAGCCGCACGTGCATCAACAAAGTAGTGCCAAGCGTGCGCCTGTGTCATAAGTAAAGGGCCGGCTGGCTTGACCGTTAAAGGGTGCTGTAACCCCCAAAGTACACTCCAAACCAAATAAAACATTTTTTTCTGTGTTTGTGAATTGTGTGCGCAGTAGCCGCACGTGCATCAACAAAGTAGTGCCAAGCGTGCGCCTGTGTCATAAGTAAAGGGCCGGCTGGCTTGACCGTTAAAGGGTGCTGTAACCCCCAAAGTACACTCCAAACCAAATAAAACATTTTTTTCTGTGTTTGTGAATTGTGTGCGCAGTAGCCGCACGTGCATCAACAAAGTAGTGCCAAGCGTGCGCCTGTGTCCCATAAGTAAAGGGCCGGCTGGCTCATTTCTTAAAGGGTGGTGTAACCCCCAAAGTGCACTAGTCTCCAACAAAAATAAAAAATTATTTTCTGTGTTTGTGTGCGCCTTAGCCGCACGTATATATCAATATAACATAAATGGAGGACCAAACTTTCTCCGATAAAAATAAAATAGGGAAAGATCAAGAACCACTTCCTCCTAGTGCTGAAGCTGCTGCCACTAGTCATGACATAGATGATAACATGCCATCAACGTCGTCTGCCAAGGCCGATGCCCAATGTCATAGTAGAGGGCACATACAATCCCAAATGACAAAGTTCAGGAAAATGACCTTGAAAAAAACATTTAAATCATCTGAAGAGAAACGTAAACTTGCCAATAAGCCATTTACGACACGGAGTGGCAAGGAACGGCTAAGGTCTTTCCCTATGTTCATGACTAGTGGTTCAGCTTCACATGACGATGGAAGCCCTCCTCCCACTAAAAAAATCAAACGAGTTAAGCTGGCAAAAGCACAGCGAAGAACTGTGCGTTCTAAGAAGATATCACAAATCCCCAAGGAGAGTCCAAGTGTGGTGGCGGTTGCGATGCCTGACCTTCCCAGCACTGGACGGGAAGAGGTGGCTCTTTCCACCATTTGCACGCCCCCTGCAAGTGCTGAAAGGAGCACCCACAGTCCACTTGCTGATATGCAAATTGAAGATGTCACTGTTGAAGTACAACAGGATGAGGATACTGGTGTAGCTGGCACTGAGGAGGAAGTTGGCGAGGAGGATTCTGATGGTGATGTGGTTTGTTTAAATCAGGCTCCGGGGGAGACAGTTGTTGTCCGTGGGATGAAAAAGCCCTTCACGGTCATGCCTGGGCAGAAGACCAAACATTCCACCTCTTTGGTCTGGCAATATTTCTATCCAAATCCGGACAACAACTGTCTTGCCATATGTACCATATGTAAAGGTGAAATAAGTAGGGGTAGGGACGTTAACCACCTAGGAACATCCTCCCTTATACGGCACCTGCAGCGCGTTCATAAAAAGTTACTGTCAAGTTCAGAAACTTTGGCTCAGACCGTAAGCAGTCCAGGGTCACCTAAATCCCTTTTTCCTGTTTTATCCAAGGAATCGGTGGATGAGGAGGATGAGGACGACATCTTGCCTCCGTAGAACCAGTTTGTGCAGGGACACATTAATTGCCAGCTTGTTTTGTGGGGGCCCAAACGAACCAATCATTTTAGCCACAGTCATGTGGCAGACCCTGGCGCTGAAATGATTGGTTTGTTAAGCGTGCATGTCCTATTTATACAACATAAGGGTGGGTGGGAGGGCCCAAGGACAATTCCATCTTGCACCTCTTTTTTTCTTTGCATTATGTACAGTTTGGGGCCTAGTTTTTCAAACTGCCATCCTGTCTGCCACTGCAGTGTCACTCCTAGATGGGCCACGTGTTTGTGCCGCCCACTCATGTCGCTTAGCATAGTCATCCAGCTACCTCGGTGCAACCTTTTGGCCATAAAAACAATATTGTGAGGTGTGAGGTGTTCAGAATAGACTGGAAATGAGTAGAAATGAAGGTTATTGAGGTTAATAATAGCATAGGAGCAGAAAAACCCACAAATTCTGTGATTTTAGCTGTTTTTATGCTTTTTTTAAAAAAAATACAGATCCAAAACACAAAACCCAGAACCCAAAACACGGAAGGGTGGTTTTGGCAAAACCAATCCAGATCCAAAACACGAAGAAAGATCCAGATCCAAAACCAAAACACAAAACACGAAAAGTGGCCGGTGCACACCCCTAGTCAGTATGGTCCAACGTGTTTCATCCCTATTTGGGACTTCTTAAAAGGCAAATGGTTGTTACTGTGTCCTTACCGTCTATTTACAGGTACTTGGTCCTTTCAACATTGGCTAAAACGCGGTCAGAAGCCGCACTTCCGGGTTCCGTGGTGCGTGCATGCGCACATGGCGCGCGTGGTCATATAGAGGTGAATATTCAACAGCAAGCTCATGTCCCCTCTTGTGTCAGTAAACGGAGTCTGCCGCACTTCCGGGTTCCGTAATGTGCGCATGCGCACATGGCGCGTGTGTTCGTGCAAGGGTATGGATTCAATGGCAAACTTATGTCCCCTCCTCTGTGGATGAATACAGTCTGCCAACAGTATAGTCTGACCTTAAGGCATTGCTATCTGCAGTCTGTCTGCAGTAATGGCGGCGGCCATCTTTGCATTACATGGATTTTCACATCTAACTAAACACACCAAAGATGGCCACCGCCATTCGCACATTACGGAACCCGGAAGTGCGGCAGACTCCGTTTACTGACACAAGAGGGGACATGAGCTTGCTGTTGAATATTCACCTCTATATGACCACGCGCGCCATGTGCGCATGCGCGCACCATGGAACCCGGAAGTGTGGCTTCTGACCGCGTTTTAGCCAATGTTGAAAGGACCAAGTACCTTTAAATAAACGGTAAGGACACAGTAACAACCATTTGCCCTTGAAGAAGTCCCAAATAGGGATGAAACGCGTTGGGACAATACTGACACTTTTATAGATTTATGTTATTTGCCACCGTACATTTGTGTGGTAGTTGTTTTATTACATTCCTTTATTTTCTATTAAAAGAAGCATTTTTAGTCATAATTGGCTTATTTGTATGCTATACGATTATGGGCCCCTCACTCACATGCACCTAACTGATCGAGACGCAAGGAGGAGTCAGACCAGCAGACATCTACGTTGGGTAAGTAAGTTTCCACTTACCTATCACCACAATAGTGAGTCGCAAGACATCCTGATACTGCGTTTCCTTATTCTCGAGGTGGAGTTGCCTACAGAGGAGGAGGCACCTACAGCATACAGTTCCACTGCAACACTCAGCCTACAGTTTTTGTCCACCTGTATTGGTCAGTTATACTGACATCAATTAATTCGAGGGTATTAGGATACCTGGTCCCAGTTTCCGATATACATTAAGACTACCATCAAATCACTTTTTGTCTTAGAACATCCAGCCGACAGCTTTTGCCCACCTGCTATAGCCAGATGAACTGACGGTTTCATTCACTTAAGTCATTGTGTGTTTTCGACCTTGGACTAATTCCCCGATCATCCTCAACTTCCAGCCTCAAGTTATTGCCCACCTGTTTCAATTCACTTATCCACATAAAAGACCACATATAGAATACCATCACCATTAAAATATCAATAAGTAGATCTTATACAGATTCACACACATACCCTTACACTTCAATACTTCCCTACCACGGAGCGCTTTTCTCTCTTTTTCTTGTATTTACAGCCTGTAAAGTGTCAGTTAGGAGCTGATTGGTAAGTACTTTATCTTCATCCACTTTATTTTTCTCCAAGGCTTAGTACATAGGGGGTCATTCAGACCCGTACGCGAGCAAAGGATGCTCGCAAACGGGTCGATGTTGCCCCACTGCGCATGCGCACGATGGAGGGAGCTCCGTCGTACGCATGCGAGAGATCCGGACTGCGACAGCCAAGCTGTCGCTCCGGGTCTTGCACCAAAGGGGGTGTGCTGTCGATGTTGATTGACAGCACGCCCCCTTTGGTGGGCGTGCCGGGGGTGTGCCTGCCAGACGGAGGCGTTCCCATGGGAACGCCTACCGTCTGAAGCCGGCCCCACTGACATCACTAGTGATGTCAGTGGGAGTGATTTTGGCTCTGATAGAGCCAAAATCACTCCAGGGCTTGCGGCAGCGAGACCCTACCACAGGGTCTCTGTCACAAGCCCGATGGTCACGATGGTCAAGACCATCGCGACCATCATCATGGACGCTCGCTATAGCTGTGGGTGGTAACCCACAGCTATGCGAGCATCCATGAGGATGCTCCAAAAAAAGGTAGGAGGGCCCTGATTCAGAGCGAGCGCTCTGGTCACAGCGTTCAGCTCTGAATCAGGCCCATAGACCCCACACTCTAATCATTTGAAAATGAAAATTTGAAGAGTGACGAGAGGTGTGGAAAGTCAGAATGTCCTACAATTATATTTTATGTTTTCTTTTCTTTGTATACTCCTAACTAGTTTTATAAAGCTGCCTCTGTAACTGGGGGTAAATTTACTAAGGGGTGGTTTGTCAAAGCCGGCAATCATTGGCGGCTTTGACCGTTGGACTTAAAATGGCAACAGTAATGCATGCTAAACCTGGTATGTTTAGCATTTATTTCTGTTGCCGTTTTAAATCCATCGATCAAAGCTGCCAAATATTGGCGGCTTTGACAAACTGCTCGTTAGTAAATCTCTTGGGACTTGTCCATCTTGAGGACCGTATCAATCTGATCGGCAATCTGTTAGCGGATCAGGGAAATTCAACAATCCCTTACTTTGCGGATTCCAACCATTTTCGAGCAGGAATCTGGGATTCCAGATTGTTCAACATGTTGAATAGCCCCAATTCTCCGACCCCGCCGTCGGCAGAACGGGTAATTGCTGCAATAGAGGCTTGATGTATGAGCCCCTTTAGAAATGTGGAAGCTATTACCTCTTGTGATGGAGGGAAAGAAAGACTCCAAATGTATTATTTTATCAAAGCTGCAGTGGGAAGTCGGGATAAATTAGAGAGCTGCCTGATTGCCTGCGCATAGTGAATAGCAGAAGCAGAGCCGTAACTAGACTTTTTGGTGCCCTGTGCCAGAAAGAGCATTGGCGCCCCCCTCATTTTTCAAAGGGACATAATGCACCCAAAAAAGGGGAATGACCTCATGGGGAAGGGCCAGGGAAGAGAGAGGGGAGGCCAGGAGATGCTGGGGATGAAATAAGAGGAAGCTACAAGCAAGAATGATAATAAACAGAAATTTGACAGGCCCAAACAGCACCCCCTGACCTGTGGTGCCCTGTGCGATGGCACCGGTCGCACTACCCTAGCTACGGCCCTGAGCAGAAGTCTACATGTATGAATGAATGGGTTAATGAATAATGAATACTTTGAAATACATATGACTGCAGGGGGTAACATGCCAATGTAATGAGGAACAACTCAAAACAGCATTATGGCGACTTTACACACTGCTCCTGTTATTCTAGTGAGCTGCTCCTTTCAGCACCTAGGTGGTGAGCTCATATGTATTATCAGTCCCACACCTGGTATAGGTCCTGACAAACTGCACAAATCTACAGTGTTGCACGGTGGAATGAAAGCAAACCTTACTTACCCATCATTCAGGAAAATACAATGTAAGCAGCTCAATTAATAGCATATTTTAGAGACAGTTTTTCTTAGCTGTTTCCATAGAAAGCATATTTGTTTTGACATCAGACATCTACAGTAAGCCCTTTCAATTAATTCATTTTACATTTTTCCTAATACCTCTTCAGATATGAGCAATCTTAATTCTAGCATATAGATGTGTCTGGGGCAAAGATCCGATCATCATCATCAATCAAAACTTTCACTATAAATGTGTAAAATTTGTGTCTTATAACTATCGTTTTTCGAGATCCCTGTAACTAGACATAAGACACATCACACATCAGAAAGGGGCATGCTTTCCTCCTTTATATTCCCTTACTGTATCGCACTTGCATGTTAATGGTCGTAATTCACCTCTCAATTTGCAAAAGGCCATGCGCAGCGCTAAATACAGATGCAATTTGCATTTGCAGTGCATCAGTTTTTATAGCAAGATCTGTATATTTACAATATGTTGATGCACTCACATGCAACTCTAAATAAGAATGTTCTTCACTAAAATGTAAAGGGGACTGGAAAAAGTACAATTCTTTAATCCATTCTATAGCAGAAATCCACATCACTAACACTTAGAAAAAGAGATAAGGGATATTTCTGGGAAGTTATATTTATGCAGAAGAAAAAAAAAACTAAAAAACAAAGCATTCAAACTCATTTGAATGTTTCTTAGGATGCTCCAGATGGCACTTTCGAAGTTGCAGAGTGCCAGGAATGTTGGCCATCTGGGTGCAGGGGATGTAAGTCCCTGTTATGAATCCCACAGCTCGTTCCGTGTGAACCCCCTAGAACCCAGGCTAGCAAGGTCTTCCGCCAGTAACAGCCACCCGTTGTTCCCTTAGATCTATAAATGATCTCCGGTACTTAGGTGGCCACCTGGTCTTAATACTCAGGGTAGTAGCGGTTCACACAAATAGACTATGGGATCTAATGGTGGGAGGAACAGCAGGAATTGGTACAGTCAGTGTTTTGGCTCATGAGCCGATGATGTGGCTTATGAATCGGTGGTGCGGGAGAAGCAGATAGCAAAAGTGAGTTGATGGTGTGGCTAGTGCGGCAGTACACAAATGGGTGTACTTTAGATGCGGCTTTGAGAGCCCATGGTGCCACTTGAGAGCCAGTACACAAGTTTGTGTACTGGCTGTGTGGCTTTGAGAGCCAATGGTATGGCTTAAGAGACAGTACACAAGTTTGTGTATTTGAGATGCGGCTTTGAGAGCCGATGAAGTGGCTTGGGAGCCAGTGCACAAGTTTGTGTACTAGCAATGCGGCTTTGGGAGCCAATGGCAGCACAGAAGCTGCTGGCATGGCTGGAAAACTGATGTAAAGGCTGGTGGCAGCACAGAAGCTGCTGGTGCGGCTAGGGAGCCAATGGAGCGGCTTGTGAGCCGGTGGCAGCACGGGAGCCGCTAGTGCAGCTAGGGAGCCGATGGAGAGGCTGGTAAGCTGGTGGCAGCACGGGAGCTGCTGGTGCAACTAGGGAGCTGATGGAGAGGCTGGTGAGCCGGTGACAGCATGAAAGCTGCTGGTGCAGCTAGGGAGCCGACGGAGAAGCTTGGGAGCTGGTGGTAAGGCAATTCAGCTGGAGAACCAGAATACACTACCACAAGGAGATACAGAATGCTGACCATGCAGCTTAGCCAAGAGAACCTACAGGAATGCTATAGTCAGTGAGGCGGCTAAAGGCCAGCATGCAGAAATAGGAAGAGAAATCAATCACACCATGCTGTGGATAACATGTGACCTCCTGAGGCATACAGATTGCCTAGCAACTGAGGGAACTGGAACAACAGCATCATGAGAAGGTTAAACTGCTCAAGGGATTGAAGTCATGACCGCGACTTGTAACAGTACCCCCCCCTTGATGGGGGGTTGAAGAACTCTCAGAACCCAGTCCAGAAAATCTCAGAAGAAAAGTTTCTTGAGCCTCGGAGCATGTAGAGCATTTTCAGGAACCCAGGAGCACTCCTTCGGGCCATAGCCCTTCCAGTGGACCAAGAAATGCAGACGACCCCTGGAAATGTTAGCTTCCAAGATCTTTTCCACCACAAATTTCTTGCTGCCTGTGGACCCCAACTGAAGCAGGCCTGGGTGGAAACTTGGGCTTAAACTTGACTGAACTGAAGACTGGTTTGAACAAAGAACAGTGGAAGGTGTTACGGAGAGACTTGGGTAATTGAAGCTTGATAGCTACTGGATTCACCTGAGAAATTATGCGGAATGGGCCAATGAACCTCGGACCCAACTTCTGAGTAGGCTGGCAAAGCTTAATGTTCTTTGTGGAGAGCCAAACCAAATCGCCCTCCTTAAACATACACAACCTCCAACGTCTGTCAGCAGATCTTTTGGAGCAGAGAGAGACCTTCCAAAGGCTATGATGAACCTTGCACCAAATACAACAGAGCCAAGAGACAGAAGGCAAAACTGATGAACTGGAGTTGAAGAATTTTCTCTGGGATGATGGCCCGTGACACAGAAGAGTGGAAACACTAAAGATACTGAATGGCACGAGTTGTTAAAAGCAAACTCAGCAAGCAGTAGATGGGACACCCAGTTGTTAATACACTTGGAGACGTAACAGTGTAAATATTGCTCCAGACACACTCAGTTTGCCCATTAGGATTGTACCCTGAAGAAAGGCTGAGGTCAATGCCCAAAGAAGCACAGAAGGCTCTTCAGAACTGTGCGACAAATTGCGTTTCTCGATCCGACACAATATGCATCGCTAAGCCGTGCAGGCGAAAGATATGTTGGAGGAACAGGCCAGAGAATTCTTTGGCAGAGGGTAGCTTCAGCAAAAGTATGAAGTGCGCCATTTTGCTAAAATGGTCCACCACAGTCCAAATCATAGAACATTGAGCAGATAATGGAAGATCAACTATAAAGTCCATGGCGATGTGAGTCCAGGGTCTCATAGGTATGGAGAGAGGAAGTAACAGACCTGAAGGAGCTGTCTGAGGTGTCTTATTTCAGGCACAGATCTACATGCCAGGACAAACTCACGCACATCTTTGGTCAAGGAAGGCCACCAGACTGAGCGAGAGAGCAAATCTAAGGTCTTACTGATGCCTAAGTAACCAAAAGCTTGACGAGCGTGAAAATCCAGTAAGACTGATATCCTGAATTTTTTTGGAACAAAAGAAGACCAGAAGGCTTATCTGGAGGTGACTCTGACAGGCCTGAATGAGTTCAGCTAAATTTTGGGTGATGGCACAGTGGAAGGAGTGCAGAATAATTGGTTCATCTGAACTGGAGATTTGCTGCACAGGTTCAAAGCTCCTGGAGAGATCGCCAGCCTTGATGTTTTTCGAACCAGGATGGAAAGAGATGAGGAAGTTGAACCGGGTAAAATAATAATGCCCATCGTGCTTGCTGAGAGTTCAACTTCTTTACAGACTGAATGTAAGACAGGTTCTTGTGGTCAGTAAGAACCATAATCCGGTGTATGGCCCTTTCTAACCAGTGTATCCAGTCCTCAAAAGCCCATTTAATCACAAGCAACTCCCGATTCCCCACATCGTAGCTGCGTTCTGCCGAGGTGAACTTGCGAGAGAAAAAGGCACAGGGATGCAATTTATCAGCAAGATCCGTTTGAGAAAGAATGGCTTCGGCTCCTACTTCAGAGGCGTCCACTTCAACAACAAAGTGAAGATCCGGATCGGGGTGCCGAAGCACTGGAGCCTAAGTAAATGTGACCTTAAGGGCCATGAAGGCCTGGACCGCTTTGGATGATCAATTAGAGGTGTCCGCTCCTTTTTGGTCAATTCAACAATGGGCGCAATGATGGTGGAGAAAGACCTAATAAACCTGCGGTAATAGTTAGAAAAACCGAGGAAGCGCTGGACCGCTTTGAGGGAAGTCGGCTGGACCCATTCCAATTTACTCGGATCCATGGAGAATCCCTGGCAAGAGATGACATAGCCTAGGAAAGAAATCTGGGTGACATCAATATCACAGTTCTCTAGCTTAGCGTAAAGGTGGTTCTCCTGTAGTTTCTGTAGAACTAGGCATACATGCTGATGAGGTTGGTCCAGCAACTGGGAAAAGATGAGTATGTCGTCCAGATATACGACAACAAATTTTCCTAGGAATTCTCAAAGGACGTCGTTGATGAGATCCTGGAAGACTGCCGGAGCATTGGATAGGCCGAACGGCATGACCAGGTACTTGTAAGGTCCCGAATGAGTACTGAAGCCCGTCTTCCACTCATCCCCACTACTAATACGGATGAGGTTGTATGCTCCTCGTAGGTCGATCTTTGAAAAGATGTTGGCTTGGTGCAGCTGGTCGAAGAGTACCAAGATGACAGGCAGTGGGTAAGAGTTCTTTATGGTGATGTTGTTCTGGCTTCTGTAATCAATACATGGATGGACAGATCCATCTTTCTTCTCCACAAAGAAGAAGTCAGCCCCCACCGGTGACTTAGAGGGACGGATAAATCCCTTTGCCAATGTGTCTTTGATGTAATCCCTCATCACCTTGTCCTCTGGGACGGAAAGAGAATACAATCGGCCTTTGGGTAGTTTGGCTCCAGGCACTAAGTTAATAGCACAGTCGTATGACCGATGTGGAGGAAGAATGTCCGCCAGCTGCTTGGAGAAAACATCGGCGAAATCTCGGTGTTGAACTGGAATGGCAGGAAGAGTTTCAGCCACCGCAGATTGAACTGCCTGAATAGGAACAGCAAGACAGCAAGTTTGACAGGCACGGCTCCACCTTACTATTTCTCCGGCGGAAGAATCAATGACGGGATTATGATCCCTGAGCCAAGGGAGACCAAGAACGATTGGTGCTAAAGGACACTGGAGGAGATAGAAGGAATAGTCTCTGAATGCAGGGCTCTGACTGACATACGGAGAGGAGGTGTTTTAAATTTGATGCGACCACTGGAAACCAATCCTCCATCCAGTCTGCAGATAGGAATTTCCTGATCTAATGGAATGGCTAGAACACCCAAAGACTTGAAGAAAAGAAAGTCCATGAAATTGCCAGCCACCCTGCTGTCCAGAAATGCCGACGTGGTCAGAGAGGAGTTGACAAGTTGGATGGTTGCTGGGACTAGTACCGAGTTCTTGGAGGAAATAGGAGCTACAGTAGGCCCAAATGCAATTCCTCCTGGACATTTAGGCCCTGCCTTTTACTGGCCTGAGTGGACAGTTGCTCACACTATGCCCCTTGTCCAGACAATACATAATACATATATTATTATGCAAGTATCGCACTTGCTTGTTAATGGTCCTAATTCACCTCTCAATTTGCAAAAGGCCATGCGCAGCGCTAAATACAGATGCAATTTGCATTTGCAGTGCATCAGTTTTTATAGCAAGATCTGTATATTTACAATATGTTGATGCACTCACATGCAACTCTAAATAAGAATGTTCTTCACTAAAATGTAAAGGGGACTGGAAAAAGTACAATTCTTTAATCCATTCTATAGCAGAAATCCACATCACCAACACTTAGAAAAAGAGATAAGGGATATTTCTGGGAAGTTATATTTATGCAGAAGAAAAAAAAAACTAAAAAACAAAGCATTCAAACTCATTTGAATGTTTCTTAGGATGCTCCAGATGGCACTTTCGAAGTTGCAGAGTGCCAGGAATGTTGGCCATCTGGGTGCAGGGGAGGTAAGTCCCTGTTATGAATCCCACAGCTCGTTCTGTGTGAACCCCCTAGAACCCAGGCTAGCAAGGTCTTCCGCCAGTAACAGCCACCCGTTGTTCCCTTAGATCTATAAATGATCACCGGTACTTAGGTGGCCACCTGGTCTTAATACTCAGGGTAGTAGCGGTTCACACAAATATACTATGGGATCTAATGGTGGGAGGAACAGCAGGAATTGGTACAGTCAGTGTTTTGGCTCATGAGCCGATGATGTGGCTTATGAACCGGTGGTGCGGGAGAAGCAGATAGCAAAAGTGAGTTGATGGTGTGGCTAGTGCGGCAGTACACAAATGGGTGTACTTTAGATGCAGCTTTGAGAGCCCATGGTGCCACTTGGGAGCCAGTACACAAGTTTGTGTACTGGCTGTGCGGCTTTGAGAGCCAATGGTATGGCTTAAGAGACAGTACACAAGTTTGTGTATTTGAGATGCGGCTTTGAGAGCCGATGAAGTGGCTTGGGAGCCAGTGCACAAGTTTGTGTACTAGCAATGCGGCTTTGGGAGCCAATGGCAGCACAGAAGCTGCTGGCATGGCTGGAAAACTGATGTAAAGGCTGGTGGCAGCACGGAAGCTGCTGGTGTGGCTAGGGAGCCAATGGAGCGGCTTGTGAGCCGGTGGCAGCACGGGAGCTGCTAGTGCAGCTAGGGAGCCGATGGAGAGGCTGGTAAGCTGGTGGCAGCACGGGAGCTGCTGGTGTGACTAGGGAGCCGATGGAGAGGCTGGTGAACCGGTGACAGCATGAAAGCTGCTGGTGCGGCTAGGGAGTCGATGGAGAGGCTGGCGAGCTGGTGGCAGCACAGGAGCTGCTGGTGCAGCTAGGGAGCCGACGGAGAAGCTTGGGAGCTGGTGGTAAGGCAATTCAGCTGGAGAACCAGAATACACTACCACAAGGAGATACAGAATGCTGACCATGCAGCTTAGCCAAGAGAACCTACAGGAATGCTATAGTCAGCGAGGCGGCAAAAGGCCAGCATGCAGAAATAGTAAGAGAAATCAATCACACCATGCTGTGGATAACATGTGACCTCCTGAGGCATACAGATTGCCTAGCAACTGAGGGAACTGGAACAACAGCATCATGAGAAGGTTAAACTGCTCAAGGGATTGAAGTCATGACCACGACTTGTAACAGTACCCCCCCCTTGATGGGGGGTTGAAGAACTCTCAGAACCCAGTCCAGAAAATCTCAGAAGAAAAGTTTCTTCAGCCTGGGAGCATGTAGAGCACTTTCAGGAACCCAGGAGCACTCCTTCGGGCCATAGCCCTTCCAGTGGACCAAGAAATGCAGACAACCCCTGGAAATTTTAGCGTCCAAGATCTTTTCCACCACAAATTTCTTGTTGCCTGTGGACCCCAACTGAAGCAGGCCTGGGTGGAAACTTGGGCTTAAACTTGACTGAACTGAAGACTGGTTTGAACAAAGAACAGTGGAAGGTGTTACGGAGAGACTTGGGTAATTGAAGCTTGATAGCTACTGGATTCACCTGAGAAATTATGCGGAATGGGCCAATGAACCTCAGACCCAACTTCTGAGTAGGCTGGCAAAGCTTAATGTTCTTTGTGGAGAGCCAAACCAAATCGCCCTCCTTAAACATACACAACCTCCAACGTCTGTCAGCAGATCTTTTGGAGCAGAGAGAGACCTTCCAAAGGCTATGATGAACCTTGCACCAAATACAACAGAGCCAAGAGACAGAAGGCAAAACTGATGAACTGGAGTTGAAGAATTTTCTCTGGGATGATGGCCCGTGACACAGAAGAGTGGAAACACTAAAGATACTGAATGGCACGAGTTGTTAAAAGCAAACTCAGCAAGCAGTAGATGGGACACCCAGTTGTTAATACACTTGGAGACGTAACAGTGTAAATATTGCTCCAGACACTGGTTAACACACTCAGTTTGCCCATTAGGATTGTACCCTGAAGAAAGGCTGAGGTCAATGCCCAAAGAAGCACAGAAGGCTCTTCAGAACTGTGCGACAAATTGCGTTCCTCGATCCGACACAATATGCATCGCTAAGCTGTGCAGGCAAAAGATATGTTGGAGGAACAGGCCAGAGAATTCTTTGGCAGAGGGTAGCTTCAGCAAAAGTATGAAGTGCGCCATTTTGCTAAAATGGTCCACCACAGTCCAAATCATAGAACATTGAGCAGATAATGGAAGATCAACGATAAAGTCCATGGCGATGTGAGTCCAGGGTCTCATAGGTATGGAGAGAGGAAGTAACAGACCTGAAGGAGCTGTCTGAGGTGTCTTATTTCAGGCACAGATCTACATGCCAGGACAAACTCACGCACATCTTTGGTCAAGGAAGGCCACCAGACTGAGCGAGAGAGCAAATCTAAGGTCTTACTGATGCCTGAGTAACCAAAAGCTTGACGAGCGTGAAAATCCAGTAAGACTGATATCCTGAAATTTTTGGAACAAAAGAAGACCAGAAGGCTTATCTGGAGGTGACTCTGACAGGCCTGAATGAGTTCAGCTAAATTTTGGGTGATGGCACAGTGGAAGAAGGAGTGCAGAATAATTGGTTCATCTGAACTGGAGATTTGCTGCACAGGTTCAAAGCTCCTGGAGAGATCGTCAGCCTTGATGTTTTTCGAACCAGGATGGAAAGAGATGAGGAAGTTGAACCGGGTAAAATAATAATGCCCATCGTGCTTGCTGAGAGTTCAACTTCTTTACAGACTGAATGTAAGACAGGTTCTTGTGGTCAGTAAGAACCATAATCCGGTGTATGGCCCTTTCTAACTAGTGTATCCAGTCCTCAAAAGCCCATTTAATCACAAGCAACTCCCGATTCCCCACATCGTAGCTGCGTTCTGCCGAGGTGAACTTGTGAGAGAAAAAGGCACAGGGATGCAATTTATCAGCAAGATCCGTTTGAGAAAGAATGGCTCCGGCTCCTACTTCAGAGGCGTCCACTTCAACAATAAAGTGAAGATCCGGATCGGGGTGCTGAAGCACTGGAGCCTAAGTAAATGTGACCTTAAGGGCCATGAAGGCCTGGACCGCTTTGGATGATCAATTAGAGGTGTCCGCTCCTTTTTGGTCAATTCAACAATGGGCGCAATGATGGTGGAGAAAGACCTAATAAACCTGCGGTAATAGTTAGAGAAACCGAGGAAGCGCTGGACCGCTTTGAGGGAAGTCGGCTGGACCCATTCCACTTTACTCGGATCCATGGAGAATCCCTGGCAAGAGATGACATAGCCTAGGAAAGAAATCTGGGTGGCATCAATATCACAGTTCTCTAGCTTAGCGTAAAGGTGGTTCTCCTGTAGTTTCTGTAGAACTAGGCATACATGCTGATGAGGTTGGTCCAGCGACTGGGAAAAGATGAGTATGTCGTCCAGATATACGACAACAAATTTTCCTAGGAATTCTCAAAGGATGTCATTGATGAGATCCTGGAAGACTGCCGGAGCATTGGATAGGCCGAACGGCATGACCAGGTACTCATAATGTCCCGAATGAGTACTGAAGCCCGTCTTCCACTCATCCCCACTACTAATACGGATGAGGTTGTATGCTCCTCGTAGGTCGATCTTTGAAAAGATGTTGGCTTGGCGCAGCTGGTCGAAGAGTACCAAGATGACAGGCAGTGGGTAAGAGTTCTTTATGGTGATGTTGTTCAGGCTTCTGTAATCAATACATGGATGGACAGATCCATCTTTCTTCTCCACGAAGAAGAAGTCAGCCCCCACCGGTGACTTAGAGGGACGGATAAATCCCTTTGCCAATGTGTCTTTGATGTAATCCCTCATCACCTTGTCCTCTGGGACGGAAAGAGAATACAATCGGCCTTTGGGTAGTTTGGCTCCAGGCACTAAGTTAATAGCACAGTCGTATGACCGATGTGGAGGAAGAATGTCCGCCAGCTGCTTGGAGAAAACATCGGCGAAATCTCGGTGTTGAACTGGAATGGCAGGAAGAGTTTCAGCCACCGCAGATTGAACTGCCTGAATAGGAACAGCAAGACAGCAAGTTTGACAGGCACGGCTCCACCTTACTATTTCTCCGGAGGAAGAATCAATTACGGGATTATGATCCCTGAGCCAAGGGAGACCAAGAACGATTGGTGCTAAAGGACACTGGAGGAGATAGAAGGAATAGTCTCTGAATGCAGGGCTCTGACTGACATACGTAGAGGAGGTGTTTTAAATTTGATGCGACCACTGGAAACCAATCCTCCATCCAGTCTGCAGATAGGAATTTCCTGATCTAATGGAATGGCTAGAACACCCAAAGACTTGAAGAAAAGAAAGTCCATGAAATTGCCAGCCACCCTGCTGTCCAGAAATGCCGACGTGGTCAGAGAGGAGTTGACAAGTTGGATGGCTGCTGGGACTAGTACCGAGTTCTTGGAGGAAATAGGAGCTACAGTAGGCCCAAATGCAATTCCTCCTGGACATTTAGGCCCTGCCTTTTACTGGCCTGAGTGGACAGTTGCTCACTCTATGCCCCTTGTCCAGACAATACATAAAGAGGCCTAGGCTATGTCTCCTGCATCTCTCTATGGGAGGAAACCAAGATGCACCAATTTGCATTGGCTCCTCCGGATCAGAGGATGGAGCCCAAGTCGGAGAGCGGGGCGACCTTGTGGGAAGATTTTGTTCCCGGCTACATTCTCAGAGATGTTGGTCAATCTTGATGGCCTTCTTCATGAGGTCGTCCAAGGATTCAGCTGGGGGATATTGGACGAGGATGTCCTTGATGGCCTCAGAGAGTCCTAGCCGATATTGGCTACATAGGGCTGGATCATTACAACCAGAGTCAGTAGCCCATCTGCGGAATTCAGAGGAGTAGTCTTCGGTTGCCTTCTGACCCTGCTAGAGGGAGCGTAGTTTGGAGTCGGCCAAGGCAGATCTATCAGGGTCATCATACAGTAAATCCATGGCCATAAAAAAGGCAATAATGGACTGCGAAGCAGCATGGGTCGTGGGCAACCCAAAGGCCCAAATTTGTGGATCCCCCTGAAGAAGAGAAATTACCAGTCCCACTCATTGTGATTCTGACCCTGAGGAGACAGAACGAAGCCTGAAGTATAGCTTGCAACTTTCACGGAAGTTAAGGAACTGTCGGCGATCCCCAAAAAATCAATCCGCCAAGATAATTTTTGGTTCCCTGGGAGGAACCAAAACAGACCGGCCTTCTTCAACACACAAGGAGAGTTCTTGGACCTTCTGAGTGAGGACTTGGATTTGTGCAGCAAGCACCTGTGCAGGATTCTGCGGCTGTTCCAGACTGCACTCCAGTCTATATCCTTTTTGAGCCGACTATAATGTTATGAATCCCACAGCTCATTCTGTGTCAATCCCCTACAACCCAGACTAGTGAGGTCTTCCACCACTAACAGCCACCTGTTGTTCCCTTAGATCTATAAACAATCACCGGTACTTAGGTGGCACCTCACACGAATATACTATGGGATCTGATGGTGAGAGGAACAGCAGGAATTGGTACAGTCAGTGTTTTGGCTCGGGAGCCGATGAAGCGACTTATGAACCAGTGGTGCGACAGAAGCCAATAGCAGAAGTGAGTTAATGGTGCAGCTAGGGAGCCGGTACCCAAATGGGTGTACTTTAGATGCGGCTTTGAAAGTAGATGGTGCGGCTTGAGAGCCGGTACACAAGTTTGTCTACTTGCGATGCAGCTTTGAGAGCCAATGGTGTGGCTTGAAAGCCAGTACACAAGTTCGTGTACAAGCAATGTGGCTTTGAGAGCCAATGGTGTGACTTGAGAGCCAGTACAGAAGTTTGTGTACTTGTGATGCAGCTTTGAGAGCCAATGGTATGGCTTGAGAGCTAGTACAGAAGTTTGTGTATTTGAGATGCGGCTTTGAGAGCCGATGGTGTGGCTTGGGAACTGGTGTACAAGTGTGTGTACTAGCAATGTGGCTTTGAGAACCGGTGACAGCACGGAAGCTTCTACTGTGACTGGAAAACTGATGTAAAGGCTGGTGAGCCGGTGGCAGCATGGAAGCTGCTGGTGTGGCTAGGGAGCTGATGGAGAGGCTGGTGAGCTGGTGGCAGCACGGGAGCTGCTAGTGTGGCTAGTGAGCTGATGGAGAGGCTGGTGAACTGGTGACAGCACAGAAGCTGCTGGTGCAGCTAGGAAGCCGTTGGAGAGGCTGGTGAGCTGATGGCAGCACAGGAGCTGCTGGTGCGGCTAGGGAGCCGACGGAGAAGTTTGGGAGCTGGTGGTAAGGAGGGAACTGGAACAACAACATCATGAGAAGGTAAATTGCTTGAGGGAAACAAATCGTGACCGCGACTTGTAACAGTCCCATAGCAACCACAGCCCCTGCACCCTCAGTAGTTACACCCTGCCTGGCGGTATGTTTTGTATCATTATCTCACTGTAGGATGAACCCATGACCAGTTAGACATAGACCAGGGGGTATTGCATGGCTCTGTAAAATGCTGTGGTAGCCCATTTGGTTCTGGATGTTAATCACTCTGTGCAAGTCAGAAGCTTGGAACCAGCAAAAGAGCCTCAGACCATCACACTCCTCCTCCATGTTTAACAGTTGGTGCCACAGAGGTTTATTCACTGAGTGGTGGTTTCTAAAACACATGAGGTGTTTGCTATCAAAAGCATTGTCCTTTTAATTTTAGACTTACAGTAAACATACCGGGAGTCATTTAGTAAATAGATCCCAAACACTGAGAAACCATCCTAAAAACCCGGCGTGGTGATCCAAAGATTTCAAAGAGTTTTCACCAGTAATAAACTTTTGTTTAAAAAGCTCTATTGTTGGCAAAAACACTCTATTTGGCCCTTGTATACTGATGCCTTATGGCCATAAGACACTCTATTCTGTAGTACTCTTTCTTCCATGGCCACTACCGCTCTCATACTAGAAAAAGACAGGCATCTTGAGCTCATATTCGTCACTCTGTTTCTCCCTCTCACAGAACGTTTATGAGTAGCTGAGCTCTCTGCTTACTTACTGCTACAGGTTGAGTCTCCCATATCCAAAATGCTTGGGGCCAGGGGTATTTTGGATATCGGATTTTTCTGTATTTTGGAATATTTGCATACCATAATGAGATATCTTGGGAATGGGACCCACATCTATACACAGAATGCATTTGTGTTTCATATACACCTTATAGACACAGGCTGCAGGTAATTTTATACAATATTTTTAATAATTTTGTGCCTTAAACAAAGTTTGTGTACATTGGACCTGATGCAGACCCACTCGCTAAGGCGCGATCGCTCGCTCTGAGCATTTTCGCCCATCTGCGCATGAGTATAATTCGCAGTGCGTATGCGCAAGCCATTCGTTGCGATCTGATTTTGGTTGCTCGTAAGCCACTATCAGGTCGCTGCTTTGAGTGACAGATAGTGCCATTTGTTGGTGGTAACGGGAAGGTGCTTGTGAACGGGGGAGTGGATGTGCGAACGCAGACGTGTCTGGCCGAAAAAACGCAGTTTAAAGGAGCGTGCATAATTAGCTAAGTAGCATAATTGTACATTTCACCTGCATGTATTTCAGCCAGCACTGATCGCTGTGCTTGCAGCAGGCTAAGGCAACCCCAAGGGCTGCGAGCAGCTCCGATGGCTCTCGATGGTCCCGATTAATCCTTCATTTCCCGGAGATGACGTGTGTTGCAAGTGGCAAGGGGGTGTCTTCAGATAGTTGCGAGCGCACTTTGCCGTAGCTCGCTAACACACAGTGGACATCTTTACGCGACGCAGTGCGAACGCTTCATTTAAATATCCGGCCCCTTTTTGCCAGCGAGCGATTGCATCTTGCGAGCGGGTCTGAATGAGCTCATTGAAGCATCAGAAAGCAAAGGTTTCACTCTCTCAGTCATGGTAAAAAAAAATCCGTATTTGGGAATATTCCGTGTTTCGGAATATTTGGATATGGGAGACTCAACCAGTGTTATTATTTAGAGATAAATTGTTTGGTTTTGATTCGGATCTTCCTGTCAAGTTCGGGACTCAGATCAAGGAAAAATGTCATCTGTTATGAACATCTGTGCCGAGCTGTCCATGAAAGATCTCGTTTTGCCTAGTTCGGAGATTCTAACTTGGAGGGAAAATCTGATCCAAAACTGAACCGCTCATCTCTACTGTGATTTATATATTTTTTTCCTAAATGTATATGTAACGGTGTGAAATATAATTGTGCCTATTGTATCCATTTGCATACATTTTCAAACTATGAGGTCTATTTACTAAGCCTTGGATGGAGATAAAGTGAAGGGAGATAAAGTACCAGCCAATCAGCTTCTAAATGCCATGTAACAGGCTGTGTTTGAAATATTACATATGGGAGCTGGTTGGTTGGTACTTTATCTCTGTTCATTTTATCTCCATCCAAGGCTTAGTAAATAGACTCCTAAAGGAGCCAGGGCTGTATCAGGGCTGTAATGTGCCCTGTGTTAACTTCGCCCTATGAGCATGAGACACCATGACATCGCAATGAGGGGGTGGAGCCGCTGAACCAGGGAGAAGTTGAGGGGGATTTGTTGCTAATTGTTAGTCATGGCTTCCGTGCAGGATTGTAACTAGAAATGGGTGAGCCATGAAGGTAGCACTTTTGCTGCCCCATGGTAGCTGTGTTTGGCACCCTGCTTCTAGCCACCATTGTCTAATATTGGACATATTTTAGCTTCACCCATTAGTGGACATATAGAAAGACATCCCAGGACTTCCCTCTTATTCCAGTAAGTTATTCAGACTTTTTAGGGTTTGATCCTGATGGCAGGGGAGAGGCCAGACAGTGATCCACTGTCAGGGTTCAGCCGGGGATCGGCACTCCCTTACCGTCCCGCCGGTTTCCTCTGACATCCCGGGTGGTCGAGCGGCTGGCGCGGCGGGGGAGAAGCTGAGTATTCTCCCCGCATGCAGAAGACTGTGGGTGGTCCGGTGTCAGGGATCGGAGTTCCTGACATGGGCGCCGCCATGACAGTTTGCCCATGTGACAATATCTCCGTTCCAGGATAGGTGAGTAGTCAGCTGATGCTGTGCACCTATCAAAGGGTTCCCCTGGGCATATATTCAGCTCACAGGCTACATGAAGTTGCCTGAACAACGGTTGTCTCCTAGTGCCTATTAGTTGAGTTCCCGGTCCAGGTTCCATCGCTCCATTGTGCCAGCAGCAGTGTGTTTAACATCTCTACCTGTGTGCCTACCATCTCTGGTGATTCTCTATGCAGCAGTGTGTTATCATCTCCACCTGTGTGCCCAAACATCTCTGGTGATTCTCCGTGCAGCAGTGTGTTACCATCTCCACCTGTGTGGCCGAACGTCTCTGGTGATTCACCGTGCAGCAGTGCTTACCATTCCGGCCTGTGTCACCACACCTGCAGAGACCTCCCGTGCAACCGTGAGTTTACACCTCTGCCTATGTGCCAAACATTCCTAGTTATCTCCCTGCCTGAGTACACAATTACCAGCGTGCTTCCTATACTACAAGTGTCCTTACATTATTGTTGGAAAGTATTGTTAAGTGCCTTCTTCTAGGCATTTCCTCCCTGGGCCATTGTTATCTGTGTCTCCATTCCCATGGGGCTTGGGTACCTGGTCAAAGGACCGTGACCTGCTTACAGGGTGCAGCTAAGCCCAAATCCCGCTTGGAGGGGTCACTGGCAAACACCACCCTGTGGGCTAGACTCCGCACCTTTGCCCAGGTCTCACCAACACCCAAAATCTGTGGATGAGAAGAACATATATCCAGGCCCCTTGTCTCCGCTTCCTCCCGCAACTAAGGCCCACAGTTTCCCATACTTCTGCTACAGACGTGACATCCAGAAGATCAGTTTTATCTGACCTAAGACCTTGTTCTTGGCTTCCCATTGTTACATATCTCCCAATACCTCAATTTCAGAGGGACAGTCCTGATTCTTTGGGTGTGAGATCATTCTTTGGGTGTGAAATAGGAAACAGCAGTTGCCCTTCACCTAATATTCTTTCTGAAGGGTATGTTGTGTAGGAGGAGAAACCACCTACAGAGTTAATAATGTGTATAGAACAACAATGCCGAACATAGAACCTCCCTCCATGTAATTTACAGTAAACTTTTTTAAAATTATATCTATGGCTTTCTACTTCTGCCCATCTCGCACAGCTCATCATTTTAATGTCTCAATATGATTTGTATAGCCAGATGTTAGGTACATTGTATACATTGTATGTTGCTGATAAGTATAATCTATTCTAACAGAAATTATCCCAATGACTGTGTTTGCCCAAGTGCAGCCATCACCCCGCTGTGCCCAAACCCATATCACTGTTTTCCATGACCAAAATGTTGTTGGTAGCTGAGTTTCAAAACCCATCCACATCACATGCCCCTCTAATCAGCCCAATAGTGTATAGACAGGCATACAGGTGGGATATCCACAATCAGATTATTATATTAGTTTATAAATGCCCTGCTTCCTGTGTTTTTCAGCCATCATTCTGCATATAAGAAGCAGGCAGAGTTAGTCTACAGCCATGGCCAAAAGTTTTGAGAATGACACAGTTATTGGTTTTCACAAAGTCTGCTGCTTCAGTTTTTATGATGGCAATTTGCATATACTCCAGAATGTCATGAAGAGTGATCAGGTGAATTGCAATCAATTGCAAATTCCCTTTTTGCCAAGAAAATGAACTTAGGGCCTGATTCAGACCCGCTCTCTAAGATGCATACTCTCACTGCTGCCGATGGTATGCATTGTGCGCATGTGCATACCTTAAAGAAAGTTCACAATGCACTCGCTCGCTGTGCATAGACAGCCCAGCAGAGTGAGTGACAGGGGAAGACATTTGTAGGTGGTAACTGGAGCTGGCCATTAAAACCGGGGGAGTGGAGGTGCAAACGTAGGCGTGCCAGAGCATCTCAACGGCATTTTAGAGGTGTTCATATGTAAAAGACAGCATCATAGTACACGTCACCTGGCTTGTTTTTACACTGAAGTGCTCGCAGTGCTTGCGGCAGGGTATGGTCAACCTCAAGCGCTGCGATAGCATCTGATGTACCAATGGTAGCATACACTTCCTGGACATGACGTGCACAAGTGGGCGTCTGAAAACAGTCTGGTGGGTGTCTGCATACACTATATGATTGCTGTCTAAGAAATACTGGACATGCTAATGCATTGCTGAACGATAGCACTGCGTACACAATTTGCATACACATCGTGTGAGCGATCGCATCTAGCGACCGGCTCTGAATCAGGCCCTTAATCCCAAAAACAACATTTCCACTGCATTTCAGCCCTGCCACAAAAGGACCAGCTGACATCATGTCAGTGATTCTCTTGTTAACACAGGTGAGAGTGTTGACGAGTACAAGGCTGGAGATCACTCTGTCATGTGGATTCAGTTAGAATAACAGACTGGAAGTTTTAAAAGGAGGGTGGAGCTTGAAATCATTGTTCTTACTCTGTAACCATGGTTAACTGCAAGGAAACACGTATAGTCATCATTGCTTTGCACAAAAAGGGGTTCACAGGCAAGAATATTGCTGCTAGTAAGATTGCACCTAAATCAACCATGTATCGGATCATCAAGAACATCATGGAGAGAGGATCAATAGTTGTGATGAAGGCTTCAGGGCACCCAAGAATGGCCAGCAAGCACCAGAACCATCTCCTAAAGTTGATTCAGCTGTGGTATCAGGGCACCACCAGTGCAGAGCTTGCTCAGGAATGGCAGCAGGCAGATGTGAGTGCATCTTCATGTACAATGAGGCAAAGACTTTTGGAAGATGGCCTGGTGTCAAGAAGGGCAGAAAAGAAGCTACTTCTCTCCAGGAAAAACATCACGGACAGACTGATATTCTGCAAAAGGTACAGAGATTGGACTGTTGAGGACTGGGGTAAAGTTATTTTCTCTGATGAATCCCCTTTCAGATTGTTTGGGGCATCTGGAAAAATGCTTGTCCGGAGAAGGAAAGGTGAGCGCTACCATCAGTCGTGTGTCATGCCAACAGTAAAGCATCCTGAGACCATTCATGTGTGGGGTTGTGTCACGGCTGCCGACACTTGAGACTCCTGGGAGGAGGCAGGCCTACTAGGCACAATAAACTGGGGTGGCTTTAGGAATGACCTTTTCATGAAATCTCGATAGCATGGAATAAAAGTAGATTGAATTTATTCACAGGAGAAATATAATAACAACGTATCACATAAAGTCTCAACAACACTGAGGATCACATAAGCAATAATGAGTATAGGAGAAAACCCCCCCATATAGTCTTTAACACAGAAAAGTTAATATGGTAGGGAGCCCCAAGTCCAGTATGAGGCTAACACCTCAGGATGATATAGAGGAGCTTCACCTGGGTGGAACCCTGTAGTGATGGAGATCTGGAGCAGAGTGAGCCCTGTGATGCGGTGAAAGACGGAGCAGGGTTTAGCCCTGTGATGCTGTGAGGTTGAAGCAGGGTTGAGCTCTATGATGCGGTGAAGTCAGAGCAGGGTTGAGCCCTGTGAAGCAGTGAGGTCGGAGCAGGGTTGAGCCCTGTGATGTGATGTGGTTGAAGCAGGGTTGAGCCCTGTGAAGCGGTGTAGTTCCGGAACTGGGTTGAGCTCTGCGGTGTAACTAGAATCTGGAGCGGGGTTGAGCTCCGCGATGCAATGAAAGTTGAAGCAGGGTTGAGCCCTGTGAAGCGGTGTGGTTCTGGAACAGGGTTGAGCCCTGCGGTGTGACTAGAATCTGGAACGGGGTAGAGCCCCGCGATGCAGTGATGATAACTGTAACGGTGCAGTTGACAACTGTAACAAAGATGGGTTTGATGTCCACAAGAGTGAGAGGCAACAGGCAAAGTAAATAGTGCAGCAAAAGGGGAAACCACAACAGTGGAGCAGAAAGCAATACTTAGGCAATGGCTATGCTGAGCTCTGTAGTGCGGCTGGTAATTGGCATCAGAAGTTTAGCTGGAACATGAGTGGAGATATAGCAAAGTCCACAGCCACCCACAGGCACAGCAGGGATCTGTCAGGAGTCCAAGAATGACCTGAAAGTAATGTTGCACAGACACTGAGACACAGTTAGTAACAGGCTTTATACTAGAGGTCTGTGATCCATAGGAAGTTCAGAACATGTGACCCAAATAGAATCAGGTTTGAAATAATGAGCAATCTAGGAATCCCACAACCTGACAACACCTTGGAAACAGATGATCACTTTAACTCTCTATTCCCTGTATGTGAAGAATGCCAGCAAGCAGGATTGTTCCTCCAACGACCACAAAGGAACTTTGGAAAAAGTAATCTATCTTTATGTACTGAAATAGTCGCAGTCCACTGGGTTGATAATTTTTATAATACGTAAAGGACCAATATACTGGGGAGCAAACATCATAGTAGGTACTTTAAGTCGAAGATTTCTAGTAAACATCCAGACACGATCCCCAACAGAGTATTTAGGAACAGCCAAACGTTTTCTATCAGCAAAGACTTAATAAATATGAGAGGCTTTCCTAAGACACTTATGTACCTGTCTCCAAATTCCAGAAAAATGGGTAGCTTTGGCTGCTGGAACGTCCACTGTAGGAATTGATTGAAACTCAGGAACTCGAGGATGCTGACCAGAATTGGCGGAAAAAGGACTTACACCTGTAGCAGATGAATAATGAAGGTTATGAGCAAACTCAGCCCAAGGCAAGAAATCCATCCAATCATCTTGAGAAGAAGAAATATACATTCTCAAGAAGGTGTTCAACTCCTGGTTCACTGTTTCGGTTTGTCCATTTGACTGAGGGTGATATGCAGAAGAAAACTGTAATTTAATTTGCAATGATGAACACAAAGCCCTCCAAAACCGAGCAACAAACTGGACACCCCAATCAGACACTATCTCAGAAGGAAGTCCATGAAGACAAAATATCTCTTTGATAAATATTTGTGCTAATTTGGGGGCTGATGGAATTCGAGCCAAAGGACAAAAATGAGCCATCTTGGTAAAACGATCCACCACTACCCAAATAACTGTACACCCCCTAGACGATCTATAATAAAATCCATGGAAAGATGGGTCCATGGTTGGGTGGGAATGGGTAGTGGATGGAGAGGACCCACTGGAGACTGCCGGGAGGACTTATGTTGTACACACTTAGAACAAGAACGTATAAACGCTTTTTTCATGGAAGACCACCAATAGGAACGTTGCAAAAATTAGTACATTTTACGAACCCCTGGATGTCCAGAGAAATGAGAATTATGAGCCCAGGAAGAAGTTTACCTCGTAACTCTGGTGCCACAAATATCTTCCCAGGAGGAGGATCAGGAGAGATGGAAATTGAAGAAAAAGCCAGAGGGTTTATAATAGGGTACCTTTGATCCTCATTTTGTTCTTTCTCTTCCAACATTGAGCGTGAAAGTGCATCTGCCTTTTTATTCAATGAACCTGGACGATACCTGAGGACAAAATCAAAACGAGAAAAAAAGAGTGCCCAACGAGCTTGTCGTGGGTTCAGACAATGAGCAGTTTTCAAATACAACAAATTTTTATGGTCTGTAAAAATAGTAACAGGGTGCCTTGCGCCTTCTAATAGATATCTCCTTTCCTCCAAAGCTAACTTAATAACAACTCTTGGTCCCCGATGGAGTAATTACTCTCAGCACTAGAAAAGTTTTGTGAAAAGAATCCACAAGACACTGTTCTCCCATCTGCAGCCACTTCTAGCATAAATGGCTTCTCAACAGCAGGTTGAACTAGAATGGGGGCCGCAGAAAATGCATCTTTGAGAGTCTGAAAGGCATCCAATGCCTCTGGGGACCACACTTTGGGATTAGCCCCTTTTTTTGTCTTAGCAGTAATTGGAGCTACAATCGTTGAAAACGCTTTGATAAACTTTCTGTAATAATTGGCAAAGCCTAAACATCTCTGAATAGACTTTAATGAAGTGGGCAAAACCCAATCTTGAATAGCCTTTAACTTCTCAGGGTCCATCTGAAGTTCAGAACCAGAAATGATATACCCCAAAAAGTGTATCACTGGGACTTCAAAAACACACTTGGAGATCTTACCATAAAGCTTATTAGCTCGAAGACGACTTATTACCTCTTTAATATGCGTACGATGATCAGAAAGATTCCTGGAAAAAATCTAAATATCAGCAAGATATACAGTAATAAACTGATAAAGTATATCTCGGAAAATTTAATTCACAAACTCCTGGAACACCGCACGAGCATTACATAAACCAAAAGGCATGACGAGGTTCTCATAATGGCCATCTCGCGTATTAAACGTAGTTTTCCACTCATCACCCTCTTAAACTCTGATCAAGTTGTAAGCTTCCTTTAGATCAAGTTTAGTAAACAGTCGAGACCCCTTAACTCTGTCAAACAATTCTGTAATGAGAGGCAAAGGATATTTATTTTTTACCGTGATCTCATTTAGACCTCTAAAGTCGATACATGGACGAAGACCACCATCTTTTTTCTTTACAAAAAAAGAAGCCCGATCCAGCGGGAGATGAAGAAGGCCTGATAAACCCCTTTCGTAGGTTATCTTGCACATATTCCGACATGGCTTGAGTCTCAGGAACAGAGAGAGGGTATACTCGACCTTTGGGTGGCATTTTACCAGGAATAAGTTCAATAGGACAATCCCAGGGACGATGCGGTGGAAGTTCATCTGCCGCCTGCTCAGAAAAGACATCAGCAAATTCATGATAAGGCTGTGGGAGAGAAGGTGGAACATCTACTTTCACTTCAGCCAATCGTACCACAGAAATCAAACAATTTAATTTGCATTTAGGAGTCCAAGAAAGAATTTGAGAACAAGTCCAATCAATATGAGGGTTATGAAGAGTTAACCATGGTAAACCAAGAACTATATCATACATAGAAATGGGTAATACCAAAAACTCTAAACTTTCTTCATGCAAAGCTCCTACCCTCAACTTCATAGATTTTGTTTGATGCGTAACATAACAGGAATTTTTAATTTCTGAACCAAAGACAATGAAATAAAATTGCCAGCTGCTCCAGAATCTAGCAATGCAGAAAACTCTTGACACGAAGAACCAAAATCAGGAATGCTCACAGAAATGAAACAATCCTTTTTGTGGGAGACTTTAGAAACGCCTCCTACATTGTTTCTCAACTTCAGACAATTTAGCCTTATTAATTTGCATATGCTCATCAGATGTACTATGAAAAGAGCGAGACTGGGGAAGAGAACTTTTAGAACACTCATCCAAATTCTCAGTAAGATCCCGAGTCACCAACTCATCTTTAAGTCTCTCAGAGAGATCATTCCAGTATGCTGCTCTTAATGCCTCATTATTCCATTTAAGTTCTGCAGCTATAGTTTGAAAACGAACCACATACTGACCAACTGGAGCTGTTCCTTGCTTTACTCGCAAAATATCCACAGACGCGGCCACTGATCTTCCAGGTTCATCAAATATCCTTTAGAAAGTAGAAACAAAAGCTTGGTAATTAGACATTAAGGCATCAATTCTCTCCCATAAAGGGGAGGCCCACTCAAGAGCAGCACCAGACAATAATGACATAATATAAGTCACATTGGTTGAGATATCCTCTACATGTTTTTGGATTACCATCATAAGAGGTGGGAGTTGGTAGGCGTAAATGAGAAGCAGAAACCCCAGATGTACTTGTAACATGAATTTTAAGTTTATCAAGACATGTGGAAAGATCCTTTAGGCACTGTAAAACTTGAACTTGAGTGTTTTCCTGTACTTCCAAACGAGCGGTCAAACCTTGAAGCACCTGTACACCAGTAGCCTGTTCCAGATGCGGATTCATTTTTAGGTGTGTGCAAACTGTCACGGCTGCCGACACTTGAGACTCCTGGGAGGAGGCAGGCCTACTAGGTACAATAAACTGGGGTTGCTTTAGGAGTGACCTTTTCATGAAATCTCGATAGCACGGAATAAAAGTAAATAGAATTTATTCACAGGAGAAATAGAATAGCAACGTCTCACATAAAGTCTCATCAAAACTGAGGTTCACATAAGCAATAACGAGTATAGGAGAAAACCCCCCATAGTCTTTAACACAGAAAAGTTAATATGGTAGGGAACCCCGAGTCCAGTATGAGGCTAACACCTCAGGATGGTATAGAGGAGCTTCACCTGGGTGGAACCCTGTAGTGATGGAGATCCAGAACAGAGTGTGCCCTGTGATGTGGTGAAAGACAAAGCAGGGTTGAGCCATGTGATGCTGTGAGGTTGAAGCAGGGTTGAGCCCTGGGATGCAGTGAAGTCGGAGCAGGGTTGAGCCCTGTGATGCGGTGAGGTCGGAGCAGGGTTGAGCACTGTGATGCGATGAGGTTGAAGCAGGGTTGAGCCCTGTGAAGCAGTGTAGTTCTGGAACAGGGTTGAGCCCTGCGGTGTAACTAGAATCCGGAGTGGGGTTGAGCTCCGCGATGCAATGAAGGTTGAAGCAGGGTTGAGCCCTGTGAAGCGGTGTAGTTCCGGAACAGGGTTAAGCCCTGCGGTGTAACTACAATCCGCAGTAGGGTTGAGCCCCACGATGCAATGAAGGTTGAAGCAGGGTTGAGTCCTGTAAAGCGGTGTGGTTCCGGAACAGGGTTTAGCCCTGCGGTGTGACTAGAATCCGGAATGGGGTTGAGTCCCGCAATGCGGTGATGATAACTGTAACGGTGCAGTTGACAACTGTAACGAAGATGGGTTTGATGTCCACAGGAGTGAGAGGCAACTGGCAAAGTAAATAGTGCAGCAAAAGGTGAAGCTACAACAGTGGAGCAGAAAGCAATACTTAGGCAATGACTATGCTGAGCTCTGTAGTGCGGCTGGTAACTGGCATCAGAAGTTTAGCTGGAACATGAGTGGAAATATAGCAAAGTCCACAGCCACCCACAGGCACAGCAGGGATCTGTCAGGAGTCCAAGAAAGACCTGAAAGTAACGTTGCACAGACACTGAGACACAGTTAGCAACAGGCTTTATACTAGAGGTCTGTGATCCATAGGAAGTTCAGAACATGTGATCCAAATGGAATCAGGTTTGAAATAATGAGCAATCTAGGAATCCCACAACCTGACAACACCTTGGAAACAGATGATCACTTTAACTCTCTATTCCCTGTATGTGAAGAACACCAGCAAGCAGGATAGCTCCTCCAACGACCACAAAGGAACTTTGGAAAAAGTAATCTATCTTTATGTACTGAAATAGTCGCAGTCCTGACAGGTTGCCTCTCAGCCAATGGAGTGGGCTCATTTACAATTTTGCCTAAGAACACAGCCACGAATAAAGAATGGTACCAAGACATCCTCCAAGAGCAACTTCTCCCAACCATGCAAGAACAGTTTGGTGATGAACAATGCCTTTTCCAGCATGATGCAGCACCTTGCCATAAGGCAAAAGTGATTACTAAGTGGCTCGGGGAACAAAACATCAAAATTTTGGGTCCATGGCCAGGAAACTCCCCAAACCCATTGAGAACTTGTGGTCAATCCTCAAGAGGCAGGTAGACAAACAAGAACCCACAAATTCTGACAAACTCCAAGCATTGATTAGGCAAGAATGGTCGGCCATCAGTCAGTATGTGGCCCAGAAGTTGATTGACAGCATGCCAGGGCGAATTGCAGAGGTCTTGAAAAAGAAGGGTCAACACTGCAAATATTGACTCTTTGCATAAACTTAATGAAATTGTCAATAAAAGCTTTTGACACTTATGAAATGCTTGTAATTTTACGTCAGTATACCATAGTAATATCTGACAAAAAGGTCTAAAAACACTGAAGCAGCAAATTTTGTGAAAACCAATACTTGTGTCATTCTCAAGACTTTTGCCCATGGCTGTACAGTACCTAATGAACTAGAATACAACACAGCTCTGCATTTGGTATAATTGTACCCAGAAAACCACCCTGTCGGTCTTTAAAAAGAAGATATTATCACAAGCTGCACAAGTGTAAACATCACATAAACAAATCCAACCTCCTACCACCATATCAATACAGTTGTCATTGATAATCTTTCTGATACACAGGTTCTCAAACTTGGTCCTCAGGACCTCAAACAGTGCATGTTTTCCAGGTCTCCTCACAGAATCACAATTGAAATAATTAGCTCCACCTGTGGATTATTTAAAATGTATCAGTGAGTAATGAATACACCTGTGCACCTGCTAAGTGACCTGGAAAACGTGAACTGTGTGGGTCTTGAGGACCGAGTTTGAGAACCACTGTTCTTATATATTGCTAAATTTAAATGCAGGAGGGCATGCCAGGGCTGCATTAATTACATGTAGCACTTCTGTTTGCTTGAATATTTGTTTTACAAGCAAATTATGACTAGAATTGCACTTCTCCACTGGAGGCGCAAAATGCTTCCCATTAATAGAATAGAAGGGTTCACAGTGAGATAGGGTCTGAGTGGTGTTCTTATTGTGCATAGCCATGTTGATCCCATGTAATACAAAAGAAAGCTTTAGTACAGTAGGTTGATGTTTTTAAGAATATCAAATCTGAAGTTCTTAAGCTGGGTACACACCTGGCCGACGGGTCGCCGACCCACTGGTAATTCTAATGATTGGTAAGTGCATACACACTTACCAATCATCCATCCACCTGATGTATGTGTCCAGCAGATCCATTTGAATATGCCCGCCCACTTGTCACAACAAATCTATGTCAATCCAAAGTTAAACTTCTGTAAGCGACTGTATTGGAGTACATTGAGATATATGGGCAACTACAGTATATGGTGTTTTTTTTAAGTGTTACCTCCCCACCTCCGTCTATAGTTTGAAAAATACAACATCATCATCATCCCCGCATGGCGCCACAAAGCCTTTTCCACATGGATTCAAGGGGAATTAAGATTCCCTAATGACCTCACATTATTGGGGAGCATATCTGGATTCTGTAACCTACAGACTAGACCGCCTCTCATTAGAAAGTGTTTTCCTTAATTCCTTCAGCTTAGATCAGTGGTTCCCAAACACAGTCCTCAAGGCACCCAAATAGCCCATGTTTTAAGGATACGAGGATCCATGGCAGAGCTTAGATGGTTAAATCAAAATGACTGAGGTACTAATTAAGTCACCTGTGCTCAATTATGGATAACCTGGACTGTTAGAATGCCTTGAGGACCTAGTTTGGGAACCACTGGCATAGACAGCTTTACAACTTCAGAAGCCCCTTCTCACATTCCACACTGGAACCATTATTCTGTAAAGTTCTATATCACCCCTTCTCTCTGAGATTACTCATTAAATGGGACTAGTAGATGGGATGACTAGACTCTGGTAGCTGAATGTATTTGCATTAGAATCTATCAGAGAGCTTCATCTGTGTATAAATGAAATGATGCCCACTCTCTATTGCAACCAGTCCATCTCCCTCCAGCAACGGTGCATCTTTTACTAATTATTAATAATGTTTAACAGCATATTTCCACTACCTATGACCTTCCTTTATCAAATTGTGGGGTCTATTTACTAAACTGTGATAAGGTACCAGCCAATCAGCTCCTAACTGCCATGTCACAGGCTGTGTTTGAAAAATGGCAGTTAGGAGCTGAATGGCTGGTACCTTATCACCGTTCACTTTATCTTCTAACACAGCTTAGTAAATAGACACCTATATCTGTTAATAGGTTCCTGTAGCAAAGTAAGCTCTTTTCAGCTACCTTATGTAGTACATCATATACAGCAAGTTACACCCCTCTTCTCTAGCGACTCATGCCAATGGTTGGTTTAAATATCTTAAATATTGTTTGTGCAAGAGGAATATCCTTCCTGGGGCTAGTCCCAATTTCCGTTGCCTTCTAAGGATATTTATAATTTATAACATCACATCTTTCAGTTTATATAGGCTAAAAATAAACATGTAGAGTTCCTTACGCAATCTTATTATGACTGAGGTCTCATTGAGGTTTGGCAGATTCATAATTCCTTACAAGCTACACAATTGACTTTCTTTATATACATAAATCAGCTGCCAACCGCAGCTGGCCAAGGTAGAGAATATATTGTTGCATTTCACCTCACCCCAGAGATATTGGTGGCTTCCGATAAAGTCAGTAAAGATCTAATCTGATCCTAAAGCATAATTTTCAACAAAAACATAAAGGGGCCTATTCATGATGTTAATTATCATGGTCCGAACGGACCCCGATAATTAACACCCTAATTCGCCGCGGCCACTGGAGCAATTCATCATTGCTCCAGGGGGCGGTGGCAGCTGATGTGAAATCAGCTGCCCCGCGAGCTGCTTCACTGCTCCTTTTCGGAGCAGTGAACATTTTCAATGCTCCTTTCGGAGCAATGACGACAATACGCATGCGTGACCTACAGGTCACGCATGCGCACAAGAGCCCCAATGTCAGGCGGAAGGAGCTGCACAGGGGCGGAGGGATCCGAAAAGATCCCTTCTCGCAAGCCGGACCCTCTTCCCATAGAAGAGCGGGCGGCGAAGAACAAGATGGCGAATGTCCCCGCAGTCAAGCTCCGAAAATATAATATTTTCGGAGCTTGATGTATTCTGTCCCCATACTAGTGTATGGGGACAGCGGGCCATTCCGAAAACAGAAGGTAAGTAGGCGATATCTGTGATATCTCCTGCTTCACCTTCTTAATGAATGGCCCGAATACTTAATTTTAACAATTGCAGGTGAAAATGTGCTTTTTCACCTGCTTCTGTCAAAATTAAGTGATGATGAATAGGCCCCAAAATGTTCAACATACAATTCTCTGAACCTTCAGATTTTGCTGATTTGCGGCACCTTGTTCCCATTATATCACCAGACCATGTGGTCATCCGGTGGCTGGTCATCATTATGCTGTCATGATGATGGACCTATTTTTATGTGGAGGTCTGGAGGTGTAGCTCCATCTGCCGCATTGGTAATCTGGCCCTTACTATGACCCTCTCAGTGGTTGAAGGAACATAGGATAAAATCGGTACAGCAGATGTTTCGCTGTCATAGTTTTACATTGTTTCTGAATTTGCAAAATACATACAGGGGGTTTCACTCGCTATTGGCCCCAAAGTTTTCCTTATAACTTTTAAAGTAATTGACATAATTTAGTGACATTTGGCACAGACACACCTTGGTCTATAAGCAGGGGCGCCAAGAGGGGGGGGGGGGTGAGTACTAATTATCCGGGCTTGCTGAAGGGACACGGCGGTGGCCTGGGTCCGACGCCACCTCCCTCCTCTCTCAGCTGAGCAGCCCAGCACACGATGCTGTGTGCTGGGCTGCAAAGGGAGACTGCTTGCTGCCGCCCCCCCTGGATTTGTGCAGGGCTGTGGGGCTCACAGCGCTCCCCTCCCCAGCGCGTACTGCTGCAACAATGCTTTTTATCTTAAAGGGGCATGGCCACTCCTCCTGCTATTAGGCCACGCCCCCTTCACCTGGGCCCGGCACGGCTCTTGGTAGCCCTATCTATGAGAAACATGAGGAAGTCATAGCAAGTGCTGAAAGTGTTCACCATTAGCATCCAGGCCAGCTGTACACACATGCTCAAAGTTAAGGCCAGCTATTCACATCCCTAGTCAACAGCGCAGTCCAAAATTCAATAGGGGAGCCATACCAACTACCAGTGAGGATGCCAGTGATGGCAGTTAGTGTGGTTCCCCTATTTGAAGTTTGGACTGTGCTGCATCCCCACCTCTGGAGCTGCCACTGCTAGTCAGTAGGTATTCCTGCTTCTGACAGTGGTGTTGTGTACTGAGGCATCCACATTCATCGTGTTTGTGTGTTACGCGCCGATAAGAACCTATGTCGAGTTTTCCAGTACACGTTGTTTGGCTGTGTACCGGTTCATATCGGCACGTAACACACAGACACGAGGTGGGGCTGTCAAATTCCACTAAATTACATCAATTACTTTAAAAGTTATAAGAACAATAGTGAGTGAAACACCCTGTATAATACTCTGTATCAAAAGATTTGGATTTTACTGGATCCAAACAAGAATCTCCAGGTTGTGGGTCTCCTTTTATTATTCTTCACTTTATCAGCAAATTGCTTTTTTTTGTTTCTTCTGTTTACCTACCTATATATATCTTTATTTCTGTCTTCATAGTGTCCTTTTTATTAGGATTCCTTTAAATCCTTGGCTACTTGTTTGCTACCCACCATTCCACTGCTGTTAATACTCCCACACTATTTAGGGTTGCAGTCAAGAAGCCGATGGTCGAAATGCCGATCGCCGGCTTCCCGACTGTCAAATCTCGGCTGGGTACTAATGACAGGTGTCAAAATCCCGACGCCTGTCATTATACCTACGCCGAGAGGCCGACGCCCGGCTTCCGGAACGAAGGTAGGCCAGGCGGCGGGCGTGGGGGGTGGAGGGCTAGGGGCTCCCAGAAGGGACTTAGGGTTAGGCCCCCCACCTAGTGTTCGGCTAGGGGAAGGGGGGGTTAGGGTTAGGCACCCCCTGGGGGAGGTTAGGGTTAGGCCCCCCACCCTCCGGGAGAATTAGGTTTAGGCTGCAGGCCACTGGTGAATGCCCAGCCTGATGGCCACGCATGTGCAATACTTCTCCTGGGTCAAGAACCTGGAAGTGAAGATATTGCTGGGACAACTGGGTATCATGGAGCTGTCCCAGCAAAAGTAAAAAATGGTGTATATTAGTGGAAAATCCCTCAGGGCCTGATTGACGGTATTATACAGCCGCAAGGAAACAATCCAGCTAATGCAGCAGGAGGTGACTGTAGGAAATAGAGACCTCCTGCATGCCTCTGCAATCCGAGTGCAGCGTCTGTAGGCGGTCGTGATGGCTGCTGTCTTGGCAAGCTCTGAAAGCTGAAGCTTACTCAGCCTAGCCGGCTCCTGGCCGCTTGCAAGGCCAGGAAATCTGCATCCTATGATGCAGACCCTGGCCTCGGTACTCCCAGGAAATGGGGGAAACACAACCCTGTTTCTTGGAACGCAGCCCAGTGCCACCCCCTCCACGCCTTCAAACGGGCACAGCCTGTAAATCAGCCTGCACCTCGGGGGGCACTGCGAACATGATAGCAGGAACCGTTCTGCACATGCATAGAACATGTCCTGCACATGCGCAGAGGCCCCACCACCGGATATGTAAATAAACCATCGGGTTTATGTACATATCTGAATGAGACCCGATGTCCGTTAATGCGATCATTAATACATCTCGCCATTTGTATGTAAGGTTGTATGTAAGGTTGAGGAGTTTAAACTGGATTCTGTATGGGATAGGCATCCAGTGAAGGAGGCTGCAGAAGGGGGATGCATGTGCTGTATGACGAGGGAGGTAAATGAGACATACAGCAGTGTTAAGGGCAGACTAAAGTGGGGAAAGTCGACAAAGAGGCGACACCCCTGGTATCCACTAATTTACATATTTAACAATATTATTTTTACTAAAATAATGTGAATATGGATATTTTTACACAATTTTTACATTATTTTAGTATCACTTAAATGTATCAAAGGGCTTTAGGAGAAGATTTAGCAAAAAATCTCCTCCATGCCCTAAAATTCGCATCTAATTCGAATAATGGGAAATGCAATCAGCCAGAATTAACAAGATCAAACTTGAATTGATTTTTTTTTTTGGAAGGAGCCCTACTAAACTAACACCATCTTGAGATGGCGTTAGATGGCGACTTATTTTGTGATGAGCCCAGCTGATCATTGACAGACGTCAGCACTGGGATCAGCTGTGCTGGGAGGCTGGGCTGCAGGGTAGAACAGCAGAACAAGGGTAGGGGCTAAAATTATTTTACTTACGATACATGCGCACACTGACCCTCAGCAAAGAAGACATCGCAGATGCGGTAAGTCATCTGCTTCCTATCTGCCAGAACAGAACTTTCTCGCAAGCTCTGTTGAGGCACCTTCACATTAATAAATCCTTCTGATAATATAAAATTACTCAATATTATCTTATCACAATCAAATTCGAATTGTGATAAATAGGGACCTAAGGGCCCCATTTAACAATGAACCTTACTACCAGCAGCATATTTTGTTTAGTATCACAGTGATACTAATGAATATGCCACTGGTATTCATCATTGCTTACCCCTCCGGTGAGGTCCAGTGACATCTCCCTTCTCGATGGCATCCTCACCTCTGTTGCTGGCAGCCTATCACTATTAGCGACTGGCTGCTGTGTCATGTGCTTGCGTAATGGCCAACCTGCACATGCCCATAACACTTTTACCCAGCCGGGACACAGCAAAGCCTGGAAGGCTGCTGCACATATATCGCTCTCCCCATCTATACTTGGCATAAGAGATACAGTGACAAACAGCAATAATCTTATATTACAGCTGTTTGTAAAATATTGAAAGGAGGACATATCCACTTTAGTGAGTGCTAAAGGGGTTATGTCTCATTGTTAAATGGGGCCCTGAGTGAGATGAGGTTTGTAAGAGGGCTGTGGAGTCGGTACACCAAAGCTTCGACTCAAACTCCACAGCCCTGTGTGTACAACTGTATTATTAGCTGGCTGTAATGTTTATATAGAACGATTGGTACTTTTCTCACTGCTCAATGGTTTAGCAGGATAATTTTTTGGGAACGCTAATAAATGAGGCACTGCTGTTCCCTAAAGGGGCACATCCACTAGCAGACTGTGAAACGACTGCACGATTACAATGTCGTAATCGTGCAGTCGTTTCACAGTCTGTGCTGTGCCTACTCTGAGCGATCAGTCGTTCAGTGTAGGCACCCTCCCTCATCCCTGAACATGGGCAATCACTAGTTAATGGCAGGTTGACCAGCATGTTCAGGCGATGATAGATGTCAAAAACGACCAGCGGGAGCGCGCATCTCTGGTCGTTTTCCACATTTCCATGGCCGTTTTGTGAACGATTAATGAACGATTGAATGATAACGTTATAATTCAATCACTCTAATCTCTGATTAGCCAGCAATTCCGTCTAAACTCCCAAAACACACCCACAGCAAACTTATCCTATGTGTGAGCTCCCTGTTGCCGTACAATTACACCCACTTTCAGTTGCCGCAAGTGAAGATCCAGCTACAGTAACTTCCCTGCGACTCTGAATGACCTGCAGATCCGCAGCGATGTTTATCTACGCCTCAGACACCCTCAGGTACATACACAGGGCCTGATTCAGACCCGCTGTTGAGCGCTATGTGCTCGCAAGCGGGCCAATGGTGGCACAGTGCGCATGCGCATGACGGAGTCGGCTCCGTCGTGCACATGTGCGAGGCCCGGATAGTGATGAGCAAACCGTATCTCCAAGTCTCGTACCAAAGGGGGCGTGCTGTCGATGTTGAGTGACAGCACGCCCCCTTTGGTGGGCGGGCCGGGGGCGTGGCTGCCCAGACGGAGGCGTTCCCATGGGAATGCCTACCATCTGGGACCGGCCCCACTGACATCAGAAGTGATGTCAGTGGGAGTGCTTTCGGCTCTGTTAGAGCCGAAAGCACTCTAGGGCTTGCGGCAACGAGACCCTACCACAAGGGACTCGTCAAAAGCCCGATGGTCGCGATGGTCTTGACCATCGCGACCATCTTCCTTGCCGCTTGCTATAGCTGTGGGTGGTTACCCACAGCTATGCGAGCGGCCAGGAGGCCGCTCTAAAAAAACAGAAGGCCAGCCCTGATTCAGAGCGAGCTCTAACAGAGCCGAAATCTCTCCCACTGACATCACTCGTGATGTCAGTGGGGCCACCCGCAAACAGAGGCGTTCACATGGGAACGCCTCCGTTTGGGCAGCCACTCCCCCGGCTCATCCACCAAAGGAGGCGAGCTGTCACTCAACATCGACAGCATGCGCACTGGCCCACCATCGACCCGGTTTCGAGCGCTCAGCGCTTGCGACCGGGACTGAATCAGGCCCCTAGTCATTAGTATGACACTGCCTCTGCCTGTCATTATGGGCGACAAGCAGCGGCCTCCCGTGGCCGGCACCCCTAGGCAGCTGCGTAAAGCTGCCTAATGGTGGCGCTGGCTCTGCACATTATCATGCATTCCTGCTGGGCACAATTCTAAACTTTAATCATTAATATTGTAAAACGATTTGCATGGACTCTACTACTTGTCAGGAACATACTCATGGACGTATTAAGAGAGGAGGGGGCCCATGTGTCATCTCCATACGGGACCCCCTCATCTCTACCCGGCAATACTGTAGACTCTGAGCACTAGTAGACTGTAGCGCTGTGCCAGAGTCTACTGTGGATGTGCAGGTCTCCGGGGAAATGGCGCAGCAGCCATTTTTCCTGTGATTTTCCTACTGTGCATGCGCAAAACACAGGTAAAAAAATGTCCACTGCACCATTTTCCTGGTGATTTGTGAAGTGCTGCTGCCGCGGGACTACGGAGAGGTAAGTATTGAAGAAATAGGTGCAGGGTGTGCAGTGTTGGCCCCCCAGGACCCAGGGGTCCGTGTGCACCACAAACTCTGCACCCATTATAGATACGCCAGTGAACATACTCCTTGTCAGGAACATACTACTTGGCAGCAACATACTACTTATCAAGAACATACTGCATAAGCACATCATGCATTGTGCAATCTTCACTGAACCTGGTCAACTTGAAACTACAATCCCCACCATATTTCAGGTGCCATTTTAGATAGGAGAATGCATGGAGCAGGTTGTAGGCTGTAGCTGTGCTGAAATAGTTGCCATTGGAGAGAGTTGCAGGTGGTGGAAAGGGTAGAAAAGAAAGAAGGCATCTTCAAGCTATGTGTCTATGAGGGTCAGACAATAGCAACTGTAATCTGCAATACAGGCATCTCCTGTATGTTTGTTTGAACTTTTAGGGGCCTTCTCATCATCACTTGATTTATACAAAAGCAGGTGAAAATGAACATTTTTACCTGCAATTGTAAAAATTAAGTTATCGAGCCAGTCACAGATATCTCCTGCTTACCTTCCTCTGGCAGAATGGCCCGCTGTCCCCATACACTAGTATCACAGATATCTCCTGCTTACCTTCCTCTGGCGGAATGGCCCGCTGTCCCCATTGTCGAAGCTGGAAAATTGGCTGAGACAATATCAGTATAAAATTGAATCGCGGCGACGTCCAAGCGCCATTTTAGATAAACTCACATTTAAGTACATATGCACTGTTTAGTAGCTAAATGCGCATGCATCCGCACCAAGTTAACTAGCGTCCTTATATCAAACCCCGCATACTCACGCATTACATATTCACATACAAGGTTTCATTAGCTTTAAGGTATAAGATTTAAGTTGTTCATTTAGTATAAATGCTATGAAATAAAGATTGTTTGGTAACTAAGGTTTTATACATGCTAAGTAAGCCATGTTTGGTTTTGTACTGATGCGTACTCTTTCCACAGTATTCTGGTGATATCGGTGGGGAGATCGCATCATGCATTCTCGAGTTATGGACCGCAGAGACTTCAAGCAACAAAATGTATATGATATAAATCTGTTAGGATGTTGCATGTGGAGGGAATCTAGGGACCCTCAGTTGTCGGAGGCTTGGTTGTGTCTATTTGAATCAGCCTGTTAAATGCTCTGTAACAGATGGATCCCCCTTGGGAACCAATAGCATCAGCAACAAACGTCTCTATTGTTTTGTCTATTCCTGGTGGGTATAAATATGTGTGCTCCAACATTGGGTTTTTAGTCTTCATGCTGAATGCTGATAGACGAGGGGTTTCTTGCTGATGCCTAACATCTGGTCCGGAAGCGCTGCGTATGTATACTGTACTTGGGTCTGTATAATTCCTTTGCGCCGAATTGTGTCTGGATCAATAGCGTGTAACTGACTGTACTTTTATTTGAATAATACTTGTGCTTTGGAACCACAGATTCCAGGTCTTAAGTCATTATTTATTGTATGACTGCGTACGCAAATTAGCGTCATCTGTAGAAGGTATAGGCAGGATATTAGAAAGTATAGGCAGGATATTAGAAGGTATAGGAAGGAGTGTATAGAGGTTCTGATCCAGTATCGTTAGTTGGGGGCTCGTAGTGAAGTCACTTACCTGCTCACATGGTACATACGGCTATTGATATTTCAGCAAAGGGTGGAGTTGCCACATGCAGGGTTTTCCTGCAACCGCTTTGTGCTGAAAGATCGCTATCCATCTCCGTGTGAATCAAGGAAGCTGACTAGAATCCAGGGACAAGAGAGGAAAAAGTTTCTTTTCTTCTGTTGATAGAACCTTACGTTTAAAAGAGTGCTGAAGTACTGAGTACATGGCTAAGTCGCAGTTTTGCGCACAGCAAAGACGCACTTTTGTGTACGCAGCTAAAGGTTGTCATACGGTTGTGTGGTAGTCGCATTATTGTGTATGCGACTGGTCACACAATAGCGTATACGTACTTCCGGTTGTGCTGCCACGTGTTTTAGATAAAGCCGTTGAGGTTTAAATTTTTCAATTATTATCAATATCTGGGTTAACGTGTATTTTTCTGCGCAGGAAAAAGTGTGTAACAGTGAGTGTTTTGTTGGTAGGGGTAACTTGTTCCCTACAGTTAAAGGTACCGTATGACCTTTAAGGGCTAAGTGCTAATCGCTCAGTAAGCAGCTTTACCGTTCTATACACAGTAGCAGGTGTACATGTTGTCTTTGTTGTCGAGAGGTGCGTGGAAGTGGCCAACATACAAACTTCCATAGGTGTGGAAGATGCCTTACTAAATCTTATCCGGGTGTGGAAGTTGCCTTTTTCAAATCTTATCCAGGTGTGTGGGCGCCGTCGACTTAAATCGTCCACAGGTAAGTGAAAGTATCTTGATTGTCTTTCACCAGTTTAAATCTTCATTGAAAAGCATAGGATTTTGTCTCAGAATGGGAGCCACGCAAACAGTAGAGATGTTAGACAATGATGTGCTGCTAATGGAGGCACCGATCGGATCGGCTCGTCGTATTATGCATACTAAGTACGGTACTTATGCGATAAGGTATTGTGATGTATGGTTTAAAATGACGATGAAGAGTGTTAGACCGTTTCCCAGAATTGGTAGTTTTGATAAAAATGTATTAGATAATGTCCGGGATCACATCAGTCTGATGCGCTCCCGAGAGAAAAAGGTTAAATATTATGAATGTTTAAAACTGTGGCAGCATGAAGGGGATGCGTGGCTTAAAAATGTGCAAACGACCAAACTAGCTTCGCGAGCACACATCCGCGACGTTAAATTGCAATACGGGCGAGCCGCAAAATGGCGCATACGTGCAGCAAGGTAGCGTTGTGGAGAGTATTGCCAGCAGTTCACGCTCACCTCCCCCACCTTATGTGGATGGAGGTGCAAGTACAGTTAACAAAAATACTCATAAAAATGTAACAAGCAATTTGTACCCTCTCTTAAACAACCATAAAGAAAATGTTTATGATGTGGATGATGAGCCTATTGTAATGTCTGCCATTTCCCATGCTGTGCAGATGATAGATGCTGCATCACCACAATCATGAGTGGTGCCGCCATCTCCATCGGTAACAGCAAGGGAAGTGTTAACGCCCTCTGCACCCGTAGAGGAAGTTGTTTATACCATATGTAGCAGCAGCAGACTAAACCCCCAGCCAGGTAACCAGGTCAAAGGTAGCAGCGCTACCGGTCTGCATCCAATTCGGACAATAACCGTTCCAAATGGAAACGCAGATGCGAACGGTATAGTGCCCACGAGGGAAGTAGTAATGCATTGTCCTTGGACAAGAGCAGAACTAAATTCCATCATAAATGATTTCCCCGATCCCAAAAAGGAACTAGCCAAATGTCAAAGATTTTTGAGAAATTTGGGTGGTTCACATGAGCCCACTATTAAAGATTGGCGTGTGGTGTTAAGGGCCTGTCTACCACACAATACCGACGTGACAAAATTTATCACGGATTGTGTATTGGATGGTGACGTTCCCTTAACAGACCAAGTAAACCAAGGTAACATTTCCCGCATTGTAACTCAATTGGGTATATATTTTCCGGTAGTAGTTAATTGGAATAAAATTTTCACCATTAAGCAAAAGGAGAGTGAAACTGCAGAAGATTATTGCGAACGGGCTCTGCAGTACACTGGGATAGAGGATATTAAAGATAGCACTCACCACAGGGGAATGATAGTCACGGTACTCGTGGACGGTCTGAAAGAGAGTTTAAAAACCCGGGTTCAGACCTCACAATAGATACCCTCATAGAAATCGCCATCGAACATGATAAAAACATCTCAAAGAAGAGAGAAGCCCAGAGTGAAAAATGAATGGCTGTCAGTATACAAGCTCTGGAGGGAATGATGGTAACATCACAGCCAACCGACACACTAGCACATACACTTACATCTGAACAAGCATGTGCCCTCATTAACCCCACGCAACAACAAACACAACTCTATCCCACCAACCCGATACAACCACAGGTCCCATACTACTCACAAACTTCTTATCCCCCACAATACCCTTAACCTCCCTATCCTTACCCATATCCACCACCTTTACCCTCTGCTCAAACCTCACAACAACATATGTCTTCACCCGATCCACGAACATGTTTTAACTGTAAACAAACAGGACACTTAAGTAGAAACTGTACAGCAAAAAGAGTAGGAACCCCAAGTCAAGGAAGACCTGGATATCCTCATAAGGGATATGCACAGAGACCAGCAAATGTCCAACAGGCACCAGCTCCAATTGTGGCCGTAAATGCTTTATTGGAGAATGGTAGCCAACACTAGGGGTCAGGTCATACCTGTAGTCTACAGATAGTCAGGTTAATGGGAAGTACTAGGGAAGAACCGATCATGATGGTTGATGTAGCTGGTACTGAATATCCTTTTCTTGTAGACACAGGGCCAACCAGGTCAGTGATAAAATCTCCCTTTAATTTACAGGTGACCAACGAGACAGTACCAACAATGGGTGTAACAGGTAAAGTGGAACATTATCCTTTAACAAAGTCCACAGAGGTTACTATTGGGCCGTTGCATACCAGGCATTCTTTCCTCCTGGCTGCTGCGGCTCCTACTAACCTGCTGGGAAGAGACTTGTTATGTAAGATGGGATGTGTTATATACTGCACCCCTGATGGTGTATTTTTAGATATCCCAGAGAGAGTTGCACACGAGGTGCGGGATATATTGAACACTCCCCAAAGGATAATGTATCACTCTACAAGCTTAAATGAAAATCCATCCCAGGTAGATGAAATGTTGTCCCAAATTCCAGATTCCCTTTGGACTAAGGATGGACAGGACACTGGATTAATGGCAAACGTAAGCCCTGTAATGGTAAATTTAAATTCCCCAGTACCCACTGTACCAGGAGGTAGAATTAGGGTTTTTTTCAATAATTGAGTGATTATTGCAACAGGGAATTTTAGTTCGTACAGCTAGTATAGCCAACAGTCCCATTTTTCCAGTGAAAAGAGTGGTGGGAGGGGTTATAGGCTGGTACAAGACCTTAGAGGTGTTAATAAGGTGGTAGAGAGCCAATTCCCTATAGTGCCAAATCCAGCTGTCATCCTGATGCAGATCCCACCAAATGCAACCCATTTCACTGTCATTGACCTCTGTTCTGCTTTCTTCTCTGTGCCTCTCCACCCTGACTGTCAGTGTCTATTCACATTTACATACAGAGGTTTACAATACACATGGACACGGTTACCCCAAGGTTTCATAGACAGCCCCAGTATCTTCTCCCAGGCATTGCACAACTGTTTACAATCTTTTCAACCTGCCAATGGATCTGTTCTAATTCAATATGTGGATAATTTATTGCTATGCTCTGACTCGTTTATGTCATGTTTAAATGATACTAAACTTTTGTTACTTCATCTCTCGCATACAGGACACAAGGTGGCTAAGGACAAACTACAGCTGTCCCATTAGGGACACTGCGTAACCCAGGATTTACAACATCTCACAACGGATAGAATCCAGGCCATACAAAACATGACACTGCCGCAGAATCAACAGCAAATTCGTACCTTCTTGGGAATGTGTGGATACTGTAGAATGTGGATCCCAGGTTTTTCTATTTTGGCCTTGCCTTTACAGGAATTAGTCTCTTCCTTAATGCCCGATCGTGTCGTACACACAGAGGAATCAGAGCAGGCTTTCCTTCATCTTAAGGATAGTCTGACAAAAGCTCCTGCATTGGGAATACCTGATTACGAAAATCCTTTCGATTTGTATTGTACGGAAGCCGATGGTTGTGCTGCAGGTGTCCTTACACGAAAACATGGTGATGCCAGTAGGCCCGTAGCATACTACAGTGCCCAATTGGACACTGTGGCAAGATCACTCCCCACCTGTTTGAGAAGTGTAGCAGCTACCGCCCTATTGGTGAGTAAAAGTGAGGACGTAGTATTGGGTCATGATATGATTGTCTACACTCCCCATGCTGTATCTGCTCTGTTGAACCCAGCTCAAACCAGACACGTCTCTTCAGCTAGGTTTACCAAATGGGAACTAGCTCTAATCGCACCCGCAAACATTACTGTTAAATGTTGCAGCACGCTGACTCCAGCAACGTATTTACCATATGTACAACATAATGTACAAAGGGTGGAAGGAGGCAAGTTGCTGGTGGGAGGTGAGTTCAGCAGACATAATGATACGCACGATTGTATGACATATCTGAATCAGACCTTTACTGCTAGACCTGACATACATGACACACCTTTAGAGAATGTGGATTTGACTTTTTATACGGATGGGAGTTGTCATAGACAAACTGACACAGGTGAATTATGTACAGGTTATGCTGTTGTAAATGATACAGACATCATAGAAGCTAAACCTCTTGGTCCTCCTCACTCAGCCCAGGTGGCAGAGTTAGTAGCACTAACTAGAGCGTGTGAACTGGCAGCAGGCAAATCTGCTAACATTTACACTGACTCGAGGTACGCGTTCGGTGTGGTGCACGATTTTGGGGCTCTATGGCGACTGAGAAATTTTATGACAGCAGCAGGCACACCAGTTGCACATTCCCGACACATAAAACATCTTTTAGAAGCAATCCAACTGCCCAAAGAGGTGGCAGTAATTAAATGTAAAGCCCATACATGTGAGGAAGATCCGGTGTCACTGGGCAACAACAGAGCCGATGAAGCTGCAAAATGGGCAGCAGGGTTAAAAATGTTTTCCCCAACTGAGAAAATTATGTCTTTCCAAACAATTGATATGCTGAAATTAATTGAGATGAAAAATTTGTGTTCAATTCAGGAAAAATCCATTTGGAAGTCCAAGGGATGTGGGCAAGAGTCCTCTGGGCTCTGGAGGGACGGACAAGGTAAGCCAGTAGCCCCCAAGGCATATTACCCCACCCTGGCTGAGGCAGTACATGGTCTGACTCATCTGGGTAAACAAGGTATGTGCAAGCTGGTGAGGGCATACTGGTACGCACCAGGTTTTTCTTCACAAGCAGAAAAGATAGCAATGTCCTGTCTGACCTGCTTGAGAAAGAACATAGGGAAAGCGATCCCTACTGAAATGTCCCTCATTCCACCGACTGATGGACCTTTCCAGGTGATACAAATTGATTTCATCCAATTACCACCCTGCAGGAGCCTTAAGTATGTATTAGTGTGCACAGACATATTTTCTAAATGGGTTGAGACCTACCCAGTGGCCACTAATACTGCTGCATTTACTGCCAAGAAAATAGTTCAGGAATTTGTATGCAGGTTCGGTATCCCTAAAATCATCGAGAGTGATAGGGGTACCCATTTCACAGGTGATGTTTTTCAAAATATGTGTAAGCTGATGGGTATTAATAGTCGACTTCATACCCCCTACTGAACGCAAGCCAGTGTCAAGGTAGAGAGGATGAACGAGACTATTAAAAATAAGTTAAGTAAAATTATGGCAGAGACGGGACTAGGACGGCCAGAAGCGTTACCTTTGGTCCTACATAGCATAAGGACCACTCCTAGACCTCCTCTGAATCTGTCCCCATTTGAAATATTGTTTGGTAGACAACCTCATTTGATTATAAGTCCACAGGAAGACCTGAAGGGTAACAACGAGGTAACTGTAAAGTATCTTATATCAATGAGTAAGCAGTTAAAGTAACAGCAGCAGAAACTGAAATTGTTGTCTAATGATATGCCTGAAACTGTCATGATGTTGAACCAGGAGAATATGTAATGATCAGAAATTTCTTGCGTTCAGGTTGTTTGACTGATCGGTGGGAAGGTCCGTACCAGGTGCTGCTGACAAGTACTACATCTTTGAAGGTGGCCAAGAGAGATACCTGGGTCCATTCCACTCACAGCAAAAAGGTCAATCAACCGGTGGAGAAACAAGTCGGAGACAAGGCTGATAGTGTGGACCTGTCGCTCGCGAGCTTGTTCCGGGAGGATTGAAAAGGTTGTAGTGAGATACCTGAACTAAAAGAAACTTGCAGGTTTTGTTGTGACAATGGACGGGCCTGCTGTGTTCATTTTTATATTCCCTTTTAGAGTGTTCACCATCTTGCTCGGTTCGGGAATATCCAGTTTCTGTGATGGGAGACCGATCGAGGAAATGGGAGCTGATGGCAGCGCTGATGGAGTGGAGTCTGGAGGAATGCAGTGCCAATCAGGGGAGTGTCTGACCAATCTTAGTAATGTTATTGTTAAGAGAGCTGTCATTCCGGATACTCGTGGACGGTGTGGAGGTTTATCGTCTGAAGATTCCTGTATTTGTGAGTTATGTGGGTCCCTAGTTGATGAAAACTGTATCCAACGGTGCCAACCTAAATATAACCCGTACTGGGGTGGGTATCCTTTAGAGGATTATCATAGCATGGTAGGCAAAGTGATAAATCAAACTGATTGCTGGGTGTGTTCACATGTGCCACAGGGACAGCATAATGTAGGGTTGGTGCCATTTCCGCTGAATATCACAGACATTTTAAAATTACCGAAAGGGAAAACATTGAATGGAAAATTTCTCTCATCCAAACCACCTCATTTCAAACTCTATCAATTCCAAGTAGATAGATCACTTTTGTGTTTAAACATAACCAACCCCAATAAACCCGGGAGTTGGGAAGTGACGGGGAATAATCAGACGATGACCTTCTCACAAAAAGCTGATCTGTTACGCTCAATTAAATCTGGTGGGAAACATTTTAGGTATAGGTATACATTGAGTTCCACCAAAGAAATTATTGGTAAGGTGCCAAATGGTTATTGTGCTAAAATAATACAACCAGAAACTTGCATGTACCAGATGGAAGACCCAGAAATAGGATTGTTTGCAAGGGAAATGTGCTTAATGATAATGATGCATACCACTCCTTATGTTCTCCCTGATAATGTATATTTCATATGTGGAAGAAAAGCGTATAAATGGCTCTCCCTGAGTTCTGAAGGTTTGTGTTACCTGGGAAGAGTAGTCCCAGAAGTTATGACCCTCACACATGTTGAAATGCTGGGTATACATAAAAACACACCGTCACCATATCTTCACACACAATATGAACACAGAGGCAAAAGAAATATGATACCTGGTGACGTGTATAAAGCTACTCAGTTAATCAGTGAGACAACTGGCTTTCAAGTTTTAGTCACATTGGATCCCACCAGGATTGCTTGGGGTACATTATATGTTAGATATATCCAGGAACTTGCTAAATTGCTAAATAATATCACCAAGATGTACGATGACACATTCAGGTATACAGGGAGAGAATTGCAAGCATTCAAGAAAGAACTGGTGCAACACAGGCTAGTGTTGAATTATTTAACTGCTGTTACTGGAGGGTATTGCGTAACATTGGCCACCCAGTTCGGAGTAAAATGTTGCACCTATGTCACCAATGATACCAGCGACCCCAAGGAGGTGATAGACCGAAAGATGGATGAAATTCTGCAGCTAGAATGGGAGTTTCGTAAGAACCATAACGCTTCAGTGGCTGAAGTAGGGGAAAAGATAGGATGGGTTTCATGGCTGAACCCAGTAAAATGGTTCTCAGGTCTAGGGGAATGGGTCCAGGAAGTGATCGCTAGCATAGGCAAATTCTTGATCCTTATACTAATTGTCATCATAATATTTGGCATATGCGTCCGGTGTGTTCCTATTGTTTTGAAGTGTGGAAAATATAAAAATAGAGTAAAACACAGGAACAATATGAATACCGAGGTAAATATAGAACTGCATTACAACCCTGAACTAGGAAATACTATCATGTAATGTATTATATTTAGACGTGCATAGAATTTATTATTAAAATGTTATTTTTAGAACACCTCAGATAATGTAAAGTCTCAATTCCCCTTCAAGACTGCCTTTATAAGACTGGTGCATTCCCACACCTTTCACATGATCTTCCAAGATCCGCGGTGTGCGTATAATAGTAGTTGTATGTCCCCACCCAGAGACACATTACTGATGGATTAAGAACCACCTTGTGCCATCCCATAATAACACTAAATAGTATATAAATGTAAGCCTAAATTAAACTCAAAGAGTAGATTGTGATTGCATGTTGTTTGCTATCAAAGGGTGGACTGTCGAAGCTGGAAAATTGGCTGAGACAATATCAGTTTAAAATTGAATCGCGGTGACGCCATCTTGCGACTGGCCGCAAGACGCCATCTTGGAAATGAGATCGCAAGATGCCATTTTGTGAATGGCCGCCCAAGCGCCATTTTAGATAAACTCACATTTAAGTACATATGGCGATATTGCTATTAAGCACCATGCGATTGCATCTTTCCTCATTTCTCATACACACAGTAATACGCACAATTGCGCTGTTAACTAGTCGCATATTAGCGAATGCATAAGACCCCGAATGAAAACGCTGTTTAGTAGCTAAATGCGCATGCATGCGCACCAAGTTAACTAGCGTCCTTATATCAAACCCTGCATACTCACATTACATATTCACATACAAGGTTTCATAAGCTTTAAGGTATAAGATTTAAGTTGTTCATTTAGTATAAATGCTATGAAATAAAGATTGTTTGGTAACTAAGGTTTTATACATGTTAAGTAAGCCGTGTTTGGTTTTGTACTGATGCGTACTCTTTCCACAGTATTCTGGTGATATCGGTGGGGAGATCGCATCATGCATTCTCGAGTTATGGACCGCAGAGACTTCAAGCAACAAAATGTATATGATATAAATAACTGTTAGGATGTTGCATGTGGCGGGAATCTATGGACCCTCAGTTGTCGGAGGCTGGGTTGTGTCTATTTGAATCAGCCTGTTAAATGCTCTGTAACAGATGGATCCCCCTTGGGAACCAATAGCATCAGCAACAAACGTCACTATTGTTTTGTCTATTCCTGGTGGGTATAAATATGTGCGCTCCAACATTGGGTTTTTAGTCTTCGTGCTGAATGCTGATAGACGAGGAGTTTCTTGCTGATGCCTAACATCTGGTCCGGAAGCGCTGAGTATGTATACTGTACTTGGGTCTGTATAATTCCTTTGCGCCGAATTGTCTGGATCAATAGCGTGTAACTGACTGTACTTTTATTTGAATAATACTTGTGCTTTGGAACCACAGATTCCAGGTCTTAAGTCTTTATTTACTGTATGACTGCGTACGCAAATTAGCGTCATCTGTAGAAGGTATAGGCAGGATATTAGAAGGTATAGGCAGGATATTAGAAGGTATAGGAAGGAGTGTATAGAGGTTCTGATCCAGTATCGTCACCATACACTAGTATCACAGATATCTCCTAATTACTTTTCTCTGACGGAATGGCCCGCTGTACCCATACACTAGTATCACAGATATCTCCTAATTACCTTCCTCTGGCGGAATGGCCCGCTGTCCTCATACACTATTATCACAGATATCTCCTACTTACCTTCATCTGGCAGAACGGCCTGCTGTCCCCATACACTATTATCACAGATATCTCCTACTTACCTTCATCTGGCAGAACGGCCTGCTGTCCCCATACACTAGTATCACAGATATCTCCTACTTACCTTCCTCTGGCGGAATGGCCCGCTGTCCCCATACACTAGTATCACAGATATCTCCTAATTACCTTCCTCTGGCGGAATGGCCCGCTGTCCTCATACACTATTATCACAGATATCTCCTACTTACCTTCATCTGGCAGAACGGCCTGCTGTCCCCATACACTAGTATCACAGATATCTCCTGCTTACCTTCTTCTGGCGGAATGGCCCGCTGTCCCCATACACTAGTATCACAGATATCTCCTACTTGCCTTCCTCTGGCGGAATGGCCTGCTGTCCCAATACACTAGTATCACAGATATCTCCTGCTTACTTTTCTCTGGCGGAATGGCCCACTGTCCCCATACACTAGTATCACAGATATCTCCTACTTATCTTCCTCTGGCGGAATGTCTGTGGCGATAGTGGGTCCCCGTGTAGGGGGCGGGGCTTAATGACGAGATTCTCAGTGAATCGCGTCATTTAGCCCCGACCCCTATTTAAATTCAAGCCAATTGCGGCAATTTGTTGCGAAGGGGTGGGGCTTAATGACATGACCCATCAGGCCCCGCCCCGTTACCGCCCATCTGCTTCTCCTACCAAGGCTTCTCCCGGGGAGGAGAAGCCAAAAGTAGTCAACTGTGCCATACACTAGTATGGGGATAGAATTCATCAAGCTCCAAAAATACAATATTTTCAGAGCTTGATTGAGGGAGCATTTGCCATCACTGCGATACATACGCATGCGCAGTACACAACAATCTGCCGATTGCGTGTGTATTAGTAGTTACAATCTTGCTGAATCAGGCCCTTAGTGTGGTGTCAGTTACAAGATCAAGGAGCTTTACTCCTGTCCAAGGACCTGATTCACTATGGATCGCAAATGCGAATGCAATAGCGATTACGCACGCAGTCTCACTGCGATAGTATGCTAATAAATTGCGATCACTATGCCGCTGCAGCACAACATAAGGATGCCCACTTTACCTTACACACATTCGTAATCCATAGCAAGACTGCGAAACCATCTGTAACATGGAGTACCATCGCAGCCTCACACTTGCACAAGCTCTGACCCTAATGCAGGAATTGCTAACTTCATCACACGCTATGAGTACTGATGCTGCGTATGGCATCGCAGAAGATCATTTATGCATGCCCATGCAACAGCGTTCAAATGCACTAGCACCCCTGCATTTTGCCAACCACCCCCCATCACCACCCACAAACGGTACTTCCTGTCAGTCACTCTGCAATAGGTCTGCGTAGTCACTGCGATCGCAGTCCCGATCGCAGTGGCCGATTTGCATACATGGACTGTCATGCATACACATGCGCAGTACGCAACAATCAACCGATTGCGTGCGTATTAGCAGTTGCGATCCTTGCTGACTCAGGCCCCAAGTGTAAATCAATCATAGATCAGTCTATAGAAGAACAGGAGCATCCCAACACTAGTGCTGGCACTCAAAGTACTTCTTCAACATCTACTTTTAAAAAAGGTCAATGGATAAGAATAAGAAAGGGCACCCTGGAAGGGATCCTATTGGATCACTGTCTGGTAAAGCTCAGAAAAGAAGCCCATAGCCTTCTACTAGGCAATGCCATCTAAAGATGGCATTGCCTATCGAGGCCAAGCTACAGAAAGTTTTGCTTTCTGGAGATTGTTGCCTATGGGACAAGCAGTCAAACCTCTGAAAACATCATTTTCGGAAGTTTGACAGCATTTTTCACCATAGTTCATCCAGTCCTGTGTTTGAAAAATTTTGTTAGGACAGTTAGGTGCTGATTGGTCGGTACTTTATCTCTCTCCATTTTATCTCTCTCCAAGACTTAGTACATCTACCCTCTAAGCCAGGCATGGGAAACCTTTTTTCTGCCGAGGGCTATTTTGATATATATATATCTTTATTCATGGGCCTGTTGCAGACCATGCCCCCTCCGTGTGACATCACACGGGGGCGGGCCACAATCACCAGTGATTACAGCATTGCCCGGAGCATCCTGAAGATACTCTGCGGAGCTGTAAGGGCAGCGGTGTGACCATCTGAAGCGTCCTAAGGACGCTTCAGGTGACACTGCTGCATAGATTCTGGCTGCAGGGTGCCATTCTAGGCTCCCTGCTAGCCAGATGAGGCTAGCAGAAAAAAGCTCAGAGGGCCAGAGCAAATTATTCCGCGGGCCTTATACAGCCCCCGTGACTGAGATTCCCCATCCTTGCTCTAAGCTGGAGAATAAAGAGTGTGTTTACAAACTTCACAGACTCCTTCACAGAAGAGAGTCTAAGGGTCCTATTTACTACAATCCGCATTTGAAATGCAGATTGTATTGTGATATTTTCGCCGAATTTAGGAAATAGCACAGGGATTTATCTAAAATCCCCTACAGGGACAGAGCTTGCGATAAAGCTCTGTCCCTGAGAATCCCATCTGCAGACTTATTACTGTATTTTTCGCAAAACATACAGCTAGAAGGTGCCTGTGCATGCGTCAACTGGCTCACCATACAAACACCCCTGCACGATCGCTCCTCTCCCCTTTCCCCCCGCGATCGATCCCACAGCCCCCCTCTCCACTTTCACTTACCTCCGGTGCTCGCTGATGTCGTCTGGGGCTCTGGTCAGCTGGTCTCCTCCTATCCTGCACTGTGACCCCAGTCAGCTGTTCTATGCAGAAGCTGACCAGGGTCACAGTGCAGGAGCTGGGAGACCAGCTGAACGGAGCCCCCCTCCCTACTTTTACTTACCTCCGGTGCTCGGTGATATCCTCTGGGGCTCTGGTCAGCTGATCTCCCGTCCTGCACTGTGACCCCAGTCAGCTGTTCTATTCTATTTACAAATTCTTCTCCAATTGCCCTCTAGTAAATTTATGTGATACTATAATAATGTGAAAAGGGTGTGAAATGTTATGTTAATAAATAGGCCCCTAAGGGTGGTATTCAATCAGTGTTGGACTGGGGCATGAAGGACCCACCAGGGAAATGCAATCTCAGAGGCCCACTAAGGGGCGTGGCCAGTTGCTGGAAGGGGTGTGGCCACCCGACAAGAGAGAAGCGGCTAGCCATTATAGGAGTGATATAGTATAATATATAAAGAAAAAAATGTACCTTTCAAATAAGGCCAGTATCACTTATACTACTGTATTTAAAAGAACTACAGAGATGAAATGTGTATCAATCACTAAAAAAATCCTTTATTTATACTGATAAACATATGCAAGTCAGGATCAGGGATTCTACTGAAGAGGACCCCCCTCTCCTAATTTAGAACTAGGTGAGCAATATATTGGAAAATTAGGTGATTTGTGGGGATGTTTCAGTTCAATTAAAGTTTTTCTCTGGTGTATATGATTATTATTTTACACTGTTTTTTTTATACACGTACATTGATTCTTGATACATATTTAATCATTTGACCATTTATTAGTAGATAAGTGTCAGGGGCATAGCCAGAACTTTGTATGCCATATAGCAACATTTTGAAGGGTCCTTAGAGACACTTCTCTCCACAACAGTTGTTCATTTTATGAGATATACGTAGTAGTGCCATAGTTTATTTTATGTCCCATGGTAGTGCCCTATTTCATCATGAACTATTTTGGTTAACCAGTTAATGTTATGCCCCTTAGTATTGCCCTAATACAGATACCGTGAAGAAGACCAGAAACCAGGGTCTAGTCCAGTCTCCAACAAAAACAGATGACTATGGGGTCTATTCACTAAGCCTTGGAGAGGGATAAAATGGAGAAAGAGAAGTCCCAGCCAATCTGCTCCCAACTGTCATTCTTCAAACACAGCCTGTAACATGACAGTTAGAAGTTGAGGGGCTGGTCATTTATCACGCTCCACTTTATCACTTCCCAGAGCTTCATACACCTGCACCACAGCCTGTAAACTGACAGTTAGGAGCTGATTGGCTGGGACTCCTCACTTGTATCGGATCGTTAAACAAAAAGTTAAGCTGGGTACACACCTAAAGATTTTCTGTCCAACCATCCAACTTGTTGATTGGTTGGAATGAAAATCTGGTAACGTATGGGAGTAAATGATGATCAGCAATTTGCTCCTAAATGTCAGAAACCAGATGAAAATGGCTGTTCAGACAAGTTTGTTAAATGTTTGATCTAAACAATTTGTTCAAACAACAGTTTTTGTCCATTTTCCGGTGTATGGGAGAAAATTGCTGATTGTCATTTGCTTCTATACCTTACCAGATTTTCATTCAAACCAATCAACTAGTTGGATGGTTGCAAATGTTTGATCTATGATTATAGACCTAAGGGTCTGAAAATTAAAAAACAGCCTTCATGTTACTACACAAATAGTGAATTCAAAGAGTCATGGAACAACATATTACAGGAATGTTCCCTCAGACTAATACAATTACTTATTGATACACACTCAAAACAATTGACTGAGTTTAATGAGAACATACAACAATTATACTCCCTACTAATTCCATATGAGCAAGACCCTGAATTTTTGACATTAACCAAACTAATCACAGATAAGATAAACAAAAAAGAGGATAAGATAATTTCTATTAAGAAAAAGAAAATACTAAGGGACAAGTATGGGATAAGTAACAAAATACCCCAATTGAAATCAAAACCATCAAAATCCAGGACAAACGAGACATCAACCACTAGACAGAAGAAACCAAGATATAGGGAGAAGGGGGCCCAACCTCAGATTCAGGGCACCCCAATATACAAAAAACTGAATCTCACCTATCAGGAGTACTAAACTAAGATTCACGCGCAAAGTAAAACCAAACAGAAAAACCATAACAACAAAATACATTCCAGCTCAACCACCTCAAACTACTCTGACACTACCTCCTGCAGTGAGTCCTCATTTTCGGTACATGAAATAGAAGAGGATTCCGACCACGATCTGGCCAGACTGTCACTAGAAAGGGGCTGGTTAGATATAGAACCGGAACTCCTGAATTTAACTACACATATAACTAATATTGACACAACAGAAGAACACAGCACCAACCATCCAGCGATTACAGACGGGGAACTGACTGAATACACGGCAGTGTCCAATCCACCATGTGTGTACCCCCTTTTTTTAGGACAGGCGACAGGTCTACAACAGACCAATCTACCATCAAAGCAGACAAAAAGAAAGTTAGAAGAGGGTGCAGGGGAGGGCAGACTAGTAAAAAAATCAGGACAAACACAAGCACAACTAGAGGGACAGGGATCTTTAATCTAAGTACATTTAAACTAACAGAGGATCACATAACAGTATTAGATAAAGGACTTAAATTTGCCCCCACTACTCAACCTGACAAGTTCAACACATATTTAGATGTACACAAATTTGCTAGGAAGTTGACCTTGAAAAGATTTTTCTACCACAAACCCTTACCGCAATATCAACCAGCTCAGGATGAATTCCTACACACGGGACTTCAACCACCGTCCAAATTTTATCCCATCCAAGCTACGGGGAACCACATTGCAACATTTACTAATATGCTGGTTAAAGACCTTGACAATTTGTGCGATAGAACATCTAAACCCCAATCAAAACATAAAAATTTGACCAAGAAGGAACTATTAGCACTCAAGGATTTGAGACAAAATACTGAAATAATCATAAAACCAGCAGATAAGGGGGGGGGGGAATAGTGATTCTAAACAAAGATAAGTACATTCAAGAAGCAGAAAGGATCCTAAATGACTCATCCACATATGAATTACTACCCGGCGATCCCACACAAAAGTACCAACATGAACTTAGGTCACTACTAAAGGAGGGTCTTGATAAAGGGATCCTAAACCAGAAAGAATATGATTTCATAGACAACAAACATCCCATCATTCCAGTCTTTTACCATCTTCCTAAAGTCCACAAAAACCCCACAAATCCACCCGGACGACCAATAGTATCAGGGATAAAGTCATTAACTTCAAATCTATCACAATATCTGGACAAATATCTACAACCATATGTCAAAATTCAGAAATCTCACCTTAAAGATACTCCAAGTATTCTCAATAAACTCAGGACTGTAGACTGGAATGAAAACTTATGGTTAGCAACAAGTGATGTCACTTCATTGTACTCTGTAATTAGACACAATCAAGGTGTGGACAGTATCAAGTATTTTCTTAAAAATGACCCAATTATGAATCCAACACAAGCCGATTTAATCCTTAAGAGCATAGCATTCATCTTATCACACAATTACCTGTGGTTTGGGGATAGATTTTATCTACAGACTACAGGCACGGCAATGGGGACGAGGTTTGCGCCAAGTTACGCCAACCTTTTCATGAGTCACTGGGAGGACCAATATATTTGGTCAAGAAGTGACCTTGGCGCAAACCTCATCCTCTGGGCCACCTACATCGATGATGTGATCTTCATTTGGCAAGGGAATGAAGAGTCACTTATATCATTTACCCAATACATTAATACCAACAACCACAACTTACAATTCACAACTAATTACTGAATTCTTAGACTCGAACATCTTTGTAGACAATAATGATATTCACACTAGCACACATCATAAAAAAGTTGATGTCAATAGCTTTATCTTAGCCACAAGTAACCATAATTCCATCTGGCTAGACAGTATACCGACAAGCCAATTCAAAAGACTTAGGCGGAATTGCTCCAGACGAGAAGATTTCACAGTACAAAGTGAACAACTTAAATCACAACTCATAGAGAAGAGATATGACAAAAATAAAGTAGAATCAGCCTTCCAGACAGTATTGGAGAGTGACAGAGATCCTCTCCTAACATATAAATCAAAACTTGATACAAACGGAGACAAAGATATTTATTTTATCACTGAGTATAGCAACCAAGCTAAGCACATTAAAAAGCTAGTACTCAAACATTGGCCTATCCTATTAGGCGATGAGATTTTAAGCAAAGCCCTGCCACTGAAACCCAAAGTAATATTCCGTAAATCCTCTGACATTAAGATGCAGATTACCAATAACCATATACCACCTAAGAACACCAACTCCACAGGAAACACACTGACAAAGACTTGGCATCTAAAACAATTAGGGGGATCGAGAGGTTTTTTCTATTGTGGAAAATGCAAGGCATGTACCGTAACCAAACAAAGAAGTACCAAACCAAAATTAATTGTGAGATCAACTAGCAATAATACAACGTGGAAAATTAGGGACAGTATAACATGCAACAGTAAAGGGGTTATATATTTATTACAATGTTCATGCAAGAAACAGTACATCGGAAGAACTATCCGTCCGCTAAAAACAAGACTACAGGAACACCTTTACAATATAACAAAGGGTAACGACAACCACCCCCTCTCAGCACATTTTAAAATATTTCATCAGTCAGACCCAGCAAGTCTGGAATTCTGTGCATTAAGGCTAGTTAGGCAGAACTGGCGGGGTGGGGATTTTATTAAACATATCAACAAAGAGGAACTCAAAACCATGATTCAAATGGGTACCCTATACCCGAAGGGACTCAATCTAGATAATGAAATCAAGTCCATCGTATGTGACTAAATAAGTCAGTACAAACATGTAATCATCTTTTATGCGACCAATTATAGTCACTATTTGTATCCAAATACACAGGGACAATAACCAATTCACCTCTAATCTGTTGTTAACATGATAAAGAACCTTATATTCAGGAACTGTAAGGTGGGTCTAATTTCGCTTATTAGGTACACATTGCCTTAGAACAAATAATGTCTAAGTGATATCCATCTGAAATTCTGACTATCTATCAACACTAACATTGTTGTCCACCTAATTGAGGTCCATTCAAATTCTGATTATATATCACCATTAATAATGTTGCACACCAATAGCGCTGATGTTTCCAGTTTTATTTCTGTTTATTTAAATCCTTTTAGTTATGTTTGGGTTCTCATTTCTATTTTTTGCTCCTTATAATAAACACAGCCCCCCAGGTCCATTATAGAGAGTATCCATTAGCGGATTATAACCATATTATAAGTGCCATAATAATAAGGATACACGCTACATCATCAGTATAAACAATACAAAGCTAACCAGATACTGGCTTATAAAGTAGAATTCACATGTGCAGGATTTGGCACTTTATGTAATGATTTATTAATTCACTATAATTAAAGAGATCAAGGCTGAATGGGAGACGCTGCTAACATATGCAAATTGGCAGTAGAACTAATCCAGGAACACCTAAGACTGACCTCCTGCCAACCAATTAGAAAGCGAGGCGTATCCGGAAGTTGTGTACTTAAACAAACCGAGAACTCAGACACACCACCAATCCCGCCCAGAGGAAGACCCCACGTGGGTCGAAACGCGTTGGCCACATCACCGTGAAAGAAACAAGGAAGCAAGGAACTGGACACCAGAAGGACATCACACGTGAGCAGACAGCGCTGAACAGACATCATTTCCAGCAGCTGACTCTGCCGAGAGATACTGGAGAAGAGGAGGACGCGACTGCAACACGCCGGCAAGGGGAAGAGCGGACTCTGCTGAGTCCCTGGGAGGTGAGTCCACAGCGTAGTAGGGGAGACGGTGCCTGGTTTCAGTACCACAGCCGTCTCTCCCCCTCTTGCTGCATACCTAACCGTGGACCGGCGGAACGCACCACAGACCACCTGATATCGCCGGGTAAGCTGCGGAAGCGATCTGCGGCTACGGTGAGGTTTGGCAACACACCTCCAGACACTTGGTAGAAGGTCCGTACTACTTACCCCGGGAAGATCACACTGAGAACCGCCAGCTGTGTATTATCCATCAACAGCCCCGATTACTACTTAATCACAAGTGCGGGATGCCGCACCAACATCCAATTACACTACAATACTGACTATACACTGAAAGGTCTCCAGTTCCTGCTCCACCACTGGAGCAATATTGCTTCCACAGATCCAGAGTGATTGATTTTGGAATTTTTTCTTGTTTTATCAAACTTTCTATCTTTGCTTTCAGAGACTGAACATTGCCATTAGACGGCATATGTCCAAAAGATTGACTGTCATATTCAGCCCAGGAACTACCATCCCTGAGATTTAAAGCTATTTACTTTTACCCAATAAAATTCTTCAATAACTTATTGATTATCAATATTATTAATTCACATATCTATAATTGACACAGACTATTCAGTCACAGGTTTTGAGCGCATTATAGTGATCTATAATCATAGATCAAACATTTGCAGTCTAATTAGGAGGGCAGACACCAGTCCCAATAGTGCAGCTCACCTGTAACAATTCCTTCTAGAATCCAGTGCGCAATACCTCCCTATATTTCTAGTTGGATGGTTGGACAGAAAATCTTTAGGTGTGTACCCATCTTTATTCTTTGCCTAGAAAATGTCATCGTACTGACTATCCACCTAACAGATATGTGGACAAGTGGTACTGGTCAAATTAAAGATTACATGAGTGACAGCTCACTGGTTAGGTGTATCTTCTTCAGCAGTAGTATCCAACACACATCAGCTCATTCACAGACATGCTACTCTCTGTATCACTGACTTCATTAATGCTGGGTACACACTGGCAGATATATTGGCCGATCAATTGATCGGCCAATATATCAGGTGCACGTCAACCAGTGTGTACCAGCGATATGTCTGTGAACATCGTGCTGCACAGCCAATGGCAGATATATCTGTCCATCGTGCTGTGTGTATGGGCGATCATCCCACTGCCTGAATACTTGCAGCTATGGACAGGGGGTCGTGACATGAAATATTATTACATGTGGTTAGGCTTAAAAAAAATTCCCACAAATATTGGCACATCTACTGTAACTCAATCTGATACAGTAAGCATTAATAGAATAGTGTCGGATTACTTTAATGATAACATGCAAATTAGCATCTCACATAGTCCCTTTGAACACTGGGAGGAAAAAAGGCAATTTCAAGCCACTTGTAAAAATTAGCTATGGTATGCTTAAGCTGCCCACCCTCCAGCGTGTACTCGGAAAGAGTGTTTAGCACAGCCGTTAACCTGTAAACAATCGGCATAGGAAGCTACTCCTCTTACACCATATTCACTCACCTGTACTGTCCTAAGGCCTGTGATTTTCTAGTTGTAAAAGTTTGTTATCTTGTCTACTAGGCTGTTACTCTTGCTTGAATTGACAGTATTGGCCTGAGGTCTGCGATTTGCTGTTTGGATTCCATATGCATTTGAAAACTCACATTTGAAAGCTTGGTTTTTAATAGTTTATTCCATGTTTCCGATTTCATCTCTCTGGCCTATCACGTTCCGTCACTTGGTACTTAAGGGTACTTAAGGGTGTTTGGAGCGCCCTGTCGTTGCCATCGCAATGTGTTCACAGAACAGTGCTGCTAATGTATGAGCGCAGCTCCGAAAGTGATATATAAAGAGAGGTGTGTGAGTAGTGGGTGCAGGAATTAGTTATTAAATAAATGATTAAAGTGGATAGATGTGACGCAATGGGAAAAGGCAATACAAACAAGAATTTATGTAGTCCTGAAATGTTATGATCAACAAAAATCAATCAACAAGAGCAGCTCGCAAATAGGGAAGTATTTGCAGTGTCCAAGCAGTGAGTGTAGTAGGGCGTTTCCTGGATATTCATAAAGCAGAAGATGTTGATTTTGGTAATTCACATAAATAAGTTGCTTGTTGTTGTTCAGAAAGTGTTCTGGTTTTGAGTTTGTTTTCCCTGAGTTTTCCTCCAGTTTAACTCCGGCGTAACTCCGATTTAGTTATCAAATTGTAATTACACTTATAATCTCACACTTTTCATCTAACACAGCCTTCCGGGCAGCCTTATGTATGCCACCCACTCTCCTCTTCATCTGGCCCAGCAATCACCATGGTAACTAGATACAACTGTAATAGAGTACTGGATATAGTAATCTGTTATTGTATGTGATTCCTGCACAGAGGGCATGCCTGAGCCTTTGAGACTTCCCCAGGAGGCACACACACACTTCCGTACCAGCCTAGCAGCGTCCTGTGCAGAGGCAGCCTCACTTACCATACTAGGGATCTCCTTGATGCTCCTCTTCCACGGCTCCTCTCTGACGGTCTCTGCATGGCGCGTGATGTAATGACCAGGCTTGCCTACCCTCCCGATTTGGTCGGGAGCCTCCCGAATATCAGATGCCTCTTCCGATGCCCCGGAAAGGCAGGCAAGCCTCCCGGCTGCCACCTGCCCCCTGACTACCTACTAGAAACCCCTGCAGCGGGGATGCCCGATGACGCGATTCGCCCCCTGCTTCACAATGCCTTTATTTTCAGCATTGTGAGGAGGGGACGGGGCCGCAATCGTCTGGCTCCGCCCCTGGCCCTGCCTTAAACACGGACCCATTGCCCGGCCACGCCCCCTACTGTTTTCAGGCATTCAGCTCCCTCCCGGAAGGAGGGAGCTGAATGTCGGCAAGTATGGTCATGACGGCACGTGCTCTGTACCAACATACCAAAAAAAACTTTATTGCAGCGAGTGGCTAATGGATGACACAGAGGGCTCCTACGAACACCGAACGATTGTGGCACCTGGCCTCGTAGTGTGAGCCCAATCTACTCATACCCTGCCTTGGCCTGTAACTCTGCCTCCTCCTTCCCTATGCTGCTGCTACTATACTCTGCCTGCTGCATGTGTGTGTAGTGCGAAACACAGCGCAGAAGGGCCAGGTTTTTTCCAGGGCCGGTTTTCAGAGGGGTCCGGCTACGTGTCCCTTGGGAGCTGCCGCACCTGATGTGCCCCCAACTTCTGCAATGTAAGGGTAATAGGGAATGCTTTGTGCCTGTACATATATATTTAACAGACTTCATTAGTGGCAGTGGACACTGGAGCAGCGGCTGCAAAAGCCGGCGCGTGAGTGGAAAGTTCTGGCAATCCACGCACCGGCTGCACAGAAGGAGAGTACCGCAAAAGATCCGGCACTCTATGGTCATAAACAACAGGTTACTTGCTCATGGTGCCCTCCTTGGGTATAGAAACCCCAATGTATCCATTGCACAAAGTCAGCACTTAGAGACTTGGGGGTAAATTTACTAAAGTGAGAGTTTTTAGAAGTGAGTTTTAAAAGTGATATTGCCCATAGCAACCAATCAGATTCCAGCTATTATCTTCTAGAAGGTGCTAGTTAAATGTTAAGTAGAATCTGATTGGTTGCTATGGGCAACATTACTTTTGAAACTTACTTCTAAAAACTCTCACTTTAGTAAATTTACCCCTTGTACTCAGGTAAAAAAAAACAATGTTTACTGCAAATAAACGTTTCCCCAAAACATATATAACGTTAAACATCAGAAGCTTCACTTAGTAAATTCAAAATCGAAAGCAAACAATTAGGGGTGAGCGGGTTCGGATTTCTGAAATCCGAACCCCCCCGAGCCCCCCCGATCCGAGTCCGATCCGAGTCAGGCTCGACTTTTCCCGCCTGACTCGGATCTGAAATCGAGGCAAAACGTCATCTTCCCGCCTTCCGAGTCTCGCGGGTTTTGGATCCTATATAAGGTACACACGTCGGCGCCATTTTCTCACTCGGCTGTGGACAGTGAAGAGGGAGGGTGGGAGTTAGGGCTGTGTAGTGTAGTGTAGTGTAGTGCTGCTGTTGTCCACTACTTCAAAGTCCATAGGGGCTAGCTGTGTTGTGCTGTGCTGCTGTTGTTAATAGGGGCTGTGTCCACTACTTCAAAGTCCATAGGGGCTGGCTGGACTGTGTTGTGCAGTCAGTTCTCCATAGGGGCTGTGTCCACTCCAAAGTCCTGTGCAGTGTCCCAGTCCTAAAGGGGTGCTGAAGTGTTGTCCAGGGGGTGCTCTGTCCATCAGGGGTGCTCCCCTCAAGTGCTAAAAAAATAATATATTTTCTGTGTTTGTGAATTGTGTGCGCAGTAGCCGCACGTGCATCAACAAAGTAGTGCCAAGCGTGCGCCTGTGTCATAAGTAAAGGGCCAGCTGGCTTGACCGTTAAGGGTGCTGTAACCCCCGAAAGTACACTCCAGTCCAAACCAAAAAAAAAATTATTTTCTGTGTTTGTGAATTGTGTGCGCAGTAGCCGCACGTGCATCAACAAAGTAGTGCCAAGCGTGCGCCTGTGTCATAAGTAAAGGGCCGGCTGGCTTGACCGTTAAGGGTGCTGTAACCCCCGAAAGTACACTCCAGTCCAAACCAAAAAAAAAATTATTTTCTGTGTTTGTGAATTGTGTGCGCAGTAGCCGCATATGCATCAACAAAGTAGTGCCAAGCGTGCGCCTGTGTCATAAGTAAAGGGCCGGCTGGCTTGACCATTAAAGGGTGCTGTAACCCCCAAAGTACACTCCAGTCCAAACCAAAAAAAAATTATTTTCTGTGTTTGTGAATTGTGTGCGCAGTAGCCGCACGTTCATCAACAAAGTAGTGCCAAGCGTGCGCCTGTGTCATAAGTAAAGGGCCGGCTGGCTTGACCGTTAAAGGGTGCTGTAACCCCCGAAAGTACACTCCAGTCCAAACCAAAAAAAAATTATTTTCTGTGTTTGTGAATTGTGTGCGCAGTAGCCGCACGTGCATCAACAAAGTAGTGCCAAGCGTGCGCCTGTGTCATAAGTAAAGGGCCGGCTGGCTTGACCGTTAAGGGTGCTGTAACCCCCGAAAGTACACTCCAGTCCAAACCAAAAAAAAAATTATTTTCTGTGTTTGTGAATTGTGTGCGCAGTAGCCGCACGTGCATCAACAAAGTAGTGCCAAGCGTGCGCCTGTGTCATAAGTAAAGGGCCGGCTGGCTTGACCGTTAAAGGGTGCTGTAACCCCCAAAGTACACTCCAGTCCAAACCAAAAAAAAAATTATTTTCTGTGTTTGTGAATTGTGTGCGCAGTAGCCGCACGTGCATCAACAAAGTAGTGCCAAGCGTGCGCCTGTGTCATAAGTAAAGGGCTGGCTGGCTTGACCGTTAAGGGTGCTGTAACCCCCGAAAGTACACTCCAGTCCAAACCAAAAAAAAAATTATTTTCTGTGTTTGTGAATTGTGTGCGCAGTAGCCGCACGTGCATCAACAAAGTAGTGCCAAGCGTGCGCCTGTGTCATAAGTAAAGGGCCGGCTGGCTTGACCGTTAAAGGGTGCTGTAACCCCCAAAGTACACTCCAGTCCAAACCAAAAAAAAAATTATTTTCTGTGTTTGTGAATTGTGTGCGCAGTAGCCGCACGTGCATCAACAAAGTAGTGCCAAGCGTGCGCCTGTGTCATAAATAAAGGGCCGGCTGGCTTGACCGTTAAAGGGTGCTGTAACCCCCGAAAGTACACTCCAGTCCAAACCAAAAAAAAATTATTTTCTGTGTTTGTGAATTGTGTGCGCAGTAGCCGCACGTGCATCAACAAAGTAGTGCCAAGCGTGCGCCTGTGTCATAAGTAAAGGGCCGGCTGGCTTGACCGTTAAGGGTGCTGTAACCCCCGAAAGTACACTCCAGTCCAAACCAAAAAAAAAATTATTTTCTGTGTTTGTGAATTGTGTGCGCAGTAGCCGCACGTGCATCAACAAAGTAGTGCCAAGCGTGCGCCTGTGTCATAAGTAAAGGGCCGGCTGGCTTGACCGTTAAAGGGTGCTGTAACCCCCAAAGTACACTCCAGTCCAAACCAAAAAAAAATTTATTTTCTGTGTTTGTGAATTGTATGCGCAGTAGCCGCACGTGCATCAACAAAGTAGTGCCAAGCGTGCGCCTGTGTCATAAGTAAAGGGCCGGCTGGCTTGACCGTTAAAGGGTGCTGTAACCCCCGAAAGTACACTCCAGTCCAAACCAAAAAAAAATTATTTTCTGTGTTTGTGAATTGTGTGCGCAGTAGCCGCACGTGCATCAACAAAGTAGTGCCAAGCGTGCGCCTGTGTCATAAGTAAAGGGCCGGCTGGCTTGACCGTTAAAGGGTGCTGTAACCCCCGAAAGTACACTCCAGTCCAAACCAAAAAAAAATTATTTTCTGTGTTTGTGAATTGTGTGCGCAGTAGCCGCACGTGCATCAACAAAGTAGTGCCAAGCGTGCGCCTGTGTCATAAGTAAAGGGCCGGCTGGCTTGACCGTTAAGGGTGCTGTAACCCCCGAAAGTACACTCCAGTCCAAACCAAAAAAAAAATTATTTTCTGTGTTTGTGAATTGTGTGCGCAGTAGCCGCACGTGCATCAACAAAGTAGTGCCAAGCGTGCGCCTGTGTCATAAGTAAAGGGCCGGCTGGCTTGACCGTTAAAGGGTGCTGTAACCCCCAAAGTACACTCCAGTCCAAACCAAAAAAAAAATTATTTTCTGTGTTTGTGAATTGTGTGCGCAGTAGCCGCACGTGCATCAACAAAGTAGTGCCAAGCGTGCGCCTGTGTCATAAGTAAAGGGCCGGCTGGCTTGACCGTTAAAGGGTGCTGTAACCCCCGAAAGTACACTCCAGTCCAAACCAAAAAAAAATTATTTTCTGTGTTTGTGAATTGTGTGCGCAGTAGCCGCACGTGCATCAACAAAGTAGTGCCAAGCGTGCGCCTGTGTCATAAGTAAAGGGCCGGCTGGCTTGACCGTTAAAGGGTGCTGTAACCCCCGAAAGTACACTCCAGTCCAAACCAAAAAAAAATTATTTTCTGTGTTTGTGAATTGTGTGCGCAGTAGCCGCACGTGCATCAACAAAGTAGTGCCAAGCGTGCGCCTGTGTCATAAGTAAAGGGCCGGCTGGCTTGACCGTTAAAGGGTGCTGTAACCCCCGAAAGTACACTCCAGTCCAAACCAAAAAAAAATTATTTTCTGTGTTTGTGAATTGTGTGCGCAGTAGCCGCACGTGCATCAACAAAGTAGTGCCAAGCGTGCGCCTGTGTCATAAGTAAAGGGCCGGCTGGCTTGACCGTTAAGGGTGCTGTAACCCCCGAAAGTACACTCCAGTCCAAACCAAAAAAAAAATTATTTTCTGTGTTTAGCCGCACGTATATATCAAATCGATATAACATAAATGGAGGACCAAACTTTCTCCAATAAAAATAAAATAGAGAAAGATCAAGAACCACTTCCTCCTAGTGCTGAAGCTGCTGCCACTAGTCATGACATAGACGATAACATGCCATCAACGTCGTCTGCCAAGGCCGATGCCCAATGTCATAGTAGAGGGCACATACAATCCCAAATGGCAAAGTTCAGGAAAATGACCTTGAAAAAGACATTTAAATCAGCTGAAGAGAAACGTAAACTTGCCAATATGGCATTTACGACACGGAGTGGCAAGGAACGGCTAAGGTCGATCCCTAGTATGTTCATGACTAGTGGTTCAGCTTCACATGACGATGGAAGCCCTCCTCCCACTAAAAAAATCAAAAGAGTTAAGCTGGCAAAAGCACAGCGAAGAACTGTGCTTTCTAAGAAGATATCACAAATCCCCAAGGAGAGTCCAAGTGTGGTGGTGGTTGCGATGCCTGACCTTCCCAGCACTGGACGGGAAGAGGTGGCTCTTTCCACCATTTGCACGCCCCCTGCAAGTGCTGAAAGGAGCACCCACAGTCCACTTGCTGATATGCAAATTGAAGATGTCACTGTTGAAGTACAACAGGATGAGGATACTGGTGTAGCTGGCGCTGAGGAGGAAGTTGGCGAGGAGGATTCTGATGGTGATGTGGTTTGTTTAAATCAGGCTCCGGGGGAGACAGTTGTTGTCCGTGGGATGAAAAAGCCCATCACAGTCATGCCTGGGCAGAAGACCAAACATTCCACCTCTTTGGTCTGGCAATATTTCTATCCAAATCCGGACAACAACTGTCTTGCCATATGTACCATATGTAAAGGTGAAATAAGTAGGGGTAGGGACGTCAACCACCTAGGAACATCCTCCCTTATACGGCACCTGCAGCGCGTTCATAAAAAGTTACTGTCAAGTTCAGAAACTTTGGCTAAGACCGTAAGCAGTCCAGGGACACCTAAATCCCGTTGTCCTGTTGTATCCAAGCGCCTGCAAACCACACCGTCAACTCCCTCCTCGTCAATTTCCTCCTTAGTCAGGATCGGAAGTAGTCCTGCAGGCCATGTCACTGGCATGACTGACTCTCCTATCCGGGATTCCTCCGGAGGATCCTGCATTGCTACGCCTACTGCTGCCGCTGCTGCTGTTGCTGCTGCTGGGAGTCATTCATCATCCCAGAGAGGAAGTAGGAACACCACTACTTTTACTAAACAATTGACCCTCCAACAGTCCTTAGCGAGGAGGATGAAGTACGACAGCAGTCATCCTGAAGCAAAACGTATAACTGAGGCCTTGACTGCTATGTTGGTGTTAGACGTGCGTCCGGTATCCGCCAATAGTGCAGTGGGATTTAGACAATTGATGGAGGTAGTGTGTCCCCGGTTCCAAATCCCGTCTAGATTCCACTTCACTAGGCAGGCGATACCGAGACTGTACAGAAACGTCAGAAAAAGTGTCCTCAGTGTCCTGAAAAATGCCGTTGTACACAATGTCCACTTAACCACGGACATGTGGACAAGTGGAACAGGGCAGACTAAGGACTATATGACTGTGACAGCCCACTGGGTAGATGTATCACCTTACGCAGCAACAGCAGCAGCGTCACCAGTAGCAGCATCTCAGAAATGCCAGCTCGTTACAAGGCAGGCTACGCTGTGTATCACCGGTTTCAGTAAGAGGCACACCGCCGACAACCTCTTAGAGAAACTGAGGGAAATCATCGCCCAGTGGCTTACCCCACTTAGACTCTCCTGGGGATTTGTGATATCTGACAACGCCACCAATATTGTGCGGGCATTACATCTGGGCAAATTCCAGCACGTCCCATGTTTTGCTCACACAATAAACTTGGTGGTGCAGAATTTTCTGAAAAGCGACAGGGGCGTGCAGGAGACGCTTTGGGTGGCCCGAAAAATTTCTGGCCACTTTCGCCATTCAGCGACTGCGTGCCGAAGACTGGAGCGCCAGCAAACACTCTTGAACCTGCCCCGCCATCACCTGAAGCAAGAGGTTGTGACGCGGTGGAACTCAACCCTCTATATGCTTCAGAGGATGGAGGAGCAGCAAAAGGCCATACAAGCCTATACATCCACCTATGACATAGGCAAAGGAGGGGGTATGCACCTGACTCAAGCGCAGTGGAGAATGATTTCCGTGTTGTGCAAGGTTCTCCAGCCCTTCGAACTTGCCACACGTGAAGTCAGTTCAGACACTGCCAGCTTGAGTCAGGTCATTCCCCTCATCAGGCTTTTGCAGAAGCAGCTGGAGAAAGTGAAGGAGGAGCTAAGACGGAGCGATTCCGCTCGGCATGTGGGACTTGTGGATGAAGCCCTTCATTCGCTTTGCCAGGATTCCAGGGTGGTCAATCTGTTGAAATCAGACCACTACGTTTTGGCCACCGTGCTCGATCCTAGGTTTAAAGCCTATGTGGTGTCTCTCTTTCCGGCCGACACAAGCCTGCAGAGGTGCAAAGACCTGCTGGTGAACACACTGTCAGCTGAAGCGGAACGTGACACGTCAACGGCTCCTTCTTCATTTTCTCCTGCAACTGGGGCTGCCAGGAAAAAACTTAGGTATCCTAAGCAACCCGCTGGCGGTGATGCAGGGCAGGCAGGACCAAGTTTGGACATCTGGTCCGGACTGAAGGACCTGGCAACAATTTCTGACATGTCTACTGTCACTGCATATGATACTGTCACCATTGACAGAATGGTGGAGGATTACATCGGTGACAGCATCCAAGTAGGCATGGCAGACAGTCCATACCTGTACTGGCAGGAAAAAGAGGCAATTTGGAGGCCCCTGTACAAACTGGCTCTATTTTACCTGAGTTGCCCCCCCTCCAGTGTGTACTCCGAAAGAGTGTTTAGTGCAGCCGGGAACCTTGTCAGCGAAAGGCGTAGGAGGTTGCTTCCACAGAATGTGGAGAAGATGATGTTCATCAAAATGAATTATCAGCTCTTCCAGGGAGACCAGCCTCCAGAAGGTACAGAGGGACCTGTGGTGGTGGATTCAAGTGGGGACGAGTTAATACTTTGTGAGGATGAGGATGTACACACTGAAGAGGGTGAGGAATCGGTGGATGAGGAGGATGAGGATGACATCTTGCCTCCATAGAGCCAGTTTGTGCAGGGACACATTAATTGCCAGCTTGTTTTGTGGGGGCCCAAACGAACCAATCATTTCAGCCACAGTTGTGTGGCAGACCCTGGCGCTGAAATGATTGGTTTGTTAAAGTGTGCATGTCCTGTTTATACAACATAAGGGTGGGTGGGAGGGCCCAAGGACAATTCCATCTTGCACCTCTTTTTTTTCTTTGCATTATGTACAGTTTGGGGCCTAGTTTTTCAAACTGCCATCCTGTCTGCCACTGCAGTTTCACGCCTAGATGGGTCACGTGTTTGTGCCGCCCACTCGTGTCGCTTAGCATAGTCATCCAGCTACCTCGGTGCAACGTTTTGGACATAAAAACACTATTGTGAGGTGTGAGGTGTTCAGAATAGACTAGAAATTAGTGGAAATTAAGGTTATTGAGGTTAATAATAGCATAGGAGCAGAAAAACCTACAAATTCTGTGATTTTAGCTGTTTTTATGCTTTTTTAAAAAAAATACAGATCCAAAACACAAAACCCAGAACCCAAAACACGGAAGGGTGGTTTTGGCAAAACCAATCCAGATCCAAAACACGAAGAAAGATCCAGATCCAAAACCAAAACACAAAACACGAAAAGTGGCCGGTGCACACCCCTACAAACAATGTAGTTTGATAATTTGCCAGTAAAACTACGATTTCTGCTGACAAAGGCTTGGAAACATCTTGCAAAAGGATTAGAGATGTGCACCGACCCCTGTGTATTGGTTTTGGATCTGGATCTCCCCTGGTTTTGAATCTGAATCTGGTTTTGGATTTTTTTCCTCCGTGTTTTGGTTTTGGTTTTGAATCTGGATTTTTTCGTTAAAAAAATCATAAAAACAGCTAAAACCACATAATTTGGGCCTGTTTTTGTTCCTACAGTATTATTAACCTTAATAACAATGATTTTCAGGCATTTCTAACCACCTCACAGCTCACAATATTGATTTCACTATTTTTCACCAATATAGGCCAAAGGCCAAAGCGAGCTGGCTGGCTAAAGTAAGCAACAGAGCAGCGGCACAAACGCACGGTAGTTTAAAAAAAATCAGACATCTATGAAACATTGCCACACGGCAGTGGCAGACAGGATGGCAGTTTAATAAACTATAATAATGTCAGTCGGCAATGCCCCAAATTGTGCCAAATGTAAAGGAAAGAGGTGCGAGATGGAATTGTCCCTCCCACATTTGAGAGGAAGACGTATGCGATATATTATACATAGTTCCATGGTAGTGTTTATACACCCTCACAAAGGTCAGTCATTAAGTGGTCTCACCCAGGGCTCTATTTATTAACATTATTTTTACTAAAATAAAGAGAAAAAGGGTGTTTTCACACCCTTTTCACATTATTTTAGTTTCACCTGTAGTTATTACAGGGCAAATGGAGTAGAATTAGTAAAATTCTACTCCAACCCCTAATTATCACTTATTTTTAGTAAAGCAGATCGCATTTCCCATAATTGTAATGGGAAATGTGATCCGACCACAGTTACTAAAAATAAATTGTAAAAAAATACCGGGTGAAGCCCTGTGATAATAACGCCACCTGGAGGTGGTGTTATCCAGGGTCTCCCCCGGTTACCAGGCTCCCACTCTGCTCTAACGGGGAGAGCAAAGGCGGGAGCCGGTACCAGTAATCAGCTGTGTGGTCTAAACAGACAGCAAGCTGATTGCTGTAAAAATAGAAAAAAAAATTTAACTATTTTTTTTTTCCTTACCTGAATCCAGGGACTGGTGATCGGGCCTCCGGTGATGGCTCCTCTCTGGTCAGCTGGTCTCCCACAGTGCACTGCTGCCCGGTCATCAGGTGATCGGGCCCCAGTGCAGTATGGGAGATCACTTGATCGGGAAGCCCGGAGAAGATCACCGGAGGCCAGGAGGATACAGGTAAGTGTAATGAAGGGAGGAGGGGGGTCGCGGGGGTCCGTGATCGCGGGGGGCGGGGTTTAGCATCGGTGGGGGTAGCAGCGACGGTGGGTCGGCGCCTGCGCGGGCTCTTAGTCATGGTATTTTTTCCAAAAATACCGCCACTAGAGTGCGGATGGGATCCGCAGGGACAGAGCTTTATCGCAAGCTCTGTCCCTGCAAGGGATTTATAGTAAATCCCTGTGATATTGCCTGAATTCGCAATGCGAATTCATTCGGTAATATCACACTACAATCCGCATTCAATATGCGGATTGTAGTAAATAGAGCCCCCAGTCTTTAACATGCTTCTAGGAAATATAGCAGTTCCACTGAATTCAGTCTAGAACATGAACCACATTTGTCTTACATGATTTGTCCTAATACTACATCAGACTACTACAGTGCATATGTAAATACTTTACTAGAGTCTAATATTATATTCTAAGTATTAATATCTGACACACTTTGGTTCCATCAGGTATAGAAACCCCAATGTATCCATTGCACAAAGTCAGCACTTAGAGACTTGGGGGTAAATTTACTAAAGTGAGAGTTTTTAGAAGTGAGTTTTAAAAGTGATATTGCCCATAGCAACCAATCAGATTCCAGCTATTATCTTCTAGAAGGTGCTAGTTAAATGTTAAGTAGAATCTGATTGGTTGCTATGGGCAACATTACTTTTGAAACTTACTTCTAAAAACTCTCACTTTAGTAAATTTACCCCTTGTACTCAGGTAAAAAAAAACAATGTTTACTGCAAATAAACGTTTCCCCAAAACATATATAACGTTAAACATCAGAAGCTTCACTTTGTAAATTCAAAATCGAAAGCAAACAATGTAGTTTGATAATTTGCCAGTAAAACTACGATTTCTGCTGACAAAGGCTTGGAAACATCTTGCAAAAGGATTAGAGATGTGCACCGATTCAATTGCAAACACTTTTCGCGTACGCGAAAATGCAATGCAATGTAATAGGTGAAAAAGATTCGTCTATGAATAGGTGGAGAAAAAAAGTGCAAAATCGCTATATTGGGGTGCAAATGTGGGGAAACCACCCAGCACCCTTGGGACTGCCCCCCAAAGGATAACTGCATCAAAAAAACTCCCAAAAAAGTGAGGAACACCCCAAAAAAGCACTTTGAAAAAGGGGGCAAAAAAGTGCAAAGTGGGTGGTACAAACATAAAAAGTAGCGAAATAGACTTTTGGGGGGTCTGCAAGTATGGGTGTGGTGTTTTTTTTCATTGCAGGTGTTTGCTGAAGGTGCATTTTTTACGTTTCTTATAACTTCACTTTAGCAACCTTTAAATATGCTTGCACCCATTTTCTAGTACCCCAAATTTGTTAGGAATACTTATTTTCTTCTAAAAATACTGCTTTAATGCTATTCTTCACCATTTGTGCAAAGCCGCTAAATAGTGGCAATTGTGCAAACTTAAGTACCCCAAATTGTTTCATTAGGGCTAATCAAGCACTACTACATTTATCTCCAAAGTTTCCGCATCTTTTGGGGGGGTTCAGGCTGATTTATCTGATTCTGACACCACTTTCCACCTGTACTGACATCGCGTATCTCCGTTTTCGTGTCTTTTGGAGTTGAATAGGGTGAATCGCATGCATGCGCACAATAAGTTTCCGGGGCTAAAATACGCAATGTAGGCGAATAGTCCAGCAGGCGAAAAAGTATCGCGGGTGCAAAACTAATTGAATACGGTGCAGTCACAGTCACACATTCGCACAAGAGCCCCGACGTCCGGCAGAAGGAGCCTGACAGGGGCGGAGGGATTCGAAAGGATCCCTTCTCGCAACCCGGACCTACTTCCCATAGGGAAGAGCGGGTTGTGAACACCAAGCGGGGGTATTCACCATCTGAAGATGGCAAATGCCCCCGCAGTCAAGCTCTGAAAATATAATATTTTCGGAGCTTGTGAATTCTCTCCCCATACTAGTGTATGGGGACAGCGGGCCATTCCGCAAACGGAAGGTGAGTAGGAGATATCTGTTATATCTCCTGCTTCACCTTCTTAATGAATGGCCCGAATACTTAATTGTCACAATTGCAGGTTAAAATGTGCTTTTTCACCTGCTTTTGTGACAATTAAGTGATGATGAATAGGCCCCATAGTCATTTTAGTTTAATTTTAGGCAATATTTTAGTTATATTTTTGAATTATATTGTAATGGATTTTACTGAAGAACTGTTCTCTAAAATTACCTTGAGAACTTGAAGTCATCATATCTTTAACTATGTGTTTAGTAATCTAGGCTTTGCAGGCTGAGGGGCCAATTCATCATACATTACATGACCCGTTAACCATGCAGAAACACTTTTAGATCCCCGGATCTCCTTCTATGGGAAGGAGTTCCGGGGATATGAAGAGGGATCTCTCCGCTGCCTCCTCACTGACTCCCCAGAAGGCTTTGCGCATGCGTGGCCTCAGGTTATGCATGCTTAGAAGCGGCGATGGGGAGCAGGTAAGTAATGCAGCTAATACAGTAGCTGCGAGGTGGATACTTAGGGGCCTATTCATCATCACTAAAATAAAGTTTTTAAGGACATTTTCCTTAATTACCATTATTTTAGTATTCATTAACACACTTAGCACAGGAGATATCACTGCTATCTCCTGGTTAAGTCCACCAGCGTTCATATCCACACTCCCCATACATCATTAGTATATTAGTATGGGAATGTAGAAATTAGCCTGTGAGGTGGCATATAGCGGGTTATACTTACCTGCTTTAAGTTGGACAGGTCCTCCTCCCTTGCTCCCTCGTCCCTCCTCCGGCTCCGGCTGCTGCTCCGACTGTTCTCCTGGCAGAACACAGTAAAGTTTTAAAAAAATAAATAATATTTTATTAAATTTTTTTACCTTACTATTTTCTCCTCTTCAGAGAGGAGGTCGGGGGCCACAGCTGCAGCGGCCAGGTAGGTGGGGGACAGGGAGGTAAGTGGAGGGGAGGAGGGGGTTATAGAATTACCGCAGCTGTAGGCAGTGCTGCGCATGCGCTGCTTTTACGGATATAACAGCGCATGCGCAGCACTGATTACAGCTGCGGTAAGTTAGAGTAGATAGGGAAAAGTATATATTTCCTTAATAGCTGTTATCACAAAATTAACAGCTTTTCAGAATAGATAGTTATGGAGAGGAGGAATGATGAATTCCTCCGGTAATACGGTAGAACTCCATGCGAGTTCTAAACCTAATTACCTCCATCGTAATTTTCAATTATGATGAATAGGCCCCATAGTCTAGATTTTACTATCACTTAGATTTTCCCTTCACTTATATATTGGGGCACTCCGTACAACATGACCTTATAGTTGTTTTTCTACACTATTCTCTTTTTATTACTGAAAGTTCATGTAAATCCAGTTATAATTGATGTATATTTATGATAGCTGTAACTCAGCAGTATTGCTATGGTTACTGTGACATCATACACCTATCCTGTGACATCACAGTGCCTCATCCTGTAACATTCTGTCTACAGTTGCTGCAATTTACAGTTACTGGCCAGGAAGGAGGAAGGTAAGTCCTACATAGCAGGGTATGATGGAGGTGGGTAAGGAATGCAGGGTGCAGTGTATTAGGGTGAAAGACAGGACAATATAGAACAGGCAATGTATGTACAAGGAAACATAATTAGGAGAAGTACAGGAAGGAATAACACATTTAGGAATGTATATTCATAATGTAGTACAGGTATTAGAGAAATCAAGGGGGCAGTATGGATGATAAACACATATAAAGTAGCTGGAAGAACATGGACGTGGAAAAGACAGGAGAACTATCCACGTGAGACAGTAACAGAGGACTGTGCAGACTAGTGCGGAGTTCTGGCAGAGGGATCATTAGTAAAACAACGGACTGTGAGGCAGGACAGGGTGATGGAATGAGAGACATACAGGGGCATTTATTTGTAGCAGTGGGGTGTGGGGGTGTGATGAGAGCACAGTACGAACTATAGAGACTCACGTGGGGGAGAGTGGACAATATAAAACATGTAGATGGGGGCCAGCACATATAGATGTGGGGGCACAATACAAAAACATAATTGGGGGAATTAAACAGGGAAGCACAATAAAGGATTCACAGACCGGTTATTATATTATTAATAATAGACTTACAGGATAGAGGTGCATAAAGCAGGCCATGCAGATCAGGAGCATGTGGGGCATCTGATGGGCCTTATAAGGGCCACATGAGAAGCACCTGGACCTGGGGAGACTATTTTTCTCTGTTCGCTCTCCCTAAGCCATTGATCTGGAGATAGTGAAAGGCCTGACCTTTTTATAATTGTACCAAGTATATCCAAATGATGAAATGGGACAAAATAATATAGACTAAAATTATGAAATAGAGCTGTAAGAAGTATTTGTATCTTTGCCTATGCAAATATTAAGGGCTCCATTTACCATACATAACCCTTTTAGCACTCGCTATTTAACAATCTATCTAAACTTATCACTGTTTATCACTGTTTGCTCTTGGCATCTTTAGATGACGCATACGCAGACTGACCAACGCACATGCGCATGATATAGAAGCAGCGTTAGGGTGCCAGCAGCTAAAAGGGGGGATGTCGCTGGACCTCACCGGGTAGTGAACTTATTTATATAATCCACACATTAGGGGGAATAAAATTGGCCCATTTGACAATTGTTCATATGTTAGGCATTGTCCTCAATAGTTTGAAAATCAGATTAACCTATTTACATTTACCGATTTTTCCTCTTCACAACCACATCAATGTTCTCAGTTTGTCACTCTGCTTGTTCTTGCACTAACAATGTCTTCTCCTCTCTTTCCCCTTACTCTACACAACAACTGCTGATCTTTGGTAAGTATTGGAAAGTATTAAACCTCTCCCTTTATCTATTTATACACCTCTTAATGCCCAGAGGGAAGGGCGATCCTGAAGCCATGGTTCCCCAGAGGTTTCCCCCACAGGGGGTTTTTCCTCTCCTGAGTGCTGAAGGATGACCCTTTGTGAGTCTAGAGGTTGCCCAAGTATGTGGCGGTTATGCCATTATGATCACCATCATTCACCTGTCTCACCAGCTCACACCCCTCCACCTCTCTGGCTCACACCTCTGCGTCTCTGCGGCTCACACCCCTGCGTCTCTCAGGCTCACATCCCTGCATCTCTCCGGCTCACATCCCTGCGTCTCTCCGGCTCACACCCCTGCGTCTCTCGGGCTCACACCCCTGCGTCTCTCAGGCTCACACCCCTGCGTCTCTCCAGCTCACACCCCTGCGTCTTTTTAGCTCACACCCTACGTTTCTTTAATTCACGTCCCTGCATGTCCCAGGCAGGATGCGACCCTTCTGGGTGCTGCGAGACTAGCTAGGACTGGTGCGTCCCAGTCAAGGTGCAGCCACTCTGGGCGCTACGAGAGTAGCTAAAGCCGGTGCGTCCCAGGCAGGATGTGACCCTTCTGGGTGCTGCGAGACTAACTAGGCCGGCGTGTCCCAGGCAAGGTGCAGCCATGCTGGGTGCCACGAGAGTAGCTAAAGCCAGTGCGTCCCAGGCAAGGTGCGGCCACTCTGGGTGCTGCAAGACTAGCTAAGGCTGGCACGTCCCAGGCAGGGTGCGGCCACTCTGGGTTCTACGAGACTAGTTAGGGCCTGCACACCTTTCCAGCGTACACTTCTGCATTTCTTCAGCTCACGCCACTGCGTCTCTCCAGCTCACGCCCCTGCATCTCTCCAGCTCACATCCCTGCATCTCTCCAGCTCACACCCATGCATCTCTCCGGCTCACACCCATGCGTCTCTCCGGCTCACACCCCTGCGTCTCTCCGGCTCAGACCCCTGCGTCTCTCGGGCTCACACCCCTGCGTCTCTCAGGCTCACACCCCTGCATCTCTCCGGTTCACACCCCTGCGTCTTTTTAGCCCACACCCTGCGTTTCTTTAGTTCATGTCCCTGCACATCCCAGGCAGGGTGCGACCCTTCTGGGTGCTGCGAGACTAGCTAGGACTGGTGCGTCCCAGGCAAGGTGCAGCCACTCTGGGTGCTACGAGAGTAGCTAAAGCATGGCTGCACCTTGCCTGGGACGCGCCAGCCTAGTTAGTCTCGCAGCACCCGAAGGGCCACAACCTACCTGGGTGCTATGAGAGTAGCTAAAGACAGTGCATCCCAGGCAAGGTGCGGCCACTCTGGGTGCTGCAAGACTAGCTAAAGCTGACACGTCCCAGGCAGGGTGCTGCCACTCTGGGTTCTACGAGACTAGTTAGGGCCTGCACATCTTTCCAGCGTACACTTCTGCATTTCTTCAGCTCACACCACTGCGTCTCTCCAGCTCACGCCCCTGCATCTCTCCAGCTCACGCCCCTGCATCTCTCCAGCTCACATCCCTGCATCTCTCCAGCTCACACCCATGCGTCTCTCCGGCTCATACCCATGCGTCTCTCCGGCTCACACCCATGCGTCTCTCCGGCTCACACCCCTGCGTCTCTCGGGCTCACACCCCTGCGTCTCTCGGGCTCACACCCCTGCGTCTCTCGGCTCACACCCCTGCGTCTCTCCGGTTCACACCCCTGCATCTTTTTAGCCCACACCCTGCGTTTCTTTAGTTCATGTCCCTGCACATCCCAGGCAGGGTGCGACCCTTCTGGGTGCTGCGAGACTAGCTAGGACTGGTGCGTCCCAGGCAAGGTGCAGCCACTCTGGGCGCTACGAGAGTAGCTAAAGCTGGTGCGTCCAAGGCAGGATGTGGCCCTTCTGGGTGCTGCGAGACTAACTAGGCCGGCGCGTCCCAGGCAAGGTGCAGCCATGCTGGGTGCTACGAGAGTAGCCAAAGACAGTGCGTCCCAGGCAAGGTGCGGCCACTCTGGGTGCTGCAAGACTAGCTAGGGCCGGCGCGTCCCTGGCAGGGTGCGGCCACTCTGGGTGCTGCGAGACTAGCTAGGGCCTGCACACCTTTCCAGCGTACACTTTTGCACTTCTTAAGCTCACACCCCTGTGTCTCTCTAGCTCACGCCCCTGCATCTCTCCAGCTCACATCCCTGCATCTCTCCAGCTCACACCCCTACATCTCTCTGGCTCACACCCCTGCCTCTATTCGGCTCACACCCCTGCATCTCTCCGGCTCACACCCCTGCATATCTCTGGCTCACACCCCTGCGTCTCTCCGGCTCACATCCCTGCGTCTCTCCGGCTCACACCCCTTGTCTCTCGGGCTCACATTCCTGCGTCTCTTCCGCTCACACCCCTGCGTCTTTTTAGCTCACACCCTGCATTTCTTTAATTCACGTCCCTGCACGTCCCAGGCAGGATGCAACCCTTCTGGGTGCTGCGAGACTAGCTAGGTCTGGTGCGTCCCAGGCAAGGTGCAGCCACTCTGGGCGCTACGAGAGTAGCTAAAGCCGGTGCGTCCCAGGCAGGATGTGGCCCTTCTGGGTGCTGCGAGACTAACTAGGCCAGCACGTCCCAGGCATGGTGCAGCCACACTGGGTGCTACGAGAGTAGCTAAAGCCAGTGCGTCCCAGGCAAGGTGCGGCCACTCTGGGTGCTGCAAGACTAGCTAAGGCTGGCACGTCCCAGGCAGGGTGCGGCCACTCTCGGGTTCTATGAGACTAGTTAGGGCCTGCACATCTTTCCAGCATACACTTTTGCATTTCTTCAGCTCACACCCCTGTGTCTCTCTAGCTCACGCCCCTGCATCTCTCCAGCTCACATCCCTGCATCTCTCCAGCTCACACCCCTACATCTCTCTGGCTCACACCCCTGCCTCTATTCGGCTCACACCCCTGCATCTCTCCGGCTCACACCCCTGCATATCTCTGGCTCACTCCCCTGCGTCTCTCCGGCTCACATCCCTGCGTCTCTCCGGCTCACACCCCTTGTCTCTCGGGCTCACATTCCTGCGTCTCTTCCGCTCACACCCCTGCGTCTTTTTAGCTCACACCCTGCATTTCTTTAATTCACGTCCCTGCACGTCCCAGGCAGGATGCAACCCTTCTGGGTGCTGCGAGACTAGCTAGATCTGGCGCGTCCCAGGCAAGGTGCAGCCACTCTGGGCGCTACGAGAGTAGCTAAAGCCGGTGCGTCCCAGGCAGGATGTGGCCCTTCTGGGTGCTGCGAGACTAACTAGGCCAGCACGTCCCAGGCAAGGTGTAGCCACACTGGGTGCTACGAGAGTAGCTAAAGCCAGTGCGTCCCAGGCAAGGTGCGGCCACTCTGGGTGCTGCAAGACTAGCTAAGGCTGGCACGTCCCAGGCAGGGTGCGGCCACTCTCGGGTTCTATGAGACTAGTTAGGGCCTGCACATCTTTCCAGCATACACTTTTGCATTTCTTCAGCTCACACCCCTGTGTCTCTCTAGCTCACGCCCCTGCATCTCTCCAGCTCACATCCCTGCATCTCTCCAGCTCACACCCCTATTTCTCTCTGGCTCACACCCCTGCCTCTATTCGGCTCACACCCCTGCATCTCTCCGGCTCACACCCCTGCATATCTCTGGCTCACACCCCTGTGTCTCTCCGGCTCACATCCCTGCGTCTCTCCGGCTCACACCCCTTGTCTCTCGGGCTCACATTCCTGCGTCTCTTCCGCTCACACCCCTGCGTCTTTTTAGCTCACACCCTGCATTTCTTTAATTCACGTCCCTGCATGTCCCAGGCAGGATGCAACCCTTCTGGGTGCTGCGAGACTAGCTAGGTCTGGCGCGTCCCAGGCAAGGTGCAGCCACTCTGGGCGCTACGAGAGTAGCTAAAGCCGGTGCGTCCCAGGCAGGATGTGGCCCTTCTGGGTGCTGCAAGACTAACTAGGCCAGCACGTCCCAGGCAAGGTGCAGCCACACTGGGTGCTACGAGAGTAGCTAAAGCCAGTGCGTCCCAGGCAAGGTGCGGCCACTCTGGGTGCTGCAAGACTAGCTAAGGCTGGCACGTCCCAGGCAGGGAGCGGCCACTCTCGGGTTCTATGAGACTAGTTAGGGCCTGCACATCTTTCCAGCATACACTTTTGCATTTCTTCAGCTCACACCCCTGTGTCTCTCCAGCTCACGCCCCTGCATCTCTCCAGCTCACATCCCTGCATCTCTCCAGCTCACACCCCTACATATCTCTGGCTCACACCCCTGTCTCTCTTCGGCTCACACCCCTGCGTCTCTCCGGCTCACACCCCTGCGTATCTCTGGCTCACACCCCTGTGTCTCTCCGGCTCACATCCCTGCGTCTCTCAGGCTCACACCCCTGGGTTTCTCGGGCTCACACCCCTGCGTCTCTTTGGCTCACACCCTGCGTCTTTTTAGCTCACACCCTGCATTTCTTTAATTCACGTCCCTGCACATCCCAGGCAGGATGCGACCCTTCTGGGTGCTGCGAGACTAGCTAGGACTGGTGCGTCCCAGGCAAGGTGCAGCCACTCTGGGTGCTACGAGAGTAGCTAAAGCCGGTGCGTCCCAGGCAGGATGTGGACCTTCTGGGTGCTGCGAGACTAACTAGGCCGGCGTGTCCCAGGCAAGGTGCAGCCATGCTGGGTGCCACGAGAGTAGCTAAAGCCAGTGCGTCCCAGGCAAGGTGCGGCCACTCTGGGTGCTGCAAGATTAGCTAAGGCTGGCACGTCCCAGGCAGGGTGCGGCCACTCTGGGTTCTACGAGACTAGTTAGGGCCTGCACATCTTTCCAGTGTACACTTCTGCATTTCTTCAGCTCACACCCCTGCGTCTCTCCAGCTCACACCCCTGCGTCTCTCCGGCTCACACCCCTGCGTCTCTCCGGCTCACACCCCTGCGTCTCTCCGGCTCACACCCCTGCATCTCTCCGGCTCACACCCCTGCGTCTCTCCGGCTCACACCCCTGCATCTCTCCGGCTCACACCCCTGCGTCTTTTTAGCCCACACCCTGCGTTTCTTTAGTTCACGTCCCTGCACGTCCCAGGCAGGGTGCGACCCTTCTAGGTGCTGCGAGACTAGCTAGGACTGGTGCATCCCAAGCAAGGTGCAGCCACTCTGGGCGCTATGAGAGTAGCTAAAGCTGGTGCATCCCAGGCAGGATGTGGCCCTTCTGGGTGCTGTGAGACTAACTAGGCCGGTGCGTCCCAGGCAAGGTGCAGCCACACTGGGTGCTACGAGAGTAGCTAAAGCCAGTGCGTCCCAGGCAAGGTGCTGCCACTCTGGGTGCTGCAAGACTAGCTAAGGCTGGCACGTCCCAGGCAGGGTGCGGCCACTCTCGGGTTCTATGAGACTAGTTAGGGCCTGCACATCTTTCCAGCATACACTTTTGCATTTCTTCAGCTCACACCCCTGTGTCTCTCCAGCTCACGCCCCTGCATCTCTCCAGCTCACATCCCTGCATCTCTCCAGCTCACACCCCTACATATCTCTGGCTCACACCCCTGTCTCTCTTCGGCTCACACCCCTGCGTCTCTCCGGCTCACACCCCTGCGTATCTCTGGCTCACACCCCTGTGTCTCTCCGGCTCACATCCCTGCGTCTCTCAGGCTCACACCCCTGCGTTTCTCGGGCTCACACCCCTGCGTCTCTCCGGCTCACACCCCTGCGTCTTTTTAGCTCACACCCTGCATTTCTTTAATTCACGTCCCTGCACATCCTAGGCAGGATGCGACCCTTCTGGGTGCTGCGAGACTAGCTAGGACTGGCGCGTCCCAGGCAAGGTGCAGCCACTCTGGGTGCTACGAGAGTAGCTAAAGCCGGTGCGTCCCAGGCAGGATGTGGACCTTCTGGGTGCTGCGAGACTAACTAGGCTGGCGTGTCCCAGGCAAGGTGCAGCCATGCTGGGTGCCACGAGAGTAGCTAAAGTCAGTGCGTCCCAGGCAAGGTGCGGCCACTCTGGGTGCTGCAAGACTAGCTAAGGCTGGCACGTCCCAGGCAGGGTGCGGCCACTCTGGGTTCTACGAGACTAGTTAGGGCCTGCACATCTTTCCAGTGTACACTTCTGCATTTCTTCAGCTCACACCCCTGCGTCTCTCCAGCTCACACCCCTGCGTCTCTCCGGCTCACACCCCTGCGTCTCTCCGGCTCACACCCCTGCGTCTCTCCGGCTCACACCCCTGCGTCTCTCCGGCTCACACCCCTGCGTCTCTCCGGCTCACACCCCTGCATCTCTCCGGCTCACACCCCTGCGTCTTTTTAGCCCACACCCTGCGTTTCTTTAGTTCACGTCCCTGCACGTCCCAGGCAGGGTGCGACCCTTCTAGGTGCTGTGAGACTAGCTAGGACTGGTGCATCCCAAGCAAGGTGCAGCCACTCTGGGCGCTACGAGAGTAGCTAAAGCTGGTGCATCCCAGGCAGGATGTGGCCCTTCTGGGTGCTGTGAGACTAACTAGGCCGGTGCGTCCCAGGCAAGGTGCAGCCACGCTGGGTGCTACGAGAGTAGCTAAAGACAGTGCGTCCCAGGCAAGGTGCGGCCACTCTGGGTGCTGCAAGACTAGCTAGGGCCGGCGCGTCCCTGGCAGGGTGCAGCCACTCTGGGTGCTGCGAGACTAGTTATGGCCTGCACATCTTTCCAGCATACACTTTTGCATTTCTTCAGCTCACACCCCTGTGTCTCTCCAGCTCACGCCCCTGCATCTCTCCAGCTCACATCCCTGCATCTCTCCAGCTCACACCCCTACATATCTCTGGCTCACACCCCTGTCTCTCTTCGGCTCACACCCCTGCGTCTCTCCGGCTCACACCCCTGCGTATCTCTGGCTCACACCCCTGTGTCTCTCCGGCTCACATCCCTGCGTCTCTCAGGCTCACACCCCTGCGTTTCTCGGGCTCACACCCCTGCGTCTCTCCGGCTCACACCCCTGCATCTTTTTAGCTCACACCCTGCATTTCTTTAATTCACGTCCCTGCACATCCCAGGCAGGATGCGACCCTTCTGGGTGCTGCGAGACTAGCTAGGACTGGCGCGTCCCAGGCAAGGTGCAGCCACTCTGGGTGCTACGAGAGTAGCTAAAGCCGGTGCGTCCCAGGCAGGATGTGGACCTTCTGGGTGCTGCGAGACTAACTAGGCCGGCGTGTCCCAGGCAAGGTGCAGCCATGCTGGGTGCCACGAGAGTAGCTAAAGTCAGTGCGTCCCAGGCAAGGTGCGGCCACTCTGGGTGCTGCAAGACTAGCTAAGGCTGGCACGTCCCAGGCAGGGTGCGGCCACTCTGGGTTCTACGAGACTAGTTAGGGCCTGCACATCTTTCCAGTGTACACTTCTGCATTTCTTCAGCTCACACCCCTGCGTCTCTCCAGCTCACACCCCTGCGTCTCTCCGGCTCACACCCCTGCGTCTCTCCGGCTCACACCCCTGCGTCTCTCCGGCTCACACCCCTGCGTCTCTCCGGCTCACACCCCTGCGTCTCTCCGGCTCACACCCCTGCATCTCTCCGGCTCACACCCCTGCGTCTTTTTAGCCCACACCCTGCGTTTCTTTAGTTCACGTCCCTGCACGTCCCAGGCAGGGTGCGACCCTTCTAGGTGCTGCGAGACTAGCTAGGACTGGTGCATCCCAAGCAAGGTGCAGCCACTCTGGGCGCTACGAGAGTAGCTAAAGCTGGTGCATCCCAGGCAGGATGTGGCCCTTCTGGGTGCTGTGAGACTAACTAGGCCGGTGCGTCCCAGGCAAGGTGCAGCCACGCTGGGTGCTACGAGAGTAGCTAAAGACAGTGCGTCCCAGGCAAGGTGCGGCCACTGTGGGTGCTGCAAGACTAGCTAGGGCCGGCGCGTCCCTGGCAGGGTGCGACCACTCTGGGTGCTGCGAGACTAGCTAGTGCCTGCACACCTTTCCAGCGTACACTTCTGCATTTCTTCAGCTCACACCTCTGCATCTCTCCAGCTCACGCCCCTGCATGTCTCCAGCTTAGCTCCCTGCGTCTCTACAGTTCATACTTCTGCATCATTCCGCATAATAAATTGTTTTTATAGTTTAACAAATAATAAAAAATGTTTTATGCATTCGTTGACAGAGTCTCTATTCTTTACTGAATACCACTTTCACAGAGTTCATAAATTACTACTGTTACTCTAATGTGCTGCTGGTGCTCCTGAGCAGCTATATGACAGCTAGACACATTTATATTCTATAGTTAGCAGCACTGGGGTTTATTTAATAAGTGTCAGGTTGTACCTACACTTCTGTTTGTGCTTATACCTGATATTTAAAAGATCCGTGCCCTTTTAATTATTGGGCATAAACAGGAACAGAAGTGTTGTTTAGTAAACTTCGCAAATAAACCCCTTAAAGAGAGATAAAGTGGAGAAGTCGTCAAAACCAACCAATCAGCTTCTGTCATTTATCTAGCACAATAGTTGTGCTAGATAAGTTGCTTTGGACAACTTAACCATTTTATCTCTCTCCAAGGCTTGATCCATCTCCCCGACAGTTTTATGTCCTCTTTCACTTAATTAGCAAGTTCAATTATTATTATTAATAATGTCATTGTCTTGGGAAATTCACAGTATAAAATAATGTAATAATAATAATAATAATAATAATAATAATAATAATAATTTTAATTATATAGCACTGTTCTTCAATAGGTCTCAAGGTGCTTAAATAGGGGTTTCCAACTTCAGATAACTTTGCTTTATATTCAGAGGCCTATTCATCATCACTTAATTTAAACAAAAGCTGGTGAAAATTAACATTTAAGCTGCATACACACACAACGATTTTTTTAATGATTATCGTTAAACGATATCGTTTAACGATAATTGATGGCAAAAATCGTTCACTTTCTGAGTCAAAAGATGAATGATTATCGTTCATGCGCGTTCACGTTTGTAGTTTGTCGTTTGTAGTTTGTCGTTCAGTCAGACTTGTCAACTCAACGATTTTCATTAAGGGAATATGCAAAAATCGTTTGTAGTTCATAAAAATCGTTCATGACATTTAGTAAATGAACAACTTTAGTAAACGATTTTAGTAAATTTTTTCAAGGGAAAAAATTGTTTACTCAAATCGTTCATTAAAAAAATCGTTGTGTGTGTATGCAGCTTTTCACCTACTTTTGTATAAATTAAGTGTCAGGGCCATTCATCATTGCTGTGATGCAGGAGATATCACTCATATCTCGTGGTTACAAATCTGTCCCGATAATTTCCAGAAATTATGTAATTTATCAAGTTCCGAAAATGCTTTTTTTCTTCGGAATTTGACAGTGAAGCTGTACATCACCCTGAGATGGCGTACAGCCCCCAATTCTCTTCACAAGTTGCCGTTTCTACGGCAACTTATGCAGCAGAGATGTTTTCAGATCCCTACCCGCTGTGTCCCCACTGCCTCCAGCTCAGCGCACACTCCAGAGGCTGCCACCGCTGCCCCCCCCCCTGCTGCCCAGCAAAGTGCTGCCGGCAGGTAGTCAAACAGTCCAAGGGTGCACTGGGTGCCCAGAGTCTGCTGCTCACCTGTGCCCACTATACCTCCTGTCCACAGCCTTCATCCCCCACTGCACACAGCATCTCACCTGGACGAAGACCCTGCAGGACACTCCCTCCAGCTGGCACACACCAAGCAGCAGCCACGGACAGGAGCCCCATACCCCGCCAGCTATTATCATCCCTCCTGGCTGTATTCGGCTCTCTGGCACCACCTTAGTCCCTTCTTCCCTACATCCTTGGTACCTGCAGCCTGCATGCCGAATGAAACACTGGCAGGCTCAGGAGCGCCGAGAGGGGGGGGAGCAGGTACAGATTACCCGGGCCCGGGCTTCCTGAGGTCCGGAGCCGCTCCCCCCTCCCTTCTCTCTCTCAGCAGCCCAGCACACAGCGTGTGCTGAGCTGCAGTGGGAGACTGTTCGTGGCTGCTGAGCAGCAGCCACAGTAGTCTCCTTTGCCTGTGGGGGGGGGAGCGATCTGGATTTGTTTTGCCAAAACCACCCTTCCGTGTTTTGGGTTCTGGGTTTTGTGTTTTGGATCTGTATTTTTTTGAAAAAAAGCATAAAAACAGCTAAAATCACAGAATTTGTAGGTTTTTCTGCTCCTATGCTATTATTAACCTCAATAACCTTAATTTCCACTCATTTCCAGTCTATTCTGAACACCTCACATCTCACAATAGTGTTTTTATGTCCAAAAGGTTGCACCGAGGTAGCTGGATGACTATGCTAAGCGACACGAGTGGGCGGCACAAACACGTGACCCATCTAGGCATGAAACTGCAGTGGCAGACAGGATGGCAGTTTGAAAAACTAGGCCCCAAACTGTACATAATGCAAAGAAAAAAAAGAGGTGCAAGATGGAATTGTCCTTGGGCCCTTCCACCCACCCTTATGTTGTATAAACAGGACATGCACACTTTAACAAACCAATCATTTCAGCGCCAGGGTCTGCCACACAACTGTGGCTGAAATGATTGGTTCGTTTGGGCCCCCACAAAACAAGCTGGCAATTAATCTGTCCGTGCACAAACTGGCTCTACGGAGGCAAGATGTCATTCTCATCCTCCTCATCCACCGATTCCTCACCCTCTTCAGTGTGTACATCCTCATCCTCACAGAGTATTAATTCGTCCCCGCTGGAATCCACAACCACAGGTCCCTCTGTACGTTCTGGAGGCTGGTCTCCCTGGAAGAGTTGATAATTAATTTTATGAACATCATCTCCACATTTTATGGAAGCAACCTCCTAAACCTTTCGCTGACAAGGTTCCCGGCTGCACTAAACACTCTTTCGGAGTACACACTGGAGGGGGGGCAACTCAGGTAAAATAGAGCCAGTTTGTACAGGGACCTCCAAATTGCTTCTTTTTCCTGCCAGTACAGGTACGGACTGTCTGACATGCCTACTTGGATGCTGTCACTGATGTAATCCTTTAACAGACAGACGCACGCTTGTCGCTGCTGCTTTGAGGATGCAAGTGCGGCTACAGCCCACACAATTCACAAAGACAGAAAAAAAAAGAAGAATATTTTTATTGCTTGTGGAGCGCACTTTGAGGGTTACACCACCCTTTAACAGACAGACGCACGCTTGTCGCTGCTGCTTTGAGGATGCAAGTGCGGCTACAGCCCACACAATTCACAAAGACAGAAAAAAGAAGAATATTTTTATTGTTTGTGTAGCACACTTTGAGGGTGTCACCACCCTTTAACAGACAGACGCACGCTTGTCGCTGCTGCTTTGAAGATGCAGGTGGAATCTAGACGGGATTTGGAACCGGGGACACACTACCTCCATCAATTGTCTAAATCTCACTGCACTAATGGCGGATACCGGACGCACGTCTAACACCAACATAGCAGTCAAGGCCACAGTTATACGTTTTGCTTCAGGATGACTGCTGTCGTACTTCATCCTCATCGCTAGGGACTGTTGGAGGGTCAATTGTTTAGTAAAAGTAGTGATGTTCCTACTTCCTCTCTGGGATGATGAACAACTCCCAGCAGCAGCAACAGCACTAGGAGGAAGTGGTTCTTGATCTTTCCCTATTTTATTTTTATCGGAGAAAGTTTGGTCCTCCATTTATGTTATATTGATATATACGTGCGGCTAAAGCGCACACAAACACAGAAAATATTTTTTTATTTTTGCTGGAGAGTAGTGCACTTTGTGGGTTACACCACCCTTTAAGAAATGAGCCAGCCGGCTCTTTACTTATGGGACACAGGCGCACGCTTGGCGCTGCTCCTTTGTTGATGCACGTGCAGCCACAGTACACACAAGTCACAAACACAGAAAATATATATTTTTTTGGTTTGGACTGGTGTGTACTTTGGGGGTTACAGCACCCTTTAACGGTCAAGCCAGCCGGCCCTTTACTTATGACACAGGCACACGCTTGGCACTACTTTGTTGATGCACGTGCGGCTACTGCGCACACAATTCACAAACACAGAAAATATATTTTTTTTTGGTTTGGACTGGAGTGTACTTTGGGGGTTACAGCACCCTTTAATGGTCAAGCCAGCCGGCCCTTTACTTATGACACAGGCGCACGCTTGGCACTACTTTGTTGATGCACGTGCAGCTACTGCGCACACAATTCACAAACACAGAAAATATTATTTTTTTTGGTTTGGACTGGAGTGTACTTTGGGGGTTACAGCACCCTTTAACGGTCAAGCCATCCGGCCCTTTACTTATGACACAGGCGCACGCTTGGCACTACTTTGCTGATGCACGTGCGGCTACTGCGCACACAATTCACAAACACAGAAAATATATATTTTTTTGGTTTGGACTGGAGTGTACTTTGGGAGTTACAGCACCCTTTAACGGTCAAGCCAGCCGGCCCTTTACTTATGACACAGGCGCACGCTTGGCACTACTTTGTTGATGCACGTGCGGCTACTGCGCACACAATTCACAAACACAGAAAATATTTTTTTTTTTGGTTTGGACTGGAGTGTACTTTGGGGGTTACAGCACCCTTTAACGGTCAAGCCAGCCGGCCCTTTACTTATGACACAGGCGCACGCTTGGCACTACTTTGTTGATGCTCGTGCGGCTACTGCGCACACAATTCACAAACACAGAAAATCTATATTTTTTTGGTTTGGACTGGAGTGTACTTTGGGGGTTACAGCACCCTTTAACGGTCAAGCCAGCCGGCCCTTTACTTATGACACAGGCGCACGCTTGGCACTACTTTGTTGATGCACGTGCGGCTACTGCGCACACAATTCACATACACAGAAAATATATTATTTTTTTAGCACTTGGGGGAGCACTCCTGATGGACAGAGCACCCCCTGGACAACACTACAGCACCCCTTTAGGACTGGGACACTGCACAGGACTTTGGAGTGGACACAGCCCCTATGGAGAACTGACTGCACAACACAGTCCAGCCAGCCCCTATGGACTTTGAAGTAGTGGACACAGCCCCTATTAACAACAGCAGCACAGCACAACACAGCCAGCCCCTATGGACTTTGAAGTAGTGGACAACAGCAGCACTACACTACACTACACTACACAGCCCAGCCAGCCCTAACTCCCACCCTCCCTCTTCACTGTCCACAGCCGAGTGAGAAAATGGCGCCGACGCGGGTACCTTATATAGGATCCAAAACCCGCGAGACTCGGAAGGCGGGATGATGACGTTTTGCCTCGATTTCAGATCCGAGTCATGCGGGAAAAGTCGAGCCTGACTCGGATCGGACTCGGATCGGGGGGGCTCGGGGGGGTTCGGATTTCAGAAATCCGAACCCGCTCACCCCTAATTTAAAGTGTATACATATGTTCTAATATAATATATACATTTTAAATACACAATTCACTGCACTGCAAGTGTGTGGTCAGACTAATCAGCGCATGCGCAGTGTGAGGTAGTCCTTATAGACACCTCAGCTGCAGAGGAAAAAGGACCATTTTTACGAAAAGCTGACTTCGAAAAAATAGCAGCTTTTCGGAAGTGATTATTTTCTCAAAGAGGCATGATGATAAGTGATAATTATGTAATGATGAATGCCTCCAAAAAATTGTTTAAACTCGCAGCGTTTAAAACATAATTATCACCAGTGATAATTATGTAATGATGAATAGGCCCCTATGGCCCTCATTCAGAGCCGTACGCTCTGAGCAGAGCGCACGCTCTGAATGAGAGCCGGGCTCCATTTTCATGGAGCGTCCTCCTGGACGCTCGTATAGCTGTGGGTCACCACCCACAGGCTATACGAGCGTGCTTTGTGATGGCCGCGATGGTCGAGACCATCGCGACCATCGAAATTGCGAGCCGGAGCCTGCGGTTGAGGTTTTCAACCGCAAGCTCCGGAGTGATTTTGGCTCTATCAGAGCCAAAATCACTCCCACTGACATCACTAGTGATGTCAGTGGGCCGGCTTCTGACGGGAGGCGTTCCCGTGGGAACGCCCCCGTCAGGGAGGCACGCCCCCGGCATGCCCACCAAAGGGGGCGTGCTGTCAATCAACATTGACAGCACGCCCCCTTTGATCGGACACAACGAGCGAAGGACTTTCCTTCGCTCGTCGCGTCTGGCGCATGCGCACGACGGAGCTCGCTCCGTCGTGCGCATGCTCAGTGCATAACATCGACCCACTTGCGAGCGGACAGCCGCTCGCGAGTGGGTCTGAATATGGCCCTATATCTTTAGGGGCCATTCAGCCCCCAATGATGAATAGGGCCCTAAGTAAAAATGTGTTACATGCTGATTTATCGTAGTACTCCTCCCATATATCATGTACAAAGTAATGCCTTGAGCTTGTTAGAAAAAGTACAATACACATATTTCCTCCACACAGATCAAATTTATTTTCTGCAACTATCTAGAACACATACTTGGTCTTTAAAAACTTAAAATAAAACTTTCAAAAATAGAAAGTAGTGTATGTAGTATCAGTGTTAATTTTGAAAATGATTTTACATTTTATTTTAGTCTTAGTCGCTCATTTAAAATTGAACACAGATTTCCTCGACATTTTCTTTATTTAAAGGTCTATATTATCGTTACAATTTAGTCCTCAAAAAAAATGTAGTCGACGTTTACTTTTGGTCAAATTTTTCATTGACAAAATTAACAATGGTCACCATACACAGTCTTCCAATCTTTGGCAAACCAGTTGCCACTCATAGGCATGGGTACAGGTATAGTAGGTGTAGAGAAAGCGGCTGCTATGAGACCCAGGCCGCCTCTGGGGCCCACCCTCTCCCTGCACTGAGTTACACTGCCATCTCCTGAGCCCTGGCTTTTCTATTCTCACCAGTGTGCTGCTCAGTGGCAGATCTACATGTTTGGTGCCCTGAAGCTTAAACTGTTATTGGGGCCCCTTTTGCAACCAGCAACAATAGGGCTACATCCAACAAAGTGCAAAGGGCTTTGGTACCCTTGCAAGGACCTTGAGGCACAAATGGTGGAGATGTAGAAATCTCCCAGAGAGTGAGAGACTGTAGATAAATAAATAGATAGAGAGATAGATGTAGTAGCCCCCCAGAGAGTGAGACACTCTAAATATATAGATATACTTTATGTAGAAACCCCCCCAGAGAGTGAGACACTGTAGATAGATAGCTAGATGTAGAAACCCCCCAGAGAGTGAGAGACTGTAGATTGATAGCTATATAGATAGATGTAGAAACCCCCAGAGAGAGAGAGAGAGACTGTAGATAGATCACATACAAAACTAAAACTTACTCACTTTCTATGTAGGATCACAGCTATTTCTCTTTAGGATCACAGCTCCTGAATGGGATCTCTGGAATCAGGTCTCTTCCCCATGCTGTGTGCTCCTGCCTCTGAGCTGCATGCTATCCCTCAGTCCGCTCAGCTTTCAGTTTGTGATTAGCACTGCAGGGCTGACTTCTGGCAGATGGGACAGCACAAATGGAGATGGGAGAATCTAGTGGCACCTGGCAGTACTGCACTCAGCAATGACACTGACAGCAGCTCTTTATTTTGCGCCCAGCTGGCTCATAAAGAGCAATCCTCTGATTGGAGCTGTAGATAGAGTGTCTGCTGGCCAGAACTGATCAGGGGGGGTTTCTGGGTACTCGGAAACCCCCCCTACATGCACTACTATAGAGCATATTCTAAGGTCAATATTAAGTACTTCAACCCATTGGCTTATGATTCTATCACTAAAATAACCTTATTTTAATCACACACAGTCTATTGATTTTGTTGAAAAATGTACTCGTTAAAAATAAATTTGCTTCAGGGCCCCTCCGGGGTTAGGGGCCCTGACGCTAAAGCTTAATTAGTTTCACAGTAGATCAGGCTATGGTGCTGCTGCAGGGCATTTGGGCCCAGAGTTGATCTAAGCTACAGCCAGGGGTGTATCTATAATGGGTGCAGGGTGTGCGGGGCACACGGGTCCCTGGGTCCAGGGGGGCCCCGCACCGCACACCCTACACCCATAGCATACTTACCTCTCCGGAGTCCCACGTTGGAGCGGGGGTCCGGCGCTCAAAAAATGACTGGAAAATGGCCGCCACGGGCATTTTCCCATCGTTTGCGCATGCGCAGAACAGGGAAAATGGCCGCCGTGGCCATTTTCCCTGTGACCTGTGCATACTCTATAAACTGGGTGCATACCTCCCAACATGACCCACTCCAGGAGAGACACAATGCTCTGGTCCTGGACTTCCCTGGTAAGAGGTGGGGCTGCAGCGCAGTTCAAAATTCAAATAGGGGAGCCACACCAACTGTCATTTCACACGCTGCCAAACATCACTGGCTGGGACTCACTGGCAGTTGGTGTGACTCCCCTATTTGAATTTTGGACTGTGCTGCAGCCCCATCCCTGGAGCCGCCACCAATCATAGATTACCAGGGAAGTCCAGGACCAGAGCATTGCGTCCCTCCTGGAGAGGGTCATGTTGGGAGGTATGTGGGTGCACTCTAGTGCCCAGAGTCTATAACTCCGGCGCTAGCCGCGCACAGCTCAGTGCCCTGCTGGCCACTGGGCAGAGAGGAGTGGGCCCGTGTCGGAGACTGCACATGGGCCCCCTCCTCTCTAGAAACGCCCCTGGCTACAGCCATCTCTAACTGCCGCCTGCATGTATTGTGATGCCACAATGCAGGTCACAGCCCTGTATGATGAATCCACAGCTACTGGCAGCCATTTTGTGGTGATATTTTGTCCTACATTGATACACTCTGAGTAGTTCCTGCTTTATTTAAGCGACTTTGGATAATGACTTCTGAAATGGATTTTGGATTATATTTTCCAATAAGATCCTAAACAGCAACATCTTCAGAAAAAGAATCTGAATAACATCTTCAGGTAAGGACTAAAATTCATTGTGTGCTGAGCCTGCTGGGATATCTCCAGACCATGACCACGCCTCCTCCCAGCATCAGTCAGGAGAGACGTAGCCTCTCCTGTGTGCTGCTGCAGGGACAGCAGATGTGCCTGCAGCAGCACACTGCTAGGAAATTAAAAGCCACCCACGGGCCTCAGGAGATGAGCGTCCACTCCACTCTGAGTAGTGCATGGCAAGAAGGTGGCATGCAAACTTTGCTGAAAAGCCCCCATAGGTCTAGCTACACACCTGATGCCAGAGAGTCATCCCACATCATTTACACCTCCACATACCTGTCCCACATCATTTACACCTCCACATACCTGGCCCATGTCACACGCCGGCCTGGAGACCCCAGAATCAGACCCCGTCGCTTACCTGTGCGGGCGCTGACCCGCGCTGTCTTCCGGCTCCCGCGCTGTACGCTGCTGTCCTCTGGAGGGTCCCGCTGCTGTGCTGCTCCCACGCCGGCTCCTGCTCACCGCTGGTCCCCGCTGACTACCTCCAGGAAGCGCTGTCCTCCGGTCCATGGGCGCGGCCATCTTGGATTGCCCATGTGACCCCACTTCCACCAATGAGGAGCCTTCTCCTTCTCGCTCAGCCTGTCAGCTCCCAGTGTCCACTATAAAAGGATCCCCAATGCTCACACAAGTTGCCAGTGCAACTAGTTTCTTAGTTTAGCTAAGTAGCCTTCCCACTGCGCTCCAGGGACTCCACGTAGCCGCTCAGCTACCAACGCCTACCCACGGCTATCCAGCCGCTCCACGTAGCCGCTCAGCTACCAACGTCTACCCACGGCTATCCAGCCGCTCCACGTAGCCACTCAGCTACCAACGCCTACCCACGGCTATCCAGCCGCTCCACGTAGCCGCTCAGCTACCAACGTCTACCCACGGCTATCCAGCCGCTCCACGTAGCCACTCAGCTACCAACGTCTACCCATGGCTATCCAGCCGCTCCACGTAGCCACTCAGCTACCAACGTCTACCCACGGCTATCCAGCTGCTCTACGTAGCCGCTCAGCTACCAACGTCTACCCACGGCTATCCAGCCACTCCACGTAGCCGCTCAGCTACCAACGTCTACCCACGGCTATCCAGCCGCTCCACGTAGCCACTCAGCTACCAACGTCTACCCACGGCTATCCAGCCGCTCCACGTAGCCACTCAGCTGCCAACATCTACCCACGGCTATCCAGCCGCTCCACGTAGCCACTCAGCTGCCAACGTCTACCCACGGCTATCCAGCCGCTCCACGTAGCCTCTCAGCTACCAACGTCTACCCATGGCTATCCAGCCGCTCCACGTAGCAACTCAGCTACTAACGTCTACCCATGGCTATCCAGCCGCTCTACGTAGCCACTCAGCTACCTACGTCTACCCACTGCTATCCAGCCGCTCCACATAGCCACTCAGCTACCAACGTCTACCCTAGGCTATCCAGCCGCTCCACGCAGCTTCCTAGCTATCTCGTTACTGCCGCATTCCTCAAACCCCTGTCAGTCCGCTGCACCCTCTCATGCGGAGAAACTTCATTAAGCCAAGCCTCCTCCAGCGAGCGTCTGCGCCAAATAATACAGATCCAAGGCCCAGTCCGGGAACACAGCTCCTAAATTCCACGCTTGTGACAGTTTGCACTGGCCCGATGGACTCGGCAAGTGGTCAAGGATCTGGGATAGAAGCCTCGCAGGATGTACTATCCCGTCTGGAAAGACAGGAGACCTCTCAGGCTCAGCTGATCCAATTTATCCAAGATATGTCGTCACGCCTGGACAACATCCAGTCCTTACTGGCTCATCCCGCTCCCGCTGGCTCCCAAGCCGCCTCTCCTCCTGTGGTGTCACCTGCTCCTCCGGTTCTACCTCCTGCTCGTCTTCAGCTCTCCCCTCCGAGCAAGTTCGATAGCAACCCCAAATTATGCAGGGGTTTTTTAAATCAATGCGAAATCCAATTCGAGCTACAATCCGCCAACTTTCCGACGGCCAGAACCAGGGTGGCATATATCATCTCTCTACTCTCTGGCCAAGCACTCGATTGGGTCTCGCCCCTTTGGGAGAAGTCGGATCCCCTGCTCTCCAACTACCCCGAATTTGTTGCTACATTTCGCAAAATCTTTGATGAACCCGGAAGAACCACCTCCGCATCAGCTGATATTCTACGCCTCCGTCAGGGCAGCAGGACCGTCGGCCAATACGTAGTCCAGTTCCAGACTCTGGCTTCAGAAGTCAATTGGAACGAGGATGCCCTCATCGCTGCCTTCTGGAGTGGCCTTTCTGAAAGGCTCAAAGATGACTTAGCTTCCCGTGACCTTCCAACCAGTTTGGATGGGTTAATCTCCCTCTGCAACAAGGTGGATCTCCGTCACAGGGAGCGTGCCTTGGAAAGAGGCAGATTTGATCGTGGAAGGCCACGTCCAGTTTCCCGCTTACCCTCTCCTCCTCTGGGCGAAGAACCCATGCAGGTCAACCGCTCTCATTTATCGGCTGAGGAGCGTCAGAAAAGGCGGAGGCAGAACCTCTGTATGTACTGCGGATCTCCTCAACATTTAGTTAAAACTTGTCCCATTCGTCCGGGAAACGCCTCCTCCTAACTTATGAAAGAGAGGTTAAGTTAGGAGTTGCCATTGAATCACAAAGGAAGTCTGATTCCACCATCCAGGCTCATTTAAAGTGTCCTCGAGGTTCCAAAGCTGTATTAGCTCTCCTGGATTCCAGAGCGGCAGAGAACTTTGTCACTACTGAATTTGTCCAGAAGCATCAAATCCCCATGGAAGCGTTGCCTCGAGTCATCACTTTAACCGCCATCGATGGTAGTCGCATTTCTAGTGGAACCATCACCCATCGTACAACACCACTTAAACTTACCATTGGGGTGCTCCATTCCGAACAACTATCCTTCCTAGTGATTCCCAAAGCCTCTCATTCTTTAGTCCTCGGATTACCCTGGCTACAGAGACATTCACCTCAAATCAATTGGACCACCATGCAAATAATCTCCTGGGGTTCCAATTGCTTCAAAGGTTGCCTTCAGCGGGTAATACCTATCAGATCTTCCGTTGTACGGGATTCTACAGACCTGCCCAAAGCCTACGATGGGTTTCAGGACGTGTTTTGCAAACAGAGCGCAGACCTGTTACCTCCCCATCGTGATTGGGACTGTCCCATAGATCTGATTCCCGGGAAGAATCCTCCTAGGGGCCGAACCTATCCTCTATCTCTCCCTGAGACTCAGGCCATGTCGGAGTACATTACGGAAAACTTAAATAAAGGCTTCATTTGACCTTCCACGTCTCCAGCAGGGGCTGGATTTTTCTTCGTAAAAAAAAAAAGATGGTGGCTTGCGCCCGTGTATTGACTACCGGGGTCTTAATGAAATAACTATTAAGAATCGCTACCCTCTTCCTCTCATCACAGAGTTATTTGATAGAGTCAAGGGAGCCACAGTTTTTTCCAAACTCGACCTAAGAGGAGCCTATAATTTAATTCGTATCCGTCCAGGCGATGAATGGAAAACGGCCTTCAACACCAGGGATGGGCACTACGAGTATCTCGGCCGTCTTCCAGTTTTTCGTCAATGAAATCTTCCGGGACCTCTTGTACAAGTGTGTGGTCGTTTACTTAGACGACATTTTGATTTTTTCTCAAGACCTCCAAACTCATCGAGACCAGGTCAAACAAGTCCTTCTGAGGTTGCGGTCCAATCAACTGTTTTGCAAATTAGAGAAGTGTCTGTTTGAGGTCTCAAGTGTACCATTCCTGGGATACATTATCTCCGGAACAGGCCTTCAAATGGATTCGTCAAAACTACAAGCCACTCTTGATTGGTCTCTTCCTTCTTCCTTAAAATCCATACAAAGATTCCTAGGATTTGCCAATTACTGTCACAAGTTTGTAAAAGGTTTCTCGACTCTGGTAGCTCTGATTACAGCCCTCACCCGCAAGGGAGCAGATCCAACTATATGGCCCGTCGAAGCTACCTCTGCATTTCAACTTCTTAAGCAAGCCTTCATCTCCGCTCCCATCTTAAAGCAACCAGACTCCACCCGGCCCTTTATCCTGGAGGTGGACGCATCCTCTGAAGGTGTCGGTGCAGTGCTCTCCCAGCAATTTAAAGATGAAAAACTTCATCCCTGTGGTTTCTTTTCCCGGAAGTTTTTGCCTGCAGAGAAGAACTACACCATTGGAGATCAAGAGTTACTCGCCATGAAACTAGCCCTCGAAGAATGGCGATATCTTCTAGAAGGAGCTCATTACCCCATTACCATTTTTACTGACCATAAGAACCTCCTTTATCTTAAATCTGCAAATTGCTTGAACCCTCGTCAAGCCCGGTGGGCAATGTTTTTCTCCAGATTTAATTTCAAAGTCTCCTATCGCCCCGGTTCACAAAACCTCAAAGCCGACGCACTCTCCCGTTCCATGACGAGCAACCCTGATCTACCCATGGAGCAGCCCCAACCAATCTTGAATTCTGCTTCCTTCGCCTCTACTCAACTATCTTCTATACCCCCGGTTGGGAAGACTTTCGTCGCTCCGGAACTCCGCAAGAGGTTACTGCATTGGGCTCATGCTTCCCGGTTCTCTGGTCACCTGGGTATGGATAAAACCCTAGAATTTATCCAGCGGTCCTATTGGTGGTCTTCGATGAAAAAGGACGTCAGGTCTTATGTGTCTTCATGCATCAAATGTGCCCAACACAAGATACCTCGGCGGGTTCCACATGGTCAACTCCAACCTCTTGCAATTCCATCTAAGCCATGGACTCACCTATCTATGGATTTCATCTCTGATCTTCCTCCATCTCGGGGCCACAACACAATTTGGGTTATCGTGGATCGTTTTTCTAAAATGGCTCATTTCATACCACTTACTGGGCTTCCGTCTGCACCTCTACTCGCCCAGAGCTTTATAAAAGAGATCTTCAAGCTCCACGGCCTTCCTCAAGAGATCATCTCCGACAGGGGAGTACAGTTCGTAGCGAAGTTCTGGAGGTCACTCTGCTCAGCCCTTCAGGTAAAACTCAATTTTTCTACCGCTTATCATCCCCAGACCAACGGTCAGACCGAAAGGGTCAATCAAGACCTGGAACAGTTCCTGCGCACTTTTGTCTCCTCCTCCCAAGATGACTGGATTGAACTTCTTTCTTGGGCCGAATTTGCCCACAATAATCATTATCACACATCCACCAGCTCAACTCCTTTTTTTACAGTTTTTGGTCAACATCCTCGAGTGCCAGATTTCCCTCTTCTTCCCACATTAGATGTGCCTGCGGCCAAAATGTCCCTTCAACGATTCTCCAACATCTGGGAAAAGGTTCGTTCCTCTCTGACTAAAACGTCAGCCCGGTACAAGAGATTTGCTGACCGCCAAAGACGAGCGATTCCAAATTTCCGACCTGGGGATATGGTCTGGCTCTCTACCCGAAACCTAAGACTCCGAGTACCCTCGATGAAATTTGCTCCGTGATTCATTGGTCCATTCCCAATCATCAAAGTCCTGAATCCTGTCGCTTACAAGTTAAAGCTTCCTCCATTTCTTCGCATTCCAAGTTCCTTCCATATTTCTCTTTTAAAACCACTAGTCTTAAACCGATTTCAGAAGGTCCTGCCTAAAGCTTCTAGTGTTCAAACACAGCAGGGAGAGGAGTTCGAAGTTGACAGAATCTTAGATTCCCGTTGTCGATACAACCGTCTTCAATACCTTATCGACTGGAAGAATTATGGTCCGGAGGAACGAATCTGGATAAATGCCTCCGATGTCCATGCACCCCGTCTGGTCAAAGCGTTCCATGTGAAATTTCCTCATAAACCAAGGAAGTGTCCGGTGGCCACTCTTGAAGAAGGGGGTACTGTCACACGCCGGCCTGGAGACCCCAGAATCAGACCCCGTCGCTTACCTGTGCGGGCGCTGACCCGCGCTGTCTTCCGGCTCCCGCGCTGTACGCTGCTGTCCTCTGGAGGGTCCCGCTGCTGTGCTGCTCCCACGCCGGCTCCTGCTCACCGCTGGTCCCCGCTGACTACCTCCAGGAAGCGCTGTCCTCCGGTCCATGGGCGCGGCCATCTTGGATTGCCCATGTGACCCCACTTCCACCAATGAGGAGCCTTCTCCTTCTCTCTCAGCCTGTCAGCTCCCAGTGTCCACTATAAAAGGATCCCCAATGCTCACACAAGTTGCCAGTGCAACTAGTTTCTTAGTTTAGCTAAGTAGCCTTCCCACTGCGCTCCAGCTGCTCCACGTAGCCGCTCAGCTACCAACGCCTACCCACGGCTATCCAGCCGCTCCACGTAGCCGCTCAGCTACCAACGTCTACCCACGGCTATCCAGCCGCTCCACGTAGCCACTCAGCTACCAACGCCTACCCATGGCTATCCAGCCACTCCACGTAGCCGCTCAGCTACCAACGTCTACCCACGGCTATCCAGCCGCTCCACGTAGCCACTCAGCTACCAACGTCTACCCACGGCTATCCAGCCGCTCCATGTAGCCACTCAGCTACCAACGTCTACCCACGGCTATCCAGCCGCTCCACGTAGCCGCTCAGCTACCAACGTCTACCCACGGCTATCCAGCCGCTCCACGTAGCCACTCAGCTACCAACGTCTACCCACGGCTATCCAGCCGCTCCACGTAGCCACTCAGCTGCCAACGTCTACCCACGGCTATCCAGCCGCTCCACGTAGCCACTCAGCTGCCGACATCTACCCACGGCTATCCAGCCGCTCCACGTAGCCTCTCAGCTACCGTCTACCCACGGCTATCCAGCCGCTCCACGTAGCCACTCAGCTACCAACGTCTACCCACGGCTATCCAGCCGCTCTACGTAGCCACTCAGCTACCTACGTCTACCCACTGCTATCCAGCCGCTCCACATAGCCACTCAGCTACCAACGTCTACCCTAGGCTATCCAGCCGCTCCACGCAGCTTCCTAGCTATCTCGTTACTGCCGCATTCCTCAAACCCCTGTCAGTCCGCTGCACCCTCTCATGCGGAGAAACTTCATTAAGCCAAGCCTCCTCCAGCGAGCGTCTGCGCCAAATAATACAGATCCAAGGCCCAGTCCGGGAACACAGCTCCTAAATTCCACGCTTGTGACAGCCCACATCATTTACACCTCCATGTACTTGTGCCACATCATTTATACCTCCACGTACCTGTCCCACATCATTTACACCTCCACATACCTGCCCCACATCATTTACACCTCCACATACCTGCCCCACATAATTTGCAACTCAACATACCTGTCCTACATCATTTACACCTCCATGTACCTGTCCTACATCGTTTACACCTCCACATACCTGTCCCACATCATTTACACCTCCACGTATCTGTCCTACATTATTTAAATCTCCACCTACCTGTCCAACATCATTTACACCTCCACATACCTGGCCCACATCATTTACACCTCCACATACCTGTACCACATCATTTACACTTCCATGTACCTGTGCCACATCATTTACAGCTCCACATACCTGTGCCAAATCATTTACACCTCAAAATACCTGTGCCACATCATTTACACCTCCACGTACCTGTGCCACATCATTTACACCTCCACGTACCTGTGCCACATCATTTACACCTCCACGTACCTGTCCTACATTATTTACATCTCCACCTACCTGTGCCACATCATTTACACCTCCACACACCTGTCCCACATCATTTACACCTCCACGTACTGTACCTGTGCCATATTATTTACATCTCCACGTACCTGTCCCACATCATTTAAACCTCCACATACCTGTCCCACATCATTTACACCTCCACATACCTATCCCATATCATTTACATCTCCACGTACATGTGCCACAACATTTACACCACCACGTACCTGTGCCACATCATTTAACCCATTAGTGAGCTTTTTGGAGACATTCACTTGAAAACTGATGTCTTTATTGGCCAAATTATAATATTGAAGCGCCCCAAAACTTATGTTCATTGATTAGGAGGGGTGCACATACCTGCCCCACATCATTTACAACTCCATATACCTGTCCTACATCATTTACACCTCCACATACCTGTCCCACATCATTTACACCTCCATGTACCTGTCCTACATCATTTACACCTCCACATACCTGTCCCACATCATTTACACCTCCACGTATCTGTCCTACATTATTTAAATCTCCACCTAACTGTCCAACATCATTTACACCTCCACATACCTGGCCCACATCATTTACACCTCCATGTACTTGTGCCACATCATTTACGCCTCCACATACCTGTACCACATCATTTACTCTTCCATGTACCTGTGCCACATCATTTACAGCTCCACGTACCTGTGCCAAATCATTTACACCTCAACATACCTGTGCCACATCATTTACACCTCCACGTACCTGTGCCACATCATTTACACCTCCACGTACCTGTGCCACATCATTTACACCTCCATGTACCTGTGCCACATCATTTACACCTCCACGTACCTGTCCTACATTATTTACATCTCCACCTACCTGTGCCACATCATTTACACCTCCACACACCTGTCCCACATCATTTACACCTCCACGTTCTGTACCTGTGCCATATCATTTACATCTCCACGTACCTGTCCCACATCATTTACACCTCCACATACCTGTCCCCCCATCATTTACACCTCCACATACCTGTCCCATATCATTTACATCTCCACGTACCTGTGCCACATCATTTACACCACCACGTACCTGTGCCACATCATTTAACCCATTAGTGAGCTTTTTGGAGACATTCACTTGAAAACTGATGTCTTTATTGGCCAAATTATAATATTGAAGCGCCCCAAAATTTATGATCATTGATTAGGAGGGGTGCACCAGAGGTTCTGCACAGTGTCCCGAAATGTTTACCTTAAAATAAAGCCTTTCCCTACCTTTTCTCATGCTGCTAGTTCACCGCGAGAGCAGCTCGTTGGACCCAACTCGCACCTAAGTGAATTGCCCCCTTTTTATGTATTGATATCTCTCACTTTATCCATATTTGGATGAGAGTGCTGTGAGATGGAGTCATGTGTTCCCCCCCCAATTCAGCACTCCCTAGCAACCATAGTGTTAAAAGACATATTACACAGCTCAGATTTTCCATGACTGTAGAACCTTCCTCAAATGTTTATCTAATCAAGCGTGTGAACACTATATTCCCGGCTCTTCTTCATCATCATCTCCTTCTCTCTCCCTGAGTGCTTTCTAATCATCTCCTCTTCCTTAAAATAACTTAGGGGCTGTTATTATTTTCAGCTTCCCATCACAGAGTTTCCTGGATGTTACAACAGCACTTGACAGTGGTCAAAACTGACCCTAATGGGCGGATGGAACATGTTACCATCTTAGAGTCGGTGGGTCTCATTAGTCTTGAGTGTAATATATTTTTATCTAAGTGTGTGCTGTTACAGACCTTTATTTTCCATGAGCATATATAATAGTATTACTGTTAGTGAAAGCATCAAAGGGATAATGAGTATATGGTCAGTATAATAATTAATAAATAATGAATCATATAGGGCCATATCCAATTAGCCACTATTTCGGACCACACGCCCGAATTTGCCACTTTTCGCATGTTTGCGCCCTCCCGTTTATTGGGTAATCTTACTGTAAAAGGCGCGCTAACACATTTGCCTGATAATTCTTGCATTAAAGACTGACGAAAAGTGTATGCGAAAATGTGGAAATCAGCCTGTGCCCCCAAAAAGGTAAACTAAGTTAGGGGAATAGTATAGAAGTGTGTTAGTGGATATAATCAAAGGGTTTGTGGTTCTTAAATTGTGTGAAATGGCTGTTATATGCATTTTTCTATAACAGTGAAAAACTGATAGAAAGCAAGTTTTTTATGGCCAAAATAAATGCTGCAGTTACATTAGGGGTACATTAAAATGGGTACAAGTATATTTTTGTGTGATTTTAGGGCACTTTTACAAAACTTTAAAAATACACCTGGCGCAGCCACCTGCAATGTTTAAAACACATGTCCCATTTATACAGACCCCCCAAATACTTGACCTACTACTTTAAACTAGGGGTGTGCACCGGCCACTTTTCGTGTTTTGTGTTTTGGTTTTGGATCTGGATCTTTCTTCGTGTTTTGGATCTGGATTGGTTTTGCCAAAACCACCCTTCCGTGTTTTGGGTTCTGGGTTTTGTGTTTTGGATCTGTATTTTTTTTAAAAAAAGCATAAAAACAGCTAAAATCACAGAATTTGTTGGTTTCTCTGCTCCTATGCTATTATTAACCTCAATAACCTTAATTTCCACTCATTTCCAGTCTATTCTGAACACCTCACACCTCACAATAGTGTTTTCATGTCCAAAAGGTTGCACCGAGGTAGCTGGATGACTATGCTAAGCGACACGAGTGGGCGGCACAAACACGTGACCCATCTAGGAGTGACACTGCAGTGGCAGACAGGATGGCAGTTAGAAAAACTAGGCCCCAAACTGTACATAATGCAAAGAAAAAAAAGAAGTGCAAGATGGAATTGTCCTTGGGCCCTCCCACCCACCCTTATGTTGTATAAATAGGACATGCACACTATAACAAATCAATCATTTCAGCGCCAGGGTCTGCCACACAACTGTGGCTGAAATGATTGGTTCATTTGGGCCCCCACAAAACAAGCTGGCAATTAATGTGTCCCTGCACAAACTGGCTCTACGGAGGCAAGATGTCATCCTCATCCTCCTCATCCACCGATTCCTCACCCTCTTCAGTGTGTACATCCTCATCCTCACAAAGTATTAACTCGTCCCCACTTGAATCCACCACCACAGGTCCCTCTGTACCTTCTGGAGGCTGGTCTCCCTGGAAGAGCTGATAATTCATTTTGATGAACATCATCTTCTCCACATTCTGTGGAAGCAACCTCCTACGCCTTTCGCTGACAAGGTTCCCGGCTGCACTAAACACTCTTTCGGAATACACACTGGAGGGGGGGCAACTCAGGTAAAATAGAGCCAGCTTGTACAGGGGCCTCCAAATTGCCTCTTTTTCCTGCCAGTACAGGTATGGACTGTCTGACATGCCTACTTGGATGCTGTCACCGATGTAATCCTCCACCATTCTGTCAATGGTGACAGTATCATATGCAGTGACAGTAGACATGTCAGAAATTGTTGCCAGGTCCTTCAGTCCGGACCAGATGTCCAAACTTGGTCCTGCCTGCCCTGCATCACCGCCAGCGGGTTGCTTAGGATACCTAAGTTTTTTCCTGGCAGCCCCAGTTGCAGGAGAAAATGAAGAAGGAGCCGTTGACGTGTCACGTTCCGCTTCAGCTGACAGTGTGTTCACCAGCAGGTCTTTGCACCTCTGCAGGCTTGTGTCGGCCGGAAAGAGAGACACCACATAGGCTTTAAACCTAGGATCAAGCACGGTGGCCAAAATGTAGTGGTCTGATTTCAACAGATTGACCACCCTGGAATCCTGGCAAAGCGAATGAAGGGCTTCATCCACAAGTCCCACATGCCGAGCGGAATCGCTCCGTCTTAGCTCCTCCTTCACTTTCTCCAGCTGCTTCTGCAAAAGCCTGATGAGGGGAATGACCTGACTCAAGCTGGCTGTGTCTGAACTGACTTCACGTGTGGCAAGTTCGAAGGGCTGGAGAACCTTGCACAACACGGAAATCATTCTCCACTGTGCTTGAGTCAGGTGCATACCCCCTCCTTTGCCTATGTCATAGGTGGATGTATAGGCTTGTATGGCCTTTTGCTGCTCCTCCATCCTCTGAAGCATATAGAGGGTTGAGTTCCACCGCGTCACAACCTCTTGCTTCAGGTGATGGCGGGGTAGGTTCAAGAGTGTTTGCTGGCGCTCCAGTCTTCGGCACGCAGTCGCTGAATGGCGAAAGTGGCCAGAAATTTTTCGGGCCACCCAAAGCGTCTCCTGCACGCCCCTGTCGCTTTTCAGAAAATTCTGCACCACCAAGTTTATTGTGTGAGCAAAACATGGGACGTGCTGGAATTTGCCCAGATGTAATGCCCGCACAATATTGGTGGCGTTGTCAGATATCACAAATCCCCAGGAGAGTCTAAGTGGGGTAAGCCACTGGGCGATGATTTCCCTCAGTTTCTCTAAGAGGTTGTCGGCGGTGTGCCTCTTACTGAAACCGGTGATACACAGCGTAGCCTGCCTTGTAACGAGCTGGCGTTTCTGAGATGCTGCTACTGGTGACGCTGCTGCTGTTGCTGCGTAAGGTGATACATCTACCCAGTGGGCTGTCACAGTCATATAGTCCTTAGTCTGCCCTGTTCCACTTGTCCACATGTCCGTGGTTAAGTGGACATTGTGTACAACGGCATTTTTCAGGACACTGAGGACACTTTTTCTGACGTTTCTGTACAGTCTCGGTATCGCCTGCCTAGTGAAGTGGAATCTAGACGGGATTTGGAACCGGGGACACACTACCTCCATCAATTGTCTAAATCCCACTGCACTAATGGCGGATACCGGACGCACGTCTAACACCAACATAGCAGTCAAGGCCTCAGTTATACGTTTTGCTTCAGGATGACTGCTGTCGTACTTCATCCTCCTCGCTAAGGACTGTTGGAGGGTCAATTGTTTAGTAAAAGTAGTGGTGTTCCTACTTCCTCTCTGGGATGATGAACGACTCCCAGCAGCAGCAACAGCAGCAGCGGCAGCAGTAGGCGTAGCAATGCAGGATCCTCCAGAGGAATCCCGGATAGGAGAGTCAGTCATGCCAGTGACATGGCCTGCAGGACTATTTCCGATCCTGACTAAGGAGGAAATTGACGAGGAGGGAGTTGACGGTGTGGTTTGCAGGCGCTTGGATACAACAGGACAACGGGATTTAGGTGTCCCTGGACTGCTTACGGTCTTAGCCAAAGTTTCTGAACTTGACAGTAACTTTTTATGAACGCGCTGCAGGTGCCGTATAAGGGAGGATGTTCCTAGGTGGTTGACGTCCCTACCCCTACTTATTTCACCTTTACATATGGTACATATGGCAAGACAGTTGTTGTCCGGATTTGGATAGAAATATTGCCAGACCAAAGAGGTGGAATGTTTGGTCTTCTGCCCAGGCATGACCGTGATGGGCTTTTTCATCCCACGGACAACAACTGTCTCCCCCGGAGCCTGATTTAAACAAACCACATCACCATCAGAATCCTCCTCGCCAACTTCCTCCTCAGCGCCAGCTACACCAGTATCCTCATCCTGTTGTACTTCAACAGTGACATCTTCAATTTGCATATCAGCAAGTGGACTGTGGGTGCTCCTTTCAGCACTTGCAGGGGGCGTGCAAATGGTGGAAAGAGCCACCTCTTCCCGTCCAGTGCTGGGAAGGTCAGGCATCGCAACCACCACCACACTTGGACTCTCCTTGGGGATTTGTGATATCTTCTTAGAAAGCACAGTTCTTCGCTGTGCTTTTGCCAGCTTAACTCTTTTGATTTTTTTAGTGGGAGGAGGGCTTCCATCGTCATGTGAAGCTGAACCACTAGTCATGAACATACTAGGGATCGACCTTAACCGTTCCTTGCCACTCCGTGTCGTAAATGGCATATTGGCAAGTTTACGTTTCTCTTCAGCTGATTTAAATGTCTTTTTCAAGGTCATTTTCCTGAACTTTGCCATTTGGGATTGTATGTGCCCTCTACTATGACATTGGGCATCGGCCTTGGCAGACGACGTTGATGGCATGTTATCGTCTATGTCATGACTAGTGGCAGCAGCTTCAGCACTAGGAGGAAGTGGTTCTTGATCTTTCTCTATTTTATTTTTATCGGAGAAAGTTTGGTCCTCCATTTATGTTATATCGATTTGATATATACGTGCGGCTAAACACAGAAAATAATTTTTTTTTTGGTTTGGACTGGAGTGTACTTTCAGGGGTTACAGCACCCTTTAACGGTCAAGCCAGCCGGCCCTTTACTTATGACACAGGCGCACGCTTGGCACTACTTTGTTGATGCACGTGCGGCTACTGCGCACACAATTCACAAACACAGAAAATAATTTTTTTTTTGGTTTGGACTGGAGTGTACTTTGGGGGTTACAGCACCCTTTAACGGTCAAGCCAGCCGGCCCTTTACTTATGACACAGGCGCACTCTTGGCACTACTTTGTTGATGCACGTGCGGCTACTGCGCACACAATTCACAAACACAGAAAATAATTTTTTTTTTGGTTTGGACTGGAGTGTACTTTGGGGGTTACAGCACCCTTTAATGGTCAAGCCAGCCGGCCCTTTACTTATGACACAGGCGCACTCTTGGCACTACTTTGTTGATGCACGTGCGGCTACTGCGCACACAATTCACAAACACAGAAAATAATTTTTTTTTTGGTTTGGACTGGAGTGTACTTTCGGGGGTTACAGCACCCTTTAACGGTCAAGCCAGCCGGCCCTTTACTTATGACACAGGCGCACGCTTGGCACTACTTTGTTGATGCACGTGCGGCTACTGCGCACACAATTCACAAACACAGAAAATAATTTTTTTTTTGGTTTGGACTGGAGTGTACTTTGGGGGTTACAGCACCCTTTAACGGTCAAGCCAGCCGGCCCTTTACTTATGACACAGGCGCACTCTTGGCACTACTTTGTTGATGCACGTGCGGCTACTGCGCACACAATTCACAAACACAGAAAATAATTTTTTTTTTGGTTTGGACTGGAGTGTACTTTCGGGGGTTACAGCACCCTTTAACGGTCAAGCCAGCCGGCCCTTTACTTATGACACAGGCGCACGCTTGGCACTACTTTGTTGATGCACGTGCGGCTACTGCGCACACAATTCACAAACACAGAAAATAATTTTTTTTTGGGTTTGGACTGGAGTGTACTTTCGGGGGTTACAGCACCCTTAACGGTCAAGCCAGCCGGCCCTTTACTTATGACACAGGCGCACGCTTGGCACTACTTTGTTGATGCACGTGCGGCTACTGCGCACACAATTCACAAACACAGAAAATAATTTTTTTTTTGGTTTGGACTGGAGTGTACTTTCGGGGGTTACAGCACCCTTAACGGTCAAGCCAGCCGGCCCTTTACTTATGACACAGGCGCACGCTTGGCACTACTTTGTTGATGCACGTGCGGCTACTGCGCACACAATTCACAAACACAGAAAATAATTTTTTTTTTGGTTTGGACTGGAGTGTACTTTCGGGGGTTACAGCACCCTTAACGGTCAAGCCAGCCGGCCCTTTACTTATGACACAGGCGCACGCTTGGCACTACTTTGTTGATGCACGTGCGGCTACTGCGCACACAATTCACAAACACAGAAAATAATTTTTTTTTTGGTTTGGACTGGAGTGTACTTTGGGGGTTACAGCACCCTTTAATGGTCAAGCCAGCCGGCCCTTTACTTATGACACAGGCGCACGCTTGGCACTACTTTGTTGATGCACGTGCGGCTACTGCGCACACAATTCACAAACACAGAAAATAATTTTTTTTTTGGTTTGGACTGGAGTGTACTTTCGGGGGTTACAGCACCCTTAACGGTCAAGCCAGCCGGCCCTTTACTTATGACACAGGCGCACGCTTGGCACTACTTTGTTGATGCACGTGCGGCTACTGCGCACACAATTCACAAACACAGAAAATAATTTTTTTTTTGGTTTGGACTGGAGTGTACTTTCGGGGGTTACAGCACCCTTTAATGGTCAAGCCAGCCGGCCCTTTACTTATGACACAGGCGCACGCTTGGCACTACTTTGTTGATGTACGTGCGGCTACTGCGCACACAATTCACAAACACAGAAAATAATTTTTTTTTTGGTTTGGACTGGAGTGTACTTTCGGGGGTTACAGCACCCTTAACGGTCAAGCCAGCCGGCCCTTTACTTATGACACAGGCGCACGCTTGGCACTACTTTGTTGATGCACGTGCGGCTACAGCGCACACAATTCACAAACACAGAAAATAATTTTTTTTTTGGTTTGGACTGGAGTGTACTTTGGGGGTTACAGCACCCTTTAACGGTCAAGCCAGCCAGCCCTTTACTTATGACACAGGCGCACGCTTGGCACTACTTTGTTGATGCACGTGCGGCTACTGCGCACACAATTCACAAACACAGAAAATAATTTTTTTTTTGGTTTGGACTGGAGTGTACTTTCGGGGGTTACAGCACCCTTTAATGGTCAAGCCAGCCGGCCCTTTACTTATGACACAGGCGCACGCTTGGCACTACTTTGTTGATGCACGTGCGGCTACTGCGCACACAATTCACAAACACAGAAAATAATTTTTTTTTTGGTTTGGACTGGAGTGTACTTTCGGGGGTTACAGCACCCTTAACGGTCAAGCCAGCCGGCCCTTTACTTATGACACAGGCGCATGCTTGGCACTACTTTGTTGATGCACGTGCGGCTACTGCGCACACAATTCACAAACACAGAAAATAATTTTTTTTTTGGTTTGGACTGGAGTGTACTTTGGGGGTTACAGCACCCTTTAACGGTCAAGCCAGCCGGCCCTTTACTTATGACACAGGCGCACGCTTGGCACTACTTTGTTGATGTACGTGCGGCTACTGCGCACACAATTCACAAACACAGAAAATAATTTTTTTTTTGGTTTGGACTGGAGTGTACTTTGGGGGTTACAGCACCCTTTAACGGTCAAGCCAGCCGGCCCTTTACTTATGACACAGGCGCACGCTTGGCACTACTTTGTTGATGCACGTGCGGCTACTGCGCACACAATTCACAAACACAGAAAATATTTTTTTTTTTGGTTTGGACTGGAGTGTACTTTCGGGGGTTACAGCACCCTTAACGGTCAAGCCAGCCGGCCCTTTACTTATGACACAGGCGCACGCTTGGCACTACTTTGTTGATGCACGTGCGGCTACTGCGCACACAATTCACAAACACAGAAAATTATTTTTTTTTTTGTTTGGACTGGAGTGTACTTTCGGGGGTTACAGCACCCTTAACGGTCAAGCCAGCTGGCCCTTTACTTATGACACAGGCGCACGCTTGGCACTACTTTGTTGATGCACGTGCGGCTACTGCGCACACAATTCACAAACACAGAAAATAATTTTTTTTTTGGTTTGGACTGGAGTGTACTTTCGGGGGTTACAGCACCCTTAACGGTCAAGCCAGCCGGCCCTTTACTTATGACACAGGCGCACGCTTGGCACTACTTTGTTGATGCACGTGCGGCTACTGCGCACACAATTCACAAACACAGAAAATAATTTTTTTTTGGTTTGGACTGGAGTGTACTTTCGGGGGTTACAGCACCCTTTAACGGTCAAGCCAGCCGGCCCTTTACTTATGACACAGGCGCACGCTTGGCACTACTTTGTTGATGCACGTGCGGCTACATTGCACACAATTCACAAACACAGAAAATAATATTATTTTTTTAGCACTTGGGGGGAGCACCCCTGATGGACAGAGCACCCCCTGGACAACACTACAGCACTCCTTTAGGACTGGGACACTGCACAGGACTTTGGAGTGGACACAGCCCCTATGGAGAACTGACTGCACAACACAGTCCAGCCAGCCCCTATGGACTTTGAAGTAGTGGACAACAGCAGCACTACACTACACTACACTACACAGCCCTAACTCCCACCCTCCCTCTTCACTGTCCACAGCCGAGTGAGAAAATGGCGCCGACGCGGGTACCTTATATAGGATCCAAAACCCGCGAGACTCGGAAGGCGGGATGATGACGTTTTGCCTCGATTTCAGATCCGAGTCAGGCGGGAAAAGTCGAGCCTGACTCGGATCAGACTCGGATCGGGGGGGGTTCGGGGGGGTTCGGATTTCAGAAATCCGAACCCGCTCACCCCTACTTTAAACCCATCTTACAACACTTTTTATTTTTTCACCCCAAAAAATGACATATCATTATTGGCCAAATTAAGCTAATTAAAAAATTATCTTTGCTTAATTAGTCATTAACGGGGGTGTAGACATTACTCACTGACACATTTGAAAAGATTCACAGGTGGAGCTAATTATTTCACTTGTGATTCTGTGAGGAGACCTGGAAGACATGCACTATTTGGTGTCCTGAGGACCGAGTTCTAGAATCTGTTACTTTTTTAATATATATATATATATATATATATATATATATATATTAGGGATGAGCGGGTTCGGATTTCTGAAATCCGAAACCCCCCGATCCGAGTCAGGCTCGACTTTGCCCGCCTGACTCGGATCTGAAATCGAGGCAAAACGTCATCATCCCGCCTTCCGGGTCTCGAGGGTTTTGGATCCTATATAAGGTACACGCGTCGGCACCACTTTCTCACTCGGCTGTGGACAGTGAAGAGGGTGGGTGGGAGTTAGGGCTGGCTGGGCTGTGTAGTGTAGTGTAGTGCAGTGTAGTGTTGTGCTGTGCTGCGCTGTGCTGCTGTTGTCCACTACTTCAAAGTCCATAGGGGCTGGCTGGACTGTGTTGTGCAGTCAGTTGTCCATAGGGGCTGTGTCCACTCCAAAGTCCTGTGCAGTGTCCCAGTCCTAAAGGGGTGCTGTAGTGTTGTCCAGGGGGTGCTCTGTCCGTCAGGGGTGTTCCCCCCAAGCGCTAAAAAAAAATATATTTTTTCTGTGTTTGTGAATTGTGTGCACTGTGGCTGCACGTGCATCAACAAAGGAGCAGCGCCAAGCGTGCGCCTGTGTCCCATTAGTAAAGGGCCAGCTGGCTTGTCCGTTAAAGGGTGCTGTAACCCCCAAAGGGCACTCAAAACAAAAAAATATATATTTTCTGTGTATGTGAATTGTGTGCACTGTGGCTGCATGTGCATCAACAAAGGAGCAGCGCCAAGCGTGCGCCTGTGTCCCATAAGTAAAGGTCCGGCTGGCTTGTCCGTTAAAGGGTGCTGTAACCCCCAAAGTACACTCCAAACAAAATAACAAAATATTTTCTGTGTTTGTGAATTGTGTGCGCAGTAGCCGCACGTGCATCAACAAAGTAGTGCCAAGCGTGCGCCTGTGTCATAAGTAAAGGGCCGTCTGGCTTGACCGTTAAAGGGTGCTGTAAACCCCAAATTACACTCCAAACAAAATAAAAAAATATTTTCTGTGTTTGTGAATTGTGTGCGCAGTAGCCGCACATGCATCAACAAAGTAGTGCCAAACGTGCGCCTGTGTCATAAGTAAAGGGCCGGCTGGCTTGACCGTTAAAGGATGCTGTAAACCCCAAAGTACACTCCAAACAAAATAAAAATATATTTTCTGTGTTTGTGAATTGTGTGCGCAGTAGCCGCACGTGCATCAAGAAAGTAGTGCCAAGCGTGCGCCTGTGTCATAAGTAAAGGGCCGGCTGGCTTGACCATTAAAGGGTGCTGTAACCCCCAAAGTACACTCCAAACAAAATAAAAAAATATTTTCTGTGTTTGTGAATTGTGTGCACTGTGGCTGCACGTGCATCAACGAAGGAGCAGCGCCAAGCGTGCGCCTGTGTCCCATAAGTAAAAGGCCAGCTGGCTTGTCCATTAAAGGGTGCTGTAACCCCCAAAGGGCACTCCAAACAAAATAAAAAAATATATGTTTTTGTGTTTGTGAATTGTGTGCGCAGTAGCCGCACATGCATCAACAAAGTAGTGCCAAGCGTGCGCCTGTGTCCCATAAATAAAGGGCTGGCTGGATTGACCGCTAAAGGGTGCTGTAATCCCCAAAGGGCACTCCAAACAAAATAAAAAAAAAAATTCTGTGTTTGTGAATTGTGTGCACTGTGGCTGCACGTGCATCAACGAAGGAGCAGCGCCAAGCGTGCGCCTGTGTCCCATAAGTAAAAGGCCGGCTGGCTCATTTCTTAAAGGGTGGTGTAACCCACAAAGTGCACTAGTCTCCAACAAAAATAAAAAATTATTTTCTGTGTTTGTGTGCGCCTTAGCCGCATGTATATATCAATATAACATAAATGGAGGACCAAACTTTCTCCGATAAAAATAAAATAGGGAAAGATCAAGAACCACTTCCTCCTAGTGCTGAAGCTGCTGCCACTAGTCATGACATAGACGATAACATGCCATCAACGTCGTCTGCCAAGGCCGATGCCCAATGTCATAGTAGAGGGCACATACAATCCCAAATGACAAAGTTCAGGAAACTGACCTTGAAAAAAACATTTAAATCATCTGAAGAGAAACGTAAACTTGCCAATATGCCATTTACGACACGGAGTGGCAAGGAACGGCTAAGGTCTTTCCCTATGTTCATGACTAGTGGTTCAGCTTCACATGAAGATGGAAGCCCTCCTCCCGCTAAAAAAAATCAAACAAGTTAAGCTGGCAAAAGCACAGCGAAGAACTGTGCGTTCTAAGAAGATATCACAAATCCCCAAGGAGAGTCCAAGTGTGGTGGCGGTTGCGATGCCTGACCTTCCCAGCACTGGACGGGAAGAGGTGGCTCTTTCCACCATTTGCACGCCCCCTGCAAGTGCTGAACCCACAGTCCACTTGCTGATATGCAAATTGAAGATGTCACTGTTGAAGTACAACAGAATGAGGATACTGGTGTAGCTGGCACTGAGGAGGAAGTTGGCGAGGAGGATTCTGATGGTGATGTGGTTTGTTTAAATCAGGCTCCGGGGGAGACAGTTGTTGTCCGTGGGATGAAAAAGCCCATCATGGTCATGTATGGGCAGAAGACCAAACATTCCACCTCTTTGGTCTGGCAATATTTCTATCCAAATCCGGACAACAACTGTCTTGCCATATGTACCATATGTAAAGGTGAAATAAGTAGGGGTAGGGACGTTACCACCTAGGAACATCCTCCCTTATACAGCACCTGCAGCGCGTTCATAAAAAGTTACTGTGAAGTTCAGAAACTTTGGCTAAGACCGTAAGCAGTCCAGGGACACCTTAAACCCTTTTTCCTGTTTTATCCAAGGAATCGGTGGATGTGGAGGATGAGAACGACATCTTGCCTCCGTAGAGCCAGTTTGTGCAGGGACACATTAATTGCCAGCTTGTTTTGTAGGGGCCCAAAAGAACCAATCATTTCAGCCACAGTCATGTGGCAGACCCTGGCGCTGAAATGATTGGTTTGTTAAAGTGTGCATGTCCTATTTATACAACATAAGAGTGGGTGGGAGGGCCCAAGGACAATTCCATCTTGCACCTCTTTTTTTTTTTTGCAGTATGTACTGTTTGGGGCCTAGTTTTTCAAACTGCCATCCTGTCTGCCACTGCAGTGTCACTCCTAGATGGGCCACATGTTTGTGCCGCCGACTCGTGTCGCTTAACATAGTCATCCAGCTACCTCGGTGCAATCTTTTGGCCATAAAAACAATATTGTGAGGTGTGAGGTGTTCAGAATAGACTGGAAATGAGTGGAAATGAAGGTTATTGAGGTTAATAATTGCATAGGAGCAGAAAAACCCACAAATTCTGTGATTTAAGCTGTTTTTATGCTTTTTTTCAAAAAAGTACAGATCCAAAACACAAAACCCAGAACCCAAAACACGGAAGGGTGGTTTTGGCAAAACCAATCAGGATCCAAAACACGAAGAAAGATCCAGATCCAAAAACAAAACACGAAAAGTGGCCGGTGCACACCCCTAATATATATATATATATATTAGGGGTGAGCGGGTTCGGATTTCTGAAATCCGAACCCCCCCGAGCCCCCCCGATCCGAGTCCGATCCGAATCAGGCTCGACTTTTCCCGCCTGACTCGGATCTGAAATCGAGGCAAAACGTCATCATCCCGCCTTCCGAGTCTCGCGGGTTTTGGATCCTATATAAGGTACCCACGTCGGCGCCATTTTCTCACTCGGCTGTGGACAGTGAAGAGGGAGGGTGGGAGTTAGGGCTGTGTAGTGTAGTGTAGTGTAGTGCTGCTGTTGTCCACTACTTCAAAGTCCATAGGGGCTGGCTGTGTTGTGCTGTGCTGCTGTTGTTAATAGGGGCTGTGTCCACTACTTCAAAGTCCATAGGGGCTGGCTGGACTGTGTTGTGCAGTCAGTTCTCCATAGGGGCTGTGTCCACTCCAAAGTCCTGTGCAGTGTCCCAGTCCTAAAGAGGTGCTGTAGTGTTGTCCAGGGGGTGCTCTGTCCATCAGGGGTGCTCCCCCCAAGTGCTAAAAAAATAATATATTTTCTGTGTTTGTGAATTGTGTGTGCAGTAGCCGCACGTGCATCAACAAAGTAGTGCCAAGCGTGCGCCTGTGTCATAAGTAAAGGGCCGGCTGGCTTGACCGTTAAGGGTGCTGTAACCCCCGAAAGTACACTCCAGTCCAAACCAAAAAAAAAATTATTTTCTGTGTTTGTGAATTGTGTGCGCAGTAGCCGCACGTGCATCAACAAAGTAGTGCCAAGCGTGCGCCTGTGTCATAAGTAAAGGGCCGGCTGGCTTGACCGTTAAGGGTGCTGTAACCCCCGAAAGTACACTCCAGTCCAAACCAAAAAAAAAATTATTTTCTGTGTTTGTGAATTGTGTGCGCAGTAGCCGCACGTGCATCAACAAAGTAGTGCCAAGCGTGCGCCTGTGTCATAAGTAAAGGGCCGGCTGGCTTGACCGTTAAGGGTGCTGTAACCCCCGAAAGTACACTCCAGTCCAAACCAAAAAAAAAATTATTTTCTGTGTTTGTGAATTGTGTGCGCAGTAGCCGCACGTGCATCAACAAAGTAGTGCCAAGCGTGCGCCTGTGTCATAAGTAAAGGGCCGGCTGGCTTGACCGTTAAGGGTGCTGTAACCCCCGAAAGTACACTCCAGTCCAAACCAAAAAAAAAATTATTTTCTGTGTTTGTGAATTGTGTGCGCAGTAGCCGCACGTGCATCAACAAAGTAGTGCCAAGCGTGCGCCTGTGTCATAAGTAAAGGGCCGGCTGGCTTGACCGTTAAAGGGTGCTGTAACCCCCAAAGTACACTCCAGTCCAAACCAAAAAATTTTTTATTTTCTGTGTTTGTGAATTGTGTGCGCAGTAGCCGCACGTGCATCAACAAAGTAGTGCCAAGCGTGCGCCTGTGTCATAAGTAAAGGGCCGGCTGGCTTGACCGTTAAGGGTGCTGTAACCCCCGAAAGTACACTCCAGTCCAAACCAAAAAAAAAATTATTTTCTGTGTTTGTGAATTGTGTGCGCAGTAGCCGCACGTGCATCAACAAAGTAGTGCCAAGCGTGCGCCTGTGTCATAAGTAAAGGGCCGGCTGGCTTGACCGTTAAAGGGTGCTGTAACCCCCAAAGTACACTCCAGTCCAAACCAAAAAAAAAATTATTTTCTGTGTTTGTGAAGCGTGCGCCTGTGTCCCATAAGTAAAGAGCCGGCTGGCTCATTTCTTAAAGGGTGGTGTAACCCACAAAGTGCACTACTCTCCAGCAAAAATAAAATAATATTTTCTGTGTTTGTGTGCGCTTTAGCCGCACGTATATATATCAATATAACATAAATGGAGGACCAAACTTTCTCCGATAAAAATAAAATAGGGAAAGATCAAGAACCTCTTCCTCCTAGTGCTGTTGCTGCTGCTGGGAGTTGTTCATCATCCCAGAGAGGAAGTAGGAACATCACTACTTTTACTAAACAATTGACCCTCCAACAGTCCCTAGCGATGAGGATGAAGTACGACAGCAGTCATCCTGAAGCAAAACTGAGGCCTTGACTGCTATGTTGGTGTTAGACGTGCGTCCGGTATCCGACATTAGTGCAGTGGGATTTAGACAATTGATGGAGGTAGTGTGTCCTCGGTTCCAAATCCCGTCTAGATTCCACCTGCATCCTCAAAGCAGCAGCGACAAGCGTGCGTCTGTCTGTTAAAGGGTGGTGACACCCTCAAAGTGTGCTACACAAACAATTAAAATATTGTTCTTTTTTTTTCTGTCTTTGTGAATTGTGTGGGCTGTAGCCGCACCTGCATCCTTAAAGCAGCAGCGACAAGCGTGCGTCTGTCTGTTAAAGGGTGGTGACACCCTCAAAGTGTGCTACACAAACAATTAAAATATTGTTCTTTTTTCTGTCTTTGTGAATTGTGTGGGCTGTAGCCGCACCTGCATCCTTAAAGCAGCAGCGACAAGCGTGCGTCTGTCTGTTAAAGGGTGGTGACACCCTCAAAGTGTGCTACACAAACAATTAAAATATTGTTCTTTTTTCTGTCTTTGTGAATTGTGTGGGCTGTAGCCGCACCTGCATCCTTAAAGCAGCAGCGACAAGCGTGCGTCTGTCTGTTAAAGGGTGGTGACACCCTCAAAGTGTGCTACACAAACAATTAAAATATTGTTCTTTTTTTTTTGGTCTTTGTGAAATGTGTGGGCTGTAGCCGCACCTGCATCCTTAAAGCAGCAGCGACAAGCGTGCGTCTGTCTGTTAAAGGGTGGTGACACCCTCAAAGTGTTCTACACAAACAATTAAAATATTGTTCTTTTTTTTTCGGTCTTTGTGAAATGTGTGGGCTGTAGCCGCACCTGCATCCTTAAAGCAGCAGCAACAAGCGTGCGTCTGTCTGTTAAAGGGTGGTGTAACTCTCAAAGTGTTCCAAAAAATAAAAAACTATTTTTTTAATGTGTTTGTGACTTGTGTGCGATGTAGCCACACTTGCATCCTCAAAGCAGCAGCGACAAGCGTGCGTCTGTCTGTTAAAGGGTGGTGACACCCTCAAAGTGTGCTACACAAACAATAAAAATATTCTTCTTCTTTTTTCTGTCTATGTTAATTGTGTGGGCTGTAGCCGCACCTGCATCTTTAAAGCAGCAGCGACAAGCGTGCGTCTGTCTGTTAAAGGGTGGTGACACCCTCAAAGTGTTCTACACAAACAATTAAAATATTGTTCTTTTTTTTTCGGTCTTTGTGAAATGTGTGGGCTGTAGCCGCACCTGCATCCTTAAAGCAGCAGCGACAAGCGTGCGTCTGTCTGTTAAAGGGTGGTGACACCTCAAAGTGTTCTACACAAACAATTAAAATATTCTTCTTCTTTTTTCTGTCTTTGTGAATTGTGTGGGCTGTAGCCGCACTTGCATCCTCAAAGCAGCAGCGACAAGCGTGCATCTGTCTGTTAAAGGGTGGTGTAACCCTCAAAGTGTGCTCCACAAACAATAAAAATATTCTTTTTTTTTTTCTGTCTTTGTGAATTGTGTGGGCTGTAGCCGCACTTGAATCCTCAAAGCAGCAGCGACAAGCGTGCGTCTGTCTGTTAAAGGATTACATCGGTGACAGCATCCAAGTAGGCATGTCAGACAGTCCGTACCTGTACTGGCAGGAAAAAGAAGCAATTTGGAGGTCCCTGTACAAACTGGCTCTATTTTACCTGAGTTGCCCCCCCTCCAGTGTGTACTCCGAAAGAGTGTTTAGTGCAGCCGGGAACCTTGTCAGCGAAAGGCGTAGGAGGTTGCTTCCACAAAATGTGGAGAAGATGATGTTCATAAAATGAATTATCAACTCTTCCAGGGAGACCAGCCTCCAGAACGTACAGAGGGACCTGTGGTTCCAGCAGGGACGAATTAATACTCTGTGAGGATGAGGATGTACACACTAAAGAGGGTGAGGAATCGGTGGATGAGGAGGATGAGGATGACATCTTGCCTCCGTAGAGCCAGTTTGTGCAGGGACACATTAATTGCCAGCTTGTTTTGTGGGGGCCCAAACGAACCAATCATTTCAGCCACAGTTGTGTGGCAGACCCTGGCGCTGAAATGATTGATTTGTTAAAGTGTGCATGTCCTGTTTATACAACATAAGGGTGGGTGGGAGGGCCCAAGGACAATTCCATCTTGCACTTCTTTTTTTTCTTTGCATTATGTACAGTTTGGGGCCTAGTTTTTCTAACTGCCATCCTGTCTGCCACTGCAGTGTCACTCCTAGATGGGTCACGTGTTTGTGCCGCCCACTCGTGTCGCTTAGCATCCAGCTACCTCGGTGCAACCTTTTGGACATGAAAACACTATTGTGAGGTGTGAGGTGTTCAGAATAGACTGGAAATGAGTGGAAATTAAGGTTATTGAGGTTAATAATAGCATAGGAGCAGAGAAACCAACAAATTCTGTGATTTTAGCTGTTTTTATGCTTTTTTTAAAAAAAATACAGATCCAAAACACAAAACCCAGAACCCAAAACACGGAAGGGTGGTTTTGGCAAAACCAATCCAGATCCAAAACACGAAGAAAGATCCAGATCCAAAACCAAAACACAAAACACGAAAAGTGGCCGGTGCACACCCCTAATATATATATATATATATATATATATATATATATATATATATATATATATATTGTGAATAGTGAAAAACAAAAGTGCCTACTAGTGTCACCGCCTCTACCGCATCCCGCCGCCGCCTCCAAGTCCAAAGACTTGGAGGCGGCGGGACGCGGTAGAGATGGTGACGGTGCCCGCTGTATCAGAGACATCACATACATCATACAGCCATCTGTAGCCTCCATACATGGTGTGTGTGTGCCCAGCTTCCCGCACGTGGATGGGGGGGATAACTTTTTTGTCAGACTAAACACATCTGCATCTTCTAGACATTTAAAGCATTAAAACCACAAGTTATCACCATAATACTTCTATATAGAATTCCCTACCAGTAGTAGTGATTTTTTGATCATCAGTTTCTCACTTTTGTGTATAATTTAAATATTTAACACTAGTAGACGTTCCTGTTTTTCACCATTCACAATTGTTTTGCTTGAGCTACAATCTCATAATCACTATCAGAAGCTGCCACTCAATTATTTTTTTGAGGGGTGTCACACATTTTACTTTATTTTTCAGTTTTCTGTTTTTGTTGCTAAGTGTTACACCATTACCAGTGCGCCTCTATATTTACTGCGTTAATATATATATATATATTAGGGGTGAGCGGGTTCGGATTTCTGAAATCCGAACCCCCCCGAGCCCCCCCGATCCGAGGCCGATCCGAGTCAGGCTCGACTTTTCCCGCCTGACTCGGATCTGAAATCGAGGCAAAACGTCATCATCCCGCCTTCCGGGTCTCGCGGGTTTTGGATCCTATATAAAGGTACCCGCGTCGGCGCCATTTTCTCACTCGGCTGTGAACAGTGAAGAGGGAGGGTGGGAGTTAGGGCTGGCTGGGCTGTGTAGTGTAGTGTACTGCAGAGTAGTGTTGTGCTGTGCTGTGCTGCTGTTGTCCATAGGGGCTGTGTCCACTACTTCAAAGTCCATAGGGGCTGGCTGTGTTGTGCTGTGCTGCTGTTGTTAATAGGGGCTGTGTCCACTACTTCAAAGTCCATAGGGGCTGGCTGGACTGTGTTGTGCAGTCAGTTCTCCATAGGGGCTGTGTCCACTCCAAAGTCCTGTGCAGTGTCCCAGTCCTAAAGGGGTGCTGTAGTGTTGTCCAGGGGGTGCTATGTCCGTCAGGGGTGCTCCCCCCAAGTGCTAAAAAAAATATTTTTCTGTGTTTGTGAATTGTGTGCGCAGTAGCCGCACGTGCATCAACAAAGTAGTGCCAAGCATGCGCCTGTGTCATAAGTAAAAGGGCCAGCTGGCTTGACCGTTAAAGGGTGCTGTAACCCCCAAAGTACACTCCAAACCAAATAAAAATTTTTTTTATGTGTTTGTGAATTGTGTGCGCAGTAGCCACATGTGCATCAACAAAGGAGCAGCGCCAAGCGTGCGCCTGTGTCCCATAAGTAAATTTCTTAAAGGGTGGTGTAACCCACAAAGTGCACTACTCTCCAGCAAAAATAAAAAATTATTTTCTGTTTGTGTGCGCCTTAGTCGCACGTATATATCAAATCGATATAACATAAATGGAGGACCAAACTTTCTCCGATAAAAATAAAATAGAGAAAGATCAAGAACCACTTCCTCCTAGTGCTGAAGCTGCTGCCACTAGTCATGACATAGACGATAACATGCCATCAACGTCGTCTGCCAAGGCCAATGCCCAATGTCATAGTAGAGAGCACATACAATCCCAAATGGCAAAGTTCAGGAAAATGACCTTGAAAAAAACATTTAAATCATCTGAAGAGAAACGTAAACTTGCCAATATGCCATTTACGACGCGGAGTGGCAAGGAATGGCTAAGGTCTTTCCCTATGTTTATGACTAGTGGTTCAGCTTCACATGGAAGCCCTCCTCCCACTAAAAAAATCAAAAGAGTTAAGCTGGCAAAAGCACAGCGAAGAACTGTGCGTTCTAAGAAGATATCACAAATCCCCAAGGAGAGTCCAAGTGTGGTGGTGGTTGCGATGCCTGACCTTCCCAGCACTGGACGGGAAGAGGTGGCTCTTTCCACCATTTGCACGCCCCCTGCAAGTGCTGAAAGGAGCACCCACAGTCCACTTGCTGATATGCAAATTGAAGATGTCACTGTTGAAGTGCAACAGAATGAGGATACTGGTGTAGCTGGCGCTGAGGAGGAAGTTGGTGAGAAGGATTCTGATGGTGATGTGGTTTGTTTAAATCAGGCTCCGGGGGAGACAGTTGTTGTCCGTGGGATGAAAAAGCCCATCACGGTCATGCCTGGGCAGAAGACCAAACATTCCACCTCTTTGGTCTGGCAATATTTCTATCCAAATCCGGACAACAACTGTCTTGCCATATGTACCATATGTAAAGGTGAAATAAGTAGGGGTAGGGACGTTAACCACCTAGGAACATCCTCCCTTATACGGCACCTGCAGCGCGTTCATAAAAAGTTACTGTCAAGTTCAGAAACTTTGGCTAAGACCGTAAGCAGTCCAGGGACACCTAAATCCCATTGTCCTGTTGTATCCAAGCGCCTGCAAACCACACCGTCAACTCCCTCCTCGTCAATTTCTTCCTTAGTCAGGATCGGAAGTAGTCCTGCAGGCCATGTCACTGGCATGACTGACTCTCCTATCCGGGATTCCTCCGGAGGATCCTGCATTGCTACGCCTCCTGCTGCCGCTGCTGCTGTTGCTGCTGCTGGGAGTCGTTCATCATCCCAGAGAGGAAGTAGGAACACCACTACTTTTACTAAACAATTGACCCTCCAACAGTCCTTAGCGAGGAGGATGAAGTACGACAGCAGTCATCCTGAAGCAAAACGTATAACTGAGGCCTTGACTGCTATGTTGGTGTTAGACGTGCGTCCGGTATCCGCCATTAGTGCAGTGGGATTTAGACAATTGATGGAGGTAGTGTGTCCCCGGTTCCAAATCCCGTCTAGATTCCACTTCACTAGGCAGGCGATACCGAGACTGTACAGAAACGTCAGAAAAAGTGTCCTCAGTGTCCTGAAAAATGCCGTTGTACCCAATGTCCACTTAACCACGGACATGTGGACAAGTGGAACAGGGCAGACTAAGGACTATATGACTGTGACAGCCCACTGGGTAGATGTATCACCTTACGCAGCAACAGCAGCAGCGTCACCAGTAGCAGCATCTCAGAAACGCCAGCTCGTTCCAAGGCAGGCTACACTGTGTATCACCGGTTTCAGTAAGAGGCACACCGCCGACAACCTCTTAGAGAAACTGAGGGAAATCATCACCCAGTGGCTTACCCCACTTAGACTCTCCTGGGGATTTGTGATATCTGACAACGCCACCAATATTGTGCGGGCATTACATCTGGGCAAATTCCAGCACGTCCCATGTTTTGCTCACACAATAAACTTGGTGGTGCAGAATTTTCTGAAAAGCGACAGGGGCGTGCAGGAGACGCTTTGGGTGGCCCGAAAAATTTCTGGCCACTTTCGCCATTCAGCGACTGCGTGCTGAAGACTGGAGCGCCAGCAAACACTCTTGATCCTGCCCCGCCATCACCTGAAGCAAGAGGTTGTGACGCGGTGGAACTCAACCCTCTATATGTTTCAGAGGATGGAGGAGCAGCAAAAGGCCATACAAGTCTATACATCCACCTTTGACATAGACAAAGGAGGGGGTATGCACCTGACTCAAGCGCAGTGGAGAATGATTTCTGTGTTGTGCAAGGTTCTCGAACTTGCCACATGTGAAGTCAGTTCAGACACTGCCAGCTTGAGTCAGGTCATTCCCCTCATCAGGCTTTTGCAGAAGCAGCTGGAGAAAGTGAAGGAGGAGCTAAGACGGAGCGATTCCGCTCGGCATGTGGGACTTGTGGATGAAGCCCTTCATTCGCTTTGCCAGGCTTCCAGGGTGGTCAATCTGTTGAAATCAGACCACTACATTTTGGCCACCGTGCTTGATCCTAGGTTTAAAGCCTATGTGGTGTCTCTCTTTTCGGCCGACACAAGCCTGCAGAGGTGCAAAGACCTGCTGGTGAACACACTGTCAGCTGAAGCGGAACGTGACACGTCAACAGCTCCTTCTTCATTTTCTCCCGCAACTGGGGCTGCCAGGAAAAAACTTAGCTATCCTAAGCAACCCGCTGGCGGTGATGCAGGGCAGGCAGGACCAAGTTTGGACATCTGGTCCAGACTGAAGGACCTGGCAACAATTTCTGACATGTCTACTGTCACTACATATGATACTGTCACCATTGACAGAATGGTGGAGGATTACATCGGTGACAGCATCCAAGTAGGCATGTCAGACAGTCCATACCTGTACTGGCAGGAAAAAGAGGCAATTTGGAGGCCCCTGTACAAACTGGCTCTATTTTACCTGAGTTGCTCCCCCTCCAGTGTGTACTCCAAAAGAGTGTTTAGTGCAGCCGGGAACCTTGTCAGCGAAAGACGTAGGAGGTTGCTTCCACAAAATGTGGAGAAGATGATGTTCATCAAAATGAATTATCAACTCTTCCAGGGAGACCAGCCTCCAGAACGTACAGAGGGACCTGTGGTGGTGGATTCCAGTGGGGACGAGTTAATACTCTGTGAGGATGAGGATGTACACAACACTGAAGAGGGTGAGGAATCGGTGGATGAGGAGGATGAGGACGACATCTTGCCTCCGTAGAGCCAGTTTGTGCAGGGACAGATTAATTGCCAGCTTGTTTTGTGGGGGCCCAAATGAACCAATCATTTCAGCCACAGTCGTGTGGCAGACCCTGGCGCTGAAATGATTGCTTTGTTAAAGTGTGCATGTCCTGTTTATACAACATAAGGGTGGGTGGGAGGACCCAAGGACAATTCCATCTTGCACCTCTTTTTTTTCTTTGCATTATGTACAGTTTGGGGCCTAGTTTTTCAAACTGCCATCCTGTCTGCCACTGCAGTGTCACTCCTAGATGGGTTACGTGTTTGTGCCGCCCACTCGTGTCGCTTAGCATAGTCATCCAGCTACCTCGGTGCAACCTTTTGGACATAAAAACTCTATTGTGAGGTGTGAGGTGTTCAGAATAGACTGGAAATGAGTGGAAATTAAGGTTATTGAGGTTAATAATAGCATAGGAGCAGAAAAACCAACACATTCTGTGATTTTAGCTGTTTTTATGCTTTTTTTTAAAAAAAATACAGATCCAAAACACAAAACCCAGAACCCAAAACACGGAAGGGTGGTTTTGGCAAAACCAATCCAGATCCAAAACACGAAGAAAGATCCAGATCCAAAACCAAAACACAAAACACGAAAAGGGGCCGGTGCACACCCCTAATATATAATAACCTCCCATACTTACACCTGTTTGAAAGAACTCTGTGGATTCTGTCTGACTACGATAAGATAAGATAAACAACTTAGTTTGGTTATTTTTATTCTATGTTTTATATGAAATAAAGCAAAGTTTATCATAACATACTATATTGTTGCGAAGGTTGCTGATATCGTGTGTGTGGCATACTGGAGTCCGGGAGTAAGACGTGGGTTACATCAGCTGTTCAATGCAGGGAATCGTGGTTGACGCACAGAGACTAATCAGATATGCTTAACCTACAAGTGTATATACAGTACGGGCATATATATTGAGACACCCTGCACCCATATTATTTTAAACTCACCTGTCCGTGATCCCACGTCGGGTGTCAGAGCTCCACAGAACACCGGAAAATGGCTGCTGCGGCCATTTTTCCGGCGTTCTGCACATGCGCAGTAGACTCTGCGCAAACTCTAGTGCCCAAAGTTTACTGCTTCTGCGGTGGCCGGCCAGCCGCGTCAGTCGGCTGCTGGCCACCGGGAAGAGAGGAGGGGCCCACTGGCCCTATCCTCTCTTAAAATGCCCCTGCTTCATATATATATATATATATATATATATATATTATAAATAGAGATGTGCTGGTCCGGATTTCTGAAACCCGAACACACCCGAATTTAGGGGCTTCGAATAGAAACAGGTCAAGGTTCGGATTCACTTTTGTGACCCGGTTCGGTACTCGGATTTCAAAACCGAACTCGAGTTTTGGGTTCGGTCATTGTAGCTGTTTTTATTGATTTTTTGTCTATTTTTAATCGTGTTTTATCGATTTTTATCCAAATCCAATCAAAACCAAAACACGAAGATGGATCCAAAACTGAAACCAAAACACAGGGGTCCGCACTAGAGATGTGCACCAATTCCCGTGTTTTGGTTTTGAATCTGGATCTCCCCTGGTTTTGGATCTGGATTGGTTTTGCCAAAACCTCACCTCTGTGTTTTGTTTTTCGGTTTTGGTTTTAGATCTGGATTTTTTCTTAAAAAATCATAATAACAGCTAAACTCACATAAAATTGGCCTGTTTTTGTTCCTCCAGTATTATTAACCTCAATAACATTTACAGTCAATTTTGATCACCTCATAGCTCACAATATAGATTTTTTTCATCTAGTTAAGGGCCAAAAGGTTGCATCCAGCTAGCTGGTTTAAAACTGAGTGATAAATAGAGTTGAGGACTGTGCAAAGGTGATGGTTGGAGTACCCCTTCAGGATTGAAGAATTGATAGTTGGCGCAGCCACTGGCTGAAGTAAGAAGAGTTGATACTTGATAAATGGTGCAGTCACTGGCTGAAGAATTGATAGTTGGCACAAACACTGGCTGAAGTAAGAAGAGTTGATACTTGATAATTGGTGCAGCCACAGGCTGAAGAAAGAAGAGTTGATACTTGATAATTGGTGCAGCCAATGGCTGAAGTAAGAAGAGTTGATACTTGATAATTGGTGCAGCCACTGGCTGAAGTAAGAAGAGTTGATACTTGATAATTGGTGCAGCCACTGGCTGAAGAAAGAAGAGTTGATACTTGATAATTGGTGCAGCCACAGGCTCAAGAATTGATAGTTGGTGCAGAAACTGGCTGAAGTAAGAAGAGTTGATACTTGATAATTGGTGCAGCCACTGGCTGAAGTAAGAAGAGTTGATACTTGATAATTGGTGCAGCCAATGGCTGAAGTAAGAAGAGTTGATACTTGATAATTGGTGCAGCCACTGGCTGAAGAATTTATAGTTGACAGTTGGCACAGTCACTGGCTGAAGTAAAGAGTTAATAATTGGTGCAGCCACTGGCTGAAGAAAGAGAAGTTGATACTTGATAATTGGTGCAGCCACAGGCTGAAGAATTGATAGTTGATAGTGAATTGTTGATGCAGCCTCTGGGCTGAGTAGTAGTGGAATACAGAGCTATGATTAGGAAGGAACCAGTCCTGCAACAGCCTTGAGGGCTGGAACTCTTGGCAAGTTGTGGCTGTTACAGCCTTGAGGGCTGGTGAGGAGTGATGACAGGTGGCCTTTGGGCTGTGAAGCAGGATGCAGCCTTTGGGCTGTGTAGCAGCCTTGAGGGCTGAGAGCCCTTGGCTGAATGTCACTGTTGTGCGACTTTTAATTTGAGCTCTCACACTTTGTTAAAGGAAGAGATATCCCTTTTAGAAAAGGGTTTGAAATTTGCCCCTAATCATTATACTAACCCATTTAACATTTTTATAGATGTACAAAAATGTATTCAAAAACTGTCTTTGAGAAAGTTCTTTGGACAGAATATACAAGATGTGGGGAGGAGTTTGGAAGAGACGTCGGTCACTCCATTCCGCCCAAAATCCATTTTTTATCCACAACACGTCAAAGGCCCTTTTCTAGATACCTTCTGTGCTTTGGTGTTAGAAGATTTAGAAAAATTGCACTCCCAAGATAAGACCAATACAAATAAAAAGTCGTATAAGAAAAACAAGATGAATTTAACATTCAAAGAACGGAAAGCCTTGAAAAATCTCAAAAGTAATAAGGAGATAATAATAAAACCAACGGATAAGGGAGAGGGAGTGGTGTTGCTCAATATTGGGGACTATGAAGCAGAAATATACAGACAATTAAAATACACACATACATATAAAAAACTCAGAGGGGACCCCACAAATGCCACTGCACTAAAATGTTGAAATCTTATAGATAAATATCATAAGATGGGTACGCTGACAGAAAAAGAAGCTCAATTTCTTATTATTGACTCACCTGTCACCCCAGTAATTTACACACTCCCGAAAGTGCATAAAAGCCTTATTGACCCCCCAGGGAGACCAATTATCTCCGGAATTGGGTCAATTTCCTCCAACTTGTCGGAATTTATAGACTTCTACCTCCAACCTTTGGTGTTACTTAACAAATCACATCTGAAAGACACAAAGGAATTTCTAAAATTTCTGGAGGATTTAGAATGGGAGGATAACTTTTTAATGGTGTGTTCAGATGTGTGCTCTTTATATACCATTATAAATCATGATATAGGCATAGAATCAGTTAAGAGCTTTTTGGACAAATCAGATATTTCTAAAAATCTGAAGAATTTTCTAGTGGATGGTATTAGCTTTATTCTCCATAATAACTTTTTCTTTTCAAAGATGAGTTCTACCTCCAAAAAACAGGCACGGCGATGGGCACCAAATTCTTGCCGAGCTATGCCAACCTCTTTATGGGCAAGTGGGAGGAGGAAGCCGTTTGGGGTTGTGGCGAGCTCGGTGCGAATTTGGTGTCATATCGAAGATATATCGATGATATCTTTGTGTGGAGAGGGGACAGGCCTAGTTTGGAGTTATTTTGTCAACACCTAAATAATAATATGAAAAATATTGTTTTGACTTTTGACATCAGTAATGTCGGAGTAAATTTTTTGGATATTTCAATATATGTAAAAGATGGAAAGTTACAGACATAAAATTTCACAAAACCCACAGACTCAGGTACATACATTAAGAGAACCAGTTGTCATCATAATAACTGGTTGGATGCAATTCCAAGAGGCCAATTATTAAGGTTAAAACGTAATTGCTCAGAATCACAGGTGTTCCTTGCCCAGGCAGAGGACATTACTAACAAGTTCATAGCATGCGGATATGATAAATCTAGTATTAACAAAGCCTTAAATAAAGTCAAAGAAGTGGAAAGGAAAGAACTTCTTAATGACAAGGATGAGAGAAAGGTTAAATATAAAGATAAAGAAAATTATTTCAAATGGGCTTTTGTTACCGATTTTTCAGATGATCACAAATCTGTGGAAAATATTCTCCAAAAACATTGGGATCTATTGAAAAAAGACGCCACTTTGGGACCACTAATTCCGGACAAACCGGTATGCATTTTTAGAAAAGCACCTAATTCAAAGTCTAAACTTGTGAAAAGCGCACTTCCACCCCTAGGAAACCCAACGACTATAATGTCAAGAGGTTTTTTTAGGTGCGGTAATTGCCAGGAATGTCGTGCCATTAAAAGTAAAGGTAGTGGCAAAATAGAAAAGGTTTTGATTAATGGGCAAGATTTTCTAATTAATGATTTTATAACCTGTCATAGCAAGAATATTGTATATGCCATTGAGTGCAAATGTAAGAAGTTCTACATTGGGAGAACATCAAGACCTTTAAAAATTAGGATATCTGAACACCTGCAGAACGTGAGGAAGGGTTTAGAAACCCACGCTCTGTCCTCGCATTTCAAGGAGGTCCATGATTGTTCTTCAAATGCCATTGTAGGTTTTTATGGACTCAAAAGTGTAAAAACCGATATAAGAACCAATGATGTGGCCACTAGGCTAGCTAAAATGGAAATGAATATGATTTTCACATTAAAAACACTAATATCCTTAGGATTAAACAAAGACTTTGAGTTAAAGTGTTTTTTGTAATGGTATTGTGCACTTTAAGAATTACAATGCGCAATATGACATTAATTTAGATTTGTTTTGTAGATATATACAGCCTGGAATTTATTACCATTTGTTGAAACTTTCCCCTTTAACATCAAGAATTTTGAATTATTCAGAATAAGAAAATGAACACTAAGAAAAGCAGAAAAGAAAAGAACTCACAAATGTATTTTTATTTGTATTTTTATTTTCTTGTTTTTTGATATTTTTCTGATGACATTTGTATGGTTATTGGCCGTCTGTTTTAATATTATTTTAAAGTAGGGAATAATGATATGTCAACATGATAATAGGTTTGCGTGTTTTATGTTATCATATGTGGGATATACAGATTAGGATATTAACATGTTTATGTAGATTACATGGTATCTTTGAAAATCGGCTTGAATTGTGTATTTGTTATGTATCTATTATGCTCAAATATGTGTCCTCCGTTAATAAGAGTTTAGATGGTGACGTTATTGAAAGTTCCCATACATGCTTAACGGTGCGTCCTTATCGAACACCCAAGTATGGGCAACCCTAGACACTATACTACCAACTTCCGCCAGGAGTCCGAATCACGTGACGGACCTCCTGAACTCCAACTTCCGTCTGACGGCATCATACATTAGAAAGATGCGCGGACTACTTCCGGTAGCCGGAACTCGATACAGCGCCCCTGCCATGCGGGAGGATGTTTCCTGCGACACAAGGGGAAAATAAAACTGTTTCCTGTGTTCGATGCAGTGTCTTCCCGCAGGTATTAATTATCCCTAGATAAGTTTCACCTGATGCATGGACAATTGATATTGTTCACATGCTGATAGGTGGATCACGGTATATAACCAGCATGTCTTGACAAAGGCTCCAATGAGAGCCGAAACGCGCGTCGACCCAGAGGACTTATAAACGCCAGAGGCATGACTATTTGACCATCTTCTTACCTTGTGATTATCACCAATACATATGTTTTAAACAACTTTTTTGAGAAGTTGGCCTGTTGGTTTTGCATTAGCCACTGGTCATATACCTTTTATTCTGGAAATGTGTTTTTTTTAATAAATTCATTTTGGATTATTTATTCATATTATGGAGAATCACATTCTTTTGGGATGAAACGGCCTTTATGGAGAGATTAACATTAGTGGTGGACATACAAAGATACCTTGATGTGAGAATTTCCGTGCCACTCTGAGTAAGTTGGGGTACGCCACCTGCTCTTTAAGGACACCTTTAAAGATACCTTTATATATTTCATCACCATTCTGCTTATGTGAGTTCTGGTACGCACTTTATGGAAGCTACTTACACGTCATTTTGGGTGTTGGTGGACCCCTAAAAAGAAACCTTTATGGGAGTAACCTATCACTCTTTCTTGTGAGTGGGGTACGCACCACATATAGTGGTGTTCCCGCAACACCCCCTCTTCTCGCTGTTAAATTTTAAATATATATTTTCAAGTGTGTGAAACATTGGCCATGCGTTTTTTCTTTTTTATATTCATCTGCACTGAATGAGAAAACTACATATGCTTCAATCTTCTGGACACATTTTAAAGAAATTAGAAATCCTGCAAATGAAATTACAACCTTTCAAGGAATGTATATTTTATATTTCATTTCTTTTTTTATGATTTATTAGCACCTAAATTCTTTACCTTTGCGTTCATTGTATTTTATTGCATAACATTAAAAATGTCAGGCAGCAATGCCCCAAACAGCACATAATGGAAAGGAAAATGGTGCAAGATGGAATTGTCCTTGGGCCCTCCAACCCACCCTTATGTTGTATATATGAAACAGGACATTCGCAGTTTAACAAACCAATCACTTCAGCGACAGGGACTGCCACTTGTGGCTGAAATTATTGGGTTGTTTGGACCCCCCACAAAACAAGCTGTCAATGCGTAGTGGACATTGGTGGCAATGATCCCATACACAAACTGGCTTTACAAAACAATAGATTAGATGTCGTCATCATCATCCCCCTCAGTGTGTGCATCCTCCTCTTCTTCACAAAATATGAATTTGTCTCCGCTGCAATCCACCATTACAGACGCTTCTGTATTTCTTGGACTTAAGTGCTGGTAAAGGTCTTCCTCGTGGAATTTGTAATTCATTTTGATGAACCATCTTTTCCACAGTCTGGGGAAGTAAGCTCCTACATCGACAACTGACAAGGTTCCCTGCTGCGCTGAACTCTCTTTCAGAGTACACACTGGAGGTTGGGCAACTTAAGTACAGCAAAGCCAGTTTGTGTAAGGGACTCCAAATTGCCTATTTTTCCTGCCAGTAGTGAAAGGGACTGAGTGACATGCCTATTTGGATGCTATCCCTAAAATAATCATCCACCATTCTCTGAATGGTGACCGTATCAGACAAAGTCATGGTAGACATGTCACTCATTGTAGCCAGTTTTTTCAGACCAAACCCAGATTTATGTCCATCGGAAAGAAAGACACAAGGTATGACTTAAACCTAGGATCAAGTATGGTCGCCAAAATATAGTGATCTGATTTCAAGAGATTCACGACCCTTGTATCCTGGTGAAGCAAGTGAAGGGCTTGATCTAAAAGTCTGACATACTTAGCGGAATCACTCCGCTTCAGCTCCTCCTTCAGTTTCTCCAATTGCTTTTGCAAAAGTCTGATTAGGGGAATGATCTGACTCAAGCTGGCAGTGTCTGAACTAACTGACATGTGGCAAGTTCAAAGGGTTTGAGAACCTTGCACAATACAGAAATTATTCTCCACTCCCTTGACTAAGGTGCATTCCCGCTCCTTTCCCTATGTCATAGGCTGCAGTGTAGCCTTGGATGGCCTTTTTCTGCTCCTCCATTCGCTGAAGCATATAGAGGGTAGAATTCCACCTAGTTACTGCCTCTTGCTTCAGCTGATGGCAGTGCCTCTTAGTGAAACCAGTGATACACAGAGTAACCTACCTCTGAATGAGCTGGCATTTGTTAGATGCTGCTGCTGCTGTTCTTTATACTGTTGGAAGCAATACACCTACCCAGTAGGCTATCACAGTCATGTAATCTTTAGTTTGCCTTGTCCCACTTGTCCACATATCTGTGGTTAAGTGGACAGTGGGCACAATGGCATTTCTGAGGACATTAATTAGGTTTTTTCAATGTCCTTGTACAGATTGGGAATTGCTATTCTAGAGAAGTGGAATCTAGAAGGGACACGGTAACAGGGACACAGGACCTCCATTAACTTTGTAAAACCCACTGCAGTAATAGTAGATACTGGACACACATCTAATACCAGCATAGCTGTTATGACGTCAGTAATCCGCTGTGCAACTGGGTGTTTGCTGTCATACTTGTTCGCCAATGCAAAGGATTGTGTGACAGTCAATTGTTTAGTTGAACTACTAAAAGTAGTCTTCTTCCTGGTCCCCTTCTGGGATGAAGATCCATTCATAGCAACAGCAGGCGTAGCACTCAAGGATCCTTCTGAGGAACAACGGATAGGAGAGGAGTCAGTCCTTATGATATTGGATGCAGGACTACTTCCGATCACGAATGAGGATGTTGATGATGATGCAGGTGTTGGTGGTGGATATTGCAGGTGCTTGGATCCAGATAGAAGGGAGCAGCTAGGTGACAGTAGACTGATTGTTGTTCGGTTTTTTGCCCCCAAAGTTTCAATATCCTTTCCAATTTGATGAATGCGCTGCAAGTGACGTAACAGGGAGGAGGTTCCAAGATGGTTAAGGTCCTTACCTCCAGGGAGAGATTGTAGGCAGGGTGACAGGGGCGGTCGTCCCGGGGCCCCCACACACTGTCCCCGGCACCTGGCCACATACCCAGGGCCCAGATGAACATTTTTTTTCTTTTGACGGAGCCGACTTCCGTGGCCCACGATTAATCCCCACCCCCTTTTCAATGATCTGTGAATCGCTATGATTTCTGCTGCTGCTGCCTCTGAAGCCAGGAGACGTAAGCAGTACTGTATATGTGTGTGTGCATGTATACACCTGTATGTATACCTGTGTGTGTGTGTATGTATAACTATACATATATACAGTATGTGTGTATATATATATATATATATATACACACACAGTATATGTATCCAAAACCAGCATAAATGCATGTTTGTATGGATGTATATATATATATATATATATATATATATGCGCACACATGCAGCTGGTAGCCTGGTGTATGTGTGTGTACATATATGTTAAAAAAATAAATAAATAAATATATATATATATATATATATATGCACATATATGTGTATATATATGCGTGTGTGTGTGTATATATATATATATATATAATATACATACATTCAACTTTTAGTGATAGGGGCCCCCACATATTTGTTGCCCAGGGGGCCCCAAGAACCTTAATCCAGCCGTGCTTACCTCTGCTCACTATTACATGGCAACGGTTACAAATGGCTTGGCAAAGGATGTCCGGATTTGGGTGGAAGTTATTCCACAAATGAGATGTGGTTTTTTGGTCCTTTGCCCTGGCATGCCAACTATGGGATTTCTCCCACCATGGGCAACAACTGTTCCCTGATTTACAGTTTTTGCACAAACATCCTCGCCATCAACATCCTCATCATCCTTGTTATCGCCAACTGCATAAATATCCTCCTCATCCTCCTCGTGCAATTCCACAGAAGCATCCTCGATTTCTACGTCAGCATGTTGACTTGTGCTGCTCATCACCACATTTGCAGAGGACACACAAATGGTGGAAGGAGGATCCTCTACAAGTACAGTATTAGAAAGGTCAGACTCACACATGGCAACTGCGGACACACTTGGACTCTCCTCAGGGATTTGTGATTTTTTGGAGCACACAGTTGGTTCTGGTGTCTTATTCGAATTAACAATTTTAATTTTTTTTGTACCTCTCCTATAAGCAGAGAGACAAATCATTACTAGAACCACCAGTCATATATAAAGGTCAAGGCCTTATCCTTTCCTTGACACTTTGTGTAGTGAATGGCATATTGACAATTTTTTGTTTCTCTAAAGCTAACTTAGCTTTAGATTTTTTTCTCTTTAACAGGGTAAAAGTTGATTTTTTTACATAGCCTGACTTAAGCCCTGGTGCATCGGCCTTCATAGATGAGGTTGACGGCCTTTCATCGTCATCATGACTGCTGCCAGCAGCTACAAGACTGGTATGTGTATTGTTCTCTCCTGTCATGTGACTGTCCTCCAGACTCACTGCGGTCTTACAGCAGTGTCACCAAGCAATTATAGTGCAGCTAAGTTGCGGCTAACGCACACAACCAACCACACACAAAAAAATTGGTTTTATTTATTCACACTGGGAGTGAAGAGCACCTCTGATGGACAGATAACACCCTGGACAACACAGCAGCACAGCCAGCCAGCTCCTATGGACAACAGTCAACCAGCCCCTATGGACAGCACAACAGCCAGCCAGCCCCTATATGGACAACAGCCAGACCCTATGGACAACAGCCAGACCCTATGGACAGGACAACAGCCAGCCAGACCCTATATGGACAACAGCCAGCCAGACCCTATGGACAACAGCCAGTCCCTATGGAAAGGACAACAGCCAGCCAGCCCATATGGACAGGACAACAGCCAGCCCCTATATGGACAACAGCCAGCTAGCCCCTAAGGACAACAGCCAGCACCTATGGACAGGACAATAGCCAGCCAGCCAGCCCCTATATGAACAATAGCCAGCCCCTATGGACAGGACAACAGTAGCCAGCCCCTTTGCAGTATGCACAGCATCAGCAACAGCACATTCAATTTCACAGCCCCCTCTCTCTTCACTCTCCACAGCCAGAATAAAAAATGGCGGCGATGGTGGGACCTTTTATACAATCCAAAACCCGCAAGAATCCAACAGCGGGATGATGACGTTTTGCCTCGTTTTGAGATCAGAGTCAGGCGGGAAAACCCGAGCCGACACGGATCTGCCTCGTATTTGCTAAGTTCGAATGGGTGCGGTTCTCAGGCAACCGAACCCGCTCATCTCTAGTCCGCACACATCTCTAATTGAAAGTAATGTATGGTCCTTCCATAGAATAGGATGCTGCAGATGATGGTCCATATTGTAACAAATTGTCCTGTCTGAGAGTCATTCAGCATTATAATGACAGCTGCACTATGAAGGCGTCTTACCACTATATAGGTCTGTTAATACCCTTTCAGTGTTGAGCATTGCATAATAAGGGAAGAGGCCCATTTATAATAATGTGTGTATACCAAACAAATTAAACATTTTTGACTATACTGGTCCTGGAACTCTTTTACATTTAAATGAGCAAATTGCACAGGACGATTTTAAATATTGCCTTGACTTGTAGTTTACCACTCCCAAAATTTGAAAATGTCAAATCAGGACAAAGTGCCAGAGTCTACTACCCATGCGCAGAACTTCAGGAAAATGGCATCAACATCACCGTAGAGGGCGGATTCGGCAGAGAGGTAAGTATAGGTTATGGGTGCAGATTGTGTGCTGTGGGCCCCTCGAGACCCAAAGGCCCGTGTTCCCCGCACAATCTGCACCCATTATACATATGCTAATGGGCTATGCCCAATATCTGCCTGTAAATTATCCAAATTGAAAATACTTGATTTTTTTCAAACTCAGACAGTGGGGAGACTCCTGCAAATGTGGGACCATTGGTATATAAACGGCAGCCTCTTTCTTCTGCATTCTGATACCTTTATAGAAATGAATAAGTACATTAATCAAATCATCGCAGAAGAAGAGATTGGAAAACAACTTTACTAATTATTAGTTACTGTACCAACCAATATCTCCAAATAGTAAATTAACAGTCAGAGAAAAATGTCTGTAAATAATGTCTCATCTTCACATGTGCCAGTGCAACTCTGTGTATCTGGTTACAGTATAATGCTGCTAGAGTTTGTATGATAAATCAGGCAGAACATAACTGAGAGAATGAAGTGATCATAAACAGGAAATGTCTGAAGTTGTTCCAGGATAAACTTATAATAAATGTATTCAGTGCTGTAAAATGTTTCCCAATGCAATAAATCCAACATGGGCTCTGCCTATAAACGTTTCTGGTTAGATTACTAAATGATGTCAAATGACATTATGGGTTTATTTCTTCTCCCTCAACATTTTCACTGTCACTGTAATAAAGGGCCTGTCAGAGTTGTATGAAAAAAACCTGATTGTTATGATGGTGGATGTAGTGCGCGTTTAATGCTATTCAGCTGCAGCTCCGGTCGCCGTGTCGGGGAAGCTGCAGCCTGATTGCCAGGCTGCAGCCATTTGGGAGCGGGGAGGGTGCCGTTTCAGAAATGGGGGCATGTTGGCTCCATTTTCTTGGCTTGCCGAGGCCAGTGACTGCATTTTACGACGCAGATTTACTGGCTTGGACTGAGTTCGGGCATCCATTCTGAGCAGGCTTAGACTTAGTCAGATGTCAGGGGATACGTTCAGTCAGGGGATGCCGGCACTGGAATCCCGACACCTGTCAGAATCCCGGCGCCGGCATCCCGTAGGTAAGTAGCGGAGTTGGGGGGAAGGTTAGAGTTAGGCACTAGGGGGAGGTTTAAGGTTAGGCACCAGGGGGGAGGGTTAGGTTTAGGGTGTGGGGAGGGGGAGGTTAGGTTTAGGCACTAGGGGGAGAGGCTAGGTTCAGGCATCAGAGAGGTTAAGGTAGGGAGAGGGGGAGGGCTAGGATACCTACTGACAGGTGTCGGTAACCTAACTCTGTCGGGATGCGTCCATCAGAATTTTGACTGCCGGTATCCCGAGCGCCAGCATCCCGTACCCCTCCCAACGACAGCCCTACCTGGCTTCTAGGGGCTGCAGCCGATGCCTCACAAAAATGAAAATAATTCACATTTAATAAATACCCCCCCCCACAAACACACACACGCACCAACATTATATTATTAGCATTCTCAACACCAATAGCCACAAAAGCTTGCTGTTAAATGAATAGCGCTAAATCACCTTCACTTCAAACTAACAGACCTATCATCACACCAAAAATGTGTGTGTGGGCTCATAAATGTATGAAATAGCCCCACCTTCAAAATAATAGCCCCAGAAATTAATTATTGCCTCCCACCCACCATTAAAGTACTATGGGTCTGATTCAGACCCACTCGCGAGCGCTGAGCGCTCGCAAGCGGGTCGATGTTGCCCAAGTGTGCATGCGCACGACGGAGGCGGCTCCATCGTGCGCATACATGAGACCCGAATAACGACGGCCAAGCTGTCGTTATGGATCTCGCACCAAAGGGGGCGTGCTGTCGATGGTGATTGACAGCACGCCCCCTTTGGTGGGCGTGCTGGGGACGTGGCTGCCCAGACGGAGGCGTTCCCATGGGAATGCCTACCGTCTGGGGCCGGCCCCACTGACATCACTAGTGATGTCACTGGGAGTGCTTTTGGCTCTGATAGAGCCAAAAGCACTCCAGGGCTTGCGGCACCGAGACCCTACCGCAAGGGTCTCGTCGCAAGCCCGATGGTCGCGATGGTCTTGACCATCGCAACCATCATTTTGGCCGCTCGCTATAGCTGTGGGTGTTCACCCACAGTTATGCGAGCGGCCAGGAGGCCGCTCCAAAAACTAGGAGGGACGGCCCTGATTCAGAGCGAGCACTCTGTCAAGGTGCCCACACACATAGCGACATTTTACATGATTTGGCCGATTTCGACTAATCGTGATGACGGGTAAAAAAAGTACAAATCGTGAGTTTATACTCACGAGCACGATGCCGATGCGCGTCCCCGCTAGTCGTATATCGCATCTTCTGATCTGCCGTGCTGTAGATTAGCCAACAATGAACACGATGGACGCTGATCGTGAGGGTTTTTTTCCTCACGATGAATCGTACGATTCATCACACAATGCGGAATTTAACTGACAGAAGCCTGGACACGCCCCATCGCCATTTTGTGCAGCATCGTGAATGGAGCAAGACAGTCGCACTTTGGGAGCCTGCACACTGAAGTTTTGTTTTGGACAAGTTTGGGTGAGTATTGGTACAGTTTAATACAACCACACTGACCACCAATATGTGCTCCCCACTGCCCACCAATGTGTGCCCCCAGGTAATAAATGCATGACCCAGCCACACCGCCCGCCGTATTGAGGCGGGCGGTGGCTGGGTCATGCATTAAGCTCCCACTGCCCACCAATGTGTGCCCCCAGGTAATAAATGCATGACCCAGCCACCGCCCGCCGTATTGAGGCGGGCGGTGGCTGGGTCATGCATTAAGCTCCCACTGCCCACCAATGTGAGCCCGCAGGTAATAAATGCATGACCCAGCCACCGCCCGCCGTATTGAGGTGGGCGGTGGCTGGGTCATGCATTAAGCTCCCACTACCCACCAATGTGTGCCCCCAGGTAATAAATGCATGACCCAGCCACCGCCCGCCGTATTGAGGCAGGCGGTGGCTGGGTCATGCCTTAAGCTCCCCCACAGCCTACCAATGTGTGCCCCCAGGTAATAAATGCATGACCCAGCCACCGCCCGCCGTATTGAGGCAGGCGGTGGCTGGGTCATGCATTAAGCTCCCCCACTGCCCACCAATGTGTGTAATACCTCAAATAAATAAATAAACACGTTTTTTACAAAAAAAAACACCATACATTACATTTAAAAACACACATTATTTAAAGCTGGGGGTCTTCTACCTTTCGGTCTCCAGCTGTTGTGGAACTACAGATCCCAGGATGACCTGCCACCCACCTTTGAAACTGTTTTTAGGGCATCCTGGGATCTGTAGTTCTACCACAATGACAGGCCCAAAGGTGGAAAACCCATACTGTCAAACAAAGAAAAACATTATATTACCAAGCAATAAACACATAACATTCCTGTAAAAGAAAACATGATTAGAATACCATAACAAACCTGTAAAAAAGAAAATATTAAAACATTAAAAATGTGAACTATAACAACATTACATTTAACAAACCTATATACACAAATATTTAAATGTCCTTTTTTTTCTTATTCATAGATAATGTCCATGGATTCAGAACGTGAATTCGTTACAGGATTCATTGAAATCCTGCACTCGAAAGACTGTCTGTGGAAGATCAGTTCTCGGAAGTACCACAATAAGTCGCAGAAGTTGGCCGCACTCGAGGAACTGTTGGTGTATACAAAAAAATACATATCTGATGCAGACCTGAAAACTGTACGGCAAAAGATACAAAATCTCAGGACAGTATACAAAGAAAAAAAGAAGGTGGATGACTCCAAAAAATCAGGAGCGGCTAGAGATGAAATATATACTCCTGCGCTGTGGTACTACCAAATGATGTCATTCAACAGTGAACAAGAGCCTCAAAGGGAATCAATCATCTTGATGTCTGAGCGTGAGGGAGATGAGGAGGTTGCAGAAGTCTTGGTAAGTAGTGACACAGTTTAAACCAAAATCCTTAATGTTTTTGTTGTTAAATCCCAAATGTCCAATTTAGTCAGTAGTTCACAGATAGTCCTCCTGCCATGGTACAGCACCTGGTCCATTGAAATAGGTCATGTACTCCTCCCTCACTTCTTTGGCATGTGCGGTGGATGTTGTTGTAGTTGGTGGTGCAGACACAGATGTCAAATGTCCAATGTCCTCCAGGGGTCCTACATCTTCTGGTCTAGCTGGGACTGGTCCTCGTTGAGTAGATTTTCTTTGCAGAAAGTTGTGCAGCACACAGCACGCCATCACGACCCAGTCTATGTTCTCCACATGTAGATTGATGGTGGTGTGGAAAATGCGGAAGCGGTTGCTCATTATTCAAAACGCATTTTCCACAATGCGCCGTGCCCGGGATAGACGGTAGTTGTATATCCTTTTCTCTCTGGTCAGGCCCCTGTGTGCAAATGGCTTCATCACATGTTCATGTAATGCAAAAGCCTGTTCTGCAACGAAAACGTAATTTAGGCCGTGCTTTGTCTGGTCCAGTGAGGGCAGGTTGAGGGTTTTGTTGGCGAGTCTCTGGTAGAAAGCCGTGTTTTTGAAGGACCCACCATCCGAAGCACGCCCATTCTTGCCGACATCCACAAACAGAAATTCGTAGTTGGCATTCACCACTGCAATGAGAACGATGCTGAAGAATCCTTTGTAGTTGTAGTAGTATGATCCGGTGTTGGCAGGTGGGTTGATGCGGATGTGTTTCCCATCGATGGCCCCTACGCAGTTAGGGAAATTCCAACGTTGTTCAAAATCTTCCGCGATGCTGGTCCACTCCTCCACGGTGTTAGGAAACTGTAAAAATAGTAAAAAAGATGTTAAAACATGACTATAATATTTTTTATATCTTTTTTCCTATATAGACTCCCACCCAAGACCCTGATTTAACATCAACACCGGACCTCAGTCTGCTCGGTGGAGACAGTGATCCGGAGAATAGCACACAAGTGGAAAGTCAAGTTCCACCTGGACCTTGCTGCATGGGATAGGGTGGTGATGACGCCATTTGAACAAGCACACTACGCACATGGCACAAGTACACATTGCTGGAAGCCGGGGCCACAATGTGTACTTGTGCCATGTGTGTATTGGCCTGTTCAAACTGGCGTCTGACCCACCCTATCACATACAGCCAGCTACCTATTGGGATTCATAACATTTGGTGATATTTAATTTGGTTGTTTTTTTGTCTTGCTTTTAATGTCACCAAATTTTATGAATTTCAATCGGTGCTTGCTGCATGGGATAGGGTGGTGATGACGCCATTTGAACAAGGTCACTACGCACATGGCACAAGTACACATTGCTGGAAGCCGGGGCCACAATGTGTACTTGTGCCATGTGTGTATTGGCCTGTTCAAACTGGCGTCTGACCCACCCTATCACATACAGCCAGCTACCTATTGGGATTCATAAAATTTGGTGATAATGTTCTTTTGTAAAGTTGTAATAAAAAAAGTATTTTGCACACAGTTTAGTGCACACTTTCAGTTGCCTGCAGGTCAGTGCACATTGTACTTAATGAAGGCTATTTTTTTCTTTGTTTTAGAAAAAAAAAAAAAAATTCTTTACACAAGAAACCAATGTGTGGTGTTTTTTTTTTAACTTACCTTGCAATACTGGTACTGTAGCACTTTTACGATGGCTTTGCAGGTCTCCGGAATGATGACGCCCAAGGACTGAGGTGAGATGAGTGTCCCAAACTTTAGGTCTTCCAGTGACCTTCCTGTAGCCAGGTACCTTAGGGTAGCCACCAGTCTGTCTTCAGCAGGGATTGCCCTCCGCCACCTTGTGTCCTGTCTCTTGATGTGGGGGGTCACCAGATGCAGCAATTCTTGGAAGCTGGCGTCATCCATGCGCAGGTAGTTCCGATAGTCCTCCGGGTTGTTCTCCTGGATCTCTATCAGCAGGGACATGTGAGAGCGGGTATCCCTTTGTAGCAGCCACTCCTTGGTCCAGCATGCTCTCGTCCTTCTTCGCTGGGCCCTCTTCCTAATCTCCCGGACCCCGGCTTCAGCGACCAACACTTTTATACTGATAGGGACGCATCAGTACAGAATTCAGGAACAGGATAGAATGCAGGTAGGTAGCACACACTTGCAGGTAGAATAAACTTTGTATAAGGCAAGCCAAATACAAAGAGCACAGTAGCAATGTACAGGATTCAGCAGGAATACACCTAGCCTCATCTAGTAGCAGAGCAGAATGTACACAGAGTTTAGGGTTCCTGCTTTTTTTATACTCCCAAGCTAGCCCCTCCCATTGTTATGGCTATTTAAATTTCCCTCCAATAGTCAAGAGCCTGTTTAATTTTTTTTTTCAACTCACGATTTGTTATGGCCAATCTCACGATGCGTACGATCCGATAGGTCGTGAGATCGTAAGACAGATTGGGTGTCTTTTTTCCAAAATCGTGATCACGACGGCAAGGGAGCTCCCATGAAAGTTCATGAGAAAATTGGCCATAAAATTGTATCGTGAGCACATCAGTATATGTGTGGGCACCTTTAGTTCCACCCTCATCCCAACAGTAAAGTATTATGCCACGCAACCACCTACATTAAATTAATATCAGCAGCAGCAGCGCGAAACCACGGACGAGGCTCCACATCCAAGGATCCCCCAGCACAGCAACGCAATCTGCCTCCATCCTCCGTCTGATGGCCGACACCAAGGAAACAAAGGAGGAGCATGAGACCTCTGTTGAAAACACAGAAGATCCCAATCATGATCCTCACTTTGAACCCATTGTTTCACTGCCTGAGCAGGAGACTAAAACACTCGAGGAGGATGAGGAAGAGCTGTTTTAAGATGAGAGCAAAGTTGTTTCGGTTTGCTTCTGAAAATGACCCACCAGAGTGGAAAGAAAGAGGCACTGGTGATGTTAAACTGTTCAGACACAAGGAGAAAGGAACAATATGCCTTTTGATGAGGAGACAAGACCCTTAAAATCTGCGCTAATCATTATGTTACACCTTCGATGGAGCTGAAACCCAATGCTGGAAGTGACCGGGCATGGGTCTGGAATACATATGCAGATTATGCAGATGAAGCTCCGAAACCTGAGCTGCTGGCTATTCGGTTTTTAAATGCGGAAAATGCCCAGAAGTTCAAAGCAAAGTTTGAAGAATGTAGAAGTGACGTAAAAGAGAAGGATACAAAAGAAGACTCGACCAAAAATGACTGTGCCGACAAAGTGGCAGAAAAACTAGAAGAACTGTCTGTAAAGGAGGAGAGCAAGGTTCGAAACAAAGAGGTGGACATCAAGCAAGAAAAAACAGGAGACCAGCAATAAGTCATTTAGAGTCTTGTACTTTTATTTTTTACAAGGGACTTTATAACTAAGGAAAAAGTACTGAGTTTAAATATTCAGGTTGTTTTTTCTAAGCTTTTGCCCTTCAGAAGAATTCTTCAGAAACAAATCCATTCCCCAGTCATGAAAATGTACTGTGTTCACTTTCTTTTTCCATAGTGGAAACACTTATTTATAGTCATCCAAAGTAACAAATAAAACCAGTTTGAAAATGTGTACTTAAAAAAAAAAAAAAAATTAAAATCATCATATTTCACATGTACCTTCTGCCATCTGAGAAATGGCACCTTTACTTTGATGTGATATGAGCAGGGGAAAGAGGTGAAAGGGAGAAATGGATCAGTGTGATCCGTGGCCACAAACAACATGGCGGATCCAAGCAACCATTTCATTCCCCAGCCAGAAAGTGGTTTCCAGGCAACTGGACTCCCCCCCTTTCCTAGAGAATGTGCTCCTGATGTGGGTATACTGCTTGTGAACTGTCTATACTGGGGGACATGCGTGTCACACTCTCAGGATATTTTTTGCGAAAAATACCCTGAGAAGTGCAGGGACAGGATTCGCAGGGACAGAGGACCTCATTCAGAGTCGGTCGTATGGGAAAAGGGGCCGGATATGCAAATGATTCCCTCGCAAGTTGCGTCCCTAAGTTCGGATCGGTAGCTGGCCGACCAAGGGGAGGAAGCGGCCGGAATTTTAAAAAATCTGCCCCCTTCTCGTAGGCATTGCACGTCATCTCCGGGCATATAAGGATTAATCGAGACCATCGGGAACCATCGGAACTGGTCGTAGAGCTTAAGGTTGACCGTACCCTCTCTTAAGCTCTACGATCATTTCAGTGTCAAAACTTCCCATGTCACATGTGCCATGACGCTACTTTGTTAATTATGCACTCCCATAAACTGTATGCACTCCCATAAAACGCCATTCGCATAATGAGGCACGCCTGCGTCGGATCTCCACTCCCCGTTTTCAAGCACCTTCCCCTGTTACCACCCACAAACGCCTCATTCTGTCACTCAAACTACCGACCTGGCTGTGTTCAAGGAGAGAGAAATTTCTGATCGCAGCGGCTAGTTTGCGCACGCGCATTGCGAACTTTACGCATGCACAGTATAGAGAACATCGTTGGCGTACGACCGTGCGACCGCTTCGACCGACTCTGAATGAGGTCCAGAGCTTTCTCGCAAGCTCTGTTCCTGCATGCGATATTTGATACAATCCTCACAATGCATTCAAATATTGCATTGAAATTATAGGCGAGTTTATAACATCCCATCCGTATCTGAGATGCTGATTGTGATAAATATGCCCCTAAAGCCTTAGAATATACAGTATATAACTTTTTCTGTAGAAAGAATATGCATGCATACTCTTTGTTGACTAGGGAGATATATCAAACTTTCTGAAAGGAACAAGTGGATGTGTTGTCCTACAGGAACCAATCAGATTATAGCTATCATTTTATAGACTGTTTTAGACAAATGATGGCTATAATCAAATTGGTTGCTATGGGCAACAACTTCATTTGTCCTATTTAGAAGGTTTGATAAATTTCTCTCTAGTCATTTAAAAATAGGTATTTTATTTTTAAGCAACTAAAGGAATACTGTACTACTAATTGAAGTATAGCCTACTAACAACAACATTACAACTGCAGAAAACATGCTGGCAGCAACAATAGGTCAAACAGTAACTGGACACAGTAGAGAACAGAGCACACAACAGAGCACACAACACAGGACTAAAAGTCAATGAGAAAGACAAGCCTGTACAGCTATCAATAGAATAATTGATTCAAGAAGTAAATATACAAGGGTAGTTCAATAATTAAGGTAACAATACCTCTCAGGTGTGTAATGTTCTCTATTTTATTCTAATTTCCCGTCAGGCCGGATAAGGTAGACCAATGCATCCCCTCATGGCCATTAGACTGCGCCTCATAACAGTCATACTGTTCCAACATCAGTTGCAGGGGCGTATCTATAATGGGTGCAGGGTGTGCGGGGAACACGGGTCCCTGGGTCCAGGGGGGCCCTGCACCGCAAACCCTGCACCCATAATATTACTTACCTCTCCGGAGTCCCACGTCCCGCGTGTGCAGAGCTGCAGTGGAGACTGCTCGTGGCTGCTGAGCAGCAGCCACAGCAGTCTCCTATGCCTGTAGGGGGGAGCGATCACACTGATCGCGCCCCCCTGGCTTTGAGCAGGGCTGAGGGGGCCCAGAGCACCCCCCTCCCCAGAGCGGCGCTGCAAATATTTTTTTTCTCGGGAAGGGGGCGTGGCCAACCCTCCCACGATTAGGCCACGCCCCCAGTGCCCGGGCCCACCGCGGCTCTCAGTGGGCCTGGATGTGCTTGGCCAGCCAGATCATTGCTCATCTTGAACGTCTGTCCTGTCGCCGTTATCAAAGGCAGTGGAGTGGGTGGGGGCGGGGAGGGGGGTATTGTTCACCATCTCCCTCTCTGCATGTAATGGTGGGTACACACTACACGATATGCTCCCTGAGCGATATCGTGTAGTGTTGTCCCCGGCAGGCTGTGCTCAATGTCGTTCATGACATTGAGCACAGCCGCTGTCACAGCCGCTGAACGATATCATTAACAATATCGTTCAGTGCCGGGCTCTCTCCCCCATTCCCTGACATGCAGCAACCTGACGAGATCGTCAGGTTGGCCTGCATGTCAGCCCGATGAACGATGATGACGAACGACCCGCGGGAACGCGCGTCGTCGTCATCGTTCATCTTTTTGATGTTAAAAATGGACGATAAAGTGGACGACTGAACGATAACGATATCGTTATTGTCCAGTCGTCCACTTTATCGCCCAGTGTGTACGCACCATAAGTGTTTAAACTCTCCTCCCCAATGGCAGATACAGGGCCTGATTCAGACCCACTCGCGAGCGGCTGTCCGCTCGCGAGTGGGTCGATGTTCTGGACTGAGCATGCGCACGATGGAGGGAGCTCCGTCGTGCGCATGCGCCAGACGCGACGAGCGAAGGAAAGTCCTTCGCTCGTTGTGTCTGATCAAAGGGGGCGTGCTGTCGATGTTGATTGACAGCACGCCGCCTTTGGTAGGCGTGCCGGGGGCGTGCCTCCCATCAGAAGCCGGCCCACTGACATCACTAGTGATGTCAGTGGGAGTGATTTTGGCTCTGATAGAGCCAAAATCACTCCGGAGCTTGCGGTTGAAAACCTCAACCGCAGGCTCCGGCTCGCAGTTTCGATGGTCGCGATGGTCAAGACCATCGCGGCCATCAAACTGCACGCTCGTATAGCCTGTGGGTGGTGACCCACAGCTATACGAGCGTCCAGGAGGACGCTCCATTTTCATGGAGGCCGGCCCTCATTCAGAGCATGCGCTCTGCTCAGAGCGTACGGCTCTGAATGAGGGCCACAGTCTACATAACACCCAGAAAGTGTGAGAAGGATGGATCTATAGTAAGTGCAGCTGGAGGGGAGGTGGGCACAGCATTGATAACTTGCCCACCCACTTCCCCTTCTTCTCCAGAGGCCACATCCTGCTCTTATAAGAGCAGTAAGTAAGCTTCTCCTGGATGGTGCAAGTCCAGTTAGCTCACACTACAGAACATTCATAGGGGTCAATCCTATTATCTGCAAAGGGTGCAAGTTGCCGTTGCCACAACGTTAAAATCATACTTGCCAACTCTCCCTTATTGTCAGGGAGACTCCCTGAAATGGTAGCAATCGCCCTGACTCCTCCATTATGAAATTGTTATATAAACGATAAAAAACATAGATATATACATACAAATGGGATCATTAGAATGATGTCCCTGCATTGGTTATAAGGCACAATGGAGCTGATTCAGACCCGCTCGCTAGGATGCGATCGCTCGTAGCTGGCCGATATGTGCAATCCGCGCATGCATATGCATCACAATTCGTGTGCACGAACCACTGTGAAAGATCGGGAAGCGTTCGTTCGCCCGGCATACACAGCCCAGCTGAATGAGTGACAGGAGAGGCCGTTTGTTGGTGGTAACAGGGGCTGGCCACTAGAAACTGGGGAGTGGAGGTGCGAACGCAGGCGCGCCTGAGCGTCTAAACACCGTTTCAGAGGTGTGCATAATTAACAGGCAGCGTCATAGTACACGTCACCTGTTTGTATTTCACACTGAAGTGATCGCAGTGCTTGCGGTAGGGTGTAGTCAACCTCAAGCGCTGCGATCGCATCAGATGGTGCTCGATGTATCAATGTTTTCATGCACTTCCAGGAGATGACGAGCGCAAATGGGTGTCTTATGAATGGCTTTTGGGCTTCTGCATACACATAGTGATCGCACGCCAAGACATAGTGGGCGTGCTAATGCCTTGCTGTGCGATCGCCTGCCTCGCTGGGCGTGCGCTGAATTTGCATATGCAGGGTGCGAGCGGACGCATCTAGCGAGTTGATCTGAATCAGGTCCAATGATCCCTATGGCTACATTCATTTTCTGAAAAGTATCAGTGTGTTTTCATCAACAAGTAGATCTTACACTAACTGTGTTGTGGCTTATTTACATTTGGAAGTAAATTAGTCTTATGACACATCTCTCAGATGAAGCAGTACACGCCCACTTTACCCCCGTACTCATAGGTGCTGCTTTCACAATCTCCCTGAAATGCTTTTTTTAAAAGTAGGCAAGCATGCAGCCCGCTCAGAGCCTAATCAGGCTGCAAGCACTTTTGTGCAAGTTCGGGCTGCTGTAAAGTGCGGCTGTTGCTGCAGTGACTCGCACCACGAGATCATCACAGCTAATTGGATTGACCCCATAGTCAGAAGAAGCCTCCGCTCTGGTCTGTACAGAGTAGACTGGTGAGCCCAGAAGGCTAGTGTGACAGCCAGGACCCTTCCCAAGGTTTGCTATAGATCCTGGCGATACACTGGAGAGTTTAAACTCCCAGACTTGATACTTTTTACAGTTCATTAATTAAAAACATACTTTATAGTAATACATTTTTCATAATGCTCCAGAAATGTTTAGGTAGTGATATAGTTTAACCAGGGACACAAAAATGAAGGAAGCCACACTGTATAGTTAATGAACACTAATAAAACAGGGACATGGTTAGGAGAAAAAAAGTTTGTTGTTCGGGGATTTAATATACTGTATATTGTACTGTATCTGTTTTTTTTTTCTTCACATATAAGCTTAAAAAGCATTATGTAACCTACAGGAAGCAATAATCAGAACTAATGTGTGTGAAATAACTGAACAAAGACAAAATAGTTAATGTGGTTGTCAAGAAAAGTATGAGAAAATGAATATATTATTTATATAGATATAATCTATTGGAGTTAATGCATGACAGGTTTGAGGTAGTGCAGACCAAGAGGTTATAATGACCTCATACTTATTGAAGTACAAAAGGGTGTATCATAGTGACAAGGAAAAACAAGACACAGGAGGCAGTCAGTGGATACAGAGAAAGGATAATGGGTTGGAGGTGAGGAGTGATTAAGGGGAATAGTGAGAATCTATTTTGAGGCCATGGCAGGAAGAAGGAAGAGGAAGTAGTGATCGTTGTTATGGAGACAAAGGAATGAAGCTGAGGTGCACGGGTGTAACCATTGTAGATACATGGCTAAGGCTGGGATAATGATTAGTCTGCATATTACTTAATTCAATCTCAATATGTTGCTCTATAACCCCTCCTTATACATTTTAAAACCACAGCAGAGTATTATTCACAATAGCAGAAAAAGAGGGAAAAAAAACAGGTGCACGCTCTAACCATGCTAAACCTAATAATAATACTGCTATATTGCATCAAAGAGGTTCTTAGCATAATAATGGCCATAATTATGGGCCTGCCCACTGCATTCAGGTGACCTCTATCAGGCAGGTCCCTAACACTCCTATGGAACAAATACAGGGCTCGGGACCCCCCAGGCCAACCCAGCAGAACCGCTCCACGGCATCACACTAGTGCAAGATTACAAGTGATGGTTAAAGAATTATAAAGAAACTCCTATGTGTTAAGTCTTACATAAGTAAGAGGTTATAATTAAAAGTGTATGAAATGCTACATATATAAAAAACAAACTAAACAAGTGAAAAAGTGCACATTATGATGCCATGAAACAGTCCAACCATACCAGCCCAGAGAGCTCCATGCCCCAATACCAGTCTCAAAACTAAAGGCCCCCATACATCAGCAATCTGAAAACCACAATTGAACAATTTGAAGATTTATTGCCCGATCTTAGGATTTCCCAATCGAGCAATCTGCGCCCATACACTACAGATCTTTTTCAGTGATTTGCAGATCGATTGCAGCAAACACAGATCTGGCAATCTTGAAAGGCCCATCATTTTGCTAGAAACGGTCTGCAAATCTGCTGATCATGTCCATACACTAGCAATCTACAGCCCCAATCGATCTGTGAAATCCAAAATGTTGGACAATTTGATTAAACAATTCCAATCACTTTTTGGTTGCAATCTGCGATCTGTGAAGCCCATACATTGCAGATTTTTATACACAGTCAATTGCAAATTGCACGATTGCTGCAATCCATCTCTGATGTATGGGGGCCTTCACACACAGCATATACTGTATATATAGTAGGTCTTACCCTCACTGTGCCTTAATAAATGTGCAGCCTTGGAGTGTAAGGATTCCTTGCTAATTGAAAACACCCAGAAACAGGTGGGAGGGGTGCTAATCAAGGTAGAAGGAGTCTCGTCCTTCCAGTGTGCCTACATACACATAGTACAGAATGCATAGGGGGCCCTAGATTGCACACCCTAAGCACGATGTGAGGTGCTACCTGCTGAGACTAGTAGTTCTGCAAGCAGAAAAAGAGAAAAGATGCAAGTGCACACTCTAACCATGCTAAACCTAATAATAATACTGCTATATTGCATCAAGGGTGTGCAATCTAGGCCCCCTCCCCCTATTATTCACAATAGCCCAGGTTTCCACAAACTCTAAATAAGGACCTGCTGTGCCTGATGTAAGTTTATTGCATTAGGGGGTCTATTCATCATAGAGATAATGGGAGATAAAAGACATATTGAAGTAACATGGCTATTTATTGTGTAGGTAGCGCAGGAGATTACACTGAAATCTGTTTTCCTGACAGCCCCAAAATTGAATGCAGTCCCCACACCATAGTATGGGGACCTAAATTCATCAAGCTCTGAAAAATTAAAGGCTTTAGACCTTGATTAAGGATACTGGCTGACCTAGGATAATGTATCTGTAGTCAAGACCCAACCCCCACCACCTTCAATCTAAAGAAGGAAAAACCTAATTACATATCCACACAGCTACCTTTTTTCTCTGGTTTAACCACATGTCATGCTTCTTACCGTATATACTCGAGTATAAGCCGACCCGAATATAAGCCGAGGTACCTACTTTTACCACAAAAAACTGGGAAAACTTATTGACTCGAGTATAAGCCTAGTGTGGGAAATGGCAGCAGCTGGTAGTGCCCCCAGTAGTAATTCCCCCTGGTTGTGCCCCCAGTAGTAATCCCTCCTGGTAGTGCCCCCAGTGGTAATCCCCCCTTTCAGTGCCCCCAGTAGTAATCCCCCCCTGGTAGTACCCCCAGTGGTAATCCCCCCTTTTAGTGCCCCCTGTAGTAATCCCCCCCTGGTAGTTCCCCCAGTGGTAATCCCCCCTTTTAGTGCCCCCTGTAGTAGTTCACCCCTGGTAGTGCCCCCTGTAGTAATCCCCCCCTGGTAGTTCCCCCAGTGGTAATCCCCCCTTTTAGTGCCCCCTGTAGTAATCACCTCCTGGTAGTGCCCCCTGTAGTAATCGCCCCCTGGTAGTGCCCCCTGTAGTCCCCCCCCCCCCCAGTAGAGAGAGAGATGTGACAAGAATAAAAAAAAAACATCACTTACCTGAAACTCCCGCTCCTGGTCCCGCCGCTGTCCGCTCCTCCGGCCGCTTTGCATGGGAGAGACGTCGTCATGACGACGTGTCTCCCATCACCCACTGCGGGAGCCGGAAGATGGCTCCCGCAGTGGGAGCAGCAGCAGCCGCTGAGAGTCTGACAGACTGATTACACCAAACACGCAGCTGCCGGCTCCGGCGGCTGTGTGTTTGGCAGTGTGTAGCGCTGACCGAACTCCGTCCGGTCAGCGCTACACTTGACTCGAGTATAAGCCGAGGGGGTACTTTTTCAGCACATTTTTTATGCTGAAAAACTCGGCTTATACTCGAGTATATACGGTATTCCCCTAACAATGGATCAATCTGAAGGATTCCTTAATTTGCGCCATGGATGGTTCTCCAGTCCTACAATGGGTATTGAGGGTCAGGGGGTGAGATTATACTCCTCCTCCTTCTTCCTTCTCCTTTTTCATCCTTCCTCTTTTATACTTTTCTTTCCTACAGTGCAGTTACCGCCCACCCATGTATAGCTACACTACTGATGAAGTTCCGCAAGTCCTGTTAGTAAGCAGCCAGCAGCTTTACCTGTTCCTGCAGTGTACACACCCCTGGTGTCACCGTCACCCAAGGTGAGTGGGGGGAGACAGATTAGCCGAGGCTGATACAGGGCACAGTTTATAAAATGGCTGTTTCCTGCTTCTAGTTTATAGACAAGTCCTGGCGCTATACGCTACTCAGCCTAATAGTTGATCAGATATTAATTCATGGAGCCCAGCTTCTTTCTATGAGTGGAGGTCACTACCCCCACCCGACCCTCTGCGTGCATGTTTGCACTTAAGGGCCTGATTCAGCAAGGTTCGCACAGGACAGAATGCATGCACTCGGACAATGTCTTAGCTAGTTTGTGCATGCGCATTGCAATGCATATGCATGCACAAACTAGCTATTGCGATGGGAAATGCGTTTGCAGAGGCTATGCAGATTGATTGATAGGAAGTGCCGTTTGTGGGTAGTGATGGGGGAGTGGTCTGGCGAACGCAGGCGTGCCAGTGCGTTCGGACGCCGTTGCAGGGGCGTGCATAAATTATCTACTGCAATACCATACGCAGCGTGAGACCTCATAGCGTGTACGGAAGTTAGCAATTCCTGAGTGAGGTCTGACCTGCCTTAACTGTGCGTATGGGTCCAAGGTTACTCAATGTTACCGTTTATTTCAGTATGTTGCCCCAGTATACAGATGTGTGTAAGGCATACTTGCCTACCTTTCAGAATCTCTTCCCGGGAGAAGCCCGGGTAAGAGAAGCAGCAGGGGGCTGATGGGGGCGGGGCCTAACAAACTGCGTCATTAAGCCCCGCCCCCTCACGGTAAAACTGCCACGATTGGGTGAAATTTACATAGGGGGCGGGGCCAAATGCTGTGATTCATGCCGAATCACATCTTAAGCCCCGCCCCCTTCACGGAGACCCACGATTGCCGCGGGTATTCTCCTCATTCTGCCCACTTCACTAGGAAGTGGGCAGAATGCGGGAGAAATGCCTACCCTTCCGGGGGTGCGGGGGGTTACCCGAAAAATCGGGAGCCTCCCGTGAAAACCGGGAGGGTAGGCATGTATGGTGTAAGGGAAAGTGGGCGTCCTTATGGTAAGCTGGAATCACAATGCGATTGCAAACATTTGCATTTCACTGCTGATTTTAGCAACTGCGGTGCGTGCGTTCTAGCGGTCCATGCTGATCAGGCCCTAAGTTCATGCCATGCGCAGTAAGACAGTTGGATCCAGCCTATTAATTAGAAGCAAATGTGTTAGTTATAGGGCTTGTGGGGACAGGACCATAACTAGGGTGGTGTGACCAGTGCCATGGCACAGGGGACCGCAGGGCAGGGGGCGCTGTTTGGGCCTGTCAATTTTCCTGTTTATCATCATTCTCGCTTGTAGCTTCCTCTTCTATTATCCCCAGCATCTCCTGGCCTCCCCTATCCCTTCCCTGGTACTTCCCCATGAGACCATGGCCCTTTTTCAGGTGCACTATCTTTTATCCCTATTTAAAAAAGAGGTGGATGGTGCCAATGCTCTCTCTGGCACAGGGCACCAAAAGGTCTAGTTATGGCTCTGTATGGGGATAGCTGATTTTCAGCTGTCCCTGTACTGGATCAATCAACACTGAATTACTCTGATAGTTCTCCCTTCACAGCCCTCTTCTCTCAACAAATGCATGTCGCTTCTCCTGCCAACTGATTACTTCCTCCCACTCCCACCTCCAAGATTTTGTCCGTGCTGCTCCTTACCTCTGGAACTCTTTCCCTCTCCCCATCACACTCTCCACCTTTCTACAAATCTTCAAATGGGCTCTCAAGCCCCACTACTTCATCAAAGCCTTCCAGCTGCTAACCCACTGCTACATGCTCCTTCCTCCCTGTCTACCCCATCTGTGTCACATCTGTTTGTCTGCCCCCCCCCCATCCTTTAGAATGTAAGCTCTCACAAGCAGTGCCCTCTACTCTCTTGTTTTTCTCCTTACTTATACCTTAATCTACTCCTCACTCCCCGCTTGGGCATTTATCACTTGGTTGCTTATTCCCTGTTGCTTACTTGAGTGTTATCATTGCTAATGCAGCAATGTATATTAGGGGTGAGCGGGTTCGGATTTCTGAAATCCGAACCCCCCCGAGCCCCCCCGATCCGAGTCCGATCCGAATCAGGCTCGACTTTTCCCGCCTGACTCGGATCTGAAATCGAGGCAAAACGTCATCATCCCGCCTTCCGAGTCTCGCGGGTTTTGGATCCTATATAAGTTACCCACGTCGGCGCCATTTTCTCACTCGGCTGTGGACAGTGAAGAGGGAGGGTGGGAGTTAGGGCTGTGTAGTGTAGTGTAGTGTAGTGCTGCTGTTGTCCACTACTTCAAAGTCCATAGGGGCTGGCTGTGTTGTGCTGTGCTGCTGTTGTTAATAGGGGCTGTGTCCACTACTTCAAAGTCCATAGGGGCTGGCTGGACTGTGTTGTGCAGTCAGTTCTCCATAGGGGCTGTGTCCACTCCAAAGTCCTGTGCAGTGTCCCAGTCCTAAAGAGGTGCTGTAGTGTTGTCCAGGGGGTGCTCTGTCCATCAGGGGTGCTCCCCCCAAGTGCTAAAAAAATAATATATTTTCTGTGTTTGTGAATTGTGTGTGCAGTAGCCGCACGTGCATCAACAAAGTAGTGCCAAGCGTGCGCCTGTGTCATAAGTAAAGGGCCGGCTGGCTTGACCGTTAAGGGTGCTGTAACCCCCGAAAGTACACTCCAGTCCAAACCAAAAAAAAAATTATTTTCTGTGTTTGTGAATTGTGTGCGCAGTAGCCGCACGTGCATCAACAAAGTAGTGCCAAGCGTGCGCCTGTGTCATAAGTAAAGGGCCGGCTGGCTTGACCGTTAAGGGTGCTGTAACCCCCGAAAGTACACTCCAGTCCAAACCAAAAAAAAAATTATTTTCGGTGTTTGTGAATTGTGTGCGCAGTAGCCGCACGTGCATCAACAAAGTAGTGCCAAGCGTGCGCCTGTGTCATAAGTAAAGGGCCGGCTGGCTTGACCGTTAAGGGTGCTGTAACCCCCGAAAGTACACTCCAGTCCAAACCAAAAAAAAAATTATTTTCTGTGTTTGTGAATTGTGTGCGCAGTAGCCGCACGTGCATCAACAAAGTAGTGCCAAGCGTGCGCCTGTGTCATAAGTAAAGGGCCGGCTGGCTTGACCGTTAAGGGTGCTGTAACCCCCGAAAGTACACTCCAGTCCAAACCAAAAAAAAAATTATTTTCTGTGTTTGTGAATTGTGTGCGCAGTAGCCGCACGTGCATCAACAAAGTAGTGCCAAGCGTGCGCCTGTGTCATAAGTAAAGGGCCGGCTGGCTTGACCGTTAAGGGTGCTGTAACCCCCGAAAGTACACTCCAGTCCAAACCAAAAAAAAAATTATGTTCTGTGTTTGTGAATTGTGTGCGCAGTAGCCGCACGTGCATCAACAAAGTAGTGCCAAGCGTGCGCCTGTGTCATAAGTAAAGGGCCGGCTGGCTTGACCGTTAAGGGTGCTGTAACCCCCGAAAGTACACTCCAGTCCAAACCAAAAAAAAAATTATTTTCTGTGTTTGTGAATTGTGTGCGCAGTAGCCGCACGTGCATCAACAAAGTAGTGCCAAGCGTGCGCCTGTGTCATAAGTAAAGGGCCGGCTGGCTTGACCGTTAAGGGTGCTGTAACCCCCGAAAGTACACTCCAGTCCAAACCAAAAAAAAATTATTTTCTGTGTTTGTGAATTGTGTGCGCAGTAGCCGCACGTGCATCAACAAAGTAGTGCCAAGCGTGCGCCTGTGTCATAAGTAAAGGGCCGGCTGGCTTGACCGTTAAAGGGTGCTGTAACCCCCAAAGTACACTCCAGTCCAAACCAAAAAAAAATTTATTTTCTGTGTTTGTGAATTGTGTGCGCAGTAGCCGCACGTGCATCAACAAAGTAGTGCCAAGCGTGCGCCTGTGTCATAAGTAAAGGGCCGGCTGGCTTGACCGTTAAAGGGTGCTGTAACCCCCAAAGTACACTCCAGTCCAAACCAAAAAAAAATTTATTTTCTGTGTTTGTGAATTGTGTGCGCAGTAGCCGCACGTGCATCAACAAAGTAGTGCCAAGCGTGCGCCTGTGTCATAAGTAAAGGGCCGGCTGGCTTGACCGTTAAAGGGTGCTGTAACCCCCGAAAGTACACTCCAGTCCAAACCAAAAAAAAAATTATTTTCTGTGTTTGTGAATTGTGTGCGCAGTAGCCGCACGTGCATCAACAAAGTAGTGCCAAGCGTGCGCCTGTGTCATAAGTAAAGGGCCGGCTGGCTTGACCGTTAAAGGGTGCTGTAACCCCCAAAGTACACTCCAGTCCAAACCAAAAAAAAAATTATTTTCTGTGTTTGTGAATTGTGTGCGCAGTAGCCGCACGTGCATCAACAAAGTAGTGCCAAGCGTGCGCCTGTGTCATAAGTAAAGGGCCGGCTGGCTTGACCATTAAAGGGTGCTGTAACCCCCAAAGTACACTCCAGTCCAAACCAAAAAAAAATTTATTTTCTGTGTTTGTGAATTGTGTGCGCAGTAGCCGCACGTGCATCAACAAAGTAGTGCCAAGCGTGCGCCTGTGTCATAAGTAAAGGGCCGGCTGGCTTGACCGTTAAAGGGTGCTGTAACCCCCGAAAGTACACTCCAGTCCAAACCAAAAAAAAAATTATTTTCGGTGTTTGTGAATTGTGTGCGCAGTAGCCGCACGTGCATCAACAAAGTAGTGCCAAGCGTGCGCCTGTGTCATAAGTAAAGGGCCGGCTGGCTTGACCGATAAAGGGTGCTGTAACCCCCAAAGTACACTCCAGTCCAAACCAAAAAAAAATTTATTTTCTGTGTTTGTGAATTGTGTGCGCAGTAGCCGCACGTGCATCAACAAAGTAGTGCCAAGCGTGCGCCTGTGTCATAAGTAAAGGGCCGGCTGGCTTGACCGTTAAAGGGTGCTGTAACCCCCAAGTACACTCCAGTCCAAACCAAAAAAAAATTTATTTTCTGTGTTTGTGAATTGTGTGCGCAGTAGCCGCACGTGCATCAACAAAGTAGTGCCAAGCGTGCGCCTGTGTCATAAGTAAAGGGCCGGCTGGCTTGACCGTTAAAGGGTGCTGTAACCCCCGAAAGTACACTCCAGTCCAAACCAAAAAAAAAATTATTTTCTGTGTTTGTGAATTGTGTGCGCAGTAGCCGCACGTGCATCAACAAAGTAGTGCCAAGCGTGCGCCTGTGTCATAAGTAAAGGGCCGGCTGGCTTGACCGTTAAAGGGTGCTGTAACCCCCAAAGTACACTCCAGTCCAAACCAAAAAAAAATTTATTTTCTGTGTTTGTGAATTGTGTGCGCAGTAGCCGCACGTGCATCAACAAAGTAGTGCCAAGCGTGCGCCTGTGTAATAAGTAAAGGGCCGGCTGGCTTGACCGTTAAAGGGTTCTGTAACCCCCAAAGTACACTCCAAACCAAAAAAATATATATTTTCTGTGTTTGTGACTTGTGTGCACTGTGGCTGCACGTGCATCAACAAAGGAGCAGCGCCAAGCGTGCGCCTGTGTCCCATAAGTAAAGAGCCGGCTGGCTCATTTCTTAAAGGGTGGTGTAACCCACAAAGTGCACTACTCTCCAGCAAAAATAAAAAAATATTTTCTGTGTTTGTGTGCGCTTTAGCCGCACGTATATATATCAATATAACATAAATGGAGGACCAAACTTTCTCTGATAAAAATAAAATAGGGAAAGATCAAGAACCACTTCCTACTAGTGCTGTTGCTGCTGCTGGGAGTTGTTCATCATCCCAGAGAGGAATTAGGAACATCACTACTTTTACTAAACAATTGACCCTCCAACAGTCCCTAGCGATGAGGATGAAGTACGACAGCAGTCATCCTGAAGCAAAACGTATAACTGAGGCCTTGACTGCTATGTTGGTGTTAGACGTGCGTCCGGTATCCGACATTAGTGCAGTGGGATTTAGACAATTGATGGAGGTAGTGTGTCCTCGGTTCCAAATCCCGTCTAGATTCCACCTGCATCCTCAAAGCAGCAGCGACAAGCGTGCGTCTGTCTGTTAAAGGGTGGTGACACCCTCAAAGTGTGCTACACAAACAATTAAAATATTGTTCTTTTTTTTTCTGTCTTTGTGAAATGTGTGGGCTGTAGCCGCACCTGCATCCTTAAAGCAGCAGCGACAAGCGTGCGTCTGTCTGTTAAAGGGTGTTGTAACTCTCAAAGTGCTCCAAAAAAATCAAAAATTTTTTTTTAATGTGTTTGTGACTTGTGTGCGATGTAGCCACACTTGCATCCTCAAAGCAGCAGCGACAAGCGTGCGTCTGTCTGTTAAAGGGTGGTGACACCCTCAAAGTGTGCTACACAAACAATAAAAATATTCTTCTTCTTTTTTCTGTCTTTGTGAATTGTGTGGGCTGTAGCCGCACCTGCATCCTTAAAGCAGCAGCGACAAGCGTGCGTCTGTCTGTTAAAGGGTGGTGACACCCTCAAAGTGTGCTACACAAACAATTAAAATATTGTTCTTTTTTTTCTGTCTTTGTGAATTGTGTGGGCTGTAGCCGCACTTGCATCCTCAAAGCAGCAGCGACAAGCGTGCGTCTGTCTGTTAAAGGGTGTTGTAACTCTCAAAGTGCTCCAAAAAAAATCAAAACATTTTTTTTAATGTGTTTGTGACTTGTGTGCGATGTAGCCACACTTGCATCCTCAAAGCAGCAGCGACAAGCGTGCGTCTGTCTGTTAAAGGGTGGTGACACCCTCAAAGTGTGCTACACAAACAATAAAAATATTCTTCTTTTTTCTGTCTTTGTGAATTGTGTGGGCTGTAGCCGCACCTGCATCCTTAAAGCAGCAGCGACAAGCGTGCGTCTGTCTGTTAAAGGGTGGTGTAACTCACGAAGTGCTCCAAAAAATAAAAAACTATTTTTTTTATGTGTTTGTGACTTGTGTGCGATGTAGCCGCACTTGCATCCTCAAAGCAGCAGCGACAAGCGTGCGTCTGTCTGTTAAAGGGTGGTGACACCCTCAAAGTGTGCTACACAAACAATAAAAATATTCTTCTTTTTTCTGTCTTTGTGAATTGTGTGGGCTGTAGCCGCACCTGCATCCTTAAAGCAGCAGCGACAAGCATGCGTCTGTCTGTTAAAGGGTGGTGACACCCTCAAAGTGTGCTACACAAACAATTAAAATATTGTTCTTTTTTTTTCGGTCTTTGTGAAATGTGTGGGCTGTAGCCGCACCTGCATCCTTAAAGCAGCAGCGACAAGCGTGCGTCTGTCTGTTAAAGGGTGGTGACACCCTCAAAGTGTGCTACACAAAGAATAAAAATATTCTTCTTCTTTTTTCTGTCTTTGTGAATTGTGTGGGCTGTAGCCACACTTGCATCCTCAAAGCAGCAGCGACAAGCGTGCGTCTGTCTGTTAGAGGGTGGTGTAACCCTCAAAGTGTGCTCCACAAACAATAAAAATATTCTTTTTTTTTTCTGTCTTTGTGAATTGTGTGGGCTGTAGCCGCACTTGAATCCTCAAAGCAGCAGCGACAAGCGTGCGTCTGTCTGTTAAAGGATTACATCGGTGACAGCATCCAAGTAGGCATGTCAGACAGTCCGTACCTGTACTGGCAGGAAAAAGAAGCAATTTGGAGGTCCCTGTACAAACTGGCTCTATTTTACCTGAGTTGCCCCCCCTCCAGTGTGTACTCCGAAAGAGTGTTTAGTGCAGCCGGGAACCTTGTTAGCGAAAGGCGTAGGAGGTTGCTTCCACAAAATGTGGAGAAGATGATGTTCATAAAATGAATGATCAACTCTTCCAGGGAGACCAGCCTCCAGAACGTACAGAGGGACCTGTGGTTCCAGCAGGGACGAATTAATACTCTGTGAGGATGAGGATGTACATAACACTGAAGAGGGTGAGGAATCTGTGGATGAGGAGGATGAGGACGACTTCTTGCCTCCGTAGAGCCAGTTTGTGCAGGGACAGATTAATTGCCAGCTTGTTTTGTGGGGGCCCAAACGAACCAATCATTTCAGCCACAGTTGTGTGGCAGACCCTGGCGCTGAAATGATTGGTTTGTTAAAGTGTGCATGTCCTGTTTATACAACATAAGGGTGGGTGGGAGGGCCCAAGGACAATTCCATCTTGCACCTCTTTTTTTTCTTTGCATTATGTACAGTTTGGGGCCTAGTTTTTCAATGCCATCCTGTCTGCCACTGCAGTTTCACGCCTAGATGGGTCACGTGTTTGTGCCGCCCACTCGTGTCGCTTAGCATAGTCATCCAGCTACCTCGGTGCAACCTTTTGGACATAAAAACACTATTGTGAGGTGTGAGGTATTCAGAATAGACTGGAAATGAGTGGAAATTAAGGTTATTGAGGTTAATAATAGCATAGGAGCAGAAAAACCTACAAATTCTGTGATTTTAGCTGTTTTTATGCTTTTTTAAAAAAAAATACAGATCCAAAACACAAAACCCAGAACCCAAAACACGGAAGGGTGGTTTTGGCAAAACCAATCCAGATCCAAAACACGAAGAAAGATCCAGATCCAAAACCAAAACACAAAACACGAAAAGTGGCCGGTGCACACCCCTAATGTATATAAACCTTGTCCTTGTCCGGCATTGTATTATACTGTAAGTCACTGGTTTCTTGTTCACTTATTTATGTACTTTGTAAGGCGCTGCGGAACATTTGTGGCAGGGGTGGAACTGCCGGAGACAATGGAGGCGGTCACCACCACATGCCAGCCCTGTAGGGGTCACCTCTCCTTCATTGTCCCAGCAAGCTTCCTCCATCCCCAATTAGTTTTGCCCACAGCGCCTGGGTTGGATTTGCCCAACAGGCACATTGCAGCTGCTTGCTGGCGGCGGACCTTCTGTGTGTGTGTGGCTGTGTGCAACAGCCGCAGCATCCCTGATTCACGGAGGGAGCCAGGGGGAGACAAGCTGCTGCAGGGTGCTCAGAGCACCTTGCAGCAACAGGAACAGGCAGACACAGCCACAGACGAACAGCGCCCTAACAAGAGACCCTCCCCTTCCCTACTACGCTGCTCGCATGCAGGGGCGGAGCCAATATGGCTAGCTCCACCTCTTTCGCGGTTCCCCGTGAATCGCTAGATAATTTCCTTCCCACTCACCCCTGTCATTATTTATTTATTTTCTGGGGGTGATGTGTTTTAATACAGTCTGTGGTGTGGGGGGGAGGTGTATAATATCCTATAGGAGACCTCCATATGGAGGGCAACATTTAAGGACTCCAGCTTATATGGATCTATCCTCTGCTGGTAACAATATTGAGTAAAGTGACTTTTTGGGGCTTTGACATTATCAATTTTCTGGATTGATGTATATCGGATCTCCTGCCTCTTCATATTATATTATACATTTTAATGTTATTTGTCAGTTGTATATGTAAATTCACACTATTACTGAGTGTTATTAAAAAAATTCTTGTCTTATAAATTGATATTATTTATACCAAACTTTTGCACTGTGTATTACTTCTTTTTGGTACTGCAATACTCTGCATTATATGGCTGGCACTGCAACATTCTGCATTATATAGGGGTCGCTTCGACACTCCCTGCATTACATGGAAGGCACTACAACACTCTGCATTTTTTGGCGGGCACTGTGACACTCTGCATTTTATGGTGGGCACTGCAACACTCTGCATCATATGGTGGGCACTGCAACACTTTGCATATGGTAGGCACTGATGGTCTCTGTATTACATGGCAGGCACTGCAATGCTCTGTGCATTATATGGCGGTCACTGATGCTTTCTGCCTTATATGGCAGTCACTACGACATCCTCTGCATTGTATGGTGGTTGCTGTGATGTTATCTGCATTATACAGGGGTCACTGAAACACTCTCTGCATTACATGGTGGGCACTTTGATACTCTCTGCATTACATGCCGGGCACTGCAACACTCTCTGCATATATGGGGGGCACTGCGACAATCTGCATTATATGAGGGTCACTGCGACTCCCTTCATTACATGGAAGGCAGTGCATCACTCTGCATTATATGGAAGGCACTGTGACACTCTGCATTGTATGGTGGGCACTGCAATGCTTTCTAAATTATATGGTGGGCACTACTATGCTCTCTGCATATGGTGGGCACTGCAATGATCTCTACATATGGTGGGCACTGATGGTTTCTATTATATGGATGTACTGCTCTCTGCATTATATGGCAGTTACTGATGCTCTCTGCATTATATTATGGTTACTGTGATGTTCTCTCCGTTATATATGGTGGTCACTAAAATGCTCTATGTATTGTCTGGCAGTCACAAAAATGTTTTTAATGGTGTATGGCAGTCACTAAATTGCTATCAGTATTGTATGGTACTCATTAAAAATGCTCTAAGTATTGTCTGGCGGTCACTAAAATGCTCTCTGTATTGTCTAGCATCACTAAAATGCTCTCCATATTGTCTGGCAGTCACAAAGATTGCAGGAGGAATGAACAATTTTTACACTACTGCACATGTGTCATTTTCTGAGATCTTACTCTGTGCATGTGTCAGATTAGCAGTCCAAAATCACATGGATCTGCATCAATATGTGAACGTGAGCAGTAACAGATTAGCGGGAAATGGGCTGTAACTGGATGGGGAGTACTGAGTCACATTATACAACTTATTTTCATTGGGAAGTCAAGGGCGTTTCATTTGTTTTACAAAAATGAAGAGTTGGCATGAGGGGGGGCAGGGGTGCCAATATCTATCATACCTCCAGGTGACTGGGATGAAGTTACACCACTGACTTGTGGCGCCATATAAAAAAAGGCTAATAATAATTAGGGGTGTGCACCGGCCACTTTTCGTGTTTTGTGTTTTGGTTTTGGATCTGGATCTTTCTTCGTGTTTTGGATCTGGATTGGTTTTGCCAAAACCACCCTTCCGTGTTTTGGGTTCTGGGTTTTGTGTTTTGGATCTGTATTTTTTTTAAAAAAAGCATAAAAACAGCTAAAATCACAGAATTTGTAGGTTTTTCTGCTCCTATGCTATTATTAACCTCAATAACCTTAATTTCCACTAATTTCCAGTCTATTCTGAACACCTCACACCTCACAATAGTGTTTTTATGTCCAAAAGGTTGCACCGAGGTAGCTGGATGACTATGCTAAGCGACACGAGTGGGCGGCACAAACACGTGACCCATCTAGGTGTGATACTGCAGTGGCAGACAGGATGGCAGTTTAAAAAACTAGGCCCCAAACTGTACATAATGCAAAGAAAAAAAAGAGGTGCAAGATGGAATTGTCCTTGGGCCCTCCCACCCACCCTTATGTTGTATAAACAGGACATGCACACTTTAACAAACCAATCATTTCAACACCAGGGTCTGCCACACAACTGTGGCTGAAATGATTGGTTCGTTTGGGCCCCCACAAAACAAGCTGGCAATTAATCTGTCCCTGCACAAACTGGCTCTACGGAGGCAAGATGTCGTCCTCCTCCTCCTCATCCACCGATTCCTCACCCTCTTCAGTGTTGTGTACATCCTCATCCTCACAGAGAATTAACTCGTCCCCACTGGAATCCACCACCACAGGTCCCTCTGTACGTTCTGGAGGCTGGTCTCCCTGGAAGAGCTGATAATTCATTTTGATGAACATCATCTTCTCCACATTCTGTGGAAGCAACCTCCTACGCCTTTCGCTGACAAGGTTCCCGGCTGCACTAAACACTCTTTCGGAGTACACACTGGAGGGGGGGCAACTCAGGTAAAATAGAGCCAGTTTGTACAGGGGCCTCCAAATTGCCTCTTTTTCCTGCCAGTACAGGTATGGACTGTCTGACATGCCTACTTGGATGCTGTCACCGATGTAATCCTCCACCATTCTGTCAATGGTGACAGTATCATATGCAGTGACAGTAGACATGTCAGAAATTGTTGCCAGGTCCTTCAGTCCGGACCAGATGTCCAAACGTGGTCCTGCCTGCCCTGCATCACCGCCAGCGGGTTGCTTAGGATAGCTAAGTTTTTTCCTGGCAGCCCCAGTTGCGGGAGAAAATGAAGAATAAGCTGTTGACGTGTCACGTTCCGCTTCAGCTGACAGTGTGTTCACCAGCAGGTCTTTGCACCTCTGCAGGCTTGTGTCGGCCGGAAAGAGAGACACCACATAGGCTTTAAACCTAGGATCGAGCACGGTGGCCAAAATGTAGTGGTCTGATTTCAACAGATTGACCACCCTGGAATCCTAGCAAAGCGAATAAAGGGCTTCATGCACAAGTCCCACATGCCAAGCGGAATCGCTCCGTCTTAGCTCCTCCTTCACTTTCTCCAGCTGCTTCTGCAAAAGCCTGATGAGGGGAATGACCTGACTCAAGCTGGCAGTGTCTGAACTGACTTCACGTGTGGCAAGTTCGAAGGGCTGGAGAACCTTGCACAACACGGAAATCATTCTCCACTGCGCTTGAGTCAGGTGCATACCCCCTCCTTTGCCTATGTCAAAGGTGGATGTATAGGCTTGTATGGCCTTTTGCTGCTCCTCCATCCTCTGAAGCATATAGAGGGTTGAGTTCCACCGCATCACAACCTCTTGCTTCAGGTGATGGCGGGGCAGGTTCAAGAGTGTTTGCTGGCGCTCCAGTCTTCGGCACGCAGTCGCTGAATGGCGAAAGTGGGCAGAAATTTTTCGGGCCACCCAAAGCGTCTCCTGCACGCCCCTGTCGCTTTTCAGAAAATTCTGCACCACCAAGTTTATTGTGTGAGCAACACATGGGACGTGCTGGAATTTGCCCAGATGTAATGCCCACACAATATTGGTGGCGTTGTCAGATATCACAAATCCCCAGGAGAGTCTAAGTGGGGTAAGCCACTGGGCGATGATTTCCCTCAGTTTTTCTAATAGGTTGTCGGCAGTGTGCCTCTTACTGAAACCGGTGATACACAGCGTAGCCTGCCTTGGAACGAGCTGGCGTTTCTGAGATGCTGCTACTGGTGACGCTGCTGCTGTTGCTGCGTAAGGTGATACATCTACCCAGTGGGCTGTCACAGTCATATAGTCCTTAGTCTGCCCTGTTCCACTTGTCCACATGTCCGTGGTTAAGTGGACATTGTGTACAACGGCATTTTTCAGGACACTGAGGACACTTTTTCTGACGTTTCTGTACAGTCTCGGTATCGCCTGCCTAGTGAAGTGGAATCTAGACGGGATTTGGAACCGGGGACACACTACCTCCATCAATTGTCTAAATCCCACTGCACTAATGGCAGATACCGGACGCACGTCTAACACCAACATAGCAGTCAAAGCCTCAGTTATACGTTTTGCTTCAGGATGACTGCTGTCGTACTTCATCCTCCTCGCTAAGGACTGTTGGAGGGTCAATTGTTTAGTAAAAGTAGTGGTGTTCCTACTTCCTCTTTGGGATGATGAACGACTCCCAGCAGCAGCAACAGCAGCAGCGGCAGCAGGAGGCGTAGCAATGCAGGATCCTCCGGAGGAATCCCAGATAGGAGAGTCAGTCATGCCAGTGACATGGCCTGCAGGACTACTTCCGATCCTGACTAAGGAGGAAATTGACGAGGAGGGAGTTGACGGTGTGGTTTGCAGGCGCTTGGATACAACAGGACAACGGGATTTAGGTGTCCCTGGACTGCTTACGGTCTTAGCCAAACTTTCTGAACTTCACAGTAACTTATTATGAACACGCTGCAGGTGCCGTATAAGGGAGGATGTTCCTAGGTGGTTAACGTCCCTACCCCTACTTATTCCACCTTTACATATGGTACATATGGCAAGACAGTTGTTGTCCGGATTTGGATAGAAATATTGCCAGACCAAAGAGGTGGAATGTTTGGTCTTCTGCCCAGGCATGACCGTGATGGGCTTTTTCATCTCACGGACAACAACTATCTCCCCCGGAGCCTGATTTAAACAAACCACATCACCATCAGAATCCTCCTCGCCAACTTCCTCCTCAGCGCCAGCTACACCAGTATCCTCATCCTGTTGTACTTCAACAGTGACATCTTCAATTTGCATATCAGCAAGTGGACTGTGGGTGCTACTTTCAGCACTTGCAGGGGGCGTGCAAATGGTGGAAAGAGCCACCTCTTCCCGTCCAGTGCTGGGAAGGTCAGGCATCTCATCCACCACCACACTTGGACTCTCCTTGGGGATTTGTGATATCTTCTTAGAACGCACAGTTCTTCGCTGTGCTTTTGCCAGCTTAACTCTTTTGATTTTTTTAGTGGGAGGAGGGCTTCCATCGTCATGTGAAGCTGAACCACTAGTCATGAACATAGGGATCGACCTTAGCCGTTCCTTGCCACTCCGTGTCGTAAATGGCATATTGACAAGTTTACGTTTCTCTTCAGATGATTTAAATGTTTTTTTCAAGGTCATTTTCCTGAACTTTGTCATTTGGGATTGTATGTGCCCTCTACTATGACATTGGGCATCGGCCTTGGCAGACGACGTTGATGGCATGTTATCGTCTATGTCATGACTAGTGGCAGCAGCTTCAGCACTAGGAGGAAGTGGTTCTTGATCTTTCTGTATTTCATTTTTATCAGAGAAAGTTTGGTCCTCCATTTATGTTATATCGATTTGATATATACGTGCGGCTAAACACAGAAAATATTTTTGTATTTTTGCTGGAGAGTAGTGCACTTTGTGGGTTACACCACACTTTAAGAAATGAGCCAGCCAGCTCTTTACTTATGGGACACAGGCGCACGCTTGGCGCTGCTCGTTTGTTGATGCACGTGCGGCTACTGCGCACACAATTCACAAACACAGAAAATATTTTGTTATTTGGTTTGGAGTGTACTTTGGGGGTTACAGCACCCTTTAACGGTCAAGCCAGCCGGCCCTTTACTTATGACACAGGCGCACGCTTGGCACTACTTTGTTGATGCACGTGCGGCTACTGCGCACACAATTCACAAACACAGAAAATAATTTTTTTTTTGGTTTGGACTGGAGTGTACTTTCGGGGGTTACAGCACCCTTTAACGGTCAAGCCAGTCGGCCCTTTACTTATGACACAGGCGCATGCTTGGCACTACTTTGTTGATGCACGTGCGGCTACTGCGCACACAATTCACAAACACAGAAAAAATATTTTGTTATTTGGTTTGGAGTGTACTTTGGGGGTTACAGCACCCTTTAACGGTCAAGCCAGCCGGCCCTTTACTTATGACACAGGCGCACGCTTGGCACTACTTTGTTGATGCACGTGCGGCTACTGCGCACATAATTCACAAACACAGAAAAAATATTTTGTTATTTGGTTTGGAGTGTACTTTGGGGGTTACAGCACCCTTTAATGGTCAAGCCAGCTGGCCCTTTACTTATGACACAGGCGCATGCTTGGCACTACTTTGTTGATGCACGTGCGGCTACTGCGCACACAATTCACAAACACAGAAAAAATATTTTGTTATTTGGTTTGGAGTGTACTTTGGGGGTTACAGCACCCTTTAATGGTCAAGCCAGCCGTCCCTTTACTTATGACACAGGCGCACGCTTGGCACTACTTTGTTGATGCACGTGCGGCTACTGCGCACACAATTCACAAACACAGAAAAAATATTTTGTTATTTGGTTTGGACTGGAGTATACTTTGGGGGTTACAGCACCCTTTAACGGTCAAGCCAGCCGGTCCTTTACTTATGACACAGGCGCACGCTTGGCACTACTTTGTTGATGCACGTGCGGCTACTGCGCACACAATTCACAAACACAGAAAAAATATTTTGTTATTTGGTTTGGAGTGTACTTTGGGGGTTACAGCATCCTTTAACGGTCAAGCCAGCCGGCCCTTTACTTATGACACAGGCGCACGCTTGGCACTACTTTGTTGATGCACGTGCGGCTACTGCGCACACAATTCAGAAACACAGAAAAAATATTATTTTTTTATCACTTGGGGGGAGCACCCCTGATGGACAGAGCACCCCCTGGACAACACTACAGCATCCCTTTAGGACTGGGACACTGCACTGGACTTTGGAGTGGACACAGCCCCTATGGAGAACTGACTGCACAACACAGTCCAGCCGGCCCCTATGGACTTTGAAGTAGTGGACACAGCCCCTATTATCAACAGCAGCACAGCACAACACAGCACAGCCCCTATGGACTTTGAAGTAGTGGACACAGCCCCTATGGACAACAGCAGCACAGCACAACACTACTCTGCACTACACTACACTACACAGCCCAGCCAGCCCTAACTCACACCCTCCCTCTTCACTGTCCACAGCCGAGTGAGAAAATGGCGCTGATGCGGGTACCTTATATAGGATCCAAAACCCGCGAGACCCGGAAGGCGGGATGATGACGTTTTGCCTCGATTTCAGATCCGAGTCAGGCGGGAAAAGTCGAGCCTGACTCGGATCTGCCTCGGATCGGGGGGGCTCGGGGGGGTTCGGATTTCAGAAATCCGAACCCGCTCACCCCTAATAATAATAATAATAGTTTTGTACCTGCTGCCAAACCTTGCGGCAAGTTGGATACCAAATTAACACATGGCTGATGGGGCTTAACAATGAGTATGCCGCTTAACGTAATACAATTACCTTGTGAACTTTAAAGGTCTTCTCCCAATATCAAGATTAGTTGTTATTACGTATTACAGTCAATGCATATGACAGCAAGCAGTGAATGTTCATACAGTCTGCCTATAAGTGTCCCAATTGCTGAGCACTCCCTATACATATGGTATCTGGTAATCATATTTTAAGACACTGAGGGGCCTATTCATCAACACTAAAATAAAATTTTTAAGGACATTTTCCTTAAATAACGTTATTTTGGTATTCATGAACAGACTTAGCACAGGAGATATCACAGATATCTCCTTGCTAAGTTCCTCTGCGTTAATTTCCACACTCCCCATACATTAGTGGGGAAGTGGAAATTGTGGTATTCATCAAATTCCGAAAATTATGAATTTTCGGAATTTGATGCAGTTACTATTCGCCACTGTGAGGTGGCGAATAGCAGAATCAACTTACCTGTATCCACGTGTGCAGGTCCCCCGACGAGTCCCTCCGTTGCTCTGCTCCATCCTCAGGCTCCGGAGGCTGGTCGGACATGTGTGCTCCCCAGCAGAGAACAAGAAAGATTTGAAAAAAAAAAAAAGTTTTTTTTTCTTTCTAATCTGTCATGTGGTCTGCTGGGAAACCACATGACAGACCAGCAGGACGGAGCCGGAGGCTACTGCGCGGACAGGTAAGTCGGGGGGGCGGAGGTGAGCGGAGGGGGGAGGGGGGTGGGGGGGCTCGGGGGGGGGTACACAAACTTACCGCATCTGTAGGCAGTGCTGCACATGCGCTGGTTTTACAGATGTAACAGCACATGCGCAGCACTGTTTCCAGATGCGATAAGGTAGTGTAGGCAGGGAAAAGTATCTATCTCCCGAAAAGCTGTCATCGCAAAAATGACAGCTTTTCGGAATAGATACTTATGGAGAGGTGGAATGATGAATTCCACCTATAATTAGGTAGAACTCCATGCGAGTTCTAAACCTAATTATCTCCATCGAATTTTTAGGTTTAATGAATAGACTTCTGAGTTATGTAATTATTTGAACCAAAATATAACTTTAACCTAAATATCAACAGTCACTTATTTAACTGTTTTACATTTACTCAGGGCCGCCGGGAGCTCTAACAGGGGAGGAACAAATATGGTAGGCTTGGTCACGCCCCCACCTCCCCCCAAAAAGCCTGAAGAAACTACTCTGTGTGGCGCCACGAAGTAGCACCGTGTGTTTTTGCACAAAGGGACAGCTCCAGGGGAGGGGGGAGATCAGTGTGATCGCCCTCACCTGTAACACTTCTCCTCTCTGCCTACTACTGCTGGCCGCGCCTGTATAACAATGAAGCCGCAGCAGCATATCGAGCAGTGAGAGGAAACTGCCCAATCCCCCCCCCTCCGCCAGTACCCGGGCCTATCAGAGCTCTTGACAGCTCTGTGTAAATGTAAAACTGTTAAATGAACCGACCTTGGCGTGGATAAGTAGTACCTGCTCCCCCTCCCCTTCACGCGCCTCTGTATTTACACACTGGTAAAAATGGGTGGAGTCCAATGGAACTTGGTTGCATCTCCACTTACGGCTAAGGTGTAACTGGGTGGTATTTATCTAAGATTACTGCCATTTGTCACAGCATCGCTCTTGCACTGCCGGGTCCCCGTATCATGCACATGTGCATTAGACAGGAGCCGGTCGCTATCAGCATTAGGCTGCCAGCAGCCGAGCACAGGACCTCACAGGCGAGGAGGACTTCGCTGGACCTCGCCAGAGGGGTAAGTATTAATAAATACTAGTGACATTTTTGTTTGTATCACATTGATACTAAATGAAAAATTCCGGTATTTACGTTCGTTAATAATTGGGGCCCATCGTTGGAATTGCAGGATAAGCAGAGTTGAGTGTATGAGTAAAAACGCCTGTTTTCTGACACATCTCCTGCACTAAGGATGAGGCTGGTGCAGTGTGCCCTGGTGACAATTACAATGAAACCAAGTGCACCAACTAGGGCGGTGTGATCTCATTTCTGTGCACGCAATGTGGGAGCACTGAGAACAACTTGCATTCATCGCTGCATCAGCCCCATACCGTTTACACATGGCTAATATATTAGCAGTTGCACTACTGAAATTCTAAATGTCGTTAAGCACATTTGAAGATGTGGATTGCTCATGCTTCCTATATAGTATATCTTATTTATAGTTACTTATATTAGTCAGCTACAGACAGCACCTGCCCTGGTACCCTTTCTGCTGATGCCTACACTGACGAAAGACTGAAAACATTTTGTTTAGTCGTTTATACATACAGATATAAATCTCCACTCATGGCTAATGTTTAATACGATATGTAGTTTGCACAGCAAATTCTGTTTTTAGGCTTTGATATCAGAGCTTTTATGGGTACTCCTTATGTTCATGTCCTCAATATACTATACGACATACATACAGCTATATACATATTGAGTAATTTTCTACCATACTGTAGCATATTAGTTGGCTTTAATATCACACTTGGGGCTCTATTTACTACAATCCGCATATTGAATGCGGATTGTAGTGTGATATTACCGAGTGAATTCGCATTGCGAATTCCGGCAATATCACAGGGATTTACTATAAATCCCTTGCGATAAAGCTCTGTCCCTGCGGATCCCATCCGCACTCTAGTCGCGGTATTTTCGGAAAAAATACCGCGACTAAGAGCCCGCGCATGCGCCGACCCACCGTCGCTACTACCCCCCCCACCGATGCTAAGCCCCGCCCCCGGCGCTAAGCCCCACCCCCCGCGATCGCGGACCCCGCGACCCCCCCTCCCTCCCCCCGCGACCCCCCCCCCTTCATTACACTTACCTGCACCTCCTGGCCTCCGGTGATCTTCTCCGGGCTTCCCGATCAGGTGATCTCCCATACTGCACTGGGACCCGATCACCTGATGACCGGGCCCCAGTGCACTGTGGGAGACCAGCTGACCGGAGAGGAGCCATCACCGGAGGCCCGATCACCGGTCCCTGGATTCAGGTAAGGAAAAAAAAAATGTTTATTTTTTTTTATTTTTTTTTACAGTAATCAACCTTGCGGTCTACTTAGACCACATAGCTGATTACTGGTACCGGCTCCCGCCTCTGCTCTCCCCGTTAGAGCAGAGTGGGAGCCCGGTAACCGGGGGAGACCCTGGATAACGCCACCTCCAGGTGGCATTATTATCACAGGGCTTCCCCCGATATTTTTTTACAATTTATTTTTAGTAACTTGCACACAGATCACATTTCCCATTACAATTATGGGAAATGCGATCTGCTTTACTAAAAATAAGTGATACTGGGGGTTGGAGTAGAATTTTACTAATTCTACTCCAATTGCCCTGTAATAACTACAGGTGAAACTAAAATAATGTGAAAAGGGTGTGAAAACACCCTTTTTCACTTTATTTTAGTAAAAATAATGTTAATAAATAGAGCCCTTAGGCACAGAAAGGCAGCCTGCAGAACTGTTTGAAGTTAGCAGAGGATCTATCTATATACTAGGTGTTACATATATATATATATATTATATATATATATATATATATATATATATATATATAGCTTATTTTTATTGCTGTAACACCTAGTAAATTTTTTAGGTGTTATATGTATATATTGTTGGGTGAGATATGCATTTCTATGCAGTTTTATGTAGACGACATACTTATTGGCATGCCTTCAGAAGAAAATATACTTCTATGCCAATTAAGTGCAGCTTAATAAATTTCCTTATGTGACACCATTATGCAAATCGGCAAAATATTTTATATTAACTATCTGGTCTGTACCCAGCCATCTTAAATTATTAACACTTTACAAAATAGCATTCATCTTTACTAGTACGCTGGTACTAAAAAAGGCCTGCAGAAAACATCTGTCATAGAGTCATATTTACGTAGCTGAAGTCATATATTCTTATCAAGTGATCGCATAGAACAGATTAGCGGCAATAGTATTTCTCACCTGATTTGTGACATCATAGATTACTAAATGTGTCTGTAAATAAAATCGTATTTGTTAGTTGTTTAAATAGAGAAACATGAGATTTATTAAGTTGCTAATATTGGAGAGGCTTGACAATGACATTGAGCTATATATAACTCATAAAGAAACAGTTAACTATAAATATAACAATGGGAAATAATGTCACAAACACCAGGGATGGAGTAAAACGTTAGCAACTTTTATTTACCTTAATAAAGGTAATTACCTAAAGAGATCAAAGCATCGCGTTCTTGGCTGTAATTCTGTGAAAAAGAGAGCAGCTACCACTTGAACCCCACTATGCCGCCAAGAAGCAATACTTACACGGCTCAGCTCAGCAGAACATAATAAACCCATAACAAACAAACAACAGACCAGTTGCAACATAAAAACAATGGAGGAAGGGCGGGGAACACTGCAAACAAAGAGCAAGCAGATACAACTCATTAATAAGAATGTAAGATCCTCCCCAAACGAAGCTGCGATTGGCTAGACTTGATTTTGTAACATTAGGCTGATGTTACAACCTTCAGCTATCTTAAAGGCAACTCTGAAGAGCAGGAACTTAGTGTGAGAACAATGCAGTGTATTCCTCTGAAAACTGACATTTTAGGAGGATCTCTACATAAATTAAGTATCCCCTCAATGCATTAAGGGAGGAACCACAGCTTCTATGGGGATTGCGAAATGCGTGCACCAGCATCTTTATGTGATAATAACCACTTGAGCTCTCACTTTACACTTTTCTGTTTGCATGCATCGGTTCTTATCGGAATCTGTGTCTCTGGGCTCTATTTACTACAATCCGCATATTGAATGCAGATTGTAGTGTGATATTATCAACTGAATTCGCTAAGCCCCACCCCTGCGATCGCTGACCCCCCGCGACCCCCCTCCCTCCCTTAATAGCCCTTACCTGCATGATCCGGGCCTCCGGTGATGTCCTCCATGCGTCCGGTAAGGTGATATCCCATACTGCACTGGGACCTGATCACCTGATGACCGGGCCGTAGTGCAGTATGGGAGACCAGCTGACCAGAGGGGAAACCTCACCGGAGGCCCGATCACCGATCCCTGGAGTCAGGTAAGTAAAAAAAAATTTTGACAATTTTTTTTTCTTTTTTTTACAGTAATCAGGTTGCGGTCTGTTTAGACCACACAGCTGATTACTGGGACTGACTCCCGGCTCTGCTCTCCCTGTTAGAGCGGAGCAGGAGTCCGGTAACTGGGGGAGACCCTGGATAACGCCACCTCCAGGTGGCGTTATTATCACAGGGCCTCCCTAGGTATTTTTTTCACATTTTAGTTTTAGTAACTCTGGTCGAATCACATTTCCCATTACAATTATGGGAAATGCGATCTGATTACTAAAAATAAGTGATACTTAGGGGTTGGAGTAGAATGTTATGAATTCTACTCCAATTGCCCTGTAATAACTATAGGTGATACTAAAATAATGTGAAAAGGGTGTGAAAACACCCTTTTTTACTGTATTTTAGTAAAAATAATGTTAATAAATAGAGCCCTCTGTAAGAGATCATTGATACATACCCAATATGTGGCAATAGGAAATTATGCTTGTCAGGGAAAAAATTGCCACAACTCTAAATCAGGCCCCTTCTAATTTGTTAAATGTACAGTAAATTGCAGCTTTACAGTATATTGCAGCTTAATGCTGTTAAAAACAATATTAATGAAGAAAACCCCAAGTGGTGTGACGAGGGAGGGGGTTGGTCACATTTTACAGAAGTAATATCTAAAACTGGACAACCCACTTACAGTAATAAGTGATTCTGCCTCTAAGGACAGATTTATTGCTGCAATGGAAAATACACTTCTTTACTGCCAAAATTGCTGATTGTTTATTGAGAAGATTATTATGTCCATGGTTGATTATGAAGACTTTACGTCTGCGTACTTGTGATAAAAGTGACCTTGTGATACCACGCTCTTGTTTTTCACCAAACATCTTTCCCTAGGGACAGTGAGTGACTCAGATCTTCTGAGACTCAGTATCAAGTTCCTGCGTGCTACAAAATCCTCTCCCTGTCCTAAGACACTAATTTTCCCTCCCCAGGCCTGGGAAGTTTTCTTTTTTATAAGAACATTTCTTCTCAAATCACATCAATACATCGTTAAAAAAGCTAAAATAACATGAGTGACATGACCTTTCCTGCCCTGTGACAGTCATATCATGGTCTGTTTGTGTCTCTGATTTAATGATCCAGAGAATGAAACATTAATGGACAGTTTCTTCCCTCAGTATTAATAGAAGTAGGAATCTCCTGCAGCCATTTAATGTCAGTGATATTTCTAAGATTTCATGTTCGGAGCTGCAGGTGGCAATAGCGGTTGCTAAAGATGAAAGAGATGAGTACAAGGTCCTATCACAGCATTCTGTAGCTGGCATTGCTCTGAGTGTGACACTTTGTTAGAGTCACAAGACATACTGTACATACACACCTTGCCGAGTAGTTGTTATGAAGTTATTCTACAAAAGTTATTCCCCCAAAAGAGGGGAGAAGATTGGCAGAGACTCTGGGGTCTATTCATTATTACTTAACTTTCTCTGGAGATAATTAGGTTTAGAGTTTTACCTAATTCATAATTCCTCCGCTCCATAAGTATCTATTCCGAAAAGCTGTCATTTTTGCGATGACAACTTTTCTGAAAATAGATATTTTTCCCTACCAGTCTCACACTGATTGTCAGGGAGACTCCCTATAATAGTAGCAATCTCCCTGTCTCCCTGAAGAGTCTATCAATCTCAAACAGAGATATATGCTTTCAAATTGTATAATCAGTGCCATTTCCCTTCATTGGGTATAAGGCACAAAGATCCCTATGGCTAGATGCATGTTCTGAAATGTATCAGTGTGTTTTCATCGCCAAATAGATCTTACTAACTGCTTTGGGGCTCATTTACATTTGTTTGCAAATCAATTTTATGGCACACCTCTCAGATGTAGCAGTACACAGTTACTTTAGAGCGCGCTCATTGGTGTTGATTTCACAATAACCCTGAAATGCTTTTTCAAAAGTAGGCAAGTATGCTGTCTGCATCCTCTGCCTGTCTCCCGGATCAGCTCAGCTTGAATGTAGCAGCAGCGGGAGCCCCTCCCCCGCTGCCCGGTCCACTGTACAAAGATCTGTCGGCAGCAGTGGTGGCTCCGCCCCCGCACCTCCTCGCAATCCCCACACTCACCACCTTCCTGGCCGGGTCCCGGCTGTCATAGGCTACAGGACCAGCTCCCTCCCCTGCTGCTCGCTCCACTGTACAAAGATGGGTCTGTCGTCAGCAGTGGTGGTGGTTCTGGCTCCCCCCACCTTGCTTCCTTCTCCATCCTATGTCCCTCGCACTCACCACCTTCTCGCCCGGATCCCAGCTGCCTTACGCGGTAGCCATGGGCGCGGACCCCCGACATCTCGCCCGGTCTGCTGGGGGGGCTGTAGAAATTATTATTTATTTTACTTTTCTATGTTCTCCTTGCTGCCGCATACTGCAGCTGATAGGAAGTGTCTCCCTTCCGTCTGTTCCCGGCAGTGGCCCTTGTAACTGCTTCTTTATTTAACTGTTTATAGTAAATAGTTAATTGAAGAAGCACTTACAAGTGGCACCGAGGAACAGAGGGGAGACACTGCCCGGCAGCAGCAGCATGCAGCCGCAGGGAGAACACACAGCTGGAGCCGGAGGAGGGAGCCTGAGAAGGGACCAGGGAGCGACGGAGGGAGCCAGATGAAGACCTGCTCATGCTGAAAGCAGGTAAGTATATACAGCTCCTACAGCCGTACGGGGGCATGTACGCCATCTGAGAATGGCGTGCAGTAACACCATCAAATTATATAAAATTATTAAAATAATACAAAGAAGATATTTACAATTTATAATCAACTTCTTTGTTTATTGTAATCATTTTTATAGTTAACACTCACCAGCTTTGTGGAGTTCCTTGGGACTGCAGGAAGGGGTTAAAGTGGGCAGAAACGGGGTGGAACTGAGTTCCATCACCTCTAATGGTAGGTGAAACTAGTTCACCCTCTGCCACTTTCCAGAATAGAAGTCCTACAGACAGAGTACCACTGTCTGGTGTCGGACACCTCCCCATCCTCGGTTTCTGCCTCCTTGTTCCTCCTCCTCCGTCAGCGGCCTGCACCTTCCTGTCACTCAGTTTGTGGCCCTGCGTCCCGGTGACTCCTTTTGCGGCACAGCATATGTGATGTAATGCCTTCACTGCTACTGCATAGTGCACTGAGGAGCCATGAAGAGGAGCAAGGGCCAGGGCAAGCATGAAGGGGAGCTGCTGCTAGAGGGACATAGGGGGGGGGGATAAGCTGCTGTTGGAAGAGGAAACACAGGGGCAGGGAGCTGCTGCTAGAGGGGCATGGGAGGCATAAGCTGCTGGTCGGAAGGGAGACACCGGGGCAGGGAACTGATGGTGAGGGACACAAGGGGTAACCTGAAGAGACACAGGGGGGTGGTGTTGGAGTAAAGACACAGGAATGGGGTGCTGATGCTTGTGAAACACAGGAACATGGTTCTGAAGAGACAGTGGGATAGAGAGCTTTTTTTTTCTTTTTAAGCGACCTAACATTGTAGACTCAGCTTGTGGCAGGAGTGCTAAACAAGCACCTAAAATTTATTTCACACTATCATAGCCCCCAAAGCTTCTAGCCCCCAGGCACCTGGCCAATTACTTTAAAGTTTCCTATACACAACAGTGTGTGTGTAAAGATCAGTCTTCACATTGTGCTGTACTCTCAGAGAAGCAGCGCCTACAGTGTGTCTAGGGGGGGAGTAGGCGGTGGGGGAGGTGAGTTCCACCACTCTTCTAGGACCACTTTAAGCCCTGACTGCATGGAGATGAGGCAGCAATAGCTTAGCCTTGCTTCTGTATAGTCAGACACTGCTTGCAGAGCTGGGGGCGGGGTCACACCACAGACAGTAATCTGCACAGAAAGAGAGCTAATAGAGGCATGCCTATGCCTCTGAGCATGGGGGGTTCCTTAAGCACCGATGAACACCTTGGATGTTTCATGTGACCAGGAAGTGCTCTGCAATGGTTAGAGATCAGAGCTGAGTCAGCAGAAGCAAGAGAAGACACAGTGATGCAGGTAGGAGAATCAATGGGCACTAATTTATGAAGATGGGAGTTCTATTAAGAAGTGATTCCAGGTATTATCTTCTAGAAGGTGCTAGATAAATGAGAAGTATAATCTGATTGGTTGCTATGGGCAACATCACTTCTTAAATAGAACTCCCATCTTAGTAAATTTACCCCTAGAGCTTAGTGTAGTGAGGAGAGAGTTAAGGTGCGTACACACGGAAGTTCGGACGATGAACAAAAACTACAGACTACAAACAGGAGTGTGCATTTGTAGTTTTCGTTCATCGTTATACCTCAGAAACTGAATGATTTATTGAACGATTTGTCACTGACAACGACGTTAACGACAAATCGTTCAAAAAATCATCCCGTGTGTACGCACCATTACAGTAGGGGGTGAGACAGGCTCCCAGCACTCAGACTCATCTCCATGTGTGCCTCCGCAGCCACTGACCTCACCACACGTCACTGGATACACCTTTGTGCTCCACCTTGATAATAAAAATCAATTAAGTTTCTCAATGGTAGATGTGAATCTGAATATGTGGAGCATACTTGCCTACTCTCCCAGAACTTGTGGGAGACTCCAAAATTTGTGGTCAGTCCTCTAGACCCCCAGAAGAACAGGCAGCCCTCCTGCGTCCTGCCCACTTCCTAGTGCAATGGGCACTTTGGGGAGGATAATGCCGCAAATCGCGGTTGAAGTTGGGACACAGGTCGGCTGCATAATTTATGCACCTTGGCATGTCCCCCTGTTAGCAAATGTCAGTCCCTCGCTATTCTAGGGGGGTGATCAAATGTAAGGGTTTGAGCAGTCTAATGGTGTTATAGGAGTTACTCACACTGTTTGCCAGACTGATTTTAATCAATGACTTCAGTATCTGACCCCCCCCATTAGCCACAAGAAGCATACTTGCCTACCCTCCCGATTTGGTCGAGAGCCTCCCGAAAATCGGGTGCCGCTCCCGAACCTCCTGGGAAGGCAGGCAATCCTCCCGGCTGCCGCCCACCCCTCCTATCCCCCTGCAATAACCTCTGCAACTCTCGCAGTGGGGGGCCGGTGACGTAATTCGCATAATTTTGGCCCCGCCCCCCTGCTTCACAATGCCTATATTATTGGCATTGTGTAGCGGGGGGCAGGGCCAAACTGACACGATCGCGCCACGCCTACAAGTGCCTGTCACCCACCCGGCCACTGCCCCTTGTCCTGGCCATGCTCCTCCCCCCGTCCTGCCGATCTGGTTGCTCCCTCCCGGAAGGAGCAGCCAGAAAGTCGGCAGGTATGACAAGGAGCCTCATAGACCTTGTGGCCCTGTTTTGGTCTCTGTGTTTTATTTAACTGAGTGGAATTATTTCAGCTTTATTTTTAAATTAATGGACATTAAAATTGATGGCAACAACTTATTGTGCACTAAACAATGTTTTCCAATTTATATACATTAAGCAATATAAGTGGAAGCTGCCGCATCAATTGTTCTGCAGAATCTTACATATGGGGGTAAATGTAATAGCACCTGCGAGGTTTTTCCCACAGGTGCAGGATCTTTGCTTTTCAATTAGGTGCCGGGTTTTTCTTTTGTTTTTTTCTTGCAGACCCAGAGTATGACCAAAATCTATATTTTTAGGAAAAATGGTCGGGAATTGCTCTGGGTCCCCTGCTGCAACCCCCCTAATGACTAATTAAGCAATTGGAAGTTTCCAATTAGCTTAATTAGTCCAATAGATACTCACCACCTGGCAGCACTGTTCTCTCTCTGTTTGGCATGCTGGAGGCACTTCCTCTGACGTCTGCAGACTGGGTGACAATGTGAGAGCGCTATCATGCCTGTCAGTGTGTGTGTGTGTGTAACCCAGTGACCCCATGTCATGTGTGTGTGACCCCATGACCTCATCCAATGTGTGTGTGAGACCAAAGTGGTCGGCTATGGCCGGCTTCTCCAGTGCAGCAGACAGTAGTAGCCAGTCCCGGGAGTGAGAAGAAGCAGCAGCCGGGCACAGCAGAGACCGGAGCCGCCAGAACAGGGTTTTCAATGCTGAAATTGGACACCGCAGGTATCAGAAGCGCGCCTACCCTCGGTGATCCAAAATCGGTCGCAAGGTCCGTGTACGTTTTGAAGTTAAAACCTTGCAGCCAATTGAATATGCCCCATAGTGTTTGAATAGAGTATATTCAGATTCATGAGCTCATTTATTTAATTCAGCACATAAACATTTATATAGCAGGAAACTAGTTGTTGTTTTATAGTAAAATGTTTTCAATAGCAATATGGTATCAGGATCAGAACGTTTGCCCCCCCCAAAAAAGTAACATATACTACAACAACAAAAAGTACTACAATTACCACTTTGCTAAAGGACAAGTCAGTTCGAGCTAAGAAATCTCACATGTATGCAGCCTTTATAAGGCCATCATTCTACCAATCTTTGCATGAGCAAAGTAAGTAATTATTTCTCTGCTTGTTTTGTTTGCCTGTATCAGTTCTGCTATCTCCAACCCATACAATTCAACTTCACTCCTCACAATTCTATCTTCTCTAAACCGTAGACTTCAGATTTGTTACTCACGACATGTCCTACAAGGAATAAGTTACTTGGCTGGTTGTGTTGTACCAGCGATAGCTACCTCAGCTACTGTATGTGGTTCTTTGCTAGGTGTTACCATGGTGACACCATTCTCTTCTTTCATAGCTCTCAGAAGTGAGATATGAAAAAGAAGACGTATGATGTAGTCCACCCATGCCAGACTATTTATTTGTAGTTAATCATTTATAATAATGATTTTATTTATTATAGGACTGAAGGCGCTTTAAAGATACTAAGAACATAATACAGATGGTTAGATTTGCATAAAATACAGAAACCATGAACAATTAGTGTTGTTCGCTAATCCAAACGCATTTGCTCATTATGCCACTTAGCAATTGCTAAAATATGCTAATGCATCAGCCAGCAGAATTTGTATTAAGACTCCCAATAAAGCCCTCGCAGCTGCCTGCAAGTGCATTCACAAACGTAGCATTGGACACAGATCCTAAAATCTGCTTCCTTTTCATCCGTGTCTGACGTTGCATACCTGTGTAAATATCGGTAGCATTGATGCACATGCGGCCCTTGCAGCAGGTCTGATCTGTCTGAAATACAGCGTCTCTCCTGACACGCAGAGAGCTCTTGTGCTGTGTATGCAAACGCAACGGCTAATTTATGCACTTCCCTGTAACGGTATTTAAACTGTAAGACACACCTGCTTTGCCAGGAGAGTCCTTGCAGAGAGGTGGAACTGTAAGTCAGCAAACTTTCTTCTTCATTGAACGCTTCCTACTGGGTCTGACTGTAACCTCCCCACATTGTGCAGGCAAGATACGCCAGCAGTGCAGGACAGGTACTCCCCCTAGTCACCAGCGCATATGTTATTTTCCATTTTCATCCAACACATTGATATTGCTATGCATCTGGCTGCCTGCAAAACGCAGTTAAAGCTGAGTTACATCATCTTTCTTCAGCCTAAACGTGACACAGATGCTCCCATTGATTAATCTTGCCTCATAATGTTAGGTGCAATGTTGGTTACATGTGATTTTTCAGTAAGAGCTCAGATTAAGTTCATGGTACTCAGCCTAGTCAAAGTAGACCCAGGTTACCTGAGGCATGTTTCCAGAGTAGAAGGTGGCAGCCCATATGTCATTACATTGTAACAGAAACCCAATCTGACTGTTGACCCAAGATCCCAAGAGAAAAATAAATGTCACTGATGTAATCTAGAAGACTGTTTCCCACATCGTATCCACTAAGGATCCAGGCTGAAGGAAAACGTTTGGAATGTTACCAAAACAGCTGGTGCCCATTTATTAACAGACATTCCACCTTAACAAATACACCTCCACGTGCACTTTCACCCGTTAGCAAAAAAAGAAAACTCTGAAATGCCCCCATAGAAGGTTGTCATCCTCCCTCACCCTTATGCACGATTTGACATCTAAGAATACTCCTGAGCTAGGTTGGAGCACTTTATGGAGTTTGTGGTCTTTCAATGGGTTACTGAATATCTACGGTTTGTTTTTCACTGATGTCTATAAGTAAAGGACAGGGCCGTAACTAGAGGTGTGTAACCAATGCTGTGGCCGGCACCGTCTCTGACCCACGGCCCTTGCTCTGGCTGTTGGTGCTTGGAATGGCACCCTGCAGCCAGGAATCACTGCTGCGGTGCCGCCGGAGCATCCATTAGATCAGTGGTTCTCAAACTCGGTCCTCAGGACCCCACACAGTTCACATTTTCCAGATCACCCAGCAGGTGCACAGGTGTATTCATTACTCACTGACACATTTTAAAATATCCACAGGTGAAGCTAATTATTTCACTTGTGATTCTTTGAGGAGACCAGGAAAATATGCAGTTTGGGGTCCTGAGGAGCGTTTGAGAACTTGTGCATTAGATGTTCCTGGCAGGCACCTATGCCGCTGATTAGAGCGTCTCCAGTCATCACTGTGTTTACCAGTGCTGTCCACCCCGCACCTTCTGTCTGAACATAATGATGTTACAGGCCCGACGTCATGACGTTAAGAGCTAAGGGAACAGGCCAGCACAGGGCGATCTTAAGCCTTGTTACGGCTCTGTTTAAGGATATCCATGCTTGAGCACAGGTGACTTAATTAGTACCTCAGTCAATTTGATTTAATCATCTGAGCTCAAGCATGGATATCCTTAAAACCTGAACTGTAATGGCAGAGTTTGGGAAACTCTGGCTTACAGGGTACGTTAAGACTTTCAAGAAATGGCCACCCACATGATGCCTACCTCCCACACATAACTCTTTCTTCTCCATCCTCACACGTAGAACTTTGATGAATTTCAGAATTATAAATATCAATAACTGACATTAATGGTGCGTACACACTGGGCGATTAAAGTGGACGACTGAACGATAACGATATCGTTATCGTTCAGTCGTCCACTTTATCGTCCATTTTTAACACAAAAAAGATGAACGATGACGACGACGCGCGTTCCCGCGGGTCGTTCGTCATCCTCGTTCATCGGGCTGACATGCAGGCCAACCTGACGACCTCGTCAGGTTGCTGCATGTCAGGGAATGGGTGAGAGAGCCCGGCGTTGAACGATATCGCTAATGATATCGTTCAGCGGCTGTGCTCAATGTCATGAACGACATTGAGCACAGCCTGCCGGGGCCACACTAGATGATATCGCTCAGGGAGCATATCGTCTAGTGTGTATGCACCTTAACACATTTATCTACTTCTCTTTAAAGTTTGTGTTATTTGCATTTTTAGGCCTTTTGTGCTTTTTATGTAAGAAGTTAACACGATATGGAGTAATGGCGGCAGTTTACATTTTACAATAGAGGAGTTACCAGCCTGTTTGTACACAGCGGCCATGTGAAAATATGCAAATGTCACAGCCGTCGGGATTTGTATTGACACCCACCAGCGGCTGTGCAAATCCAAGCGACTACTTACAAATAAACAGCATCAGTCACAAATGACTCGGTAATCAGCCTTCTGCTCAGGGGAAATGAGATGCCGCAGAAATTGGATCACAGCTGCAGGATGAGACACGCGCTGTAATTGGTTGAGATGCGCCTGCGTTTGAGTCACCACCTCCCCATTTCCGCCCACAAACGGTAGTGTGACTCAGATGCATGCGCAGATCATCGATAATCGCTGAACTCCGTAAACATCGGCATTGCGTCCATCTGTGAATCAGGCCCTAAGTTGAAACAACCAATCAGACATTTGCTTTCAGCAAGTAACTAATTGCTTATTGGTTGTTCTGGATTACTTCAGATTTGCACCTTTCAGCAATGTTATTAAACAGACCTGAAACCCTGTATATGACCTTGTTTTCATAATTGTTCCATGAGGATCATAGACCACTGACAGCTGCGAATGGCATTACGTAATAATAATAAATTGTGAGAGACATTAGCTAATCTCTATAGTTATTACTATTATATAAAATGGTTCAAAGACTATCTCTGTTCCCTGGTGTCCTGTGTGTGCTGGTATCATTGCCTGGGAAATATTATGAGAGAAAATGTCTAAGTGGCGGAGTTACAGCAAATGTTTTATTATTTTCTTTTTTTTATTTAGACAGCTGTTTCCTAAAACATCAAAATGCCACTTTTTTCATGTCGCCATTTGTTATGTGGGATCTGACAAGCAAAAACAACGTTTGGGAGCCAAGGATCACAAAAGTTACACAACTGCTGCGCTTATGGGATTTGCAGACAGACAGGGTCTGCAATCTGGGAGCCGGTAACAGTATAAAGTACCATGAGGGGCAGATGTACCGTTCAGGCTCACTGAGTAAAGCTCTCTATGAATGCATTGATTGGTTTGTTTCTGAACATAGGGCCTGATTCAGCTTGGGTCGCAGTTGCTAATATGCACGCAATCGGCCGATTGTGTACTGCGCATGCGTATACATTGCAGCGCGCTTGCGCGAACACTCCACTGCGATCGCAGCCACAACGCAGACCCATCGAAGAGTGATTGACAGGAAGTGCCGTTTGTGGGTGGTGACGGGGGGTGGAGTGGTCGGAGAAATGCAGACGTGCCAGTGCATTTGAATGCCATTGCATGGGCGTGCATAAATTATCCACTGCAATGTCCTACACAGCCTGAGGACTCGTAGCGTGCGCTGAAGTAAGCAATTTCTCAGTAAGGTCTGACCTTGTGCAAGTGTGTGTGAGACTGCGATGGTACTTGATTGTACCGATGGTTTCTCAGACTTGCTAAACATTACGGATGTGTGTAAGGTAAAGTGGGCGTCCCTGTGTAGTGCTGCGACTGCATAGCGATCGTAATGAATTAGCATACTATCGCAGTTGAACTGCGTGCGTAATCACAGCCACGATCGCAATAGTGATCCAAGCTGAATCAGGCCCATACTGTTCAATCTCCTCTAAATGAAATTGTTAACAAATTTTACCATTCAACATAATGACTAGAGATGTGCGCTGGACCATTTTTGCTGGATTTGGATTTGGTTCTAATTCGTCATCCGGCTTTGGATTTGGATTTGCCAAACTGCGGTGACTGGCTTTGGATTTGGATTTGGATTTTTTTACAAAAATTGACAAAAAAAGCTAAAATCACATAAATTGGTCTTTTTTTTTCTTCCTAGAGTATTATTAACCTCAATAACATTAATTTCCAGTCAATTTAGACCATATCACAGCTTATAATATTGTTTTCAACATTATTGGCCAAAGGTTGCAGTGAGCTGACTGGTTACTAATACCTCTTTTCCACCAAAAACCCAGGTCCGACCTGGGTTTTTGGACATGGTTCCAACCCTGGTCAGACCCAGGTCAGACCCATTTACACTGCACCTTTGATCTGGGTTACTCCCAGGTCAGCCCTGTTCACACTGAACTCAGGTCTGCCCTGCTAAACCTGTGAGGTCATAAAAAGTGGGAGGTGACTGCTCCACAACCACCAATCCACTCATTTTAGGCATGATCCAGGTCAGATAACCCGGGTTGCAACGTTTACACTGCACCATTACCTGGGTCCATCCTGGGTCCAACCCTGGTAGCTACCTGGGTTGGATTGCAGGGTCACTTGACCCAGGTTATTTTTCAGGGACCCTTTTACACTGAGCTGCGACCCGGGTAGACCCAGCAAAAACCCAGGTTTTTGCTCTGGTGTAAAAGGGGTATAAGCGACAAAGCAGCGGCACAACGACACAGACACCACAGTATAAAGCACATCTATGACACATTGCCACACAGCAGTGGCAGAAATGAAAAGTAGTGCACCCACCCAGTGGGGTACGGCCAGCAGAATCACAGTACTTGTTTACATAGTGGGCTACGGCCCAAGGAGTCACAGTGCACAATCTTATTCACATTACACCGCACATAAGGCCTGATTCACATTACACCATTTACACAATGCCCACAGTAGCGGTGTCCCTTACACAATGCCCCCAGCAGTGGTGCCCCCTATGCAGTCCCCTTAGTAGTAGGGTCCCCTATGCAGTGCCCCCAGTAGAATGCCCCCCAGTAGTATGCCCCCCATTAACAGGCCCCCCCAGTAGTATGCCCCCCATTAGCAGGCCCCCCCAGTAGTATGCCCCCCATTAGCAGGCCCCCCCAGTAGTATGCCCCCCATTAGCAGGCTCCCCCAGTAGTATGGCCCCCCCAGTAGTATGGCCCCCCCAGTAGTATGGCCCCCCCAGTAGTAGGCTGCCCCAGTAGCAGCCCCCCCCAGTAGTAGGCTGCCCCAGTAGTAGCCCCCCTGTAATATGCCCCCCCTGTAGTATGGCCCCCCCAGTAGTATGCCCCCCTCAGTAGTATGCCCCCCCAGTAGCAGGCCCCTCAGTGGTATGGCCCCCCCAGTAGCAGGCCCCTCAGTAGTATGGACCCCCAGTAGCAGACCCCCCCCAGTAGTATAGCCCCCCCAGTAGTATAGCCCCCCAGTAGCAGACCTCCCCAGTAGTATAGCCCCCCCCAGTAGCAGGCCCCCCCAGTAGTATGGCCCCCCCGCACCCCCAGTAGCAGACCCCCCCCAGTAGCGCCCCCGGCCCTTGCACAAGTAAAAAAAAAATAAATGAAAACTTACCTGTATCCCCGCTCCCGCGCCGTCCGCTCTGCTGTCACACGCTGAGGAGGGAGCCGGAAGACGGAGCTCATGTGTGAGCTCCAGCCGGCTCCCTCCGTGCAGCAGCCAATGAGAGTCTGTGTGACTCTCATTGGCTGCTGTAACAAACACACAGCTGCCGCTGGCGGCTGTGTGTTTGTGTCTGTGTAAGGCAGAGCGCTATCACAGCGCTCTGCCCTACACAATAGGAGCCCTGATGTCTGATTCTCTAGTGAGAATCCGACATCAGGCGGCCGCCGTTCGGCCCCGAACGGGGATCCGAGTCAGGCGGTGAACACCCGAACAGGGTTCGGGTGGACTCGGATCCCCAATGTTCGGAGCGGTTCGGATTCCACAGAATCCGAACCGCTCATCTCTAATAATGACATTCACATTATACACAACCCAACTGTTCACTGATCGTATTTTGCCTGAAAACAGTGGGCCTGATTCATAGATGCACCTTCATCTGATGATGAACGTACATCTCCGATTGTTAGGGGTCTGCGTCAGCTCAGGACCCGTTTTGCTCATATGCAGAATGGGTCCTGCAATCTCGCTCACAGACCCCCCAAGCCGCAGCATATTTGACATGCAGTTGCATTTGCAGTGCGGAGGGACGAGGCCAGGGTCTGTATCGACGGATGCAGATTCCTGGCCTCTTACGTGACCAGCACCCAATCAGACTGCGGCTGCAACGTCTGTTGCAGTACTGGGATCGCAAATCCAGCAAGGAGGTGTCTGACTCCTCCTTCTGCATTTGCAACAGAGATGGACAGATCTGCACAGCTGCTTGTGTGCAACTCTACAAATCCGTCCATCTCTGAACCAAGCCCACTTACCGTACACAAAGCAATTTGGATCTGACAAATTAAGTACAATTGTTTTACAATGATAAAACAATCATAACAATTGTGTTAATCTGAACAAGTTAATTTATTTCTTTTATTTATTTTCATTTTTTTTTAATTAAAGATGGTGGGTGTCCACTAACTCAGTCTTGTCTGTATTTAATATATCTCTGGAAAAATATTGTTTGGGTTGTGTATGAAATCCCGGCTGTTAGGATGCCGCTGGTCAGAATACCGACAGCGATATCCCAACAGCCAGAATCCTGACACCCATAAGAAGTAACGGTATTTTTCTAACCCCTACTGTAACCCTAACCCTCACTTCCCGGTGCCTAAACCTAACCTCACCCCCCTAGTCCCTAAACCTAACCTCCCCCTCCTTGCACCCTAATCCTAACACTCCATACCCGGTGCCTAACCCTCACCCTAATGCCTAACCCTAACCCTGCTACCTAACCCTAACCTCCCCCTAATGCCTAACCCTAACCCCGCTACCTAAACCTAACCTCCCTCTAACACTCCAATACTTACTTTTGGGATGCCGGCGGTCAGGATACTGGTCCAGGGATCCCGACCTGTCTGATTGCCCCTGATAAATTAAATATCCAATATACCGCAAGGTGCAACCAGATTTGTAGGGAGGGCAGCTCTGGCTAAGCGCAAGCTCTGGGAGCTGAACAGGTAAGAGGCGCTGACTACGGTTGGAGTCCGACTAGGCATCTGTTTAATCGCTTACAGAATGCTTGGTGCGGCTCTAGACACACTGCTTCCTGCTTCTCACAGCCTTGTGCATCTGATGTCATAATGTCACACGCTCGAGCGTATGACTTGACACGCATGACTAATGGAGTTGCGTAAGCGCCTTAGAGAAAAAAGAGGTGCTAACTTAGTTCTAAGTAAGTCCAGTGGCATCCCTACCTCTTGTGACACCTGCTGTGGGTAGGGGTGGGCAGGCCTGTGGAACGCGCTGCAAAAAGGGGGCATGGCCTCTTGGCCCGAACCACAGTTTTTGTCACTCCCGGAGATGTGGACTGCCCCCGGGGACCAGTCTGTTTGCAGTGCCTAATGCTACAGTGCATCACCCAGCTCCTGTCACTGTGGAGGAGTTGGCACTTTGGTGTCACCTCTTAGGCTGGTGACACCCGGGCGTGGTCCACACCCCCCTTGTGTTGCCACTGAGTAATTGTGTAATTGTCTCTGTAGTCTTGATAGCAGCCAGCTGCATATTACTTCTCTGGGCTTCCTTCCAGTGCAGCCTCGCAGGTGCCCCCCTGTCCAGCAATGAGGTGCTAGCCTCCTGCTCTGATGCCCTGTTGCATCAATAGTGCCTAGGAATATATATCAGTGGCGTATTAAGAGAGGAAAGGGCCGTTTGTATTGCCCGTCCGGGCTCCCCCCCCTCCCCCGGCATCCGGCAGCAGACTGACCGTTGACTGCAGAATCAAGTGACTCTGGGCACTAATATGTGCCTGTCTACTGTGCATGCGGCTGCACTATTTTCCCAGCGATTTCCTCTCACTGCGCATGTGCATAACGCCGGAAAAATGGCTGCGGCGGCCATTTTCCAGCCTTTTGTGCAGGGCTGAGACACCCGACGGGGGACCTCGGAGAGGTAAGTATTAGATAATATGGGTGCAGGGTGTATATATATATATATATATATAATATATTGTGATAGAAGCACTGGAGAAGTGTGGAATGGCTTCTATATTTGTCCCAGATTCCTGTCTTATGTCTTTTAAAACCCCCAGGAGAAGTCTGTTAGAAAAGCAGACTAGTAATGTCGGCTTCTGTGAAAAGTCAGAATGGGTCCTGGGGGTGTGAATGTGAGGAGAGGGAGGGCTCCATCCACAGGCCACTCCAGGTCTTGGGCCTTTCAGCCTTGTAGCAGGCTCATCAGGGCTTGCACCTGGAAGTGGCTAATATATTCTGGGTCTAGTTAGGGCTGAGTGTCTCATACCTGGGAGGGCACTGCTGGCTAGAAACCAGAAGGTACTGTGGATGGTATACAATCGGGAAGTCGGCTGCCTTAATACCGACAGCCGGCTTCCCGACTGTCATATCCCGGCGAGGGTGAAATGCTGGGCGTCTAGATGTAGACGCCTGACATTTCCCCGATGCCGAGAGACAGGCGCCTGGCATCCCGATCGAAGGGATGCCGGGCGCCGCGAGCCGAAGGGGGGGAGGGTTAGGTTTATGGCACCTGGGGGGGAGTTAGGGTTAGGCTCCCCCGGGAGAGTTAGGGTTAGGCTAGGGGGAGGGTTAGGGTTAGGCACCCCCTGGGGGGGACTTAGGGTTAGCCACCCCCGGGGGACTTAGGTTTAGGTAGCGGGGAAGTGGAGGGTTAGGCACTTGGGGGGGAGGTTAGGGTTAGGCACCTCTAAGGAGGGTTAGGGTTAGGGGGTTAGGTTAGGTTAATAAGTACTTACCTATCGACGATCGGGATTTCCAGCGCTGTCGGGCTTCTGCTGCCGGGAACTCTGCTTCTGTCGGCCAGGTGCTGCCGGGAATTTCATACCAATTCCCTGTGGATGGAGATTTATTTAGTGTTCCGTTAGTGAGGGAATTTGGTGTCTAGTTAGTGCCCAGCTGGGCTAGGGTTTATTTTGTGTTTTGTTTCTTTGATTCTTGATATTGCACAATAAAAACTGGCGCCAACCAGCTTGTACGAAAACCCACGACTGGAGTGCTATTTCCTGGCTGCTGTGTGTAAGGTGGTGTCCATCTACCCCAGGAGAGGGAACCCCTACCCTGACCTTGTCACAATATATATAATAATGTGCCAGCTGTGAGGTAAGTTGACCCTCTCCTCCCCCCTTGGCTGAATCTAGGGAGTGTAGATGGGTCCAGAGTGACATAGCAGTGTTCCCTGGCGGAGAGGGGTTGGGTAAAGAAAGCCACAGGGAGAACAGGGGTGGGTTGAGGAAGGCAAAGTGTGCATTTTTTATGCAGCAAAAGATTGTCTCTGTAGACCATTTATGATTTTATTTAATTTAAATTTAGCATCATATACTGGCCATGCAGACTTTAGTACAGTTCAGTAGCGGTGGGGCACCATAGCATAGGTATGCTTCGGGTACCATTGCTCCACGCTACTGAAGCCAGTGCAGGGTGATTTTGTGTCCTGTGCCAATACTGTCATCCAAATGCGTGATATCATGATGTCACGCTGATGGGCCAAGGCCGCTGGCACTGCCAGGAGATTCCTAAGTACCACCGGGCAGCTACACAGGCTGCAGGGTGGGCAGTTTCGCAACAATGCTAGTAGCTGCATAGTGCTGTTCCAGGCACCATGCAAGCTAAATGGAGGTAGCCGTGGGGGAGCGACGGTGCCCCCCGCCCCTAGGGCCCTGCGCCCTGGGCGATGACACTGATCGCCCACTAGTTACTGCTCTATAACACTAATTATGGCTCTGACTGACACAATTCAATGTTACTTTTATACTGGGATGGTGGTTACAAAAAGCAGCTTTCCCAGCGATGCCTGCCACTGATAATTTCCTAATTAGTAAAGGGAATATTTACACTGACGGGTCTGCCTGAGTTCACGCATGTTCACTGCCATAGGGGACGCAGGACAGATCCCTCATCACACCCCGTACCTCCATGGTATAGTAAGATGCTGGGCTCCGGGAACCAATACCATCTGTAGATGCCATAGGTTCCTGCATTTAAACTTGGAAAATCTTCCATTTTCTGAGTTTTCTGAACATGGGGCAGACACATCAGGTCCCTAATAATGACTGGGGGGCATATTCATCAAACGATAATTGGCCCGGTAATCATGCGGAAACGCTAGTTTCTGCATACTAAGGTTACCAGGCCATTCATCATCAGGGGTCTGATAGGACCCTCTTGTTAGTCACCAAACGCAGAAAACTGAAAGTTTTCAGAGTTTAATACAGAGAACAAGCGCCATCTTCAGATGGCGCTTGCTCTCGTAGCCTCGCTCCTTCCTATGGGAAGGAGTTCCGGGGATGCGAAGAGGAATCCGAGCGGATCCCTCCACTGCCCAGGGCCGGCAACAGAAATCATGGGGCCCTGTACACACTTTTTTTAGGGCCCCCCCCGCCTCCGGTTCCTTGGTACAGGTACGGGGGGGTGTTTAGCAGGGTGTGTCTAAGGCTTATACCGACTCACTTATTACTTATACATCTGGATGTGTGTTTTCTTTTATTATAACAGAGGGCCTGATTCAGAGCCGCTCGTAAGTGGCCGCTCGTTCGCTCCGAGCGATGTTCGCACATCTGCGCATGCGTATGGGTCATAATGCACATGCGCCAACCAGTCAGTGCGGTCGGAAATCGTGTGTTCGCAAAATAGCGAGTGCCTGTTAATTTGAGTGACAGGATGAGGCGTTTGTGGGTGGTAACAGGGGAAGGTGCTTGAAAATGGGGAGTGGAGACCACGTCACTTGGTTGTTTCTTAGCCTGAACTGTTCGCATGATTGCAGTAGGAAAATCCAACCACAAGCACTGCGAGCAGTTCAGACGCCTTTCGATGTACTCGATTAATCATATAAATAGCGGAGATGACGTAGGATGCGAGCGGCCAGGGGGCGTCTTTACAAAATAGCGAGCGCATGTTTCGTTCGCTCGCTCAGACATAGAGGCGTCAACAGACCGCAAAGAGCGAGCGCTCAATTTAAATAGCCGGCCCCTTTTTCTGAATGAGCGAGCGCAAATAGCGTCCGGCTCTGAATCAGGCCCAGAGACATTGATATAACAACTAGGGTTTTATTTGTTCTTCTTGAGAAAATGTAATTACTGCCTCTAATAGGTGCCAAGAGACGGTAATAAAAACGTGTGTAGTTCTCTTTGTATTATTTGGGGAGGAATAGTGAAGGGTACGCGTACGAACACAGAAGTTTATGTTTATCACAGGACACCAGCACCGAGGACGAGAGAGAGAGAGAAAAAAACACACAACTGACCTTCACCTACTTCTTCTGCAGAGATGCTATCTACAGTAGGGAACTTCTCCTGGCCGACGCAGCAGGGCAAAGCCAGAGCCCGCATCCCTGGCTGCATCCAGGAAGTGGCTTTTGCGCCGGGGCCGTTCACTAGAGTGTGATGTCAGGCCCCCGGCAACAGCACAGTAGTGTGAGAGAGTAGGTAAGAGGCCGGGAGTGGAGGAGACTCGAAGGGAGGAGGGCGGTCAGACCGCCTCCTCATTCTGTGCTGCGGCCCACGGCAGTGTACTATAATGAGTAAGTCTGACTCATTTTTAGTACTACTGTAAGTGCCGCTGCGGGCACACTCATTACCGCGGGCCCAGGCCTGCACCGCCGGACATTCCACAACTGATGCAGTGTGCGCTGCAGGCTTGTTCGGGCCCCGTCTGCCTGTGATGGGCCTTGCAGTGGCGGGGCCCGAACATGCCTGCGGTGCACCCTGCACCACTGCAGCAGTAGAGCAGGTTTGTCTGTGGGCCCCTAGAATCTTGGGGCCAGGTACGGCTGTGCTCCTAGTCCCCCCTGTCGCCGGGCCTGCCACCGCCTCCTCACTACCTCCCTGTGCGCTTGCATAACCTCGGGCACTAAAATACATGTGGAAACTATTGTTTCCGGATGTGTAATGGCCCTCTAAGTGATGATGAATAGGGACCATAAAGAGTCACTTAAATGTAAACATTTCTAAGAGGGATTGCAACAGAAAAGCCTTGGAAAAGATTTGGTAGATAGATAAATTGCACTCAGCAAAAAATTCCATTATTCCATTTAGTGACCATTCACCTGCAGGTAAATGGAAATTGCAATTATTTATATAATAAGCAAGAAAGTGTGTGTCTGCATGTTTGTCCTTTATTATATACGGCCAGAGTTTTGTATCTAGCGCGACCAAATTTGGCATGATGGTATAGTTTGAGATTGTGTGACACACACTGTCACACAATCCCATAAAACCTAGACATCTTAAATTACACAGGTTCTGAGGCTGAAGGGCTGGCTTCATACACACACGAGCACACTCTCATTTATTCCAAAGTGCTGTGTTATATCACTTTTCCAACAGCCGCTTACATGAAAAACGGAGTTAGTCAGCTCTCAGTGTTTGCATGATAAACTTTGACATTAAAAAGTGTTCATTATTAGCATTTCACTCATTGTCTCATCAGCAGCTGCTCCGGGGTCTTAGCAGAGTGCCTGGCAGGCTCATGAGCAGCTCAGCACTCGATACATTCAGACTGTGGCAGACAGCATAATCAATCCACAATCTTTGATCCTGGCAATGATTAGCATATAGAGATTACAAACAGCAGGGAAGATTTATCACAGCCACTGTGGACAGTCCCCCTTCTGTCCAGAAACGGGACTCCAGTCCCAGCATTCTCCCCCTGATGGCAGCCCTGCTTGACATGGGGCCAAATGTAATAGGGTGAGAGTTTAGAAAATGTGAGAATTTAGCAGTAACACTTGGCCAATGTAAGAGCCCAAGAACATGCAAACGCGCATGTTTTTAGACTCAAAAAACTGTTGCTATTTAAACACTCATCCAGATGTTTTCCCATTTTGAAAATAAAACTAGACCAATGTGAGAGTTTACTGCTAAACTCTTACCCTATTACATTTGGCCCATGGTCTTCAATGTTGGTCTGCAGAGTGATTTCAGGGGGTGATTCAGCTGCAGATGTAATGACGCAGATTCCCAATTATTGGGAAACAGCGCATGTGCCTGACCCGTACTGCACATGTGCAGTAGAGGGCTGCGATCCCGCATGCAATCCGGCAGCAGACTGTCAGTCATTAACAGTCTGCTGCCTTTTCAGGGCGGGAAGGAGGCGGCGACAATTTCTGTTTCCCAAAATGGAGGTGCGCCACCACCGTTGGGGGGAATGGAGAGGCCTGGATCTCTATTGGCTGACAGAGATTACCTGCCCTTTTTTTCTCATCTGCGGCGACCGGTTTGCGTGACCCCATGGTCACTCAGCCGGTCGAGGAGATCACAGATGATCCAATGCTGTGTCCTTGGATGCAGCTCAGATCAGCAATGCATGCAGGAGGTTTGACACCTCCTGCTGCATTACCATATTAAAGCTATCACAGCTGCGTTAGCATATCCATCCGCAGCTGAATCACCCTCTATTTTCTGCAGTGATTTCTGAAACTCAAGTGATTTTGGAAGCTATACTGATTTCTGTTCTGTAAGTCAGACAGCCCCATTCAAAACGGCATGAGAGTACGTATGTCTGCACTGTCATTTGATCCTAATTTGCATAGTTATCCAGGTTATAAGCGAGGACAATGTGAAAAATGAAAGCTGCAGGTGTACTTTAGGGTCCAGTCTTCAACCCTGGCAACGCCGGGTATCCCAGCTAGTTTTCAATACATAACCAGGCAGATTAGGTTAAAAATATAATTGCCCCTTTAGATACTTTGACAGCACTGCATAATAAACTTAGCCCTTAGAGAGCAGACTTTGGTCATGTTTGGAATATAATTTGCAGTGAAGCCTCTTTATATATTGATATTTTTGTCATCTACTATATAAAAGCGAAAATGTGTTCTTCTGTCAGTCTGTCCGTCTGTCCTTCTGTCTTTCTATACAAATCCACAGTTTACAAGCCAAGATCCTGAAATTTTACCTACGAGCATATTAAAACACGGCGGAGGCAACTAAAAAAATGTGAAATCAAAATTAATTACTGTTCATTTTTAATTAATTAAAAAACAAAATTTTTGCATAGCATTTGCCCTCTACAGGTCCGGTACAGAATTAGAAAAGGATTTCGGTTATCTACTATTTTTTCTTTTCTATCTCTACTATCTAGTATCTACTATATAAAAGCGAAAAATTTTCCTTCTGTCTTTCTACTCAAATCCACAGTTTACAAGCCACAGTTTACAAGCCAAGATCTCTCATGGTTCTACACCTAAAACACTAAAGAAGAATAAAAGCATTGTCCTGTTTGGTTTATTGTTAGGTGCAGATTTGGACAGCATTCTTCTTGGCCATCTGCAAGGTCAATAATAAAAATATTAAAATATTATTTTGGTTTAATTTCATAATTTGATTTTATAACATACATTTTGCTACATACTAAGGAATTATGGAATTTTGTTCTGTAGCATATAATCTAAGTCTCTGAACATCATTTACTATGGCTCTCATGTGGAGTTTACAGTACCTTTTAAATGCTGTATGAATTTATAACCACTATTGATATTAAGCCAGGCTTATTATGAGTTTGAATATGGTAAAAATTTGGGATGCAAAAACACAGCTCTGCAGCACAAATTTTTATTTATACTTGCTCATGCATGAGCTTACACAACTAGATGGTGTCAACAGTGGCGACCAAACTTTTTTGTCTACCTCTTTGGTTGCTCGACCGCACTATGGAATGCACAGAGGCTACTTCCGGTTCAATCCTTTGTCAGCCCCTGTACGGTAAAACCGATTGGATGAATCTTATACACCGTGGAGACCCTCAATGTTGGAAACAGCTGCACAAGGAACTGGTAGTAGTTGCTGTTCATTTCATAGTGCGATCCAGCAACCAGGAAGTACACAATCATCCTGGTATCAGAGCAACAGAAGCTCTTGGCCGTGTTTACACTGTACATCTGACAAATTTTGAATATCTCTATCTCTGAAGTTTGCTTTACACCATTACAGGTCCTACTTCCTTCGAAGACCTTAGGACTGTGGATAGGGACATTTATCACACTTTTCGTGAGGCCTGCCTAAGGAGAGGTTTGTTGGAGGATGATGTGTAAACAAACATTCTTAAAATCCCAGGCAACGCCGGGTACTCCAGCTAGTGTTTTATAAAAACAAAATTAAATGATTGGTGATGGTAATTATGGTCTGACTGAGTTTTTGTTGGGACTGATTTGCATCAAAATGATTAAATTGCTGTGAATAGGAAGAAGGAAAATAAAAAGGAAAGGGAATAGGGGAATAAGATAGAGAGCAAGACAGAATAAAAAAAATAATAAAAATGTAAATAAAAATGATTCAATTGCTAATTCTTCTGTAGCCATGAGGCTTTAGATGTGGATGGTACAACTTACAGAACAATATGCTCATTACCTCTTAAAAAATATTTCCACATGTCAAGTTTGTGATATATATAGAGCTATGTCTGTGTCTGAGGCACATGGCATTAAAGTTACTTACAAAACTCAATCCAAAGTCCGCTTGACCATGATATTGACTTACTAACAACATCTAACCTGGTGACAGTCCAAACAATCTGTGGAACGGATGTGACTTGCGTTAGTATGTGCCAAGACTATTGGATGGCTCCCTCCCTCCCTCGTTTATCTTAGGGGTAACAGCTGGTGACATACATAAAACATCCATACTTCTTGAAGAGAATGGCGTCCGTTGGCATCATATCATAGTGTCATGTTCATCCTGATCTCTCTTGTGCAGTCAGATCACTTGGCTGGAAGGAATGAAGAGCTGTCATGGAATGCCGTGAGATGCACTATTAAGTTACACTGGACTAGGTGACAGCAGCAATCCAGTAATTAATCTAGTGCTCATTTCACTTTATTTATTTTTTCTCCTCCCTGAATATCCAGCAAGTAGCTTAGTATGTTAATATCAGAATTTTGTTACTTGTGCAATTTAATACTTATGTTCTTTATATTAAGAATTGGGCTTGTTAATTATTTCATTAACCAGTGGTTCTCATTCTCAACCCTCAAGTTTTCTCAACAGGTCATGTTTTGCGGATTTCTGTCTGTGGAAGCAGATGGGATATTTACTCAGCCAGCAAACTAGATTAACTCACCTGTGCATGATTAAAGAAATCCACAAAACATGACCTGTTGGTGGTCTTGATTTTAAGACTGGTGTCGAGAAGCACTGTCATAAAACAAATGCACAACTCACTACATCTGCATTGAATGTAATTCAATGCAGATGTAGTGAGTTTGAAATTGAAACTGAATCATGATGATAGCAAGGTAAATATCAAAATGTCAATAGAAATAGTATTGCCTTTGCTGCTTGTTTATTTAGCACATAGGTTTGCAGGAGAGCATGACTTGGGATAGGAAGGGTTTATACTGTCTGGATTTTCATGATTTTCTATGCTGCCTTATACAAACGTTCCTCACTTAACGACGAATTCCATTCCTACGACTTGGTCGTTAAACGACTCGGTCATTAAGCTAGGACATATAGTAACCGGGAAACAGCAGGACCCAGGCTGAGGGTGACACATACCTGTGTGTGCCCCACCTCCTCCGAGAGCGTGCCGCATCCCCATCTGTCCTTTCCCTCATGGGAGACAATGTCTCCTGTGTGTCCCACGCTACAGCCACGGCCCCCTTGCAAGCCACAGTTAGCTGGTCAGAGCACGGGTCATAAGTCCGAACGGTCGCTAAACAGGTAGGTCGTTAAGTGAGGAATGTCTGTACATTTGTACTGTATCAACAGAGACAGCAAATAGGGGAGTAACTATAGTGAGTTCTGTTGCTATGGAGCCCAGAGGCTTACGGGACCCATCTCCCCTGTTGCCCATCTTGCATGAGTTAACCTGAAGGATTATGTATAAGGGGGGGCACTTGGGGCATGTGCCCCACCTCTTTCCCATTGGAGCCCTCCTGGATTAGGTTCTCCTCAGCAGTGTGCAATGTCCAGCTCTCTCCATGTCGCAGTGGAGTTACCATCCCAGATTATGTTATGCAGCTGTTCCCAGTCATTAATAGACTAGGAGACCTCATTACTGCGCCTGGGTCATTCAGCCTATCAGTGACTTGGTTACATGGTCCGTGGTCTGGTTTAGGGCTCCTGCTTTTCCACTGTCTTCCAAATCGGATCTGACTGTTCCACTGTGCGAAACAAAAAGCAGCCAGATGTCAGATATCACTAAGTAAGTGGAAGAGGTAAGGGTTGAAGAGGGTAGTGAAGCAGACTTAAGAAGCACAAAAATGGGATTAGAGGATAAGAGATAAGTGTGTAAACAAATAGAGCATTTATGTTCTGTTTCATAATCCCCAGTGTTGAATCGTAAATAAACCTTTAGTACATTCCTGCCTATAAACCTCTAAGATTCACCTGCCTAGAACCTCTAAGACAAAACCAGCCTATACCTTCTAAAACCACAAGATGTCGCTAATTAGCTTTGTGTTTAATTATACCATTAATAAAACTCTAAGATAGTTGAATAGCGGTCCAACGCGCTAAAGATTATTATTCAGGTAAAAGTACAGATGTTACCACACTATGATCTAACAATGAGCGCAAAATAAATTGTACAAACATTAGGTCATAAGGTACAGTCAATACATACGCGTGCGCTCTGGGACCAGATACCGGCATCAATAATGAGACCTCCGTCGAACAGCATAACAGGAACACCGCAGACTGGCATCTTGTTTCAGAGCACTCACATATATACCTGTACTGGGATAAGCAATACAATAGAATACGTTGGCAGGTTCTCATTGGTTCCTCTTCTTGCTTCTTCTGTTACAGTACAATTCATAGGTCAATGCAAAGACACAACCCAGCCTCTAACAGCCTGATTGTGTTCACCTTCCCGCTGCATAATAAATCTAATCTAACTATGGCATACAACATTTCAAGAAGTTATTCTCTCTAAGATTCATATTTCATAGCCACATGTTCTGATCTTCTCACCGATGCCACCGGAACGCTGTGGGAACAAATTAGATCAGTACGGCACCAAACACGGTCCAATTGTCATTTACTAAGCCATAGTTACAGAAAACATTAATTTCTTTATATGCTAGCATTGTGACTAAACCAAGTAATAATTATCCTTTTTGCGTTACGGGACCATTGCTTTTAAATGTATGTATGCGGGGAGAAACAGCACTGAATTGCGTTGTGCGTCTGAGGGTCGGTGGGGCACTCAGCGAGCAGCACTAAGCTGGAAGGGCATCTATGTGTGTGTGTGGCCATGCCAGTATGATTTTGGGAAGGATCACTAAAAAGCTGACTGTGTTCTGTTTAACATTGTGTGTATGAGTTGCAGGGAATTTTGCTACTTTTCAAATATAAGTCTGTGTGTGATATTATACACGTAAGTCCATGCATGATGGGCCACATGCACACATATATATATATATATATATATATATATACACACACACACAAGCACACATGCATTTTTCTGATGTTTTTAAACTGCAATTGCAAAATGTGTTTATACAGTGAATTTAGTTCTCATACAGGGTGGAGGCTCCCAGCAGTGCAGTCGGAGCCTCACTCTTTATTCTGCTTGTTTTGGTTGTGGGGATGGACTCAATTGTGTAGCTCCATAGCTAGGCTACATTACAATTGCCACAGCTCATATATTCTTATGTAAAAATGCTCATAGCACCACGGTATATTGTGTCGTGTTATGGTATAGGGATTTTCTCCAGGATGGGCTTTGTATAGGATTCCAAATGCTAATAAGTTAGTGTTTATGTGTTAAACACTGTCTGCATGCGTTTGAGGGAAGGCTGACTATCTTTTTTTACAAAATAGTGCTGTGAGATTTTATCATGTTGGGAAGTCATTTTTATGTGTGCTGAAAACTGTCGGTATGTGTTGGGGAAGATTATTAAAAAGCTGTTTGTGTTACTTTTTAGCAACTTTGCGTTATGAGTAGCAAAATTGCTACTTTTATCAATTTTGCACTGTGGATTGTGTACTATGTATTTTTGACAAAATGGCGCTTGTGTAAGCTTTCTTTTCTAAAATGGAGTCTTGCTGCCATTCACAAGATGGCGTCGTGCAGGTTTTCCTGATTGCCAAACAGATTCTGTCTTACCCAATTATTCGGTTTCGACAGTCTACCCTTTGATAGCCAATCAAGCGCTATCACAACCTATTCTGCATCTGTTTAGCCATGCATGAGAATATACTGTTCAATGTTATTATGGTATGACACAGTGTGGTCATTTGAACCATTCAGATAATGCATCTTCGGGAGGGACATAAAACTGCCCTCATACGCACACCGCGGATCCTTAAGGGATCATGGGAAAGATGTGGGGATGCACCTATCCTATAAGGGGAGCCTTGAAAGGGGTTGGGACTGCATTCCCTAAGATGACTTAAAACAACATAAACGTTATATCCATGCACGACCACTCAAACTCAGGCTACATTATTATACACTACATCATAACTCAGGATTGTAATACAGTTCTTCCTTATTATTGTTATTCATATTTTCACAACAATTTACTGTACTGAAATTGGACCGGCACTCCCCTGGTTTGGTATAGCACTCCTCCTCTCGATTTCACTCCATTACACCAGCATCAGCTCCTGTCTCCTCCATCTATCCTCCGTCACAAGAACCAGGAATCTCCAGATAAACCAATCATGATGGAAATTCTGAAAGAGTACACACATGAACACAGCAGAACAGTTCTTTTGCTGTGACACTGATCTACAATTTTCTTTTAGCTCAGGTTTCTCACTGTCACCTTTTAATTTTCCTGGAACAGGTTCACAATTGCCAGATCCTCATTATCTGCTTCAACTCTGCCCTGCTTCTCCACCGGTTGATTAACCTTTCTGCAGTGAGTGGCATGGACCCAGGTATCTCTCTTGGCCACCTTCAAGGATGTGGCACTCGTCAACAGCACCTGGTACGGCCCCTCCCATCGATCTATTAGGCAACCTGAGCGTAAAAAATTTCGGATCATAACATATTCTCCAGGTTTGACATCATGACAGTTTATCTCTGGCATATCGGGTGACAACAATTTCAATTTCTGCTGTTGTTGCTGCAACTGTTTGCTCATTGTTATAAGATACTTAACAGTGACCTCGCTGTTACTCTTCAGGTCTTCCTGCGGGCTTATAATTAAATGAGGTTGTCTACCAAACAGTATTTCAAATGGGGACAGATTAAGTGGAGGCCTAGGAGTGGTCCTTATGCTATGTAGGACCAAAGGTAGTGCTTCTGGCCATGCTAATCCAGTCTCAGCCATGATCTCACTTAATTTGTTTTTAATAGTGCCGTTCACTCTCTCCACCTTGGCACTGGCTTGGGGTCGATATGGGGTGTGGAGTTTGCTATCAATACCCATCAATTTACACATTATCTGGAAGACGTCCCCGGTGAAATGGGTACCCCTATCACTTTCAATCATTCTAGGGATACCATACCTGCATACAAATTCCTGTACAATCTTTTTAGCAGTGATTACAGCAGTATTAGTGGCCGCTGGGTATGCCTCTACCCAATTAGAAAATACATCGGTACAAACTAACACATACTTGAGATTCCTGCAGGGTGGTAATTGGATGAAATCAATTTGTATTACCTGGAAAGGACCATCAGTCGGGGGAATGTGGGATGGTTCGGTAGGGATCTTTTTCCCTATGTTCTTCCTCAAACAGGTCAGACAGGACATTGCTCTCTTTTCTGCTTGTGAAGAAAAACCTGGTGCACACCAATATGCCTTCACTAACTTACACATACCTTGTTTTCCCAAGTGAGTCAGTCCGTGCGCTGCCTCTGCCAGGCTTGGGTAATACACCTTAGGTGCCACCGGCTTACCTTGTCCGTCCCTCCAGAGTCCAGAGGGCTCTTGCCCACATCCCTTAGACTTCCAGGTTGCTTTAACCGCTCAATTATGGGATACACCTCTATCTCTACCTCCTGTTTTAGTGGGTATTGGGGAATTTTAGGGACTTGCCTTCCGCTTTTTAAATTTACCATTGTGTACCACAGTGTCCTGTCCATCTTTAGTCCATAGGGAATCTGGAATTAGGGACAACATTTCATCTACCTGTGATGGAGTTTCATTTAAAACTGTAGAGTGATACATTATCCTTTGAGGAGTGTCTAACATATCCCGCACCTCATATTCCATTCTCTCTGGGATATCTAAAAATACACCATCAGGGGTGCAATATATAACACATCCCATCTTACATAACAAGTCTCTGCCCAGCAGGTTAGTAGGAGCCGCAGCAGCCAGGAGAAAAGAATGCCTGGTATGCAACTGCCCAATAGTAACCTCTGTGGACTTTGTTAAAGGATAATGTTCCACTTTACCTGTTACACCCATTGTTGGTACTGTCTCGTTGGTCACCTGCAAATTAACGGGAGATTTTAGCACTGACCTGGTCGCCCCTGTGTCTACAAGAAAAGCATAATCAGTACCAGCTACATCAACCATCATGACCGGTTCTTCCCTAGTACTTCCCGTTAACCTGACCATCTGTAGACTACAGGTATGACCTGACCCCTAGCGTTGGCTACCATTCTCCAATAACGCATTTACGGCTACAATTGGAGCTGGTGCCTACTGAACATTTGCTGGCCTCTGTGCATATCCCTTATGGGGATATCTAGGTCTTCCCTGATGCGGGATCCCTACTCCTTTTTACTGTACAGTTTCTACTTAAGTGTCCTGTTTGTTTACAGTTAAAACAGGTTCGTGTATCAGGTGAAGACATGTTTTGTTGTGAGGTTTGCGCAGAGGGTAAAGGTGGTGGATATGGGTAAGGATAGGGAGGGTAAGGATATTGTGGGAGATAAGAAGTTGGTGGATAGCCTGGGACCTGTGGTTGCATCGGGTTAGTGGGATAGGGTTGTGTTTGTTGTTGAGTGGGGTTAGTGAGAGCACATACTTGTTCAGAAGTGAGTGCGTGTGCAAGTGCAAGTGTGTCTGTTGGCTGTGATGTTAACGTCATTCCCTCCAGAGCTTGTATACTGACAGCCATTAGTTTCTCGCTCTGGGCTTCTCTCTTTTTGGAGATGTTCTTATTATGTTCAATGGCGGTTTCTATGAGGGTATCTATTGTAAGTCCCCGCCAGCCAGGCTGTGAGGTCTGAACCCGAGTTTTTAAACTCTCTTTCAGACCGTCCACAAGTACCGTAACTATCATCCCCCTGTGGTGAGTGCTATCTTTAATATCCTCTATCCCAGTGTACTGGGTGATAGCCTGCAGAGCCCGATCTCAGTAATCTTCTGCAGTCTCACTCTCTTTCTGCTTAATGGTGAAAATTTTGTTCCAGTTAACTACTACTGGAAAATATATACCCAATTGAGTTACAATGCGGGAAATGTTACCTTGGTTTACTTGGTCTGTTAAGGGAACGTCACCATCCAATACACAATCCGTGATAAATTTTGTCACATCGGTATTGCGTGGTAGACAGGCCCTTAACACCACACGCCAATCTTTATTAGTTGGCTCATGAGAACTACCCAAATTCCTCAAAAATCTTTGACATTTGGCTAGTTCCTTTTTGGGATCGGGGAAATCATTTATGATGGAATTTAGTTCTGCTCTTGTCCAAGGACAATGCATTACCACTTCCCACGTGGGCACTACACCGTTCACATCTGCATTTCCATTCGGAACAGTTATTGTCCGAATGGGATGCAGACCGGTAGCGCTGCTACCTTTGACCTTGTTACCTGGTTGGGGGTTTAATCTGTTGCTGCTATGTACGGTATTAACAACTTCCTCTACCGGTGCAGAGGGTGTTAGCACTTCCCTTGCTGTTACCGATGGAGATGGCGGCACCACTCGTGATTGTGGTGATGCAGCATCTATCATCTGCACAGCATGGGAAATGGCAGACATTACAGTAGGCTCATCATCCACATCATAAACATTTTCTTTATGGTTGCTTAAGAGAGGGTACAAATTGCCTTTTTAAATTTTTATGGGTATTTTTGGTAACTGTACTTGCACCTCCATCCACATAAGGTGGGGGAGGTGAGCGTGAACTGCTGGCAATACTCTCCACAACGCTACCTTGCCGCACATGCGCGCCATTTTGCGGCTCGCCCGTATTGCAATTTAGCGTCGCAGATGTATTTTCTGGCAATGCGCTCTCGCGACGCTAGTTTGCGTCGCTTGCACATTTTTAAGCCACGCATCCCCTTCATGCTGCCACAAATTTAAACATTCACAATATTTGACCTTTTTCTCTCGGGAGCATATCAAACTGATGTGATCCTGGACATTATCTAATACATCCTTATCAAAACTACCAATTCTGGGAAACGGTCTAACACCCATCATCGGCATTTTAAACCATACATCACAATACCTTATTGCATAAGTACCGTAGTTAGCATGCATAATACGATGGGCCAATCCAATCGGAGCTTTCATTAGCAGACAAAATCCTACGCTTTTCAATAAAGATTTAAGCCGGTGAAAGACAATCAAGACACTTTCACTTACCTGTGGACGATTTAAGTCGGCGGCGCCCACACACCTGGATAAGATTTAGTAAGGCAACTTCCACACCTGGATAATATTTGAAAAAGGCAACTTCCACACCCGGATAAGATTTAGTAAGGCAACTTCCACACCTATGAGAGTTTTGTATGTCGGCTACTCTCACGCACCTCTCTACAACAAAGACAACATGTACACCTGCTACTGTGTATAGAACGGTAAAGATGCTTACTGAGCGGCTAGTCTAACCCTTGCACCTAGTCCTTAAGGATCATACTTAGTTCAACAAGTATTCACTGTTACACACTTTTTTCCTGCGCAGAAAAATACACGTTAACCCAGATATTGGAAATAGAAAAAAATATGAAAACCTCAATGGCTTTGTTCAAACACGTGGCAGCACAACCGGAAGTACATGTACGCAATTGTGCGACTAGTCGCATACACAGTGATGCGACCAGGCCCACGTGTTATTACCTTAACGCTATTATGCGACTCCCTCTAAACTTTTATCAACGAGAGAAAACGACTTTTCTCTCCTTGACCCTGGATTCTGATCAGAGCTTCCTCTACACAATAACCGGCAGTACGCTCTCAGCAACACTGTGGTAATGAAAGACTAATGCGTCTCTCAAAAGGCGCCTCCACCCTTTTGCTGAGAGAGAACTGACCGAGTGTTACCGTGTATCAGATAACGTGATAAACCTACAAACCCCCAACTGTTGAATCGTAAATAAACCTTTAGTACATTCCTGCATATAAACCTCTAAGATTCACCTGCCTAGAACCTCTAAGACAAAACCTGCCTATACCTTCTAAAACCACAAGATGTCACTAATTAGCGCTGTGTTTAATTATACCATTAATAAAACTCTAAGATAGTTGAATAGCGGTCCAACGCGCTAAAGATTATTATTCAGGTAAAAGTACAGATGTTACCACACTATGATCTAACAATGAGCGCAAAATAAATTGTACAAACATTAGGTCATAAGGTACAGTCAATACATACGCGTGCGCTCTGGGACCAGATACCGGCATCAATAATGAGACCTCCGTCGAACAGCATAACAGGAACACCGCAGACTGGCATCTTGTTTCAGAGCACTCACATATATACCCGTACTGGGATAAGCAATACAATAGAATACGTTGGCAGGTTCTCATTGGTTCCTCTTCTTGCTTCTTCCATTACGGTACAATTCATAGGTCAGTGCAAAGACACAACCCAGCCTCTAACAGCCTGATTGTGTTCACCTTCCCGCTGCATAATAAATCTAATCTAACTATGGCATACAACATTTCAAGAAGTTATTCTCTCTAAGATTCAGATTTCATAGCCGCATGTTCTGATCTTCTCACCGATGCCACCGGAACGCTGTGGGAACAAAGTAGATCAGTACGGCACCAAACACGGTCCAATTGTCATTTACTAAGCCATAGTTACAGAAAACATTAATTTCTTTATATGCTAGCATTGCGACTAAACCAAGTAATAATTATCCTTTTTGCATTACGGGACCATTGCTTTTAAATGTATGTATGCGGGGAGAAACAGAACTGAATTGCGTTGTGCGTCTGAGGGTTGGTGGGGCACTCAGCGAGCAGCACTAAGCTGGAAGGGCATCTATGTGTGTGTGTGGCCATGCCAGTATGATTTTGGGAAGGATCACTAAAAAGCTGACTGTGTTCTGTTTAACATTGTGTGTATGAGTTGCAGGGAATTTTGCTACTTTTCAAATATAAGTCTGTGTGCGATATTATACACGTAAGTCCATGCATGATGGGCCACATGCACACACATACATACATATATATATACATATATATATATACACACAAGCACACATGCATTTTTCTGATGTTTTTAAACTGCAATTGCAAAATGTGTTTATACAGTGAATTTAGTTCTCATACAGGGTGGAAGCTCCCAGCAGTGCAGTCGGAGCCTCACTCTTTATTCTGCTTGTTTTGGTTGTGGGGATGGACTCAATTGTGTAGCTCCATAGCTAGGCTACATTACAATTGCCACAGCTCATATATTCTTATGTAAAAATGCTCATAGCACCACGGTATATTGTGTCATGTTATGGTATAGGGATTTTCTCCAGGATGGGCTTTGTATAGGATTCCAAATGCTAATAAGTTAGTGTTTATGTGTTAAACACTGTCTGCATGCGTTTGAGGGAAGGCTGACTATCTATTTTTTTTACAAAATAGTGCTGTGAGATTTTATCATGTTGGGAAGTCATTTTTATGTGTGCTGAAAACTGTCGGTATGTGTTGGGGAAGATTATTAAAAAGCTGTTCGTGTTACTTTTTAGCAACTTTGCGTTGTGAGTAGCAAAATTATTACTTTTATCAATTTTGCACTGTGGATTGTGTACTATGTATTTTTGACAAAATGGCGCTTGTGTAAGCTTTCTTTTCTAAAATGGAGTCTTGCTGCCATTCACAAGATGGCGTCGTGCAGGTTTTCCTGATTGCCAAACAGATTCTGTCTTACCCAATTATTCGGTTTCGACACCAGTATTACAGCATTGGCTGTCATTATTGGAATTCTGTGCCTCCGCTATATGTGTGTGCATGTGTTTCAAAGGGCCCATTCAAAATGTTGCTCTCGAACCAGTAAAGTTACAGTTATGCCCCTTGTAGTAACTACATCTATAAACACAATATAACCATTCATCAGAGAAGTGCATGTCTAGGAGCACTCAGAAAAATGTAATAAACAGCTTCACACACATAAGGTGGCTAACATGATAAAGACAGTCCTTATGGCAATAAATAAGGCTTAATTGAGCAAAAAAATGAAAGTGTTGCTCATTTGGCACAGTGGTATGTTGGGACACGGGGCCTGATTCAGACCCGGTCGCAAGCGATGAGCACTCGCAACCGGGTCAATGGTGGCCAAGAGCACATGCGCACGATTGAGCCGGCTCCGTTGTGCGCATGCGTGAGACCCGGATAGCGACGGGCAATCCGTCGCTCCAAGTCTCGCACCAAAGGGGGTGTGCTGTCAATGTTGGGGGGTGGCTGCCCAGAAGGAGGCATTCCCATGAGAATGCCTACCGTTTGGGGGCGGCCCCACTGACATCACAAGTTATGTCAGTGGGAGAGCTTTCGGCTCTGTTTGAGCCGAAAGCTCTCTGGGGCTTGCGGCCACGAGACCCTACCACAAGGGTCTCATCGCAAGCACGATGGTCACGACGGTCTTGACCATCGCGACCATCATCCTGGCCGCTCGCATTAGCTGTGGGTGGTAACCCACAGCAATGCGAGCAGCCAGGAGGCCGCTCCATAAAAAAAATAAGCCCACTGATTCAGAGCGAGCGCCCTGTCAGAGCATCCGGCTCTGAATCAGGGCCACGGCTCCATCAGCAGTATGTCAGCAAGACCTCCACTGTAGTAAGACTGGGCACAAAAAATGTTTATAACTGATTTATTTTTGTCCCACATTCTGGATAAAAAGGCCCCTAAAGTAGTTAGATATACAAGCCAATTAATTAAGTTTTTTCTTTACATTGACCTATTTTATCCAGGTCTTTGGGACAGCCATGGGAACCAATTTTGCAAAATCTTTTGCTATTCTGTATATGGGATGTTGTAAACAGGAGAAAATATTATTTGATGTATTTTCAGCTCAGCTTGGATTTTAAGGCAGATGCATCAATAATATTGCATTGATTTGGGATGTAATGAAGACTTGTTCTTGGGCTTCCTGAAAAATGTGTATGATTTAGCTTAAATCCTAAATTTTTAAAAATTGTATGATTTAGCTTAAATCCTTAATTTAATATTCTTAAAAATAAATTAATGACTGAAAAGCATTTAAAGGACCATACCATTAACTATTATTCGTATTTTATAAGCTATCGTAAACTTATATATATATACTGTATATACTTTTGGGCGTGCTATGCTGCATGGGGATTTGTGATTGCATGGATCAGTATGCTATGTGGCCTGATAATATGTGGCTGATATGCTCTGCTAATATGGATCGCACTGATGATTATCCCTTTATGCCATGACCCATTGCCAATACCTTTGCTGATTATTTCATGGAATTCATGCTTTTTTGGAACTTTGTTAGTATTCCTGGATAAAGAATATTGTCTTTTGCATAACAGATGTGCTGGCTCTTTTTTCCTGTTGCAACTATTTATTTGCCGAGCACTCTGAATTTTTGTACGCTGGTGTATGCTACTGGTCTCAAGTGTGGGAACTATATATTTATATATATATATATATATATATATATATTTACACTAAATCTAAATATACATTTTTCAGCTTGGTCTTTTGAAAAAAATGGCTTATTGAAAATTTTTATCTGGAGGAATTAAACTTGGAGTCAATAATAAGTGCAAATTCAGTAGATCGAGTTTTTACATTCTGATAAAATAGGCAACCAAAAAAAGTGTCCTAATAAAAACTGGAATAGTTTACAGATAGATCCACTGTTACAAGAAATATTACCTAAAAGACATCAAATTGTGTTATCGTGAGCTAAAAACCTCAAGCAATTAATTGTCTTAATATATCTTAATGCACAGGTTCTCAAACTCGGTCCTCTGGACCCCAAACAGTGCATGTTTTCCAGGTCTCCTTACAGAATCAGAAGTGAAATAATTAGCTCCATCTGTGGATCTTTAAAAATATGTCAGTGAGTAATGAATACACCTGTGTACCTGCTAGGTGCCTTGGAAAACATGAACTATGTGGGGTCCTGAGGACCGAGTTTGAGAACCACTATCTTAATGCACTGACTCCCCAAGCATTACAAAGAAAAAAATAAAACAGTTTGTTCCTTAAGAAGAATTTCAAGGCTCTTATTTATAATTATTAAGAAAATATATATTTTTTTCTAGCAATCCCCAAGAACAGTTTAAGATATTATCTTTTGTAAACTGACAAATGAAATAAGTGATTTATTTAAAATATTTTTTACATGCCCTTGCAATCAACAATACATTTTGGAAATGTATAGTAAATTATAAACAAGATTGCAGGAGCATGACAACAATATTAAGAAAAAAGCAGAGAAAATCAAAAAAAGCAGAGAAAATCAAACTTCAACATATTTACTTTACATTTTGAAGAAGTACAAAAGTGATTTTTTTTTTCCACTAAAATTTACTATTTACTATTGGTTATTAAACTTGATATATACAGATTAGAGCTTTCCATTAATGAAACATAATATTTGGAATTGCAAGTACCATGTATGTTAATTGACTTGCAATAATGTTTAATTTTTTCCTGTTTTAAAATAACAAATTGTTGTTTTTTTCAGTACAAAACAAACCATCTTTTACTTTACATCCTTATAGTCCCAATGTTTGCAGATTTCAGAGGTCAAAGGAGAATGTGGTCCTCCTGGCTTTGCCAGAAATTGACAATTGGTCTGTTGGGATTTCATTTGGGCTGGTGTGGGCAGGGATTTCATTTGGGCTGGTGTGGGCAGGGCTGTCAAGAACTGACAAGGGCCCGGGTACTGGGGGCACAGCCAAATCAGGGACGTGTGGCTACGCCCCCACCCAAAACTTTTTCTAAATACTATATGAGGCGTTGCACGCTGCAAAGGGGAACATTTGTCCCCCCCAGCAGTGCTATAAAGGGGGGACAATGCCCCCTCCAGCAGCTAACTTGGGCCCTCACTTGGTCCCTCCAACAAGTGCGGCACTGCATGCTGCAAAGGGAGACGATGTTTCCCTCAGCAACTGATCCGGGTCCCTCCAACAAGCCCAGGCCTGGCTAATTAGTACCTGCCCCTACTAGATGTGGATTTAGGGGTCAGGCCACTCCTAGCCACAAAATGATTGGCCATCCTACCTCACATCTGCCCTTGGCCTTCTTGGTCATGGGCAGTAAGCATAGGCGGCTCTGCACAGATATCATAAGTGTCACTGGTGGCTCAGGTTCCGCCCCCTTTGCGATGACCGTGGCTGGCTGGCCCCAAAGCTAAAGCCTCCCGGCAGACAGCAATTAGGCAGGTAGTCTTAACCTCTCCTGCACCCCCTGAATGCAAATCACCATACATAACACCCCCTTACTGGTGCTACATCAAAACAGGAACTGCGGCTCTAATGCAGGGGAGTGGGGAAGCCTACAGTCCATCCCAAGTCAGTGGCACCACTACGTGCGTAGTGGGAAATCCACTACTGCCCCTCCACACACACCCTCTCAGCACCCCTGTTCGGCGCCGTCAGAGTCATCAGTCAGATTAAGTACTGCAGTGCGGTCCGGGCAGCACTGCCACTGAGCTCTTCTGGGAAGCTCAGGCGTGCCCGGGCCATGACCTCTGTAGACACGGCGGTGTGACATCACAGGTCAAGCCCGTTCAGCCAGCCAGCTCCACCAGCCAGCCCTCCTGCCCGCTCCACTCTGCTGTGCTGACAGCTCTGCACTGTATTAGTCGATGAGGGACTGGTAGATGCCAAAAATTTTATATTTATTCTTAATGTGGGAGCCAGTGTGAATTGTTGTTTTTGGGAGGGAGCAATGTTGTTTTTTTTCTGTAGGGGTCAGCCAATGTTTTTTTTTGTGGGGAGCAATGTGGTTTTTATTGATTCTGTGTGGCCAGCCAATGTGATTGTTTTTCCTGTGGGAGCAATGCGTTTTATTTGTTTCTGTGGGAGCCAGCCAATGTTATTTTTGTTCTGTGGGGGCAAATGAATGTATTTTATTCCTGTGGGGGCCAATGTATGTGTGTTTTATTTCTCTAAGGCCAATGTATGTGTGTTTTATTTCTCTGGGGCCAATGCATGTGTGTTTCATTTCTCTGGGGCCAATGTATGTGCATTATTCATATGGGGGCCAATGTATGTGTGTTTTATTTCTCTGGGGCCAATGTATGTGCATTTTATTCCTGTGGGGGCCAATGTATGTGTGTGTTATTTTTTTGGGGCCAATGTATGTGTTTTATTACTGTGGAAGCCAAAGTGTGTGTTTTTTTATGTGGGAGCCAATGTGTGTGTTTTTCATTGGTCGTGCACGCCGCATAGCTGGATGGTGTGCCTTGGCAATTTTAAAATCTTGCGTAGTGTGCCTACAGTTGAAAAAGGTTGAAAATCACTGCTCTACACCTTCTCCTTGGGCTCTCTGCCCCTGGAATCTACTACTATAACCCAGACCCGTTATCTGGGCCCACACTAATAGCGACAGGTTTCAGCTTATGCTGAATATTTACATTGCACCCCTTCCATCAGTGGCTGTGTTGAGATTTGTAGTGCTAATTGTTACTTGTCTATTGTATTGTACTGTACTGTGTTATCCTCTACTGTGTTATTATTTTGCCCTCTGTACGGTGCTGCATACCACTTGTGGCACCCTATAAATAAAGTTTATTAGTAATAATAATAATAATAATAGTATTAATAATAATTATTATTATTGTTTTTTTTTAAAAAACAGTGACATATTGTGGACAAATCATTAAAAGTGCTAGCATATTATTCCAAAAATATATGCAGACCTCCATCTGCATTCAAAGTTTTAAAGTTTGCTGCTCCGTCCCTATACACTCGTAAAATGTAAGAGATCTGCCCAAGATCAGACAATGGTATATCAATGCTCACCTCTGAATAGCCGCAATTACATCTAAATGCCACCGATTCAGACACAAGTACAGATGCAGCTGAGACATATTTGTCGGCATCCTGGCTGAGGGAGCAGCCAGTTGGGCTTAGCAGGGGGGCGGGGCCGGCATAGAGGGGCAGGGCCAGGCACATTACATGTCAATTGGGGGTGGAGCTGGGGCATGGCCACACGATCACGTCATTTTGGCCTCGCCCCCAGTACACAATGCTGAGATTTCCAGCATTGTGAAGCAGGGGGCGGGATCATGATGACGCGATTCAGTGCAAATCGCATCAAAAGCCCCCCCGCTGCAGGTTTTTGTGGCTGCATTGCCGGGGGGACTGGAGGAGTCGGGAGGCTTGCCTACTTTTCCGGGGGGCCAGGAGCGGCACACGATTTTTGGGAAGCTCCCGGCCAAATCGGGAGAATAGACATGTATGAGTTGAGATGTGTATGACTTAGAATTCTTCATAGTTGCCCAAAGTTGCGTATGCTCTGCTAAGGAGCAAGGTGCAATGAGAAGAATATCAAGATCTGTCCACAAAACATACTTGCGGGCAACTCTTGTCTGTTAATCCAGATCTAGTGTATTTTATAGAGATATCCAGGGCATTATTTTTTGTTTTAAGATCTTTTTATTTGTCAAATTGTAAGACAAGAAATATAAAACAGCAACAGACAGATACATCCGGAATCATCAAAAAAAACAGAAAAAGAGACAGTCAAATGTTACAGCGTGTGACAGAAACAGTCAAATGTTACAGCCTGAGACAAGAAGAGTACAAATAAACTTCTTCAAACCAGCTGACTATATTATATATTTCTGTCATTTTCTCTTTCCTTCCATTTATTAAACATATAGAAATAAATGTGACACAATAAACTTAAAACAAAAAACAAAAACAACAAGGTATTAATTATGGGAGCTAGAAACAAAAACTCCAGATATCATATAAAATATATCAAATTATTAGCTTAAATCTTATAAACAGACGTAACAGATTAATAAATGAACTCAAAAGCTGATCAGAAAGACAGTGATGGACAAAAATTGGTTGAGGGGGAGGAAAAGGTTGGAAATGAGGGGAAGCGAGCCGTGAAAAAAAAAAGAGAGAAAGGAAAAAAAAGAATTATAAAAATAAAAAAGAAGGGGGGTAGCATAAGAGAAAATAAATGAATAAATTAGAGTAAATAAATATATTAAGAATATTAGACTAACACCAGAGTAGGGAATAAATGTTTAAGATAGACCAGGAAGGGTCGCATTATTGAACCTATACCATGGGGACCAAATTTTATGAAACTTGTCCACGTTATTGTTTTGGAGACTAGTGGTGTACTCCATTTTGGACACAAACCAAACACGATTGAGGAGCTCCTGTTGAGTTGGAGGAGAATGGTTTTTCCAGGTCCTAGCGATCTGATATTTGGCCGCACAGGAAATATGCATAATCAATTTATTGTCAAACTTGGATAACTGGCAGACCGGGGTGCACAGAAGCAATGAAGCAGGGGAGAGGGGGGGGGGCATAATGGAACTATAGAGGACATAAGTGATTGAACAAGCAACCAAAAAGGAACGATATTAGGGCATGTCCACCAAATATGGAAAAAGGAACCTACTTGACCACAGTTTCGTCAACACATGTTGGAAGTTGCGGGAAATATTTGGTTGAGACGTTCTGGCACAAAATACCATCGGGTGTACACTTTATATGAGTTCTCTTTAATTGAAACACTGATAGAGCATTTTGATATATTGAGGCGGATTGCCTCCCAAGTCTCATCACCCAGAGAGATACCTAGGTCCAGTTCCCAAGAAAGTTCATGAGCCGCCAGAGGTGGACGCTCCTGGACGAGGATAGTATGATATATATGAGAGATGAGACCTTTATCAGCAGGACTGTAAATACAAAGGCATTCCATCGCTGTGGTGTTGCATACAGAGTTAGAGGATGGGAGGGATAAGGTAACAAAGCTCCGGAGTTGGATATACTGATAAAAACAGGTTTGCGGAAGGGAATGCTTCTCGCGGATGTCGGTGAACGTTTGCGGAGCAAAATTACCAATGATGTGACGAAAACGAGTAATGCCAATATCTGACCAAGTAGTAACCATATGGGGTGAGTTGCCAGGGGGAAAGGAAGGATGATTCCACAGGGGGGTTTGGGGCGAAGGGTAGGTAGACAGAGAAAATTTAGAAGAAAGTGAGTCCCAAGTAGACAAAGTGAGAGCGACTGAGGGGACTGAGAGAGCTGATGGGGGCCTGTGTATGCATAGAAGCCAGGGGAGGTCAGAAACGAAAGTGATTTTACAGAGTTCAGATTCCAGGTCAACCCATCTTTTGGTGCCTTTGGGGGAGTGCCAAGCTGCCACTTGACTGAGCCTGGAGGTTTGGTAGTATTTAGATAATGATGGAAGGCCAAGACCTCCTGTTACTGAACTTTTGAAAAGAATCTACCTACGAAGACGAGGTCTTCTGTTGTTCCAAATAAACTTACCGTAGAGTGATTGAAGAGAAGAGATAACACGGGGGGTGGGGGGGCAAGAACGGGGAGTGTCTAAAAAAGATATAATAGTTTGGGAAGAACATTCATTTTTACTGCGTTTATGAGGCCTATCCAGGAGATAAAAAGAGTACACCAACGAAAAATATCTTTCTCAATCGCACGGAATAAGGGAGGATAGTTCGCTTTGTACAAACTGTGGTAAGTTTTTGTGAGGTGAATTCCAAGGTATTTAATAGAATCTGTTCTCCAGGCAAAAGTGAAATTAAGACGCAGGAGGTCCAGGGTTGCACTAGGGATATGGATGGGTAGGGCTTCAGATTTATCGTGGTTTACCTTGTAACCAGACAGGCGACCATATAGAGATTATTCCTGGAAAAGATTTGGGAGAGAGATCAAAGGGTTGGTGAGGGTGAGGAGGACATCATCGGCAAAAAGAGAGATTTTGTATGAGGAATTGCCAATAGAGATACCAGAGATATCAATATTTGCTCTAATCCTACAGGCTAGAGGCTCTATAATCAAAGTGTAGATAAGTGGGGAGAGTGGACACCCCTGTCTGGTTCCATTTGAGATAGAGAAGGGGTCTTAAAGAAGGCTTCCTGCTAAAACAGAAGTGGAAGGATTGGAGTAGAGAGCTCCAATTGCTTGGAGAAAGTTGCCCTTGAAGCCAAAGCCAAGTAGAGTATCAGTCATAAAAGGCCAAGAGACCCTATCAAAGGCCTTCTCATCGTCTAGGGCGAGGATTAGAGAGGGGAGCTGAAGGGTATTGACGTGATGGATTAAATCTACTGTTCTTCTGGTATTGTCAAGTGCTTGGCGGGTAGGCACAAAGCCACCTGATCTGGGTTGATGAGAGAAGGGAGGATAGGATTTAATCTGTTTGCTAGGATTTTAGCGAAAAGTTTAAGGTCAGTGTTTAAAAGGGATATTGCATGATAATTAGTTACAAGTTGGGGGTCCTTACCTGGCTTTGGGATGACCGTGATTTTGGCTCTAGTGGTATCTGCAGGAAAGAAGCTGCCCTCAAAAACATGATTAGGAGGTCACAAGATGGGAAGTGAGAGAACCTTGAAAAGTCTTGTAATATGAAAAGGGAAGCCCGTCTGGACCTGGTGCTTTTGAGGGTTTCTGGGTTTTAAGGGCATTAATTAATTATTTTTCAGTTATAGGGAGAGAAAGATCCGCAGCAGTGACAGAATCAATCTGAGGTAGGGCACAAGAAGAAAGATAATCAGAAGTAGGAATAGATGGGTCGGGTTGAGGAGGGCCATTATTATTGAGATTGTAAAGGTGAGTATAATATTCCCTAAAAATAGAGTTAATTTTAATTGGATTATATTGGAGAGATCCAGAGAGATCCTTGAGTGCTGGAATTGCCAGAAGAGATTTGCGAGCCTTCAGGCGATTGGCTAGTAAGGTGTCTGCCTTGTTGCTTTTTTCATAAAAGCGCTGATTTAACCTTCTAAGGGATTTCTCGATCTTCTCTGAGATAATAGCGTTAAGTGCAGATTTCGCTACCCAGGGCAATATTTTTAATAGCTGTGTCCCCATTATACATGCATGATATATAAATACCCTCCACCTGTTTCTCTTTGTCAAATGACATAATGTACACTTTCTATGTATCTATAAACAAGTAAATACTTGTACAGGAGTAAGACCTATTCCTAAGACATCTTAAATTCTTCAACCTCAGTTGGCTGAAGGTAAAAGTGAGAGCCCCTTGTAGCTGCCTAAAAGGCGAATGTGATAACAAGCTAATGAATGAGAAGAGTCCATGCAAAGAGTCTCTGCCAGGGACTGACAGCATCTTGACGCATTCCTTATGGAAGGGGTAATATCTGGGCTACCTGACAAACTTGGTATCCTGTTATCTTTAGCATACAGCAGATTGTTCGAATAGGGGCTCCCTTCCAAAGGAGTATATTACAACAATACAACAATGAACCCCATTATACTCAAAACCATTAAAAAAATTACCCTGGGACATGGCGTGAAGGAATGGGTATGATATACCGCCGGCCGCATGGCCGTCAGCGGCAGCCCGACAGGAGCAGAGTGCGAAGCAGCGGAAGCCCGACAGTGCTGGAAATCCCAATCGTGGCTAGGTAAGTATCTGCTTACCTAACCTAACCCCCCTAACCCTCCTTAGGGGTGCCTAACCCTAACTTCCCCCCCCAAGTGCCTAACCCTAATCCCCCCTCTAAGTGCCTAGCCCTAACCACCCCCTTCCCCGCTGCTTAAAACCTAAGTCCCCCGAGGGGGTGCCTAACCCTAAGTCCCCCCCGGGGGTGCCTAACCCTCCCTCCCCCTAGCCTAACCCTAACCCTCCCGGGGGGGTGCCTAACCCTAAGTCCCCCCCGGGAGCCAAAAACCTAACCCTCCCCCCCACGGCTGTCTGCTCGCGGCGCCTGGCATCACTACGGTCGTGATGCCGGGCGCCGGTCTCCTGGCGTCGGGGAAATGCGGGCGTCTACATCTAGACGCCCGGCATTTCACCCATGCCGGGATAAGACAGTCGGGAAGCCGGCTGCTGGTATTTAGGCAGTCGGCTTCCCGATTGCTTCCCGGCGTGAAAGGCGGTAGCATGCAATTTTAAGGAAATGGCATTGTCACTAGGGATGTGTGCCGACCCCCGTGTTTTGGTTTTGGATCTGTATTTCCCCTGGTTTTGGATCTGGATTGGTTTTGCCAAAACCTCCCTTCCGTGTTTTTTGTTTTTATTTTTTTTTCTTACAAAATCATAAAAACAGATAAAATCACATAAAATGGGCCTGTTTTTGTTCCTACAGTATATTTAACCTCAATAACATTTATTTCCACTCGTTTCCAGACAATTTTGACCACCTCACAGCTCACTATATTGTGTATATCCAGTTTAGGCGCAAAACTTGCACCAAGCTAGCTGGCTGACTAAGCTAAGCGGTAGCAGTGGGCGGCACAAACACGTGGCAATTCAACTTCCAACATGGCACATCAGGAAACAAATGTTTTTATTGTTCCAGAGAGGCCTGAAGGAGTTGGAGTATGTATGTAGTTGAAGGAAGTGACAGGAACAGTTGATTGGTAGTAAATTTTATTTCACTTTTTGATTCCGAAGTAAATTTATGAGGGAGGAGGGGAGGCATTTACAAAAATATATTTTACTCATTCACATCAGTCCTTGCCCCAGAAGAATCCTTGAGTGCCATCCCTGCTGCTGCTGCTGGGAGTGGATTTTCTCATCCCAGAAGGGAATCAGGAAGACTGCTAGTAGTGCTTTCCAAAACAACTGACTGTTAAATAATCCTTTGCAAAGCTTCCACAGTAAAAAGCATTTTCCAACCTGTACAGGGACATTAAAAAAACATAGTTAGTTAGTGGCCTCCAAACTGACACTTAACCAGCAAAGATATGTAGGCAAGATTTAAGATTGAGCCTGAATAAATTTAATTTACTAAAGTGAAAGTTTTTACAAGTGAGTTCTAGAAGTGATGTTGCCCATAGCAACCAGAGGACAAAAAAGTATCAAGACGCTTGAATAACACTTGTAATATCTGTAGCTGCAGCAGTTTAAAATAAAGGGGAAACTTCAACCCAACACAACACTATGAACAAATAAGAAAACTGCGCTAATATACAGACATAATTAATAATTTATTAAATAGAAAATATAAAAAATAAAAATAAAAAACACCAAGGATAAATATATAGATGTCAAAAAATTATACCTATAAGTAAATGGATGGTGGATGGACTTGGTGAACCACTAAAATTAACCACAAGAGTATCTGAGAATTATAATGAATAAATATCAACAGTATTACAAAACACATATAAAGATGGCATATATTGAACAATAAAAAGCACGTAATGCACAATGAGTGTATCTATATTGAATAGATTCACTAATAATATAAATTATGCAAATATTGCTGTATTGAAAGTTATAGAGCAACAACCATTGTGTAAAAAAGGTTCAGTAGTATCAGAAAAAGGTGTTTAACCACTTGATTGTTGATAACTTATTGTTGCACACTGTAACCGCAAGCCTGCAATAAGGGTATCCTTTTTAAGTGTCCACAATAATACGCTGTCTGTGATTTACAATGTAGAGAGGTGGTTGGTGAATAGTAAAAGTCAAGGTGTCACCCCGTCGGGCGCATAGTGTAAAAATAAACACTGACCAACCTCAAAGTCACAGACGACAGCTGATGTGAACAGCACGGCTTTCTATCCGGCTAGTACGGTGGAGGCAGCTAGCCGGAGAAAAAGACAACCTCCATGTCTCGGCTGTACGGATCAGGTGGTAAAATGCTCTGTTCGGCTGCAGGTGAAATAGTTAGCTGCTGATGATCAGAGCCGGAAAGGATGCAGAAATTATTAGATAGGTGGATAAGCGCGGCCGCGACTTATCAAAAATCTCTGTACCGATGATTATCTGATCTCTCCACATCAAATAAAGCTGCGGACACTGGCACATGCAGGAGCTTGTTACAGGGCAAAACAAATGTAGTAGATACGGGCAGCATAGCAACCAATCAGATTCTACTTAACATTTACCTAGCACTTTCTAGAAGATAATGGCTAGAATGTGCTTGGTTGCTATGGCCAAGCAACATCACTTCTAAAAACTCTCACTTTAATAAATTAAATTTACCCCTTAAGGTTTTACGTTCTGTCTTTCTTGAGAATCCTGCCCCTGCTTCTGCTGCTAGGAGTGGATTTTCATCCTAGAACGGGACCAGGAAGAGTGCTACTGCTTTCCAAAACAATTGACTATTAAATAATCATTTGCAAAGCTTCCACATGAAAAGCATTTCGCCAACCTGTACAGGGACGTTAAAAAAAAAAATAGTTATTTTTTTATTATTGATTATTAACAGTTATTTATAAAGAGCACACATATTCCGCAGTGCTTTATTTATCCATTCACATCACTCCCCACCCCAATGGATCTTAAAATCTATATTCACTACCACATGCTCACACTTAGTGGCCTTCAAACTGCCGTTGTACCCACTGTCCACTTAACCAGAGCAGATATGTGGAGAAGCGGAACAGAGCAGCAAATGCAACATTTCAGATTTAAGGTTTAAGTCTTACGTTGTGTCTTTCTTGAGAATTCTTGAGCACCATGCCTGCTGCTTTGAGTGGATTTTCATCCCAGAAGGGATGAAGACATTGTTTAGTCTTCCCAACGGACACAGATCTGAAGAGATGTAAAGAAAAATAGGCAATTTGTAGGCCCTTACACAAACTGGCTTTGCTTTACTTGAGCTGCCCACCTTCCAGTGTGCACTCAGAAAGAGTTTTCAGCACAGCCGGGAACCTTGTCAGTGATCGGCCTAAGACTACTTCCCCAAAATGTGGAAAAGATGATGCCCATCAAAATGAATTACAAATTCTATGAGAAAGACCTTTACCGTGAATTATGTGCAAAAAATACAGAGTCACCTGTAATGGTGGATTCCAACGGGGACAAATTAATATTGTGAGAAAAAGATAATGTATACATCACCCCAGATTATACCATCACCCCAAACCTATATCGTCATCCCATCCTGTGTTGTGTATAAATTACAGCTGCGCTCCCTGTTAGATTGGGGATTCATTGTCCACTTTAGTGGATGTGAGCTCCATTTTAGTCCATATCACCACACCCAGGCCCCTACACATCTTCTGACGTGGGCTACAGGAGGAACAGCTGCACTCTGGAATACAGTTGCATGGAGTTGCCCCTCTGACTTGCTGAAATTCAGGTAGAGGGGCCATGAGTAGGAAGTAGGGACACTATAATCAGAGAATGCAGTTTTAGCAGCTTTATTCCATTTTTTAACCATATCCTCTATTTTCACCTTTTGAAAATGTTAATGCAAATCTCAGCTGAGGTGTTTGTGATGTCATGGCTAACGCGCACACACAGAAAACAAAACACATTGATTGATTGATTGATTGATTGATTGGATTAATTTTTTTTGGCACTTGGGGGGAGAGAGCACCAAGAATGAGGCAGCAGCCCCTTGATAAACGACACAGGCAGCACCCCTGCACAGCTACGTTGCTGGTGAAAAGTGGGGCTAATGCGCACACACAGAAAAAAAAAACACATAGATTGATTGGATTCATTTTTTTGGCACTTGGGAGAGCACCCTGAATGAAGCAGCAGGCCCTTGATAAATGACACAGGAAGCACACCTGCCCAGCTACGTTGCTGGTGAAAAGTGGGCTAATGCGCACACACACACAGAAAAAAAAACACATTAATTGATCGATTGATTGAATAAATTTTTTTTGGCACTTGGGGGGGAGAGTACCCCTGAATGAGGCAGAAGCCCCATTGATAAACAACACAGGCAGCACCCCTGCGCAGCTATGTTGCTGTTGATAAGTGGGGCTAATGCGCACACGCACACAGAGAAAAAAACACATTGATTTATTGGATTCATTTTTTTTGGCACTTGGGGGCAAGAGCACCCTGAACGAGGCAGCAGCCCCTTGATAAATGACACAGGCAGCACCCCTGTGCAGCTATGTTGTTGTTGATAAGTAGGGCTAATGCGCAAGCACACACATAGAACAAAAAAACACATTGATTGATTGATTGGATTGATTTTTTTTTTTTGGCACTTGGGGAGGAGAGCACCCTGAATGAGGCAGCAGCCCCTTGATAAATGACACAGGCAGCACCCCTGTGCATCTACGTTGCTGTTGATAAGTGTGACTAATGTGCACACACACACAGAAAAAAAACCACATAGATTTATTGGATTAATTTTGGGGAGGCGCTTGGGGGGGAGAGCACCCCTGAATGAGGCAGAAGCCCCTTGATAAACGACACAGGCAGCACCCCTGTGCAGCTACATTGCTGGTGAAAAGTGGGGCTAATGTGCACACACACACACACAGAAAAAAACACATAGATTGATTGAATTAATATTTTTTGGGCACTTGGGGGGGAGGACCCTGAACGGGGCAGCTGCCCCTTGATAAATGACACAGGCAGCACCCCTGTGCAGCTATGTTGTTGTTGATAAGTAGGGCTAATGTGCACACACACACAGAACAAAAAAACACATTGATTGATTGATTGGATTCATCTTTTTTGGCTCTTGGGGGGAGAGAATACTGAACGAGGCAGCAGCCCCTTGATAAACAACACAGGCAGCACCTCTGCGCAGCTACGTTGCTGTTGATAAGTGGGGCTAATGCGCACACACACAGAAAAAAAAACACATTCATTGATTGATTGGATTATTTTTTTTGGCATTCGGGAGGGGAGCACCCTGAATGAGGCAGCAGCCCCTTGATAAACAACACAGGCAGCACCCCTGTGCATCTACGTTGCTGTTGATAAGTGTGGCTAATGTGCACACACACACACAGAAAAAAAACACATAGATTGATTGGATTAATTTTCTTTTGGCACTTGGGGGGAGAGCGCCCTGAACGAGGCAGCAGCCCCTTGATAAACGATACAGGCAGCAGCTCTGCGCAGCTATCTTGTTGTTGATAAGTAGGACTAAAGCGCACACACACACAGAACAAAAAAAACACATTGATTGTTTGATTGATTGGTTTAATTTTTGGGGGGGCGCTTGGGGGGTAGAGCACCCTGAATGAGGCAGCAGCCCCTTGATAAACAACACAGGCAACACCCCTGCGCAGCTACAATGCTGTTGATAAGTGGGGCTAATGCGCACACACACAGACAAAAAATACACTGCTTGATTGGATTAATTTTTTTTTTGGCACTTGGGGGGTAGAGCACCCTGAACGAGGCAGCAGCCCCTTGATAAACGACACAGGCAGCACACCTGTGCAGCTACATTGCTGTTGATAACTGGGGCTAATGCGCACACACACACAGAAAAAAAAACACATTGATTGATTGGATTAATTTTTTGGGGGACTTGGGTGGGGAGACCACCCTGAACGAGGCAGCAGCCCCTTGATAAATGATACAGGCAGCACCCCTGTGCAGCTACATTGCTGATAAGTTTGGCTAACGTGCACACAAACAAAAAAAATATATTTTTTTTACACTGGGGGTGAAGAGCACCCCCTGGACAACACAGCAGCACAGCCAGCCCCTATGGATAACAGCCAGCCAGCCCCTATGGACAGGACAACAGCCAGCCAACCCCTATGGACAACAGCCAGCCCCTATGGACAGGACAACAGCCAGCCAGCCCCTATGGACAACAGCTAGCCAGCCCCTATGGACCCGACAACAGCCAGCCAGCCACTATGGACAACAGCCAGCCAGCCCCTATGGACATTAAGCAGCCAGCCCCTGACAAGTGACAACAGTAGCCAGCCCCTATACACAGCAACCACAGCCCCCTCCTTCCGCTTCACTCTCCACAACAGTAATGAAAATGGCGGCCGTCATGGGACCTTTTATACAATCCAAAACCCACAAGAATCCGACAGTGGGATGATGACGTTTTGCTTCGTTTTGAGATCCGAGTCAGGCGGGAAAACCCGAGCCGGCTTGGATCCGGGTGGGTTCGGATCTCTGAGAGCCAAACCCGCTCATCTCTAGTTGTCACACAAGATATAATCATACAACTAAATAAACAAATCAATAGATGAATACATTACACACAGCAGGGTCACAGAAAGAAACTGCAGCATATTTATAGTTTTCACTGCTGTTCAAATATAAGAATACTTGATACAAAAAGCAACATTTTACAAATGACACTAGAGCAATATATCAAATCATTGGTAACATGGGCTAGCAAAGGAAATATGCCTACAAAAAAAAACAGTATTTAAACGAGACTTTCCTCATTTGACTCTATTTTAGCATCTAGTTTACAGATCCAATATATTTCTCTGTGATATAACCAGGACGAGGTGGAATGCTCGTGTTGCAGCCCCGAGTCCCAGCGCCTGCGCAATGGATCTGCCAGGCTCCAGGATTGGCGCATGCACACAAGTAGCGTCCACAGTCCCGGCACCTGCATAAGCGATATGGCAGGCTCCAGGGTCAGTGTATGCGCACTAGGAGTGTGCACAGTCCCGGCGCCTGCACAATGGATCTGACAGGCTCCGGGACCGGTGTATGCGCACAAGCAGCTTGGGAAAGGTGCATCTGCACAAACACCGGCTTCTAGGGACTGCATCAGCTGCTGCCCCTAGAAGCCAGGTAGGGCTGTTGGAAAGACACAGGAGTGGCTTCCTATTGTAAAACGCTGCCCTGTGTGTGATTGGGAAGCCATTGCCTGTGACTCACTGGCTCACTGTAGGTGGCGGATTTTACTGAGGGGAGATGCAACCACAGCCCCTAGGTAAAATCCACCACTGGACATAACCCTTCAGGTATAAAAGCATACCTACATAGATTTTCTTCCTGTCAGATTTTCTTCACTCTCTGCTCTGGTGCTTCTAGCACACTCAGCTGATACATCAAATTGCTGAGATACAGACCAGAGTGTGCTAGAAGCACCAGAGCAGAGAGCGACACCCCAGGCAGGAAAGAGGAACTGCAAAGGATGTGACAGGTGTCGGGTGCTAGAATGAACACTGCTATTATTATTTCCCACATTATATATTTCTAAACTAAACTGATTTAGAAGTATGGAAGCAGTTTATATAGAAACAAGCTTTATAAAATAGAACATCAGCTTGACAGCCTACTATCCTAATAAGGCATTACAACATAACTTCATGCTGTTTTAGAATATACAATTTGGGTAGTTTATTTTAATATAAATAAAAAAAAGGAGGTTTTACTTTATTCTCTTTCCCCCAGAAGTGTCTGGCTTCTGCTCCCTACTAACGATGTCCATGCCAATTCTTGTTGTGACAACCAGGTCCATAAACCCTCTATGGTTCCCTGACATGTGGATCCAGTGTCCAATGAGTCATACTATTGGTAAGAGAAATGAGAATCAATCACACTCGTGCAGATCCTATATCTGTCTCCTGTGACATCTTGATGCTGTCACTATTGGCAGATGCCCGTGTGGGATATCACGTACGACATCATATATTACCTTGCTTGACAATCTTGAATATCCAGGTCTTTATTTCCCTGCAATGTAATCATAACTGCTCTCCAGGGAGTAGCCACTTGTCAATGATCTCATTTAATTAATTATGCAATGATTATTTTGGTCTAAAGGGGGAGATATAGTATTAATATATTTACTGGTGCAGATGTTTCTTTTGAATCCTGAATAAATCCACCTCACGCATAATATATCATGGTGCACGTCTGCTCTTCGCTCTTGAAAGCATTTCTGCAAACTAGAAATGTGCCTAGTTCATGAGGCACACTTGGATTAACTACTGTCAGGGTTCAGCCTAGGATCGGCTATCTCTTACCTCCGTGCCAGCTTCCCCTGACTTCCTTGTGGTCAGACGCCTGGTGCAGTGAGGGGTGAGATGCTGAGTATTCTACCTTAGGTGCTTTTGCGGACAGCTAGTCAGCTCCTGGATTTCTTAGTGATTCTTAGTACATTCTCAGTAATCTCATGCAAGCTGGTGATCAGGATTTCTAATTGTGTTCAGGTGTATCTCCAGTGTTCTAGCAATAACTTAACGTAATATAGTTTCCGGTCTTCTGCCATTCCCAGGTACCTGTCCAGAGGGCCGCGACCTGCTCACTTGGTGCAGCGGAAAACCAAATCCCAATTGGAGGGGTCACTGGAGAAAACCACCAAGTGAGTTAGACTCCGCGCCTCTGGGCAGGTCTAGCCAAACCTGGGTTCGGCCGCAAATAGGAGACCTAGCCACAGTCACTCCGATAGTCACCTGAACCCCCCGGCTCACCGTCCTCCACAGAGGATCACTTTCTCCGGCTTGTGACAGTTTGAACAGCCTAATATGCAAGCCGCCGGGTTCCAGGTTGAAGCAGGTTTTCAGGATTACTCTTTCGTGTGTCTGCACAGGAGACAGCTTTGCAATCTGTCAGACAGCAGCTGCAAGAACTCTCTAGTCAAATGATGGTTATTCATTCAGTTCTAGCTGCTTTGCCCCCAGACACACCACAAGTTCCGCCAGTGAATTCTCCACAGTTTCATTCCAAAGTTTCAATTACCCCTACAGATGAAAAATTTTCTGTGCAAGCTAGTGAACCTCTCAAGTGTCCGTTGGGGCCACCAATTTCCTGATATTCGTGACCCTGAACCTTTCAAGAGTTTCTAATGGCTTCTAGAACAGCTACAAAATCTCCGTCCCAAACTTTTTCAAGTTATTTCCAAGCTTTCTAGTGCTACTCCTGACTTGACTAACAGCTTTTCCAAGCAAACTAAAGTAAAGCATCAAAGTTACCTGCGCCCTAAACTTACTGAGGTTGATCGTCAGCGATGCCGGGAACTGCATCTGTGTTTATATTGCGGTTATGACGATCACTTTCTTAAGGACTGTACTCTGCACCCACTGAGAAGTGGTGACAAGTGTGTGACTCCTAATGTCTGTGTTTTCAGTTTTCCCCAGCATCCATCAGTGATTCCCGTTTCTTCAGTTACAGATAAGGAGGTGATGTCCACTAAGCAAAAGAAAGTTCAGGTTTTCGATTGGGGCCCTGCTACAAGATGCTTCAACCCTCGTCTAAGAAATATTGGGAGGATATTTCAACCTTCTAAAGTCAGGGACACTACTCATTCCACTTCTACTAGTCCCAGCCCGGATTCTGCCTGTTCCGGTCCCAGTCCGGATTCTGCTTTTCCCAATACGGGACTCCAGTCGGTAGCCCCAGGAGGGGTCTCAATTTCCATACCCCAGCAGGGGGTCCAAAGTCTCGCACCCCAGCAGGGTGTCTCAAGTCTCGCACCCTAAGAGGGGGTCTCAAGTTCCACGCCCCAGAAGGGGGCCTTCGTTTCAAGTTTCATGCCCCAGGAGGGGGTTTCAAATCTCTCACCCCAGAAGGGGGTTACAAGTGTTGTACCCCAAGAGGGGGCTTTCATTTCAAGTTTCACGCCCCAGGGAGGGGTCTTCGTTTCGAGTTTCATGCCCCAGGAGGGGGCCTTCGTTTCGAGTTACACGCCTCAAGAGGAGGTCTTCATTTCGAGTTTCACGCCCCAGGAGGAGGCCTTCGTTTCGAGTGTTATGCCCCAGGAGCGGACCATAATTTCAAGTGTTACTCCCCAAGAAAGGGTCTCAAGTTCCATACCTCAAGAGGGGGTTCTGAGCCACTCACCCCAGGAGGAAGTCTGTGTTCTTGCATCCCAAAAGGGGGTTTCATATTGCGTACCCCGAAAGGAAAAGCCAAGTCAGCTTCCCCAGAAGGGGGTTTTAGGTCCCATACTCCAACAGGGAGTGTCAAGTTCTGTACTCCAGGAGGGGGCCTTGAGTCTCTCACCCCAAAAGAAGGTTTCAAATCTTGTTTCCCAGGAAGGGGCCTCAAATGCTATCCCCCAGGAGGGTGTTTCTAGTGTTATACCCCAAGAAGGGATTTCAAGTGTCACGCCCCAAGAGGAAATCCTCACTTCAAGTTCTTTACCCCAGGAGGGGGTTTCAAGCTTCTTACCCAGAGAGAGGGTTCCTAGTGTCCTTCCCCTAGAGGGGACTTCAAGTGTCTCACCCCAGGATGGGGTTCCCAGTGTAATACCCCAGGAGGGGATTTCCAGTGTTACGTTTCAAGAGAAAGTCCTTATTTCAAGTTCTTCACCCCAGGAGGGGGTTTCAAGCCTCGCACCCCAAGAGGGGGTTTCAGTTTCCTCACCCCAGGAGGGGATTTCAAGTGTCTCACCCCAGGATGGGGTTCCCAGTGTTGTGCCCCAAGGGGGAATTTCAAGTGTTATTCTCCAAGATGGGACCTCAAGTGTCTCACCCCAGGATGGGGTTCCAAGTGTTATACCTCAAGATGGGATTCCCAGTGTTATACCCCAGGAGGGGATTTCAAGTGCCTCATCCCAAGATGGGGTTCCCAGTGTTATACCCCAGGAGGGGAATTCAAGTGCCTCATCCCAAGATGGGGTTCCCAGTGTTATACCCCAGGAGGGGAATTCAAGTGTCTTACCCCAGGACGGGGTTCCCAGTGTAATGCCCCAAGATGGGGTTCGTGGTGTTATTCCCCTGGAGGGGACTTCAAGTGTCTCACCCCAGGATGGGATTCCTAGTGCCATCCCCCAGGGGGGGATTTCGAGTATTACATTTCCGAAGAAGAGTTCAAGTATCCAGGAGGGGGTCTCAAGTCTTGTACCCCAAGAACAAGGGTTTCCAAGTGTTACTCCCCAAGATGGGGGTTCAAGCATCATACCTCCAGAGGAGGTTTCTAGTTATGTACCCCGGCAGGGGGTATCAAGTCTCATAGTCCAGGGGAAAGTCTCAAGTTTTAAATCTCAAAAAGGGATTTCAAAATCTGTATCCCAAGGAAAGATCTCTGGTTCTTTACTCAAGGAAGAATCTTCTAGTGTTGTATCAAAGTCTAATGTTTTAGTGCCCAATCCATTAAGAGGTTCACAAGATGATGCTAACACTACATTTAAAGGTATACCTCAGGATCCATCTGATGTTTCTATGTCCATTTATTTTGATGGAGATATAACGCAGTATTATGCTTTGGATTATTTTATCGCTATTATGAAATCCTCTCCATGGTCTGAAATCAAGCCTACTAATGTAGTAAAATTTATAATTTCATCTTTCCGAGGTAAAGCTTGGGACTGGTTTGAGCCTATTTATGATTCAAAGGATCCGATGCTGTCAGATTTAGTAGCCTTTACTGCGGCAGTCATTAAAGAATTTGGTCCAACTTATCCTTACAGTTCTCTCGAGGATACTCATCTCAACAAAGTCTCAAGTTCTGGGGTACCACCCTCTGCTATTAAGCTCAGATGCATTTCTTTGAGTCCTTCTCAAAAAGATCCAGTTCAAAAACAACCTGTCCCGAAGGATAAGACTCAAGGAGGCATAAGGATGATTAATTATAATACAGATTCTGACTACGATCCTGAGTACGATGAAAAAATAATTTCGGTAGTTCCCGTGAAAGACACTTTGCAACTTAAGTCTTCTACTTCTAGTGGTTCGAAAAAGTCTCGGAAAAAGAAGAAGAGTCGATGACTTCCTGGTGACCAACCTTTCTATGACAAGTTGACCATTTTTTCCAATTATTTAGTCCCAATTGAAGTTTGAGAGACCATTTGGTAGTTGTGTACCTTGTTCTTCTAATCTTCAAAAACATCTTATGTCTTCAAAGATTTTTGACTTTCCTGTGTTTTCAAGTATTTTTTGTGTCTTTCTGAGGAGTTCCAGCTGAGCTTTTATGGGTGTTCGGTGCCCACCCTAAAAGGAGGGGGTACTGTCAGGGTTCAGCCTAGGATGGGCTATCTCTTACCTCCGTGCCGGCTTCCCCTGACTTCCTTGTGGTCAGACGCCTGGTGCAGTGAGGGGTGAGATGCTGAGTATTCTACCTTAGGTGCTTTTGCGGACTTCCATGGTCGGCTGTGTGTTTTGGGGATCGGAGTTCCCATCATGGGCGCCGCCATGACAGCCTCTCATGTGACAGTCCTCCTAACCAATGGTAGCATGATCTCAGTCAGCTGATGCTGTGCTCCAATAATCTGCTACCCCTGGGTATAAATCCGCCCCCAGAACTTCAGGAAGATGCTGTTCAACTTCGTTATTCCAAGTGCCTGTGTTACTCCCACGGTTGCTCTGTGCTAAATCCTTCAGCGTGTTGCTTCAGCCTGCTCAGTTTCCCATTTTCCTGTATTAGCTTCCATGCTAAACCTTACTCTGAGACTTTAGCTTTATCACAGTCCTTCAGTGTTTCATGTCCCTTCCCTGTGTGTCTTTGTATATGTGCTGCTAATTCTATTGCAGCTTTCCTGTGGCTATTACCCTGTATCACTGAAGTGTCAGATTACCTGCTGGTATTAATTAGCTCACAGCTGGACCCCCCAGCACATGTCTGTGTCAATCTGCTCTGTGTCTTGTCAGTGCACATCTGCACTTGCAGTTAGCACTCTCCCAGTGTATGCCTATCTTCTCTATATGTCTTGTCTGTGCAATCTGCACCTGCATATATAATTATTCCAAGTATTTTGCCTTTGCCCAGTACCAGCATTTCTAGCTCTCCCAGTATTTGGCCTTTGCCCAGTACCAGCATTTCTAGCTCTCCCAGTATTTGGCCTTTGTCCAGTACCACATTTCTAGCTTTCCCAATATATTCCTTGAGTCCACTCTACTCTTGTATGTGCAATCCCCAGTATATGTTTGTGTTTCCTGCATATTTAGCAAACTCCAGTATCTGCCTGTGTCCACATCTCCCTGAGCTGCTGAGCTAGTCAGCTCCTGGATTTCTTAGTGATTCTTAGTACATTCTCAGTAATCTCATGCAAGCTGGTGATCAGGATTTCTAATTGTGTTCCAGTGTATCTCCAGTGTTCTAGCAATAACTTAACGTAATATAGTTTCCGGTCTTCTGCCATTCCCAGGTACCTGTCCAGAGGGCCGCGACCTGCTCACTTGGTGCAGCGGAAAACCAAATCCCAATTGGAGGGGTCACTGGAGAAAACCACCAAGTGAGTTAGACTCCGCGCCTCTGGGCAGGTCTAGCCAAACCTGGGTTCGGCCGCAAATAGGAGACCTAGCCACAGTCACTCCGATAGTCACCTGAACCCCCCCGCTCACCGTCCTCCACAGAGGATCACTTTCACCGGATTGTGACAGCTACCACATTGATGCACTTGGTATTTGGTCCAAGTGCTCCACTAGACACCAGGGAGGTGATCCCTTGTCTAAGAAGCATCAGATCTTGGCCGACTTCCAATGCCCACTTTGTCCTACAAAAATTACCTTTTTTCCCACCAAAAGCAAGCACCCATAGTGAATGATATGCAGTTAAATTGATAGTTCCCTTTTTAGACCTAACTAAAGGTGCGTACACACTACACGATATGCTCCCTGAGCGATATCGTGTAGTGCTGTCCCCGGCAGGCTGTGCTCAATGTCGTTCATGACATTGAGCACAGCCGCTGAACGATATAATTAACTATATCGTTCAGCGCTGGGCTCTCTCCCCCATTCCCTGACATGCAGCAACCTGACGAGATCGTCAGGTTGGCCTGCATGTCAGCCCGATGAACGATAATGACGAACGACCAGCGGGAACGCGCGTCGTCGTTATCGTTCATCTTTTTGGGGTTAAAAATGGACGATAAAGTGGACGACTGAACGATGACGATATCGTTATCGTTCAGTCGTCCACTTTATCGCCCAGTGTGTACGCATCTTTAGATAATTACCTACTTGTTTTGCACACCAGCTACATTCTACACCTTCTCCTTGGGCTCTCTGCCCCTGAACTCAACTACTATGACCTAGACCCGTTATCTGCGCCCATGCAAAGAGCAACAGGTTTCAGCTTATGCTGAATATTTACATTGCACCACTTTCACATGTGTTGCTGTGTTGAGATCTGTAGTGCTAATTGTTACTTGTCTACTGTATTGTACTTTACTGTTTTACCCTGTACTGTCTTATTATTTTGCCCTCTGTACAGTGCTGCGGACCATTTGTGGCACCCTATAAATAAAGTTTATTAATTATTAATAATAATAATAATAATTGTTTTTTTGAAAGAACAGTGACATCTTGTGGACAAATGATTAAAAGTGCTAGCATATTATTCCAAATATAAATATGGACCTCCGTCTGCATTCAAAGTTGGTTGCACCACCTGTATACCCATAAAATGTAATCGATCTTCCCAATATCGGACAGAGGTCTATGCACGCTCACCTCTGAATAGCTCACAATTACGTCTAAATGCCACCCATTCAGACACAAGTACAGATGCAGCTGAGATGTGTACGACTTAGAATTCTTCATAGTTGTCCAAAGTTGCGTATGCTCTGCTAAAGGAGCAATGTGAAATGAGAAGAATATCAAGATCTGTCCACAAAACAGACTTGCATGCAACTCTTGTCTGATAATCCAAATGTAGTATGTTTTATGGAGATAATCCAGGGCAATATTTTTAATAGTTGTGTCCCCATTATATATGCATGATATATAAATACCCTCCATCTATTTCTCTTTGTCAAATGACATAATGTACACTTTCTATGTATCTATATAGCAAGTAAATACTTGTACAGGAGTAAGACCTATTCCTAAAACATCTTAAATTCTTCAACCTCAGTTGGATGAAGGTAACAGTGAAAGCCCCATTGTAGCTGCCTGAAAGGCGAATGCGATAGCTAAAGTAATAATCTAATGAATGAGGAGGATAATCCATGCAAAGAGTCTGTGCCAGGGACTGGCACCATCTTGACTGTATTCCCTATGGAAGGGGTAATATATGAGCCACCTGACAAACTTGGTATCCTGTTATCTTTAGCAGAGCCATAACTAGACTTTTTGGTGCCCTGTGCCAGAGAGCATTGGAGCCCCCACCCCATTTTTTAAATAAGGACATAAGATAGTGCGCCTGAAAAACGGCCATGGCCTCATGGGGAAGGGCCAGGGTAGAGATAGGGGAGGCCAGGAGATGCTGGGGATAAAAGAGGAAGCTACAAGCGAGAATAATAGTAAACAAAAAAATTGACGGCACGAATAGCACCCCCTGCCCTGCAGTGCCCTGTGCCATGGCACAGGTCGCACTACCCTAGTTACGGCCCTGATCTTTAGCATACAGCAGATTTTGCGAATTGGGGCTCCCTTCCAAAGGTGGATGTTACAACAATACAACAACGAACCCATCACCATTATACTCCAAACCATCCAACAAATATTACCTGGGACATGGCGTGAAAGACAGGAGCATACAATTTTAAAGAAATAGCATTGTCACACAATATATAATCATACAATAGACAAATCAATAGATGAATACATTACACATTGCAGGGCCACAAAAAGAAGCTGCAGTGTATTTAGAATTATACTGCTGTTCAAATATAAGAACACTTCATACAAAGAGCAACATTTTACAAATGACACTAGTGCAATATATCAAATCATTGGTAACATGGGCTAACAAAAGAAATACAAAATACCTACAAAAAACAGTATTTAAAGGAGACCTTCCTCATTTTATCCTATTATAGCATCTAGTTTACAGATCCATTATATTTCTCTGTGACATAACCAGTGGCGGCTCTTACCATGGACGAGGTGGAATGCTCGTGCTGCAGCCCTGAGTCCCAGCGCCTGCGCAATGGATCTGCCAGGCTCCAGGATTGGCGCATGCACACAAGCAGCGTCCACAGTCCCGGCACCTGCATAAGCGATATGGCAGGCTCCAGGGCCAGTCTATGTGCACTAGGAGTGTGCACATTCCCGGCGCCTGCACAATGGATCTGACAGGCTCCGGAACGGGCATATGCGCACAAACAGCTTGGGACTGGTGCATGTGCACAAACACCTGCTTCTAGGGACTGCATCAGCTGCTGCCCCTAGAAGCCAGGTAGGGCTGTTGGAAAGACAGAGGAGTGGCTTCCTATTGTAAAATACTGCCCTGTGTGTGATTGGGAAGCCACTACCAGTGAAGCCAGTGCACAGACTCGCTGGAGCTGGCGGATTTTATCGAGGGGGGCTGCAACCGCAGTCCCTAGGTTAAATCCGCCATTGGATATAACTCTTCAGGTATTAAAGCATACCTACATAGATTTTCTTCCTGTACTCTAGGAGTTCCAGTGATGTCCAGTTGGGAAGGACAGGGGCATAGCACAGCAATTTGCAGCCTCTGTGATGTAAAGTCTGATTTGCTGCATTATGCCACCAGGGGCACGGCTTGCTGCAATTCACAGTGAATCACATGATCATGCCCAGCCCCATCCACTTCACTAGAGATGTGCCCAGGAAGTTCCCCTGCAAAGCTTTAACCAGCACAGGCTATGTCAGGTTAGGCTGGTCCAGCTCCGAGTCATGAAGTGAATACCTGTTTCTGACGGCTCTCTTGCACCTAACATGAAATTGCTGATACTAATGATGAATTTGCCAGAATAGAAAATCTTCATTATTAGAGGGGCCTTGATAAACAGACCCCTATGAGGTAGATGACTGTAAACAGTTCTACAAAGACAGAAGTAGTTTAACACCATCAAATATAATAATCAATATTAGCTAATTTGCTCTAAATGATTTTTAATACAATTTGAAATAGTTCAGGTTGTCTATTATAGTGTTCATTCTAGCACCCTGCACCTGTCACAAGCCGTGCAGTTCCTCTTTCCTGCCTGGGGTGTCATTTTCTGCTCTGGTGCTTCTAGCACACTCAGCTGATACATCAAATTGCAGAGATACAGACCAGAGTGTGCTAGAAGCACCAGAGCAGAGAGTGACACCCCAGGCAGGAGAGAGGAACTGCACAGGTTGTGGCAGGTGCAGGGTGCTAGATGAACACTGCTGTTATTTCCCACATTATTTATTCTCAACTAATCTGATTTAGAAGTATGGAGGCAGTTTATATACAAACAAGCTTTAGAAAATAGAACATCACCTTGACAGCCTACTATCCTAATAAGGCATTACAACATAACTTCATGCTATTTTTAGAATATACGATTTGGATAGTTTATTTTAATATACATTTTTAAAAATTAGGTTTTACTTTATTCTCTTTTCCCCAGAAGTGTCTGGCTTCTGTTCCCTACTAACGATGTCCATGCCAATTCTTGTTGTGACAACCAGGTCCATAAACCCTCTATGGTTCCCTGACATGTGGATCCAGTGTCCAATGAGTCATACTATTGGTAAGAGAAATGAGAATCAATCACACTCGTGCAGATCTTATATCTGTCTCCTGTGACATCTTAACGCTTTCACTATTGGCAGATGCCCGTGTGGGATATCACGTACGACCTCATATATTACCTTGCTTGACAATCTTCATGAATAGCCTTGTCTTTATTTTCCTGCAATGTAATCATAACTGCTCTCCAGGGAGTAGCCACTTGTCAATGATCTCATTTAATTAATTATACAATGATTATGGTCTAAAGGGGAGATATAATATTATTATATTTACTGGTACAGATGTTTCTTTTGCATCCTGAATAAATCCACCTCACGCATAATATATCACAGTGCACGTCTGCTCTTCGCTCTTGAAAGCATCTCTACAAACTAGAAATGTGCCTAGTTTCTGAGGCACACTAGGATTAGCTACCACATTGATGTACTTGGCATTTGGCCCAAGTGCTCCACTAGACACCAGTGAGGTGATCCCTTGCCTTAGAGGCATCAGATCTTAGCCGACTACCAATGCCCACTTTGCCCAACAAAAATGCCTGTTTTCCCACCAAAAGCAAGCACCCATAGTGAATGATATGCAGTTAAACTGATAGTTCCCTTTTTAGGCCTAAGTTAGATAATGTTAAGGATAGAGGTACCTCAATAACTCAGTCCAGCACCAGCCTTGAGGGCTGGATAACTTGGCTTGCTGCGGCCGTGTAGCAACCTTGAGGGCTGATTATTCTTGGCTGGTAGCGACCTGTGGGCCATATAGTAAGATGCAGCCTTTGGTTTGTGAAGGAGCCTTGTGGGCTGGAAGGCCTTGGATGGTAGTGGCCTGTGGGCCATACGTTATGATGCGGTCTTTGGGCCATGAAGCAGCCTTGAGGGCTGGTAACGCTTGGCTAGAAGCTGCCTGTGGGCCGTAGAACAAGATGTGGCCTTTGGGTCGTGAGCAGCTATGCAGGCTAGTAGTCACTGAGATGTTACTTATGACGCCTGGATGACACAAGCAGTGGTACACAAGATTGTGTACTTTGGATGCTGGAGTGCGGCCTGTGCCACCAGGTGCATAAGCGGTGGTACACAAGATTGCGTACTTTGGACACTGGAGTGTGGCTTGTGCCACCAGGTTGACACAAGCGGTGGTACACAAGATTGCATACCTTGGACGCTGGATTGCGGCCTGTGCCGCCGGGTTGACACAAGCAGTGGCACACAAGAAGCGGCCTTTGGGCCGTGAAGCAGCCTTGCAGGCTGGTAGTCGCTGAGATGTGACTTATGCTGCCAGGTTGACATAAGCGGCAATACACAAGATTGCGTACTCTGGACACTGGAGTGCGGCCTGTGCCTCCGGGTTGACACAAGCGGTGGTACACAGAATTGCGTACCCTGGATGCTGGAGTGCGGCCTATGCCGCCGGGTTGACACAGACAGTAGTACACTGTCTTGCGTACTCTCAGTGCGGCACACAAGATGCGGCCTTTGGGCCGTGAAGCAGCCTTGCAGGCTGGTAGTCGCTGAGATGTGACTTATGCCGTCGGGTTGACACAAGCAGTGGTACACAAGATTGCATACTTTGGAAGCTGGAATGCAGCCTGTGCTGCCGGGTTGACACAAGCGGCAGTACACAAGATTGTGTACTCTGCAAGCAGGAGTGCGGCCTGTGCCTCCTGGTTGACACAAGCGGTGGTACACAGAATTGCGTACCCTGGATGCTGGAGTGCGGCCTATGCCGCCGGATTAACACAGATGGTAGTACACTGTCTTGCGTACTCTGAGTGCAGCAGTGCGGCCTGTGCCGCCTTGTTGACACAAACAGCTAGATGCTAGATAGCGCACTCTGGAGTCAGGAGTGCAATCCGTGCCGCCTGGATGACACAAACGGCAGGAAATTGGTATGCGGACCGTGCCGCCTGGATGACACAAACGGCAGGTAGTATGTATGCGGACCGTGCCGCCTGGAATACACAAACAGCAGGATAATCAAAGCTGACAGGAGGACTGGGTACTCGACTGAACAAACAGGAGACTAAGCCAGAACCGGAAACATGAAACAACGCTATCACCGGCTTCGGAGCAGCCTTCGCACCCACAGGAAATAGTCACAGGGTCCAGTGCGGATAAAGCCAGGGATGATTGACAACTGATGGGGAGTTCAGCAAACGATTGCACGGCGTTCGCCTTGCCCTGTGTTCGCAGTGCAGCAGCTTGTGACAGATAATTTGTCATAGTAAACCCCAGTGGTGTCACTGGGGTTGGTGTAACCCAGTGTGCCATTGTGGACTTCAGCAAAGCCACGCTCCCAGGCGTTTGACTTTTGTGGGCATGACCGCTTGTCACACCCCATGATACCATAGGAGGGGGTGACATCAAAATAGCAGTGGAGCTCTGCTATTTTGGTGTCAACCTCTCGCATGGTGTCATCCGGTACAGTCTGAATTCCCCTGGTGATGCCACTGGTAACCCCACTGGATTCACCTTGCAAATAGGATCCTATATTCAGGCCCAGGGATGGACTGGGACTAAAAATCAACTGTGGCATTTAATGCAATCAGGCCCACCTCAGCAACACTGTCCCGCTCCTGGGGTACTCCTCTTGGCTCCTCGAGTGGCTCCCAGCCTCCCCCAGTATGGATGATGTGATGTCATAATGTCACATCATGTCTTACATCCATCCAGTTAAGCAGAGCACCAGAAAGCAGAGTGGAAGAGGGCTTTTTTTTGGGTGGGGGGTGTTGTAACAATTAATATAGACCCCTGTCCTTTCTATTTTGACTCCTCCTAGATCTTTGTCTATATTCTTACAATACAAAAATAATTAAAATGAAAACATACAAGTGTGCATCATTCTCTGTATGGAAATTCACACGTCACTTCTATCGATACCCCTAAATCTATATACTCAAAATGTTGCTGTTTAGCGATACAAGATGTATAAGAAATAATTGCTTTCCAGACTTCTATTGTGGTTCCAAAGCACAAAAGTTCTTATTGCAATAAAAGAAAGTTACACGCTTTGATCTAGCACAATTAGCGCAAAAGCCAATTAAATACAAAAGGTACAAGCCGATACATACGCATGCGCACTGGTCCCAGTAAACAGTCGTCTATCCAGAAGCCTGTGGTCATCCAAGAAGAATGGCTGTATACTGTAACCAGTAAGCAGGCTATATACCTTACAGAACAAAGACACTAGTTAACAGGTTTCCATTGGGTCTTGCTCCTGGACATTCTGGTACGATGCAGGTCATTGGACAGTTCATATAGCATCACTGGGGGTATGTCTCAGTTCCTCAGATGTTGCTTTGTGTGGTTTTCCTGCTGAAGAACTGGTTTAAACTAATAAAAGACACTACATACAGCTTTACATTCTAACCACTAATTTCATATAGTTCATATCTTGCGAACGCATGATGCAATTTCCTTGTGGATAGAACCAGAAATCTGCAAATAAACAGTGATTTAGAATGGTACCAAACATGATAGGTCTACTAGCTTATGTACCTTAAATATCGTATACATTACATTTTACAATATAAGTATTCGCTAATAAAACCTCTAATATTAAGCTTAATGTGGAGGAACCTTTTTATAAGTTATTGTGTGTGTAAGTGTGAGAATATTGCGTAAAGTTGCTAGTATGCGTGGTGCGTCTATGTGTTTTGTGCTTTGATAAACAGAGCAACTGTGCGCTGTGCGTCTTGTATATTTTATATGTTTTATGTAATGTGTGTATGGGTTATGGTAGGACTTTTAACAATGTGCAGGAGCAAAGCAGTTGCAAGACGCTAGTAATCTAATATAGCATCGTACTCAATGGTTTCGTGCTGAAGACGCAAGATGGTGTCGTCAGGGGCGACACAAGATGGCGTCGCCCGATATTAATTTAAGATTTGGTCTCAGCCAATCATCCGGCTTCGACACAGCCTATCCTGCAGGGAATTCAAACTCCAATCCAAATGTGTCATACATTAAATAAATTCTTTAACCATAGTTGGCTAAATTATACATTTAGCAGTATAGTTATATTGAATAATGTAGTGTGCACCTGCAACACAATAATAATAGGAGCCATCACTGACTTAATCCCCCTGTATTCAAATACACAATACACCAAGCAAGGGATTTGAACACCAAACCTCCTATACTGTATTTAGACAAAAACTTGTGAGTTATTAGTAGCAAGACAATGTAAAAGTACAACTTGTCAATAATATCTTTCAGTTAAATCATCCTATATTATAAACACACAATGCTCAGCAGGACATGCAGGGAACTTGAACTCACAAACTCATGTACTGCAGTGAAACACTTAACTATATGTAACCTAAAATAAAATCACAAACCCTCAATGCGCTAATAATACAAATATTTATACAGACTAGATAGTAACCAAAAATAAGAAATAAAACAAAGAACACAGAGATAAAGCTGCTCCTCTTGTACGATCCTTGCCAGAATGTGGATCTGCAGATGAAATATAAAAACAAGACAAGAAGGTGCTAATAGTGTAGTATGTAAAACACCATTTGGTTTTCAGAATAAGTAATGTGCGTACATTTAGTAAGTATAATTACGCTTATCTCAATTCCAACCAAAGTTATGATGAATCAGGACATGACTTCCATATGATTTCCAGCATCAGAATATAGCCCAGCATCAAGACAAAAACCAAGAGATATTCATAGGGTAGCATATCCAAACTTTACAATTAAAACATAAGATTAAGAACATGTACAAGATAGTAACTTGGCTTATAGAATATCAATCAAAGACAGTTCACCCCAACCAGGGATCCAGAGTATTCCAGCTGAATGGTACCGAATTCAGGAAACCTCCGTGGTAATGCCTCAGGGGTGTAGACTTGAAAGATCATAGACAGGAGCCCTCAACACGTTTCGTTTGTAGCCAAACTTCCTCAGGGATAGGTTCCTGATCCATTTGTGATGCATAAATAGGTCTACTAATTTACTAAAGCATTAATGTGATTATTTCCCTTTCACAGAAAAATGACATTTGTAATCATATGTGTTAGTACACGACTACAAAAAAATGGCTGATCTTATGTAATGGAACCATATATAAAAAACATATATATATATATATAAGAACTTTCAGACAGATAAAAAAATATTTAGCATTAATATTATCAAAAACAAGAAACAGTCATATTAAAAGGATGATTTTAAACAAGTTGTACATGTTGAAATTCATTTAATAATAAAAATCAGGCTCATCAAATATGGCCGCCAATTGTGAAGACAATGTGTTTGTTACAATAAGCTGTGATACACCTGATGGAATAATAAGACTCTAATGAGTCCCAAAGAGCCTATAAGAGGCTGCCAGCTCATAAACTTGTGTTAACCCAGGGCGCTGTGTCTCATGACACAGCTATGTAAAGACCCAATTAGGAGTCTAAAGAGTCACAGCGCGTCCTCCGAAAACTGGAAGTGACGCGACGCCAGTGATCTGAAAACCGGAAGTGATGCGACGCCAGTAATACAGGATGCATCTACCGGATGTGACGCAGAGTATAACTGCTATTCCCGGATGTCAACTATGGAAATGTACAACAGGAAGTAGGGCAGTGATGGCATATAGGATAGTGATCCATTGCCCATACCAGAACTAACGTAGCATCTACATTTTTTTAATGTCCGGTATAGAGTCCGGGATTAAGCCACAGGAAGTGGGGCAGTAAGGGCAAAAATCAGGCAAACTATAATAATTGAATACATAGATGGAGGGGCCCTAGATTGCACACCCTAAACTATAATAATTGCCCTTTATGTAATAAGTGAATGATGTAAACGTGATAAGTGGTGAAGTGCTAAGTGTGTATGAACACAACATGTACATACTTACAATGTTGATAAAATACATAAAATACATTACATATACAACATAATACAAAATATTAAAAAATAATTATATACTACATAAACTGATGTATAGTAATGTTAAATACATAAATATATATATAAACTAACCTAAAAATGATACAGTATCAATCTCCTCATTTAATCCTACTGGGGCAAGTGAATTGCATACATATATCCAATAAGATTCTCTCCTGGATAAAATTAAATCCCTATTATAATGATAAGAGGGGACGTGTTCTAGTACAGTAAATTTCAACGACTGTGGATATGAACTGTGAGTACAGGTGAAATGTCTTGGTAAACTATGGTTCGACACATTGTTGCGGATGTTGTGCAAATGTTCCTGAATTGGTTTTCCCTATGTAAACCATACTGCAACCACATGTAATACGATAAATGACATAAGTAGGATTACATGTTACTGTAGATTTTAACATATATTGTTTGCCATTGTCTAATTGACAGGAAAATGGATGTTTATCCATATGTTTATATACCATACAGTTTGTACATGGGAAACAGCCATTTTTGTTTAAGGTTAACCAATTTTTCTATCATGTTATATTTCAAATTGCTTGGAGTAAGCATCGTTTTTAACGCTCTTGCTTTTTTGTAGACCAATTGTTGTCTTGTTGGTAAATGAGGGCCCAAAATTGGGTCCTTTAATAATGTTTCCAATGGTAGTTCAAAATTTTTACTATTTTTTTGTTTTCTACATTAAATTGGGTCACAAAAGGTCTCATTTTGGGACCAGGTTTAATGTTGTATAGAATAGTCTCTTTATCCTTAAAGAAATTGGATCTGTCCTTGCTTCGTGCTTTAGACCTCACTCCTTCTAATTTGGTTTCGCTATATCCTCTTTCTAAAAAGTGTTCTTTAATAAAGGCAGATTGTTTTTCAAATGAACCAATCTGTGAACAATTCTTCCTAATACGCATAAATTGAGAATAAGGTACATTTTCTTTCCACAATTTCAAGTGACAACTATCTATAGGTATATAGCTGTTTGGATCAGTTTCCTTGAAATAAGTACTTGTTTGTATGGTATTATTAGGACCTATTTCCAACAAAATGTCTAAATAATCTATGATAGACTTATTTGTCTTGTAAGTAAACTTCAAATTCCTATCATTGTTGTTCAAATGTGTTAACACATTTTCAATACTTTGCATGTTACCTTTCCAGATAAAAATTAAATCATCTTTATATCTTTTATAGAGCTTTACATTCGAAAAGATTTTGGGATCGTTATAGATGACTTCCTCTTCCCAACAGCCCATGAATATGTTGGCATATGCAGGGGCAAATTTTGTGCCCATGGCAGTACCATTTAATTGTATAAAATATTCCTCTCTAAATTTTTAAAATTTGTGTTTCAAAATAAAATTAATGCCATCAAGCAAAAAGATTTTTTCTTTTGAGCTTAAATTAGGATCCTGATCGAATTTCTGTTTAATGGCAGATATTCCTTTTTCATGTGGAATTGAGGAATATAGTGCTTGGGTGTCTACTGTTATCCAACATAGGTCATTATTCCATTCAAGTCTTCCCAATATCCTCAGTAAATCAGTAGAATCCTTCAAATATAAAGTTAACATTTTAACATAAGGTTGCAATTTTAGATCTATATAATGTGAAAGGTTTGAAGTGAGGGACTCCACACAGAAGATTATAGGTCTCCCCGGTGGGGAGTCCCTGCTTTTATGTATCTTGGGGATATGGTAAAGAGTTGCCATTTTAGGGTGTTGGACATACAAATAATTAAACTCATCTTGATCTATAATTCCATCCAGGTTTGCCTTATATAACAGCATGAATAATTCAGCCTGAAACTCGGGTGTAGGATCTTTGGTTAGTTTACAATATGTATCCTTCTCACCCAAAATTTTGTTGGCTTCTGCAATATATTTAGACCTATCTTGCAGAACCACCCCCCCTTGTCTGCATTTTTTATAACAATTGGTGGATCTTGAGACAGATCTTTTAATGCCTTTTTTTCTTGTGCTGTTAAATTGTCACCTCTATTGTTTTTATTCAATTTCAACTTCCTAAAATCCTCACTTACAGAGTCAAAAATATGTCTATATGACTACTCCTAGATTCGACGGGATAGTATTTTGAGGGTAATGATACTATGGATTTCTTATTAGGTTGATAATCTAATTTAGGAATAGGATTTTTCAAAAAATTACTCTGTAGTGTAAGGTTGCGGGTACACTTGTTTAAGTCAACAAATAAGTTGAATTTGTCTACATGTCTACAATTTTAAGCCTTTGTTTAATAGTTGGGTCTGTGAGGAAGATAATGTTGATGAGAGGTTAAAGATCCCCTTCCCCTTCGATTCTGCATGTTCCAATTTGGCCCTCTTTTTGGCGAGTTTTCCACTTCCTCTTCTGCTTTGTCTAGATACTGTTTGAATTGTTTCTTGAACCCCATTAGGGAATCTAGTCTTTGATGTAAAGTTTCTTTTTTCTGGGGCATATTTGAACGATGATAATCCCTCCCTAAAAAATTAGATCTAGTGGGGGGAGATTTTGAAGGCGATCTAAATACATCAAATCTGTTTCTTACAGGTATTTCATTACTTAATTGAGAATCAGTAGAATATTTGTGTCTCATATTAGGTCGTCTGAAATCTCTAGTAAATCTTACTGTTTTTGAAGAGTTCTTATTGATGTAACTAACATAAGGATCAGAAGAATTTCTTTGGCTACTAGTAGCCCAATTTCTAACTTTATTAAGTTCATAGTCTATTTTATCATGATAAAACTTCTTTTTCTTCCTATTAATTATCTCATTCTCCAAACTTTCTAAATCTTTTTGATCTTAATTTCTTCATTAAATTCCTCTGAATTACGATGAGGGACAATTTTTGCCTCAAGTTCTTCCAAATGATTGTCTAAGGCAACCAGTTCTTTTTTTCTTTCAACTATTATAAGTGAAATTAGGTTTAAAGAACAGTCCTCTAGTATCATATTCCACTTTTTAGCAAATTCTTCATTATTAGGACTAAAAGTGGGATTTTTTTGTAAATGAAGACCTCTAGGGACTCGTTTAACTTCAATATATTTTTCTAAGGTAATGATATCATACCAAAGTCGGATTTCTTTTTTTGCCTATTTTTCCATAGTAGCTAAAAGACTAAATACATCACCCTGTTCTGACTCATCTACAACACCTAATGCACCTGAAAATATTGTTTGTCATTTTAAGGATCTCTTAGTACGATCTACAAATAAAGGCATAATACACAAGCAGATTAGATAGTAACCAAAAATAAGAAATAAAACAAAGAACACAGAGATAAAGCTGCTCCTCTTGTATGATCCTTGCCAGAAAGTGGATCTGCAGATAAAATATAAAAACAAGACAAGAAGGCGCTAATAGTGTAGTATGTAAAACACCATTTGGTTTTCAGAATAAGTAATGTGCATACATTTAGTAAGTATAATTACACTTATCTCAATTCAAGAGCACCCGATTGCTCCAGCGAGCATACAGATGGACACGCTGCTTTGTCCTATCAGCCGCCGGGACTTCCATACACGGAGGCACCATTTCCATCTCTACCCTCCGTTGTCTGCACCGCCGGGCACACAGTGAGCAGCGTGGTTCTCTGCCTCCTCTCCAGATGGCAGAATCTCCACACGCTGTCCGGATCTGTAGAGAGGTAGGACAGTTACCCCGCAGCTGTATTAGCCAGGACGCCGGCATACAGCTTCACCAAACATAGGTGATAAGAACTCACTGCCATTTAACATAAATACAAGTTCCCTGGCTTTCCGTGGCTCATTGTTTGAATCATCACTAACTGCACATTAGCTGGAGTTACATATGCATGCAGACTATTCTTTTCTACTAACCCTCTGACTTATTTATGCTGGCTGAGCTGGATATAGATGTATGACATGCTTTGCAGCCCATTACTTGCTTGTTCATCAGCTGTTGATTGCATGCCGCTTTCTGCATACTGACTGCTTGTTCTTTATCAATTAAGGTGCCATACCAACTGGTCTGGGATTCATTTTATTTATACTGCATTTTATGGTTTATTGAATGTTTACATTGTATGTCTTTTGATATTGATCATTAGATTATTAAATTATTTATCTCTGTTCAGCGCTCTCCATTGTTGTTTTTTATAGGGTATTTTCACCTTTCCTGGACCAGCACTTGTATTGTGGACACTGGAGTCTCCCTCTGCAGCCCAGAAGACCTCAGAACAAGTCGATTGGCGTGTGGCTGTACTGCCACATTCCTGTTACTTGTGCTGTACACTCCCTTGCGGTAAGTGTGTACAGGCCCTCACCCATCTATTTTGCTTTTCATTTGCGTGTTCTGGTTTATGTGGGCGGAGACAGTACTTTATCCCTTGGTTGATTGATATAGAGATCTAGTTAGAAACAAGAAGTTTGACATAGTTCACACAGCGAATGAAACTCGTTGCCCTTCCTATTTCCATTACCTACATTGCTCCAATGACGATTCCACATGGCAGATGTATATGGTGCAGCCCGTCAGTCTGTGATGGCAACTTCTGATAGCGAACATCTCTTTACCCAGCCACACTCCCAGGGGATCATGGAACCCAGGACCTAATGAGAGGACATATGTTTGCAATTCTATTGTTTAAGTATTGACTGAACTTTATACTTGACTTAGGAGGTTAAATAAGGAAACCTGTTATGTGGATGTTTCTCTGATACATATCTATTAAAATATTGGGAACTACCTGAGACACTGTTTATTAAATCAGTTATATGCACTGGAGACTAATATTGCCGTTCTAGATCATACATAGATTCTTCACCTAAGAGCTTGTTAGGTGATTCATTTGTATCATATACAGTTTATATTTATTTCTGATTTATTTTTAACCATTCGTTCATTTTATGCATACTTACCTCCGGGTGGGGGCTGCCAGGTCGGTGCAGCAGGGGGGGTGTGGTGGCTAAAGTGGGGGCGTGCCAGCGCAATCGCATCATCGCGGCCCCGCTCCCTGTTTTATAATGCTGATATTACCAGCATTATAAAGCAGGGGGCGGGGCTACAATGACGCAATTCATCGCAAATCACGTCATCACACCCCGGATTACCCACTTTTGCGGTCATGGGGGGGATCATGGGGGGCCAGCGGCCATTCCAGGAGACTTGCCTACTCGGGAGACTCCCGGCAGTCCCGGGAAAGTAGGCAAGTATGATGTTATGCTGTTTTCATTATGATTTTGTAACAGTACCAGTACGATGGACACTCTTTTACTTCCAGAGACCTAAAAAAATTAAAACTTTAATTGTGAATAATCTGCACAAGATTTATTCAGTAATATGAGGAAGGAAGTAAATACAGTATTGTGTTATATATAGCTGGAAGGCTGAGTTTTTTTAGGTGCTTCCCAATTAAATCCTGATAATACAATTTCCAATGATCCTATCTGATGACTTCACCAAGCCTGATAAATGAGCACTACTTCTGCAGATGCTACATTACTAAAAGGTCAGACATGAACTGTTGATGTAAAAGCGATATGTTTCAGCATGTTAGGCTCCTATTTCCTACTTACACTATCCATGCCAATTCTTGTTGTGACAACCATGTCTATACACCTTCTATTGCTCCCTCACAAGTAAACCCAGTGTCCAATGAGGATGTTCTTAGCCATACTATTGGTGCGAGAAGTGAGGATCCATCACATTCAGACAGTTCAGTGTCTCCACTTACTTAATCTTGACTTTATTACTATTGGCAGATGCCCAGTGTGGGATATCATTGACCTAAGACTCTATTTATTACCTTGATTAATGCACTTTTTTCTTTTGAGGGAAGGGGGGTGGGGTTGGGGGGGCATGCACACAGACTGCCAGATTTCCAGCATGCATCAATGAGTTGATGGAAAGGCTAAACAGCAGCCATCATTCATACAGTCATTTCCCCTCAGTTATATGTATTAAATGCTATTTGTAGTATTTTCAGAATGCCATAATAAAAAGCATCACATAGCTGTATTTTATACAGTATGTCAGCTATTTCAGGGCAACATCTGGTGCCAGTATGCAGACCACGATTTCCATTTCCTTTCCAGTATACCATGCCTCCAAGCAGGGGCGTCATTAAGGAAATTCAGGAGGTGACATATACAAGGCCGCCGAGAGATGAACGGGGCCTGGGTACTGGGGGCGTGGCCAAATCAGGTAGGCATGGCCACGCCCCCACCAGGGGAAAAACTAAAAAATGACTGTGTGCAGCACAGAGCGGACATTTGTCTCCCTCAGCAACAATATCCGGGGCATTTGTACCACTCAGTACCCCCCCTCCCTTTCATCTGAACATATAAGGGGCCTGTCGAGACAAGGAACCCACTGGCACCAATTACCCTGATACATGCTGTTTCTCAACAGAACGGATTAGATCCAGCCGCATCTCTCAACACTTCCAACAACACAAAGATATAACTGCTTGCAGACTTTTTACTTCCAAGACAGTAACAGCAATTCATATGGAGTCTAATACAAGCACAGAGTGGATTCTAAAACTGCTCTTTCCATATCGCTTTGTACAATGCCAAGCTCATAAAAAATACCAAGTCAGTCAAATGACATAACACATAGGGGCTGAGACATTGATGTATCCTGCTCCAGGACCAAGTGTACGCAAGTACAGGTGATGCATTTCAGTCACGTTACCAGTTGCAACTGCAGAGGTGTAACCGGGTCTTTCTACAAAGGTTAGTGATTGAATGTTACATGTACATAATGCACCCCTTTTTTCTGCACACCTAGGTTTACTTTTAGCATGCCAGGGCTCTTCCAAAAGGCTGGGCCAGACTTCCAGCTATGCAACCAATGCCAAAGCTAATGCCATACTAATGGACTGTAGGAAAGGCTAAAGGGGATACCCTATACACCACTATCTCAGATGCGGATGGGATGTGATAAGCTTGCCTAAATTGGCATTGTGAGATATATTAATACATCACAAAAATGCATCAAATATCCCATGCGTGGGCAGAGCTTGTGAGAATGCTCTGTTCATGCGAATCCTCTGCCCACACTTCTCCTAGGGTCACACATATGTAGAACCTGGCGACGGTGACAGGTAAATAACACAGCTACAGTACTTATGTAGCTGCGCCACAAATCTCGAGGACAGCTGCTTTTCGGAGCAGCTGTCCCTGCACCAGAGCAATGATGAATTGCTCTGGTGTTAGGTATCCCCTGCTGAGGGTGGATACTTCATCATCGGGAGCAATACGGTCTCCGATGATGAGTAGGCCCCTGAATCTTATAGTAAAGCTGTACCTTCACTGTACCTCTATTGCTATATCTCTCAACATTTATAAAGACAAAATGGGACAAACTAAGCTGAAACTTACAATTAGAATTTTACTGCAGATAAGAACCACTTGGCCCATCTAGTCTTCCCCATTTTTAAACATATTGTTACCTCAACCCTAATTGATTCTTACTTCTTCTGAAGGATGTCCTTATGTTTATCCCATGCATGTTTAAATTGCTCTACTGTCTTAGCCTCTACCACCTCTGATGGGAGGCTATTCCACTTGTCCACTACCCTTTCTGTGAAGTAATTGTTCCTCAAATTTCCCCTGAACCTACCACCCTCCAGATTCAGAATATGTCCTCTTGTTCTAACACTTCTCTTTCTTTGAAGACTGTCTCCTTCCTTTCCCTTGTTAAAACCCTTTATATATTTGAACGTTTCTATCATGTTCCCCCTTTCCCTTCTCTGCTCCAAACTATACATATTAAGATCTTTTAGCCTTTCATGGTAAGTTTTGTGGTGTAGACCTTGCACCATTTTAGTTGCCCTTCTTTTTACAGTTTCTAATGTATTAATATCCTTCTGGAGATATGGAAGTAGCTGCACCCCTGATCCACCCAAACCCTGCCCAATCCACCCAAACTTCAACTCTGATCTGACCAAACGCACCCACTTTTCACACATCCACTCCCACTCTTGCAAGGTTCCTTTCACTTCAGTGCAAGCTCTGCTCATTTTGAGGTTCACAAATAGGTACTCTCCAAGCGAATACTGCCTGGATCTGAGACGGTCTACACATGTTTCTCTGACCTCTGTGACTGAAGCAGAAAGATTGGGAAGTGCGGCTCCACTGCATGCTTGGAAATAAATGCAGATATTCACTCCTATGTCTATCCTATCCATCTGTACATGTCTATTCTATCCATCTGCTTGTGGAAGTATCAGCAAACACTTGCACCAACCCAATACCTGGTTCGAAAGATCTGTCTGAAATCAGGTGGATCTCTGCGTACGCAGGACTCAGCAAAGGCCGCAATTCTGCCTGCACGCCCACAACACACCCTCAGAACATTTAGCCTATGTGCGTACACCCCACTGCCACCCAGTCACGCTCATTCAGCCGCAAGTGGATATGCGACTAAATTATATACAAATCTGCATCACAATTGCATATGCTCGGCTACTGAGCAAGCGCAATGCTAAAAATCACAAGATACATCCACAAAACACACTGAATCAGCCCATTAGGGAGCTGAGTGGACATCTGATTGTTGCTAATGGGACCTCGAAGTAGAGTGGCCGTACAAGATGTGAGAACAGTATTTTTATTAAAACTTGATTGAGGAGAAATTGACTTAGTCATAACCAGGGACATAACTAGGGATGGGCGAGCGGTACTGCTGCCCAGGGTGCAGAGCATAGGGTCGGCACAGTTGCTTCCCGTTGGCACCAGCATTTGGCTTGCAGGGTGCCTTAGGAGACTCTGGTCGCTGCCTCAGTGCCACCCGGAGCATCATTGGGACATTTCAGATTCTCAGCTCTCTCCTGTCAGGGTGGCATGCTCCCTCATTGTGATGTTTGGTTTGGTTGTGGGACCAGCATAGGGCAGAATATCACCCTGTAGCAGCCCTGGCCTTAACTTCAAGCAGATGAGATTATGTATACCCAATATGCTGGAGCTTGTAGATCCAATATAGCTAGACAAGTACAGAGAGAACGTGTACACCTTGAGAAACATAGGGAGAGCTATCTGGATGCATGGGTATAAATTTGAAGCATTTTGGGCTATGTATTGCATGTGTTCTATCAATGACCTCACTGCATATATTCAGGCAAATTAGTTTGTTTTGTTCTTTTTTATATTGTGCTATGAATGCTTGGATCCCCTGGGAGGTAAACATAACATTTGGTACAGCTCATGCTATTGCTTACAGTACATACTTGGGGCCTTCTGCTGATATTTCCAGCACTATTCCCATGATGGGACCAAATTTATCATTCTCATTTTAAACATGTTTAATGCGTTTCTTATTGACTTCATTACAGCCGGGGTCATGTGTAATTGATGCATTGCGAAAACCTCATCAGTAAAAACAGTCCATTTCCCCCATTGTTTTGTCCTTTTCATAGTTCTTATTCTAAGAAATATTTTGACGATCTAGAGCAGGGTAATGGAACTACGTACTTGTCTGCCCAGCAATTTTGTGAGTTCTCCCAGATATATATATATATATATACATATATACACACACACACACACACACACAAAGCGTGAGTTTATAGAAGTGGTGATGTAGCAATCAGTCAGATTCTACATGTTATTTACTTATTTATCTAGCAACTTCTAGAAGATAATTGCCAGAACCTGATTGGTTGGTTGCTATGGGCAACATCTCCACTTCTATAAACCTGCACTTTAGTAAATATGGCCCCCAATCCCCCGAGGTAGTAGGCCAGCCTCCCAGTTCTTCCGGGGCTCAATGACGAAATTTACGGCACCACACCTCATCCCCTGCAACGTTCACCTGGGACTCCCCCTCATGAGTGATAATTTGGCAAGTATAATGGAACAGCTATTGTTGGACTACAAGTCACAGCATACCATGCCACTTATAGTTCTTGTTGTACAGTTGATGGGAACCATTATAGCATTACACAACTCTGTATACTGGAGAACCAAAAAAGTGACAAATTATAAACAGTGGGTGCTCTTTACAAAACCCCTAAATGAGGAAGCGTTGCACAAATAATCACATGATCCTCTACTGTGTTGTAGTGTCACCCCATTACAGCAAGATAACAATGTCAGTGAGAGGTGCAATGTTTTGCTCTTTGTGATGAGGAGACCTTGCTGTCCATAAACATATAATGGAGAGTGTATATGCAGCAATATCCCTGTTTCTGCTGACAAACACACAAAAAAAGCTTCAATATTTTCTCAATGGTACAATATTCATTAATATGCTCCCATTAACCAATTAGAAGTTATGACACTTAACACACAGGTTGCCATTACCGTAAATCATCAAGGAAATGGTCCACATGCATTATTAGACCGTGGAGAAGGATATTGTATTCATCCAAAAAATAAATATTAGCACTTGAACACATGCCACATACACTGTGCCTTCCAATTGGTTATATAGGAACTATATACTGCAAATTTAGGTAAATGTAATCCTGCCTTCTAAATGCTCAGCTTTCAACATGAACTAAAGCTTGATACATATCATAAGATGGTGCAACCCAGTAATGGTGCAATGCAATGTAACGATATATTGAACACACCATATACACTGCACAATCCGGTGTACGATGGCGCAATCTGTCATTAAATGCTGCATGTAACAGCACCATGTGGTTCATTGCACCGTCCCATCTGCCGTGATTTTACCTATATGAAGACTTCGTGCCAGGCTCATATATAAACCGGATTTCCAATCTCAATAATGGCAGGAAGACCTAAAATCTGATGGCTACTGTTTAAAGCAGGCCATCAATCTGATCATTATAGAACGCTTTGTACTTTTTGTCAGATTGAGACGCATTTATTGGAAAAGGATGACATAATCCGACCCACATAGTCTCAGTGTTTCATCTCTGCCAGTATGATATATAAGCTTGGATTTATAACATGACAGGAACTCAACGTTGCTTACATAAATCTAAGCAGTGAGGAAAGACCATTCAAGTTATTTCCTGAATAAATTGGGAACAAATGTTTTGTTTTTAAATGTTCTGATCGTTTACTAAGGGGCTCCAAAACCCTGCTCATAGGTGTGTTGTGACCGTTTTTTGGGGCGTGTCTCTGCCTGCAAATGCAATCCTGTACGCAGTAAAAATGGCTCCGGTGTCTTAAGGTGCGTATCCACTACACGAGAGTGAAACAACTGTACGATTACAACATTGTAATCGTTCATCATTCTGTGCAGTGGATATTGTGCCCACACTGAATGAAATGTCATTCAGTGCAGGCACCGTCCCTCATCCCCGAATATGCACAACCTGACGATCTCGTCAGGTTGACCTGCATGTTCAGGCGATGACAAATGCAGACAACGACCAATGGGAGCGCGCATCGCTAGCTGTTGCCGGCATAATTACTGCACGATTAATGAGCGATTGAACGATAACGATGTCGTAATCGTTCAATCGTTAATTTTTCTCGTGTAGTGGATACGCGCCTTTAGTTCCCGCGGCCAAACTGCACAACCATAGGGTTACTCAGAAGGGCGATTATGGGCTGATCTGTGACCGATGCTAATTCATTGAATGCACTCGTTTGGATTTGTGAAGTCGCTGGTTGGCATCTCGATACAAATCCCAACGGCTGCGACATTTGCATATTTGTGGCAGCATTAGCGCACATCTCTGAATCAGGCCCATAGTTTAACTTATTAACTTTCGCGCCATGACTTGAATTTAGCTCCTAGTCATGGAGCTCATACTTGCCTACCATCCCGATTTGGTCGGGAGCCTCCCGAAAATCGGGTGCCGCTCCCGACCACCCAGAAGGCAAGGCAATTCTCCCGGAACCAGCCGCAGCCATCCCGCACCCCCCCGTTGCCGGCCACTTAGTATGCAGCACGGGGGATCAGATGACGCGATTCGCGTTAAATCGCGTCCTCGAAGCCCCGCCCCCACAGTACAGTGCCTGTATTACGGGCTCTGCACAGCGGTGGGCGGGGCCATGATGACGTGTTGAGCCGCCACGCCCCCCCCGCTCCGCCCACCTGCTGTGTACAGAGCGTCTAGGCTGTCCCCTCCCGGAAGGGACAGCCTAAAGGTAGGCAGGTCTGACATCCTTATTTGCATACTTCTCAGCAGCATTTTCCCTGCTCTAGCTCTCTATATAGGATGTCAGCCTGCCAATCAGAGACCCAGAACTGGACAAGTTCAGCCAATCATAGGTGAGAAATGGTGGTATTACCTTGAGAGTTTAGAGAGGAGTCATCAGATGAAGATGCACACTTACCTACTGTATCTGAGCATGTTGCACAGGGCAAGCATGTGTGCCTTGGGCCTCGACCATGTTGAACACCCTTCCCCACAGGTGCAATTTTGTCTCCTTGAGAGTGTGTTGCAGTGCTGTGAAATCAAAGCCCAGAACTACACTAATAACTATTACAAACTTGGAGGAGCAGCAGCGTCTTCACAGGAAAGAAGCTGCTGTTCCAGTCTGCCATTGTTTGGAAGCACATGCATATACACTATTTTGCTTTCTGGAAAAAGGAGATTTATGTTCTTACCTGTTAAATATGTTTATTTGACTCCATAGGGGCACAGGTATCACTCTGGGTATAGCCTGGAGAGGAGAGTCTGGGAACCAAATAGTTAAACTTAAATTCCCAACAGCCCATGCTCCCTCCTCCAGCCACTAGCAGGCAGGTTAGTTAGCAAGCGCACGGTAAGGAGGGACGAAGGAGAAGGAGAAGGAAGACCGCCAGAAACTCATCACCACACAAATAGGATAGGTGAGCAAAACCGGCAACCAAGAAAACACCCTGGCAATAGGGTGCTTCAGGGTGGGTGTCCTGTGCTCCCTATGGAGTCGAAGAAAGAGATTTAAAAGTAAGAACATAAATCTCCTTTCTTCTTCCTCCACTTGGGAGCACAGGGATCACTCTGGGACATCCCAAAGCTGTCCCTTTATGGGAGGAGATGCCCCTGAGCTGCATTGAGAACAGTGCACCCGAAGACTGCGTTCAAAGACGCAAAGGTGTCAGAAGCATAAAAGCGGACAAAAATGGGGGCAGAGGACCACGTGGCAGCATTACAAAGCTCTGCAGATGCACCACAGCAAGCTGCCCATGAGGCTCCCACTGGTGAGTAAGACTCAGTACTGGATTCAAAAAGGACCACCCCTGTCCAGGTGCGAGTGCTGGAGCGACCAAAGCAGAGTGAAGCAAACCTCCCGAGGGAGACACTAGCTGAGGAAAGCACGAATCCTGGACTGCAGAGCCAATATCTTGTCTGCTGGAAGGAAGATCTGTTGAGCATCTCCTGAGAAGGAGTCAAGGTGGATTTCACCAATTAATTATACACCTGTGTGACTGCAGAAGCTCCACAGTCAGGTGTATGTGATTCCTCAGGACAGCCAGGGACTGGGCCAGGAGAAGGCACTGGTAGCTGACTCGGATGGGAATATGTAAGTAGTAATCCTGGATGTCTAACGAAGCCAAAAATCCCCCGGCTCAAGATACAGAATAATAGAGCAAAGTGATTCCATGTGGAACCTGGGAATCCAGAGGAACTTGTTCAGCATCTTCAAATTGAGGATGGGCTGAAACAAACCATCTGGCTTTTGGACTAGAAAGAGATTGGCATAAAAACCCATGCCTCATGGAGATGGGGGGGATCAGGGTGATGACCTTGAAGGCCAGGAGGGAGTGAATGGACTCCTTGAGAGCCCCTGCTTTTCCTGGGTCTGCTGGAAGGCCAGTGGAGAAAAACTGGGTTGGAGGATGCTTCTGAAAGGTTAGAGCATAGCCCTGAGAAACGCTGTTGTGGTATCCATTCAACCTCCAAAAACAGCAGAAGCTGGCCTCCCACACCTGGGTCCCCCAAGTGGAGGCCCGCCTCATCATGAGGCAGACTTGTCCGCTGACTTGGCCATAGGATGTCTGGCGGACCAAGACTGCTTACCTCAGGACTTAGAACCCTTGGAAGAACCCTGGTATCTGGAAAAAGGTTGACCTCTGGCTTTTCCCTGTGGACGAAAGGTACAAAAAGTAGATGTTCTGGATCTTGGAGGAGCCACAGAGGGCCAATTCAAAACCAAAAAGTAAGTCCAAAGCCTTCTTAGAGTCTGTGTCTGCACGCCAGGCATGCAACCAGAGAGCACTTCTAGCCGCAACACTTTACAGGTTAAGACCCCTGTATCAATGGCCGCCTCCAAAAGGTAGGAAGCTGCCTCCCTAACGTGCCCCACCAGAGACAATAAGTCTCCTTTATGTGTACCCAAAGTAAGCCCATCCTCCAAAGCATCAGCCCAGTGACCAACAGCCTTAGCCACCCAAGCGGATGAGAGGGCAGAGCGAGCAATAGCACCAGCATTAATATATATGGTCTTAAGAAAGTTCTCCAGCTTCCTATCTTCCTGTATGATCCTTAAGGGAAGCTGTGTTCAGACTAGGTAGAAGAGATGACTTGATAAGATGTGCAATATGGGCATCAAATGGTGGAGGAGACTCCCACTTGGTCCTATCCACAGCTAGGAGAGGGTAAAAGGTAGCAATATGCTTAGAAACTTGAAAGCGCTTATTGGGGCGAGCTCAAACCTCCGCTAGGAGGTTCCCCAGTTGCGCCAAAGGAAATTCAGCTACTGCCTTCTTCTGACATTTGAATACAGGGGCCTTGGATTTAGTTGGCTGCTCCGAATTCTCAACCAGGAGTACAGATTTAACAGCCCTGAAAGAGCCTCCACAGCTACTGGATACATAGAATCCTCCGGGGCTGAGGAAGTCTCAACCTCACAGGTGACAGAGATGCTAGCTTCATGGCCTGTGGAACACTCAGAGTCAGAACCTCCCCCTGAGAGTGGCGTAGGGCTCTACCATCTAGCAGGCCTGCTACTGGAAGTGCTATCCTTGTCCAGCATTTGCTGAAAAGATGCCTCTTTTGCCAATACTAAGCCCCACAATTTCCGATGGCAGTCCTGCTCACTACCAGCACCGGCGCTGGTCTCCTGACAGTTGAACAAACAGTAATGTAGGGGTAAAAATAAGTGTTTAATGAAGGAAGTTGTTATATAGTGTTAGTAGATGGAACTTTGAAGTGACGCTATTTCCTGCATACTCTATCCAGCTAGACCCACAATCCCATAAAAGTATAGTGAATTCGCAGTTTACTTACAAAAATTAGAATGTGCGTGTGTTCATCTATGTAAGAACAATAGGCGCATTTCAGCGAATAGTATTCAGACGGCGTATATTTACCTTATTATAAATTATCTGGTGGAGTTGGCCTCATATACAGTATGGGATCCATAAAAGGCAGAGAATGAAGAAAAGAGGGACATAAATTTAGGTGTAAAACTGTGGACTGTTATGGGTTGGGTATGATATCCCGGCTGTCGGGATGCCGCTGTTCAGCATACCGATAGCGGCATCCCGACAGTAATGCAAGGTACGTATTTTTCCATACCCCTCCCCGGTGCCTATAGCTAACCTCCCCCTAGTGCCTAAGCCTAACCTCCTCTCCCCGCACCCTAATCCTAGCCCTCTCTCCCTGGTGCCTAACCCTAACCCTTCCCCTAATGCCTAAACCTAACCCGCTACCTAACGCTAAGCTCCCCCTACACTCCCATACTTAGCCTTCGGGATACTGGTGCCGGGATCACGACCTGTCAGGATTTCAGTGCCGGTATTTAGACCGTCGGCATCCCGCACGCCGACTGTTACCTCAACAGAGTGTGGTTACAGGATGGTGACAGTGGTGGGATGTACTAAAATCACTCATGTTTGGATCTTTTAGAACTCGACAGACGTATTCAATGAAAAGAGTAGACAAGTGCACAATACACTGGCACTTTCTGTACATTGCCGAAGCAACGTTCTCCGAGGCTAATCTCCATGTTTTTTAACGCATTTTGCATTAGACCTTATTTGCATAAGCTGCAGCAAAAACATTCTCAAATTAGCTACTACTTTACTATTATCTGATTTTTTTTTACTGTGTTAACACTTTCTAATAATGTATTGTAAAAATTTTTATAGTAGTTGTACACCTCGATTGAATAATAATATCTTATACCAAAACCACCTTCCCCTAATTATTTTTGATGCTAAAGAACACTATGAAAGCGGAATCTCTTCCTATACATTGTGGGTCATATGTGGTATGCTGTATGGTAAAAAAACAAAAAACAAAACAAACTTGTAATAAATGTTATTCCAGATACAGTAATGCTACAGCTATATTACTCATGTATTTACTGCCATCTAGTGGTAAAATTTAACAAATGCAACTGTCCAAACATGAACACTGAGGAGGCCATCTAATGGTTATTATTATTTTTTATATGGTGCCACAAGTGTTCCGCAGCACCTTACAAAGTACATAACCAAAAAAGAGACTAACAGTACAATACAAATATAATGGAGGACAAGGACAGGTATAATATACATTGCTACATTGGTGACCATGACACCCAAATAAGCAACAGAGCATAAGCAACCAAGTGTTAGGTGCCCTAGTGGGGAGCAAGAAGTAGATGAAAATAAGGTAAGGAGAAGCACAAGAGGGTAGAGGACCCTGCTCGCAAGAGCTTACATTCTAAAGGGGAGGTGCAGACAAACAGGCGTGACACAGATGGGGTAGACAGGGAGGAGGGAACATGGAGTAGCGGGTTAGGATGAGAGCTGGAAGGCTTTGATGAAGTAGTGGGTCTTGAGAGCCTGTTTGAAGGATTGTAGAGAGGTGGAGAGTCTGATGGGGAGAGGGAGAGAGTTCCAAACATGGGGAGCAGCACAGGCAAAATCTTGGAGGCGGGGGTGGGAGGAAGTAATCAGTTGGCATGAAAGGCGGCGTGCATTTGTTGAACGAAGAGGGCGGGCAGGAGAGTGAAGAGAGATGAGGTTGGAGATGTGGGAGAGAAATGTGTGAGGGCTTTGTAAGCAAGTTTGAGAACCTTGAATTGGGTTCTGAAGGGGAAGGGGAGCCAGTGGAAGGCTTGTAGGAGAGAGGACCACAAAAGGAAAAGAGGGGGAGAGTGTGGGAGGTCCAGGCCAGGGCGCCTGTCCTCGCCCAAAGATGCCATCGGCGCCGGCGTGGACCAGACCCCGCATCGCCGGGTGCGCCCACGTAGTGTGGCGCGTCACCACTTGGCGATGCGACGGGCCCGCCCCGTCACCAACCACAGAAGGCCATGCGGCGGGTTATTTAACCACCCCGCGTGCAGCCCAGCGGGGAGTTGTGCTCGGGCATTGCCGGAGGAGATGGATAGTCACTGGAGGGAGTCCAGGACGCAGTCAGCTGATTAGGTAAGCACTCAGTGAGGCCCCTTTGTTTGTATTGCTAGGCCACTGTGCCCATTGTTCATCCACTGTATCACCACCGTGCGACGTTAGGCCGAGGCCACCATACCTCATTGTTCATCCACTTTATTACCACCGTGCGGCGTTAGGTCGAGGCCACAGTACCCCCATTGTTAGGCCCTCATGCCCACTGTTCATCCACTGTATTACCATTGTACGGCACTAGGCCACAGGTATTGTTAGTGCACAGCGCTAGGCCGCAGGCATTGTTCCTGTACGGCGCTAGGCCGCAGGTATTGTTCCTGTACGGCGCTAGGCCGTAGGTATTGTTCCTGTACGGCACTAGGCCACAGGTATTGTTCTTGTTCAACGCTAGGCCGCAGGTATTGCCCCTGTTCGGCGCTAGGCCACAGGCATTGTTCTCGTGCAGCGCTAGGCTCCTGGGCTCTTTTGCAGGTGCTAGGATCAGGACCTCTCGCCATCAAGGGGACGAGAGCATACTCGTTGAGCGCATTCTGTGTTTGTGTGTTGTATAATTGTTGTGTGTTATTCCCTCTTCCTTTTCCCTTTCCGGTCGCTTTCGTTCAGGTTGCACCCCTGTGCTTGGCACGTGGGTGTAGCCAGTCTGATACTAAAAGTGCCAATGATGACCATCTACTGGTCCCCGTAAGATCTGTCAATCTTGTGGCCCCAGGGTTCCTTCCGGAGACTCAGCGTATCCGACCTCTCTTGCAGGGTAGACCGTCACCAGCTGTGTCAGACCGGAGTCCCAGGACCGTCGGTAGGAGCAGCATTGGCAGCTTGAAGGTGAGAGCAACGGGGTGTAAAAGGTAAGTGTCACGACACACCTGCACGGAAGCAGGCATACCCATAACGATATCGCTGACTGATTGTTATCGTTCATCCAGCACACCGCCAACCTACAAACAGCAAGGATCACCCCATAATGGGGAACCTACAAACAGCAAGGTCACCCCATAAAGGGGAACCTACACAAAGCAAGGAACACCCCATAAAGGGGACCCTACACACAGCAAGGATCACCCCATAAAGGGGACCCTACACACAGCAAGGATCACCCCATAAAGGGGACCCTACACAGCAAAGATCACCCCATAAAGGGTGTCATGATTGGTGCTTGTGAGTTACCTGTCTCAGGTGATGAACTGGATTCTCTGGAGGCCGGCTGGACCGGAACCATGGGTGATGTAGATAGCTCTATTTACAAGACTTGTGTAGCAGTGAAAACTGCCTTTGATGATAAATGACAGGAACTGGAGGAACCGGACTGGGACCGGCAGGAAGACTTGTTGAATTGAACTGATGAACTAAGAACTTGACTCTGGACTGGAACAACGTGGACTGAACTGATGAGCTTGGAACTTGACTCTGGACTGGAACAATGTGGATAGAACTGATATGACAGGAACTTGACTCTGCACTGGAATAATGTGACAATGGCTGAAGGGAAATCAGGTAATGCTGAGACGAGGGTTAAACAGGGTGATCTGGAAATGCTGTGACAAAGGTTGGAACTCAGGTGCAGGCTAGATTGGATAATTGGGAATTACAGGTTCAGGAAGAAATGGGTAGGTTTGGGATTTAGGTTCAGGGAGGTAATAGGTAGGTAAAAGGAGCAGGAGTTGATCCACAGCAGGAAGAAAGGCAGGGTGACACGATGCAGGTTTACAGGGTGCCAGGGACCAACCAGGGGTAAGGCTAGCAGCAGAGCACAGGCCAGGTATTGCTGTAGCAGGTTTTCAGGATGCACCGGGGGGGGGGGTTGCTGCCAGCAGGTTTACTGGATTGCCAGGTATAGCTGTAACAGGTTTTCTGAATGTGCCAGAGGTTGCTGTCAGCAGGAGTCAGAGATACATTCGTATACAGAAACAGCACGAACCATACACCACGGGAAGACGAGATGTTCAGGCCCAGAATGCTATGAGGGGAGGATATATATACCCTGGGTCTGGCAGCAATTGGTGGATACGGACAGGTGGTCAGGCAGTAGCATTCTGAGTGGTGGAAGGCACAACATGCAGATGGAGTATTCATCTCTGCAGCTCTGAGAATCAGAACCACACCTGTGATTCCAATCAGGGCTAGCAGTGCTCACAGACAGAGGAGAGACCAGGTGCAATAATCAGAGCAGATCCTCCAGGCAATTACACACACTGATCCATGGGACAGCTGACAGGGATAAGTCTCAAGGCAAAAAGGTGACAACTAGACAGGGTCGTGACAAAGAGGAACCTACACACAGCAAGGATCACCCCATAAAGGGGAACCTACACACAGCAAGGAACACCCCATAAAGGGGAACCTACACAGCAAGGATCAACACCATAAGGGAGGATCTACACAGCAAGGAACACCCCATAAAGCGGAACCTACACACTTCAAGGATCACCCCATAAAGGGGAACCTACACACAGCAAAGATCACCCCATAAAGAGGAATCTACACACAGCAAGGAACACCCCATAAAGAGGAACCTACACACAGCAAGGATCACCCCATAAAGGGGAACCTACACAGAGCAAGGAACACCCCATAAAGAGGAACCTACACATAGCAAGGAACACCCCATAAAGAGAAACCTACACACAGCAAGGATCACCCCATAAAGAGGAACCTACACACAGCAAGGAACACCCCAAAAAGAGAAACCTACAGACAGCAAGGATCACTCCATAAAGGGGAACCTATACACAACAAGGATCACCCCATAAAGAGGAACCTACACACAGCAAGGATTACCCCATGAAGGGGAACCTACACAGCAAAGATCACCCCATAAAAGGGAACCTATATATTTTTTTCAGAATGGACTGCTGGGAAATGAGGTAACAATGTGAAAGGGCACCAGGCAGGGTTGCCATTTATCCCCCCATCATTTTAATTTGTCACTAGAACCCTGATTCGTTCAACAAACCTATCCAGGGCATTCAGGTGGGTTTGCGGGAAATTAAAATTACAGCCTATGCCGATGTTCTCTCTATATTTAACTCATATCAGTGCTCGAAGTGGGAATTTTGAGGTGGGGGTATGGAGATTTGAATCCAGACCCCCCCCAACCCTCACTCCACTGGCTGTCCTGCACTGGATGACACCCGGTGCGGTCACCACAGAATAGTGAGCGCGGCTATCCTTTTAGCCCCTGCTTTTATCTCAGCCACTGCACCTTTCACTTACTGCACTTCTTCCTGCCAGCTTCCCTCTCTCTCACCCCCTGTCCCTTTCTCTAACTGGTTCCCCCTCTCTAAACCCCTCTACACCACTAACTGCCTATTCATCTCTCTCTTTAACATATTCCCTCCTACAACCTCCCCTCTTACCTCTAGCTACACTGCAGCTGGAACGGAGCCGGGGCCTGGAGCATTAGGTCCCTGCTGAAATGCAGTTTAACGTCCACACGAGCTGGCATCCAATCCCGGCTCGCGGACCAGCTCACCGGCCGGTCGGATCTGTGGGCCAATGAGAAGCTGCCCCTTGGCAGATTCTCATTGGATAGCACTCTGTGAGCCGCGATTGGCTGGCTCTGGCTGTCAGTGCCGCTGCTTACTAGTGCAGCGCAGCCGCCCGTTACTCGAGGCTCCTGGTTCCATGCCAGCACCGTCGCCGATAAAGAGATGTGTCCCCAGCGGGACACATCACCACACTTTGCTGTTCCAGCGCTGGGATCCCATACTAGATCCCAGTGCTGGTACACTTTCTGCCGCAAAAACTAAGTGGTGGTGGGAAGTGGCGGTATATCATACCGCCGTATACCGACCCACTTCGACCACTGACTCATATATTATGTTCTCTCTATTGTTAACTGGATTACTTCTGTATGTAAACTAAATATGATTTTATGTACTGAACGATGCTGTAATACACTTGTGATAATACTTTTTAATGGTGTTATTATGAAGTTGTACTTCTATGTAATTTATATACAATAGAAACGTTGTTTTTACCACTGAAGGTTTAGTAACATTATAAGTATGGTGACACACCCATACAGGTGATACTGAGATTTAATCACCATTAGATTTCTATTGGATGATCCAAGCTTATAAGCATTCGTAGGATCTTCAGGAGACTCACCCTCTGACGAAAGCGCCATTACCTGTAGTGGAGAAACGCGTAAGGGGTCTCCCTAGATTGCTACAAACTGTTCTCATGCGCCAGCCACAATCCGCTTCAGCAAGGAATTGATGTCCACACACAGGATCTAAACAATGCAAGGAGGTCCATGTCCGATGATTGCAGAGTCCTGTCTGATTTACACAGACTGGTGGCTAAACCCTCTTCTCTAGCCGGCCGGCGGTAAGCTATTACCATTATATCACTGTGGATGAGCTATCTATAGTATCTGTATACTTATACACAGACTTTGATGTGGAATTATTGAAACAGATACACAAACTGTTACTAATTTTGATACGGTCTGTTCAAACAGTTCAGGCTGATCACCTGCTGTATACAACATTGAACTGTGTGGAGATACGGACACTGATTATACAATCTGAAGGTTACAAACAAATATTGTGGTGCAGACAATTATACGTTTTTTGAATACCAGTAAATACTATACCTGGAACTGCTTAAACCATCAAAGAAAGTTTTTATAGTTACCTTATTAAACTATTGGGTGCTACTGATTGCTTTGTGGAGCTGGAGCTATATATGGCTGGACACTATGCACTTCACGTAGTGACACCTACTGCAGAGGTGATTTTTTCATATATATATATATATATATATATATATATATATATATATATATATATATATATATATATACTGTATCTTTGTGAGCCATTACACCAAACACAATAACAGTTTTTTTTCTTTATATGTGTGTATGTAAAATTTGTATTTTATTCATTTATATTTAATTTTTATTGCTTAATTGTGTAATAAATTGTTACATTTTATATATATAGCGCTCTCTATCTGAATAAGTCAATCTATATTTATTGCTTTTAGCCATATAAGGCAACTTTTATGTGTGAATTGACGATATTTTCAGGTTTTTCACATTATTTGTCTAATCCCCTTTCTTCCCTCCAGCACTTAATGCCCCTACTTTGGGATTTTAGCAAAATGGGATCCGGTCAGTATCCCAGCACACGGGATGACGGCGCCTATCAGAATCCCACGTCGGCATCCCTAAGGTAAGTAGTGGGGTTAGGGGGAGGGTTAGCGTTAGGATTAGGCACTAGGGGGCACTAGGGGGAGGGTTGGGTACTAAGGGGGGAGGGTTAGGTTTAGGGTGTGGGGAGGGGGAGGATTAGGTACAGGCACTAGGTTGGAGGTTAGGTTTAGGCACCATGGAGGGTTAGGGAGAGGATTAGGATACCTACCGACAGGTGTCGGTGTCCTAACCCTGTCCCGTACCCAACCCTACAAAATATCAGGAATCTAAAATTAACTTAGAGAAATCTGTAGCTTTGTATTTAAGATCAGGATTCACCCGCCCCTATTGGCATGCTAATATGTCGTTTACCTGAGCTATAGGGAGTTTTACATATTTAGGAGTACAGATAACCAAAAACCCCTCTTCCTTATACCACACAAATATTTTTAAGGCTCTTACAACTTTGGTTTTAAGAATGGGTAGGGCCAATTTACTAAAAAATTATGTTCCCAAGGGTGATATATATGCTCCAGTCACTTCCCCTAATGATTACTCTGACAGACACTAAGAAACTTAATTCAATCTTTGTCAAATTTATTTGGAACCATAAGCGTCATAAAATAGGTCTAGTTCGTTTTCAACAATCCAAATCTAACAGAGGGATTAAGGGCCTGATTCAGAGCTGAACGCTCTGACCAGAGCGCTCGCTCTGAATCAGGGCCCTCCTACCTTTTTTCGGAGCGTCCTCATGGACGCTCGCATAGCTGTGGGTTACCACCCACAGCTATAGCGAGCGTCCATGATGATGGTCGCGATGGTCTTGACCATCGCGACCATCGGGCTTGCGACGGAGACCCTGCGGTAGGGTCTCGCTGCTGCAAGCCCTGGAGTGATTTTGGCTCTATCAGAGCCAAAATCACTCCCACTGACATCACTAGTGATGTCCGTGGGGCCAGCTTGAGACGGTAGGCGTTCCCATGGGAACGCCTCTGTCTGGCAGGCACGCCCACCAAATGGGGCGTGCTGTCAATCAAGATCGACAGCACGCCCCCTTTGGTGCGAGACCCGGAGCAATGGAGAGTCCGTCGCTCGCCGGGTCTCGCGCATGCTCACGACGGAGCTCCCTCCATCGTGCGCATGCGCAGTGGGGGAACATCGACCCGCTTGCGAGCGTACTGCCGCTCACGAGCGGGTCTGAATGACCCCCTAATTTCCTTAACCTCACATATTATACTCCTGCCACCATTTTAAGACACACGCGACTGATTGCAAGGATCCTGTATTTATACTGACCCTATATTAGAAGGGAATTTTTTGTCTGACTGTAGCTTCATTCCTTTCCTCCACCTCCAGGACCGTGAGATACCTCAAGGACTGAGAGAGAACCCACTAATTTGTGGCACATATTACACCATAAAACAAGTGTAAATGCACATAGGACCCTTTTTATTCCATTGGTACAAAATCCAGGGTTCCAATATGGCTTAGCGGCTAACCCTTTCCTAATGTGTTCATCCTGAGGTATAGGCTCCATCGGTTGTTTGGTAGATAAAACCCTCAGGAGGCCCCTCACATTCCACCAGGCGGTAGAGAAGTATGATTTTTGGCTCCATACCTCTCTGCTTATTGTCAGTCCCAGCATTATGTGGGACAGATAATTCAGTCCTATTCGGACCAAGAGCAAAATGTAATAGGGTGTAAGTTAGTTCTGCAAGGCAAACTTGCACATTCTCGCACATTTAAAGTGTGCGAGTTTGTCCCGCAACTCGGCACCTTGTAATGTGACTTTCATTACATGGTGCAAGTTACACAGAGGCATGCACAGATCACTGAGATCTGTGCATGCTTCTGTGTTAAGAACAACCTATAAAAGTGTAAAAATCTCACCCAGAAAATGACATGCCCCCCCCCCTCCTAAAAGCACAACCAGGACCAGGCTTTTCTGAGCCGGTCCTAGTTGTGAAAATATGGGGGGAAAGACGTAGGGTTCCCCCAGTATTTTCATCAACCAGCACTAGGCTCAGTGAGCCAGTAATGGTTATGGAAATACGAGGGACAAAATGGGTAGGGGTTCCCCATATTATCAACAACGAGCACCAGACTCTTTCTAGCGGGGTTGTAATGCCACAGCCAGGAGACCCCATGAATGGCTGCAATCCTTCCCTGACCTCACAGTGAGCATATTGGTTTTAAAACCTGTTTGATTCTTGTCGCATTATCCCTGCAAGTTCATACAGAAATGTATTTTTGAATATCTATCATAAAATATATATTTTTCCACATCATGGCTTCTTAATGGATTCTTCTCCTCTCATAAATGTCCTCTCTGCCACGACGATGCTAATCTCTATCATTGTCTGTGGTAATGTCCCATGGCTAGAGCCTTCTGGCCTCGGGTTCAAAAATTTGCTTTGGACCACTTAGTTAATTTCTTACATTTTGATCCAGCCTGGGCCATACTGGGGATAATACTATGAGGCCACGGGGCCTGGTGGTTGTCATAAACTCTTACTGGCATGGAGCACAGCTGTAACAAAAACTGATGCAGGTATCAGAATAACCTGGGATAGCAATAAGGAAAATTTGGAACAGACTGAAGAAACTCTGGAGTCGAGTGTTGGCAGCACGACTGTGTCAGGCTGTTGGATTGCGGGACTTAGATGCTGTAGCAAAGCAGAGGCAGATTGTTGGTGGTGATAGAACTGAGTGATGTGCACAAATGGAAGCAGACTGCAGGTAATGCTGGAGCTGCCTGCTGTGCATAATAGAATCAGGCTGCAGGTGATGTTGGAACAGGGGGCCCATTACAGACCTGCTGACTAGGCTGCGTTCGCACGTAGCCTGCCGATGTTTGCAATCTGCGCATGCGTATAAGATGCAGTGCGCGTGCGCGAACCAGTCCATGCGATCGCGAACTGATCGCCCCTTGTACATAGACGCCTCACTAGAATGAGTTTGTGGGAGGTGACAGGGGTTGGTCGATGGAAACGGGGGGTGTTGGTGCAAACGCTGGAGTGTCTGTGCGTCTCAACGCTGTTTCAGAGGCGTGCAATTAAGACGCAGCATCATAATACACGTGACATCAGGGCTAGTGCAAGGTTTCTAGGCGCCCTAGGCAAAGTTATATGACACCGCCCTTTCTCCCATGCGGGCCCGTCATGCTGCTGGAAGAAAGTTGTTATAATCTGTTACTAACAGAGGGCCTAATTCAGACTCGCTCGTGAGCGCTGAGCACTCACAAGCGGGTCGGTGTTGGCCCAGTGCGCATGCGCACGACGGACCCGGCTCCGTCGTGCGCATGCGCGAGACCCGGATAGCGATGTCCAAGCCGTCGCTATGGGTCTCGTACCAAAGGGGGCGTGCTGTCGATGGTGAGTGACAGCACGCCCCTTTGGTGGGCATGCCGGGGGCGTGGCTGCCCAGACGGAGGCGTTCCTATGGGAACGCCTACCGTCTGGGGGCCAGCCCCACTGACATCACAAGTGATGTCAATGGGAGTGCCTTCGGCTCTGATAGAGCCAAAAGCACTCCAGGGCTTGCGGCAACGAGATCCTACCACAATGGTCTCGTCGCAAGCCCGATGGCCGCGATGGTCTTGACCATCGTGACCATCTTTTTGGACGCTCGCTATAGCTGTGGGTGGTCACCCACAGCTATGCGAGCGGCCAGGAGGCCGCTCTAAAAAAAGAGGAGGGCACTGATTCAGAGCGAGCGCTCTGAAAGAGCGTCCGGCTCTGAATCAGGCCCAGAATACCTGCCTGGGCTGTCATGGGGCCTTATTCAGAGCTGTACTCTTTGCCAATGTTTTTGCAAATAGAGCAATTTTTTTTGCCACTGCGCATGTGTCTGAGTTGCTTTGCGCATGCTGCGAGTCATTAATCGCAGTGTGATTGACAGGCAGGGAGCGTTTTGGGGGTGGCAATGGGCAGTGTAAGACAAAAACACAGGCTTGTTTCAACCGTTTCAGGGTATGTCACATCCTGCCTCTGTGATCCCATACGCAGCTACCTAATGCTGCTTTCTTTAGATAAGTGGCAGCCATAAAATATAGACATCTGATCTCAGTGACCGCCATAGAGCACATTGAGCATCCCATATTGCACAGGGAGCAACCTAGTACATATATATATATATATATATATATATATTATATATACACACACATATATCTATTTCTATAGATACAGATAGATATACAGGGAGTTGGCACCCCACGCTTGCACACACATATATGTACATATATATAAATATCTATATATATATATATATATGTATATATATATATATATATGTGTGTGTGTGTACATTATATATATATATATATATATATATAGGTAGTTGGCACCCCAGACCGGCACACACTCATATGTGCTGCCTCTTTTGTCTCCAGCCAGGCCCAGGATATGCAGAGTCCCGGGCTCCGTGCTTTGCCACTTCCACCACTGATTAGAGGGTACAGGGAGGCCGCTGGCCTGCCACGGCACGGTTCTGCTAGGAGGGAGGGCAGGGAGGCTGACCGCTTCCAGGTTGCGCACACCAGTGGAACGCAAATCCCGGAAGCAAGGGCCCCGCTGGGTGACAGGGATAGCGGTTGCTGCTAAGTCCCGCGGGCTGCGAATGCTGCTAGCACCAGATAAAAGAAGGATGTCTCTTTGAGAGACATCCTTCTTTTTTTTTTGTTAGGTGGCGCCCTCAAGAGGCTGGCACTCTAGGCAGCTGCCTAATGGTAGCGCCGGCCCTGCGTGACATGGCTGAATTACGCACTGAAGCACTCGCAGTGCTTGCGGTAGGGTATGGACAGCCACAGGTGCTGCGTATGGGTCCGATGTTACCGATTGTTTAATACACTTCCTAGAGATGACGTGTATCACTAAAGGAAAGTGGGCATCTTAAGACAGGTCGGTGGGCATCTAAATCCACACCGCGATTGCACGCCAAGACATAGTGGGCCTGATAATGCCTTGCCGTGCGATCGCGGGATTTGCATACTTTGGCAGCTGACGGCTGCGTGCGAACGCATCTATCGAGCGGGTCTGCATTGGGAACATCGAGAGCCATCGGAGCTGCTCACAGCGCTTGTGGTAGCCTTTTCCCACCACAACATTGCAAGCAGTTCAGGCTAATATACAACCCAGTCATGTGTGTAATGACGCTACATTGCTAATTATACACACCCATTAAACGCTGTTCTAACGGTCGGGCACGCCTGCGTTCGCACATCCACACCCCCGTTTACAAGCACCTTCCCAATTACCACCCACAAACGGCACTGTCACTCAAAATAGCGGCCCGACTGCGGGCTACGGGCGAGCACTTTCCCATCGCAATGACTGGTTCGCGCACACGCATAGCGACTCATACGCATGCGCAGATTGTGTAAAATCGCTCAATGCGAGCGAGCACAGCATAGCGTCCGGGTCTGAATCAGGCCCACAATCCTGAGAAGCAATGTTGATACAGGGTTTCTGGATAGCACTGAAGCTGGAACACACTGAGGCAAAATGCATGTGAAGTAATTACTGAAGCAGATGTGCTGTAACACTCTGAGGCAGAATGCTTATGGAGCAAATACTGGAGAATGATGACTGGGTCAGACGTAGGATGTAAACGGAACCGGGAGCCAGGATACTGACCTCTAGGGAGAATAGTTATTCTGTAAATGAGTAGTCAGCGGTTCCTGCTTTAAATAGGGTGCAGTAAGTGCCGATAGGCTGGGCTAAACATGTGATTGCAGTTGCTGGAAGCTGTTTGGCAGAGCGGGTCATGTGACCACATCTAAGATGGCGGCGCCCATGGTTCAGAATGGTGGGAACCGACGGGAGTTTGATGCCAGCCACATATGCAGAAGAGTGACCACAGGTCTCAGGGATGCCGTGTCACGCCTTGACTAGAGCTTGGACCCGGAGTGGAGTCGGATGAAGTTCGTAGAATTGCCTTTTGGTACTGAAATGCAGCCGGTCTTAGAGGGGTATAACTCATGAATAGCAAGGATGAAGGAGCAGACTTGATAGTAGGTGCACGTGGAGTGAGAGAACAACTGTGGAGACTCCGGCGGAACTCAAGGAACCGGGATCGGCAGGAGCACCAACGGAAGATGGATTAAGGAAACACACTTTGGCAACCTGGAGTCAGAGGAATACGAGGCAGGACATGGCACAAACAGTGTGGAGGAAACAAGCTGGAACTGCGGGCAAAGCACTGGACAAATGGGAGCACAGAGAACTAGTTCACAGCATACGCTGTAAAAGACGTTGCACTGGCAACTAAAGAACTTCCTGACAGTCCTTAAGTACCACCAGATAGTGCAGGATTGGCTGCTAGAACTCCCAGGCCATGCTTCAACCGGATTGGCCCAACCAGTCACCTGACCCAAATCCAAGATGGCGGCGCCCATCAGATTACAGCGCAGAAGCGCTGCCAGTCTCACCCTTGTCACATGCCTCCCGATGGACGTCACTGTGCCCAGCGCTGATCTCCAGGAGACTGCACCCCCGCCGGACGACCCCTGCCAGAGCGCCCGGACCGGAAAGGACCGAGGTCTCCGCAGCCTCTCAGCCCCGATCATGACATGCTGCAGGTGGTCACAGATGGCAGTAAGGTGACACCACCAGATCCGGCAATGGGGACCCGGACCACGATGTGTGACAGAACCTACACACAGCAAGAATCACCCCATAACGGGGAACCTACACAAAGTAATGATTACTCAATAAAGAGGAAACTACAGACACCAAGGAATATCCCATAAAGGGGAACCTACACAAGAAGGATCATCCTATAAAGTCACATTTTCCACCTAATTTTGGTTAAAAGCATGAAAAAAACAGGTATCCACTTAATTTTTAAGTAGTATCCTTCAATAATATGTTTTAGAAACACTGATATCCATTTTTACTGCCTTATGATAGAAAATTAAGCTTTTAAAGGAGTCAACTTTTGGACAGCCACCATAAATACCCCCCTTCCCAATGAAAATAGGGAGTCCCATCCTCCTGAGAATACCGCTTGGTATCGGATACTGTATCTCAAAGTTATGTACTACAATCCATCCAAGACTTCTCTGTCGTCCACCCTCCTCTATTCAACACCCTTCACTCCCTAATTCTTCAAAGCACTGTGCTTCATCTCTTTTTCATATAGTGTCTCTACTACTGACACATCCCCATCTCCACTCCCTTTATCTGCTGGGTTTCCTTAAGGCTCTGTTTTTATCTCTTTATACCACTTCTCATGATAAATATTCAGTACTCTTTTATCCTACACTAAAACTTCTATACATAGGAAACACAAATCTGCCTCTCCTCCTGACTTCTCTCCTTGTTTGTAATCCTTTATCTCCAAATGTTTCTCTGCCATCTCCTCCTAGATTTTCCAATGTTATCTAATGCTCAACATAGCCGATATGCAGCTCATCATCTCTCAACCTCCTAGTGTCACTTTTCCTTCACTAGTCTTTTTTATGACATCACTCTACCCCCTGTTCCCACTGGCTTGGTGACATCCTTGACTTTGTCCTTACCTTCACCCTCACATCCAGCTTGTTATACTCTTCCTTCAAAGAATTGCAAAAATACACCCTTTTAGGGAAGGTCTAAAGATACAAAAAGTGGCACCCATTGATAGGAGTGCAGGATTATTAAGTTCATGACTAGGTATAGCATTTTTATAGTGACTCTGCTACTCTAAAGCTGGACGTACAAGATCATAACTTGAAACACAATTTACTACTTTCCCTAAAGTTTCTGAATGTTTTACACTTCCCAAAAATATAATCGTGTAATTTCACCTTGGGTTCTGTTATGCTAACCGCAGCTATCTGTGCACCTCTAGAAGCCTATTCCTAGGCTGCAACTCTATAACACAGATGTTGTACGTTCTAGGTAAGAGCCTGAATTTAAAACATGAACAGGATTTGCCTCCATATGAGTAGGCCTGTTATAATATAATGCCAGACACCAATTGCCAGTATAAAATATTGTACCAGTATGGTCATGGTTTTAGCCTTTAGCATCCCTCTTTATCTTAGAGGCCACACTGGTATTCAATAGATCTTGGGCACACACTAGTAGCATCAGATTAGAAGAAATAAGATTCAGGGATATATTTACTAAAGTGAGAGTTTTTAGAAGTGGAGATGTTGCCCACAGCAACCAATCAGATTCTAGTTAACATGTAACTAGCACCTTCTAGAAGATAATAGCTAGAATCTGATTGGTTGCTATGGGCAACATCTCCAATTCTAAATATTATTAGTTTAGTATATGTACCCCTCAGTGTCTGAACAGAGGTTAAGACTGGTGGCAACCCATGAATGGTCAAGGTCCAGGCAAAGGTCAGGGTAGGTGGCAATCCAGATTGTAGTCAGATACAAGAACAATGACAGGGCAAGTGGATATATACGGCATCTACTGTTTCAGGGATACCCCAACCACATTGTCCAGGTAATCCAGTTTCTGAACATCATATTGCCCAAGAAATCTTTGCAAATATGCACATTGTGGTAGTGTAAACTGTGAAATCTAGGCAGGGTGGGTAATAAGAAATAACACAGGAAGCTACCCACAGAGGAAGCTCGCCACCACGTCTAACACGGCAAAGAGATTGTAAAGATGGATAGTCAAAAGTCTCTGTTGTTTCACAAAAAAAAACAATAAAACTTTATCATCCTTGAGCACACCATCTAATACTGTATATATTTTTAATCCCCTTCAGGACCAGCTATACATGTAGAAGTAAAAGATCCAGCACCTCTTTTCTCTACGCTATCAGTGTCACAATTATCAGCCACCAACCCTGCAAAGAGAACCACAAATTACCCTTTTTTAGTTTAGGGCTCACCCCAAAGAAAGAAACTCAAACAGCTTTCAGCAAACTTTATACCTGCTGCAAAATAAATATGCATACGGTACCTTAAAAAAAAAACTATCTACCTCTTGTGACTTAGGGGTCTATTTACTAAGCTTTGGATGGAGATAAAGCACCAGCCAATCAGCTTCTAACTGCCATGTCACAGGCTGTTTGAAAACAAAAGAGTTAGAGCCGCTCAGGATTCTTATTGTAGAAATTTGTACAAATGCAACCAACTGAAAAAGTTTTATTACAACAAATGGTAACCAGCATATGTTGGTGGTGCTCCCCAGAGTCAAAAAAATATTCACCAAATAGTAAAAAAGAAAAATAAGACTCTTGTTTGGGGGCACTGCTTGTTGTGTTATCTAAACATTGATAAAACTTAACATTTATTCATAAGGGCTCTATTTATTAACATTATTTTTACTAAAATAAAGTGAAAAAGGGTGTTTTCACACCCTTTTCACATTATTTTAGTTTCACCTACAGTTACTATAGGGCAATTGGAGTAGAATTCGTAAAATTCTACTCTAACCAGTAAGTATCACTTATTTTTAGAAATCAGATCGTATTTCCCATAGTTGTAATTGGAAATGTGATCCGACCAAAGTTACTAAAAATAAATTGTAAAAAAATACCGGGGAAAGCCCTGTGATAATAACGCCACCTGGACGTGGCGTTATCCAGGGTCTCCCCCGGTTACCGGGCTCCAACTCTGCTCTAAAAGGCAGAGCAGAGCTGGGAGCCGGCCCCAGTGATCAGCTATGTGGTCTAAACAGACCACACGCTGATACACTGCAAAAAAAAAAAAAGTAAAAAAGAAAATTAACTTACCTGACTCCATGGACCGGTGGTCGGGGCTCCGGTGATAACTCCACTCTGGTCAGCTGGTCTCCCATGCTGCACTGCGGCCCAGTCATCAGCTGACCGGGTCATGATGCAGGATGGGAGATCAGCTGAGCGGAGAACATGGAAGACAACACCGGACCCCGGATCATGCAGGTAAGTATAATTAAGGGAGAGAGGGGGTCGCGGGGGGGGAGAGGGGGGGTCGCGGGCGGTCCGCAATCGCAGGGGCAGGGCTTAACTACGGGGGCGGGGCTTAGCCCCGTTATGGTCGGCGCATGAGCGGGGCACTGGTCATGGTATTTTTTTGCGAAAATGCCGTGACTAGTGTGCGGATGGGATTCGCAAGGGACAGAGCTTTCTCGCAAGCTCTGTCCCTGCAAGGGATTTGTAGTAAATCCCTGTGATATTGCCTGAATTCGCAATGCGAATTCACTCGGTAATATCACACTACAATCTGCATTACTAATGCAGATTGTAGTAAATAGAGCCCTAAGGGCTCTATTTACTACAATCCGCATATTGAATGCGGATTGTAGTGTGATATTACCGAGTGAATTCGCATTGCGAATTCAGGCAATATCACAGGGATTTACTATAAATCCCTTGCAGGGACAGAGCTTGCGATAAAGCTCTGTCCCTGCGGATCCCATCCGCACTCTAGTCGCGGTATTTTCGGAAAAAATACCCCAACTAAGAGCCCGCGCATGCGCCGACCGACCACCGCTACTACCCCCCCACCGACGCTAAACCCCGCCCCCCGCGATCGCGGACCCCCGCGACCCCCCCTCCCGCGACCCCCCCTCCCTTCATTACACCGCAGTGCACTATGGGAGACCAGCTGACCGGAGAGGAGCCATCACCGGAGGCCCGATCACCGATCCCTGGATTCAGGTAAGTAAAACTAAAATTTTTACGTTTTTTTTACAGCAATCAGCTTGCGGTCTGCTTAGACCACATAGCTGATTACTGGTACCGGCTCCCGCCTCTGCTCTCCCCGTTAGAGCAGAGTGGGAGCCCGGTAACCGGGGGAGAACCTGGATAACGCCACCTCCAGGTGGCGTTATTATCACAGGGCTTCCCCCGGTATTTTTTTTACAATTTATTTTTAGTAACTATGGTCGGATCACATTTCCCATTACAATTATGGGAAATGCGATCTGCTTTACTAAAAATAAGTGATACTGGGGGTTGGAGTAGAATTTTACTAATTCTACTCCAATTGCCCTGTAATAACTACAGGTGAAACTAAAATAATGTGAAAAGGGTGTGAAAACACCCTTTTTCACTTTATTTTAGTAAAAATAATGTTAATAAATAGAGCCCTAAGTCTTAAGATAAGGCTGGACAAACATTAAACACACATTACTTAAAAGGAGAATCTTATCATGATCCTCCTAGGTGCAAACCAATGCCCTGCTGCAATTATACAATATTTCAAGTAGCAGGTTGTTGTAAATAACAATAACCAGGCAATGATTCAATATTGCCACAATTGCACACACCCGATCTCTTGTACTCACGCCAGAGCCAGTTCATACAATGATCTATATGTTAATAAACAAAACAATTATTCAAAATAGTAGGCAAATGGTGACATAGGAAGGATAATTGTAACAATGTCACATGCTTTGGGCATGATTCTGTAAGGATCGTAATTGCAAAGCTGCACTCAGGCATCACGATGCTCCCTGTGCAGTACTTAACCCGAGCTGCATTGTTCAACGCAGCATCGGTTAATCTGTGCACCATCGGCCGGCTGCGGTGACCCACGCTGCAGTTTAGAGGAAGAGTCCAGGAATACTCTGTCACCCGACAGAAATCCTGGCCTCTTCCCACCCCCCCAACGTCGGCGACATGCCTCCATTTCGGATAACGGAGGCTGTCGCCGTCCCCTCCATGCCCCCAAACGGCAGCAGACTGTCAATCACTGACAGTCTGCTGCCAGTTTGCAAGCAAACTCGCAGACCCATTCTGCACATGCGCAGAACAGGTCTGGTGCCTGCGCAGATTCCCAAACATCGGGAATCTGCGTTCAGCAGTGCACTGCTGAATCAGGCCCTTAGTCCACAGTTGCACACAGAAAATATATCACATTCTCACGCCAGAGTCCGCTCATCAATAAGTCCTATGTTTGTAGACAATAGATGGGAAATCATCCCATTTGCCAATTAGATGAAATAATTGGTATGATGACAATTGCTCAGTTCAAATCCCAAATGTCTTGGATTAGGATGATTTAATTAAATTGTAAGTACAGGTATCATGAAGATATCTTTCTCCTCTGTAGCACATGTATATCAGTATTCCTCACACCTATATACCAATTCATTCATTTGCCTTTTTAGGTCCATTGAGGATCAAAATAGTCTCTCAATTTCTTTGTTTAATCTTTTATTTTAAAGACACTACATAACAATAAAATATTCAGCAAATAGCAAATTTCAAAAAGTGAGAGACAAAAATATAATAAAAGATAACTCTCAGAGGATCCCACCAATCGTACTTTCAAATATAGCGATAATATATAGTCATTTTACATTTTCTTACAGGACAACAAATAATCAGATAAATGAACAATGGATCAAATATCCTTGTTAAAACAAAATTAAATAAAAAGAAAAATTAGGGAAAACAAAAATTAAATGTGAAAACCTATAAAGAAAAAGAAAACAAATGATGGGGGAGGAAGCAAGGGAGGATAGGACAATGCTGAGACATAAGAAGAGTATCACAGAGGGGCTCCTGGCAGGGAAGAAGTGTGGAAAGTAAACCAAAGATTCCATACTTGTTGGTATGCGGACACAGTATTGTTTAAAAGTGAGGTAATGTATTCCATGGAGGAACATATTGTACTCTATTGATTAAAGCAGTTTTGGAAGGAAATTGAGGTGATTTCTAGGCATTACATATATGTACAATCAATTTATTCTCAGCCTTCGACACTGAACGCAAGAGCTCATGAAGCAAAAGTACAAGCGGGTCCATGGGAACAGGACAGGAAATAACCTCTGACATTAAATCAACTGTCATAGAACAAAACTGTTGGACCACAGTGTAGTCCCAAAAGACGTGGAAAAAAGAGCCCACTATACCACAGTTGCGCCAACACTGATCAGAAGAATGTGGATACAAATGGTGCAACCTTTCAGAAGAACCATCATGTATATACTTTGAAAGCTGTTTCTTTGATGCTGACACTAATGGAAGCTTTAGCAATCCGCTGTCGGATGCGGGACCATCCCTCGTTGTCCAATTGTAACCCGAGGTCACGTTCCCATGCTACTTCAAAAGTTTCTTTAGTGGGTTGTTCAGGAGTTATATATAATACAATGGTATAACACGGAGATAGCACCCTTACATCCCACAGAATACAAGCACTGACGTTCAAATGGGGTAGGTCGGCGGAGATTCCTGGAATGGCATTGGGTATGGACAAAGTGAGTAATTTGTAAGTAGGGGTAATGAAGTGAGGAGGGGAGGTTATAGCTTTCCTGAAAGTCTGCAAATGTAGATGGAGCAAACTTTCCAGGAAAATGCAAAAACGTGTAATCCCAGGGGAGAGCCAAGGTGTGGCCCATCTTGTAGAACAACCCACCCGGGGGGAATAGAGAGTGTTTCCAAAGAGGAGTTAGGGGAGATGGGTAGGATGTGAGTGAGAAACGTCTATTAATCGTGTCCCAAGTTGACAGTGTAAATTGGATAGGATGAGTGTAGGCCGAGGCCTGCCTGTGAATATGTGGTAGCCAGGGGAGAAAGTCTACACCCAAATCTGAGGATGAAGCACTTTCAATATCTACCCATTTGTTGGTACCGGGGGGAGAGCGCCACGAGATGATATGACTCAATTGGGTGGCGTAGTAATAGTTCTGCAGCAAAGGAAGGCCTAAACCGCCATTATCCGTAGACTTGGACAAAGTCAAACGGCTCAGACATGGTTTTTTTCCCCCCCAAATAAACTTCCCAAACAAAGTTTGCAGGGACTGTAATACCTGCACAGGGACTCGTACGGGAAGTTTTGGAAAAGGTATAAAAGTTTAGGAACTGCATTCATTTTCACTGCATTTAGTCACTCAATTTTCTAATCACTAAAGACAACATTAATCACATTTGTTATCAATGTGAGAATATATGATAACTCCAATGCATCATATGGTGATACCACAGTGTTATAAAGAGCAGAGGATATGATAAGAAAGACAAAGCTGCTATAGCATAGAGGAGAAAAGGGGAAAGGTACTGGGATCTATGCTAGTTTAACACATTCCCCTATTAGACATTAGAATAACCAGTGCAATTACATTTATAGCGCTGATATCAGAGCGCTGGAAGTATTCCCAATTTATTATAATCATCTCCAAGCACCACTGAAGCCGGCATGTGGCGCACTCTAGGTCATCGTGACCCAGTTTGCGCCGTTTACACTGCAGGGTTTCTTGGGTCATTCCCGTGTTAAACCCTGCAAGTTACCTGGTTTGGATTGCCGGGTCACTCGACCCGGGTACCAACCCTGTCCCCTTTTACACAAAGGAGTGATAAGCCGGAATATGTGACCGTACATATTCCTTCAGCAATTCACGAATAAATGCATGCTTATGTATTTCATTATTTTCATTGCAATTAAGAGTACATAGAAATGATTCAGAATATATTAGTTGTAAGTTGCGGAGGACCGTCACGTGTCGAATGGCCTCAGGCCTAGAGATGAGGTCTACCTTCTCTCTAAAGTAGGCAGGTGTGTGTCTGAAGCAACAGTTATTATTGTTTAATATTGTATAATCTAAAAAGGTATAAATGTTATTACAGAAATAGGTATAAATTAGAACTGATCAAAACCATTTCTTCTCTAGCAAGCCAGCATAATGGGTTAGTTGAGTATGAACAGACTAGGAGACAGTAGGTCTCAGATCTGGCTAAACAAGGAGGGAGCTAATCAGGATAGCCTTGGCCTATATGCGGTCACCAGTATTTTGAGAACATAGAAAGGAGATTGTGGGTTTTGTTATGATTAAAATATATAATTAGTGAAATGTTTAGTGCGCATGAATATTGAATTAATATTTGTCATTTTAGAATATGTCAGTAGCAGAGAGGAAAAAGTATAAAAGATTGATCAAAAAGGGGAGGGGTCGGTCAGTCGGGCTGAGCAGGAGAGATCGTAGGTCGAGAGAGTCGCGGGGCGCTGGGCTGTAAGTATAAACAGGGCTGGCTGTCACCTTGGGAGTCTATGCTAGGCATTGCACATGATCATTTTGTTACTGTTGCTGAACTAATGTTTTTTTTGGATTGTAAATCTGCTTTGACAATAATACCATAATACATGTACAATTGATTTGCTTTTGAAGTAAAACATTGTCATTTATTTTAAAGTTGGTATTGGTGTGAATTATTCCATTTCTTCTTATAATAAGTAAGGTTTAAAAATAATATCCAAAACACCTCGCGTTATCAGGAGCTACCCAGGTTAACCCTGCAATAACCTGGGTTTTAGCTCTGGTGTAAAAGGTTTATTATACTTCTTTTCCACCAAAAAACTGGGTCCGACCTGGGTTTTCAGATATGTTTCCAACCCAGGTCAGACACTTTTTACACAGCATCATCGATCTGGGTTATTCTCAGGTCAGCCCCGTTCACACTGAACCTGGGTGTGCCCTGCTAAACTTGTGAGGTCATAAAAAGTGGGAGGTGACTGCTCCACAACCACCAATCAGCTCATTTTAGGCATGATCCAGGTCGGATAACCAGGGTTGCGCCGTTTACACTGCACCATTACCCAGCTCCATCCTGGTAGCTACCTGGGTTAGATTGCCGGGTCACTTTTCAAGGACCCTTTTACACCGAGCTGCGGCCCGGGTAGACCCAGCAAAAAAAACAAGTTTTTGCTCTGGTGTAAAAGGGGTAAGTCTCACGTTGATAACAAATGGGATTAATGTTGTCTTTAGTGATTAGAAAATTGAGAGACTATTTTGATCCTCAATGAACCTAAAAAGGCAAATGAATGATTTGGTATATAGGTCTGAGGAATACTGATATACATGTGCTACAAAGGAGAAAAATATCTTCATGATATTTACAATTTAATGAAATCATCCTAAGCCCAGGCATTTGGGATTTTAACTCAGCAATTGTCATTATACCAATTATTTCATCTAACTGGCGAATGGGATGATTTCCCATCTATTGTCAACCAACATTGGAATTATTGATGAGCGGACTCTGGCATGAGAATGTGATATATTTTCTGTGTGCAACTGTGGACTAAGCATGTGACATTGTTACAATTATCCTTTCTATGTCACCATTTGCCTCCTAGTTTGAATAATTGTTTTGTTTATTAACATATAGATCATTGTATGAACTGGCTCTGGCGTGAGTACAAGAGATCGGGTGTGCGCAATTGTGGCAATATTGAATCATTGCCTGCTTATTGTTATTTATAACAACCTGCTACTTGAAATATTGTATTATTGCAGCAGGGCATTGAATTGCACCTATGAAGATCTTGATAAGATTGTCCTTTTAAGTAATGTGTGTTATTTTAAGACTTATGAATAAATGTTAAGTTTTATCAATGTTTAGATAACACAGCAAGCAGTGCCCCCAAACAAGAGTCTTCTTTTTCACTATTTGGTGAATGTCACAGGCTGTGTTTTGAAAAAAAAAAAAAAGGTTAGTACATAGATCACAGTTACAATAAGAGGGTAGTACAGTTACAATAAGAGGGTAGTAACAGTTACAATAAGAGAGTAGTAAGCTCTACCATCATGGAGGTGAGTTTATGGCGTTGTCTTGTGTGCAGTTAGACAGGACACCTCGTGACATACACGCAGCAGGGACGTTCTGGCTACACACACCACGCCACAACCAACATGGCCGCCGCCCCTTCACCTGTGGGTCATGTGCGGCGTCTCGTCTAGCCAGAGCACCCTGACACTCTATGACCGCCGGGCGGAGGACTGAGCAGCGCCGCAGCCTGTGTGTGTACTACTCGCCCGCTCCGGCTGCAGCAGCAGCGTCTGGCTGAAGCGATGGCGGCTGTGCCGGAGCTGCGGGTGTCGGTGAAATCGGGACCTGCTGGTGGTGGCAGCGAGCCGGAGCCCATGGAAGTGGAATTGGAAGTAGAAGAGGGGGAGGTAGAGGCCGCGGCCGGCAAGAAGTCTCCCCGCGAGGTGGTTTCGGTACGTGTGACGGTGGTTACCGGTGCTGGGGGCCGGGGCTATATCTCCCCTCTCCCCGGGGTTACTTGGTGTATGTGTCTAGCTAGACCCCCCATTGCCTGTCTATCACCTGGCTCCTCCTTGTCTCAGTAGCTGCTCATTCATTGCCTGGTGTCTGCACAGTGTGTGTGACCTGAGTGCAAATAAATACAGTTATTATTATTATTACTGCACGTTCCCATCCCAGGATGACATGCAACAGGCCCAGTGTAGCAGCGAGGGTTGGCTATTAATGTACATGGTGGGAAAGACAGGTGTTGGAATCTCCCTGTAGTGTTATAACACTTCTGCCTAAGTACGGTGCACACTGTCATACTCTAATACTGTGCTAGTAATATAGGAGCCAGGGCTAGAGATGTGACGATGGCAGGCACACCACAGTTCAGGAACTCTTCTTATTGTAGGCATTGTTGCAACACAGTGGGGGAGAGGTACTAAGCCTTGGAGAGAGAGAGAAAGTACCAACCAATCAGCATCTGTTATTTTACAGACTCTGGGGGAGATGCACTAAGTCTTGGCGAGCGACCAAGTACCAACCAATCAGCTTCTGTCATTTTTCAAACACAGCCAGTAAAGTGACAGTTAGGTGCTGATAGGTTGGTACATTATCACTCTCCAAGGCTTAGTGCATCTCCTTTTTGTGTTTGAAAAATTATAGTTAAGCTGGGTACACACTAGGTCAACCAAATGGCCGACCCACTGCCCGATCTGACGATTGGTAAGTGGATACACGTTTACCGATAGTCTGCCAGATGTGCTGGGCTTGGTAGGTCAACTGGACGGGCATTTAAATTTGCCCACCCAGTTGAGCTGTCAATCACCGCCGGGTCCCTGCAGCACGTGTGCGGGCAATCGGCGGGTCTCCCGTACACACCAGCAGATGGCCGATATATCTGAAGGAAAAATATATTGGTCATCTACTGTGCTGCACAGCAGATCAGATATGACGGTGAACAACGTCGTTCACAGACACAT